>NW_004624740.1:14090040-14101835 GCF_000247695.1 Heterocephalus glaber | reverse complement strand
AAAAAAAAAAAAAAATCAGAAGGAAGGGCCAAGTGCAATGATGAATGCCAGTAATCCCAGGAAGGCTGAGGACTGGGGATGCAGCTCAGTTCAAAGGCCCTGGGTTCCATCCCCAGTACTTGGAGCGGGAAGGACATGAGGGTTGAGCCCTGATGATGGAGGAAAGACTATTTGGGCAGAGGGAACAGATTGTGCAGCAGGTGTGGGCAGGGAGCTTGCCCAGGAGGGTGTGAGGGGCCCTGTGTGTGAAGGGCCAGGACAAGCACAGGGGAAAGTGGAGGGAGGCCAGGTCGGGTGCAGATTGAGGGAAGCTTGTAGGTGACCCTGCCCTTTGGTTTTCATTCTGAGGGGTGGGAGCCAGGGAAGATTTTGAGCAGAGGGGGATGTGGGTGGTGGTGCTGAAGATTGAACATAGACTCTTTGCACTGAGCTACATCCCCAGCCTTTTTATTTTGAGGATGGGGTCTCTTAAGTTGTTAAATTGCCCAGGCTGGGCTCAAACTTGAGATCCTCCTGCCTAAGCTTCCTGGAGTGCTGGGATTCTATGCTTGGATCATCTCTGACTTTCACAGGGTTGCTGTGGTTGCTGAGTTGAGAATAAGCCAAGGGGGGCTGGAAAGATGATGTCACATTTCCAAAGATGGGGTCGGATGTGGGATCCAGCCTGGGGGTCTGAACCTGTTGAATGAGTGCTCCCTGCACTGGGGCTGGCAATCAAAGCCAGGCCCTCTTGCATGCCAGGCAAGCTACCACTGAGCTACATCCCAGCCCTGCATAGATGGTTTTCCAAGCAAAGGAAGAGTCCCTCTTGAGCCTCGAAGGGCTGAAGAAGGATGGGTGGAGACAGAGCCAGATGCTCGGAGCCTGCTGCTCAACATGCCTCAGGGCCCAGAGCTGCAACCTCCTGCAACTGGGGCCACTTCACGAGGCGGGATGTGGGTGTGTAAAGTGGAAGTAGCCAGGTGGGCATGGGGGAGGCACTCCTGGAGGGTGTGACAGAGGCAGGGCCAGGTGTCACCATGTCATAAACCACTTCCCCACATTTTTTTAAACTCAGGATTGAGCTCAGGACCTTCACCACTGCATCCCAAGTCCTTTATTTTTTGAGACAGGGTCTCCCTAAGTTGCTAAATTGCCCGGGCTGGGCTCAAACTTGGGATCCTCCTGCCTCAGCCTCCCAGAGTGCTGAGATTATAGGCGTATGCACTTACTGTCATATACAGGTAAGGTCTGTGCTAGGTGACAACACCTCTTTAGACTTAGGACATATTCAGCCAAGCTGCAGCCAGGCTCTGTCTCATTGATCCCAAGGGTTTTCAGAGTGAGTGACAAACATTTGCCCACTTGCATTATCAGGGTTTCCATAAAGGGGTCCTAGGAGAAAGGCTAGCATTGGGGAGCCCTCAAGGCGCTGGGCCCAGTTGAAGGGGCCCATTGAGTCCTGATGTTGAGCGCTGCTGCCACCTGCTGGTTCAGACGGGTGTTGCCGCCGCCGCCGCCGCCGCCTTGCACCTGTGTGGTGGGGCTGGGATGAAGTCACCGCCTGTCGTCCAGATGCCCGCCAGCTGGCGGGAGAGACGTGGCGACAATGACAAGACAGGGAAGTACGGGGGCTGCAGGGATCTGGAGGAGGACGGGGAAGCTTTCCTAGGATTCAGGAACAGGATGGTGCCCGGGGTAGGGGGATGGGGGCGCACAGGAAGGGCCTAGGCTCCATGGCCAGGGTGTGCATACATGCTCACGGGCACTCGAGGTTCTCCTGTTGTTTATCTCTTTTTTCTTTCTTTTGAGACAGGGTCTCGCTATGCGGTTCAAGTTGGGGTTGAACCCACTATGCAGCCCAGGCTGGCCTCAAACTTGCAGCGATCCTCCCGCCTCAGCCTCCTGAGTGCTGGGACTGCAGGTCACCACACCCAGCATGCCAGTTGTTTTGGTCACAGAGCCCAGCACCCAGGGGCCCAAGGGGAAGCTCCCCAGCCCAACTAGTGTCTGAAATCATCACTCGAAGCTCCACCCGGGGCTGGGGGCCCTCATCCTCTGGGAGGGAGATGGTGGGGGGTGGGGGCAAAGGTCCTGTTACTCCGTGTGACATCTACGATGTCACTTTGGGATGAAACTCATTATACACCTGAATATAAATTTATGTCTTCTTTTTCCTAGTAAGATTAAAAGAAATTTCACCTAATATTCTAATCCAAACTTTCAGGTGGAGATGAATAATTGACTTCCTACTTAGAATAAGTACTTAAAATATTGAACATTTAAATATTTAAAACTGGGCTGGGGATTTAGCTCAGTAGTTTTGCCGCCTGCTGCGCAAGTGCAAAGACCCAAGTTCGATCCCCAGTACCAAAAAAAAAAAAACGTAAATATTTAAAACCATTTTATTTTAGCCAGGGATTTAGCTCAGTGGTGCTGTCGCCTGCCTCGAAAGTGCAAGGTCCTGAGTTCATCCCTGGTACCGGAAGAAAAAAAGCCGAAAAAAATGTGCACAAAAAATAACAAAAATCATGTCTTCCTCAGCACCTCCTTCAGGTCCCCTAATGTTTTCTTGAGCTTTCACCTGTAAACAAAGACCCCCCCCCATCTTTTTTTTTTTTTTTTGAGACAAGAGTCTTGCTACGTAGTTTAGGCATTCAGGCAGACTGTGAATTCACTGTGCAGCCCAGCCTAGCCTTGAAACCTCCTGCCTCAGCCTCCCAAGTGCTGGGACTAGACCTGTGTGCCATCAGGCATGGCACTGAAGCAGTTTTGGTACTGGGAACTGAACTCAGGGATTCAGTGTGCATGCCAGGCAGATGCTGCGCCACTAAGCTACATTCCTGGCCCATCAAAGCATTTTTGAACCTCTGAATTGACAGTATTATTTCAAGCCCGGAGAGTGACTAGGATGGTTGTTCGACATTTGGGCAGGTGAATATTTGGAGTCTCCTTGGGGTAAGCACAGAATTGTGTAAAATAGATCTCCTGTTCTTTACACATTCCCTTTCCTTGCTCAATTTCTCTCCACAGCACTTGCCATCTGATATACTTGTTTCCTAGTGCGGTGATTGAACCAGGGCCTTGTGCATGCTAGGGGAGTGCTCTAACTCTGAGCTACATCCCCAGCCACTACAATTGTAATTCAAGACAGGGTCTTGCAAAGTTGTCCAGGCTGGCCTTGAACTTCTGACCCCCCTGCCTCAGCCTCCTGAGTAGCTGGGACTACAGGCGTGCACCACCACACTGGGCTCTTACTAAACTTCTTAAAACAAGAGATGCACACTAACACCAGCAGCCAGGGTTCCAACTGCCACTGGGTTTAAGATAAACATCACCCATTCTGGGCTATTTTTGCCCAAGTGTGTAACACAGTAGCCTGAACAGAAGGGCGAACAACAAAATAACTTCCCTGAGTCTTCAGGGCTGTGGAAGTCTTTAAACTCAAAGGCTGTGAACTGTTCTAGATTGAGGGAAGTCAGACTGTGGCAACTCCGTGCAACATTTGATATTGCAACAGATTTCTTTTTTTGGTACCAGGGACCGAACTCTGACCTTGCACTTTTGAGCCGGGCGGGCAGAAGCACTGAGCTAAATCCCTGGCCCCACAGATCTTTGTTTTCATCCCAGGAAGCTAGGTTTTGGACAACGAAGAACAATTTAAAACTGTTTCCAAGGAAGAGTTAAAGGCCTGGTGACCCATCAGCCCTCCTGCTGGCTGACTCCTAAGCCTGGAGGGGTCAAGTGCCCAAGAAAGGCCCCACTTACACCCCCCATCTGTGCTTCATCCCTGGCTACAGCAGGCCAGAGATCAGGGCCTGTTTGGGATACGGTACTGGCAGCTTCTCAACTGAATGTGTCTCAACTGAAAGGCCTTATTTGGGGTATAGCTCATCTACCTCTTCAGCTGGGGTCCAACCAAGGACCATCAAGACTGGCATTGGCAGGAAACCTGGCTGAGTGGGACCCAGAGCCAACCAGGAGCTGCTGCTGCAGGGGCTTTCTAGAGGGAGCACTGAACTGTTTAGGGGTGCACATCTGTAATCCCACCCCTCTAGAAGGCGGAGGCAGGAGGATTGTGGACTTGAGTCCACCCAGGCAATTTAGTGAAACTGTCTCAAAAAGGGGAGGGGGGTTAAGTCAGTGGTAGAGCACCTTGAGTTTGATCTCCAGGCTCTCTCTCTCTCTCTCTCTCTCTCTCTCTCTCTCTCTCTCTCACACACACACACACACACACACACACACACACACACACACACGCTGCTGCAAAGCCTTCCCAATGGAGACAAGTCTCTTACACACTTTATATCACTGGTGCACTACTCAGTGTCTGAGACCCTGAGGCTGTAGCACCTGCTCTTGGAATGAATGCTGGACCTGTCAGAGGTATTAGGAGCAAGAGTGTAGCGGGGAGATATTCATAATCTCAGGAGTTGTTGGCCAGGAATTTTTGTCCATGCCAGCAACAAGCCTTTAACTCGATATTCAGGAGGCTGAGGCAGGAGGATTGCGAGTTCATGGTCAGTCTGGGAAATTTATCGAAACTGTCTCAAAATAATAAAATGGACTGGGGATGTAGCTCAGTCCAAAGGCCGAGTTCAACTCCAGTACTGAAAAGCAAAAAACAAACCTTCCCCTTTCTTTCTGCTGAGGCTGGGTTAGAGCTGTGTGCGGATGCTGCCATTCAAGGTACCAGGGTGCCACACCTTGTCACCTCTCCTTGAAAGACAAGGCGGCAGCGGCCCATGGGGGCAAGGGAGGGCACAGCAGGAGGCGTTTCCGGTGCAGGAAGGAGGGACTAGCTTGCTTCCTCCTGCTCACTGCCCTGGGCTGGGCTGCTGGATTGTGCCTCTTCCTGGGGAGTGTCCTTCCTGGAAGGGAGGCAAAGGGCTACAGCTCCGGCTTGCCACACCCCACCAGGCAAAGTCCCAGGGACCAGGCACCTGCATTCAGGGCTCCGGGGGTAAGTGTCCTGAACCCACTCACCCTGTCCTTTCCTGGGGGTCCGGACCCTCTGCTGGCTCTTAGGGTGGGGAGTGGTCCCCTCCAACCTGTGTACTTTTTGGTGGACCAACCACAGACCGAGCACAGAGGACAGGGACAGCCTGCCTCAGCCTGCCCCTGACACCTGCGTCAGGGCCAAGGCCAAGGCGGGACACCTCAGTCAGGCAAGCTTCAGACCTGTCCAGTCACCCCACAGAGCCCAGAATCCCCAGTGGCCGGAGTGCTGGGGGCCGTGCAGCCAGAGCCCTCGCTGGACCAGGTGCTCCAGGAGCGGGATGAAGCCCTTGCCAAGTGAGAGCAGAGAGCGGCCATGGGGGTTGGGGGGGCACATACAGGGCCCCATCCTGCTGGAAGAGGGTGGAAGACAGGCATCCCTGGAGGAAAATCCCACAGCCCCTGAGCCTCAGGCTGCCATCCCTGTGCCCGAAGGAAGCAAGCGGTGGAGGCCGAGCTGGACACATGCAAGGCCAGGCTGCGCACTGTGGAGGCCCAGTTGCTGGAGGTCCTGGAGGAGAAACTGAGGCTGAGGCAGGAGGTGGAGGCCTGGGAGGTAGGGTGGTGCCACGGCCAGACCTGGGCGGGGTGGGGTGTGGCCAGAGTAGCTCTGACCCTGCTCCCCCACCAGGAGGACATGCAGCAGCTAGTGGCGAAGCTGGTGCACAGGCAGCTGCAGAGCGAGGCCAGGGGTGCGCTGGGCACCTACGGTGACGCTGGTGCTGCCAGGAGCCTCCAGGCCCAACCGACTCGGGGTCAGCAGGGCCGATGGTGGTGAGAGCCAAGACTTTGGGGGCACCATCTTTATTCATTAAAGCTGGAGGTCTGACTGCCTCTGCACCCTGGTAACCACTCAGTGCTTGCCTGAGTCCTTCTGTGTAGAGACATGGAACCAGATGCAGGAACTAGAAGCTCGGGGTCTTCTGGCCCCTCCTTCAGGTGCAACTCTTAAGTCAAAAAGCCTTGCACAGTGTCCATGAAGTCCTGTGGGCGGTCTGCATGGACCAAGTGGCCTGCGTTAGGCACAGTCTGAATCTGTGCCTGAGGGAAGAGCCGCCTCATCTCAGGGTGGTGGCTGGGTCTATCCCCCGCAGAGATAGTGTCCGGAAAAGGGCCAGTGGGTGATGAGGAGAGACAAGAGGAGCAGGGTGGGGAGATGGAGAGTCATGAGCCCAGGCACATGGCATTCCTGGGGTTCTCAGGCACCCCCTGCCCATCCCCAGCCCTCACCCAGGCTGGCTCACTTACTGCACTAATGCAGAGTCTCCACCAATGAGGAAGAGGGTTGGCCCAGAGTAGGATTCCTGTAGCCGAGGGAAGCACATGAGTTTGGCCATGTTCTGGGCCAAGGCATCCAGATTCACTCTCCACCTGAAATGCCCGTTGATCTCCACCAGGTTGGTGAGCAGGAACTGCCGCACAGTCAAGTTCTGTGTGGGTGTGGGGGTGCAGCAGTTAGGGGTCTCCCTGTGAGGCCGAGCCACAGCTCTGCTTCCCCTGACAGGTAGGTCCTAGTCTACACCATTGTCGGGGGAGCCATGGGCTAATCACCTGGACCACGAGGCTGAGCTGCTCATCAGCCAGTTTCCAGGCACTGGAGCGGGGCAGCTCATCTGGGATGTCCATGGCCTTCATGGCTGCCACATAGCTGGAGAAACGTGGCAAGGAAGACTGTGGCATCGGACTGATGTCCACAACAATCAGACGCTCCACCAGCTCGGGCTGTGGGAGGGAACAGGAACTAGGGATGGGGCTTGGGGCAGGCACAGCGGATCTGGAGTCTCAGGTTACCTGCTGGGCACCCAGGTCTATACGGATGGCAGGAGGCGCCAGTCAGTGCACTCACTCTCTGCAGGGACAGCACCATAGCTGTCTTTCCCCCCATGCTGTGGCCGATAAGGACGCAGGGTGCCAGGTCCAGCTGGGGCAGGAGGGCCTGCAGGTCCTGGGCCATGGCCTCATAGCTCATATCCGGGCTGTGGGGGCTGTCGCCATGGTTCCGAGCATCTACAGTCAGCACCTGAGCGGGGGGGAATGGGATGGTGCTGGCACCCACATTCTGAGTGCAAACAGAGCCACGGGCCTGGTAGGGACTGCAATGGGGAGGACTAAAGAGTCTGGGGTCAGATCCTGATGAGGGGAACGGACAGGGCCCAGACCAAGGGACCCAGATGAAGAAGCTGGGACCGAGACCAGGGATTTGGTTCAGTGGTTTCACTGCCTGCTTCGCAAGCGCAAGGACCCGAGTTCGATCCCTAGTACCAAAAAAAAAAAAAGAAGCTAGGACCACTCTGCCAGTTAGAGACGTCCAGGGCTATGACCACGTACGTATCTGGAGGTCTGGCTGCTTAGGTGGCAACCCTGGAGAAGACCAGGAGACTCCAGGGGTTTCCAACAGTCAGAGCACAGGTGACAGTTAAGAGGTGGTGAGCTCCCTGTCGACCCTTCGTGGGGAGGTGACTGGTGGAAGGTAGCTCTGTGTGCAGAAAGGTGGAGATCTATAACAGGAACGACGGACTGGATGGGCGCCAGCGGCAGCATGTGGGGGTTCGAATGGGTCAAGGTCCACCCTTGTGGCCTTTGTCCTCGGAAAGACACCCCCTGGCCCAGCTTCCAGTACTAGGGATTGGATCAAGGGCCTCCCAACTGAGCTACATCCCCAGCCCATTTTTATTCTTTATTTAAAAGTCAATAAGTCGCCCAGGCTGTCCTTTCACTGCTGCGTAGTTACTTTAAACTCAGCCAGGCGACCAGAGGCTGGCCCCACCACGGCCCTCCCCAGGCCCCGCCCCACCCGGAAGCTCACCCTCCGGCCCGTCCGCTGGGCCAAGGCCTTGGCGATGGAATTGAAGTTGGCTTTGCTCCCGAAGAGTCCGTGCAGGAGGACGATGCCCGGGAGGGACGCTTCCCCGTCCAGAAGCTTGTAGGACAGCGGCAGCGGCCTGGAGGAAGGGGTCCAGGATGGGGGAGGGTCAAACGGGGGAGGGGCCTGGGGAGCCACCTAGGAGAGGGCAGGGTCCATGGGAGACGCAAGGGCGGGGGAGGAGAGCGCCGCTCCCTCCTGGCGTCCTCGACTGACCTCGGCTCAGCGTCCTCTCGGCCGCCGCCGCTACTGTTCCTGAGTGCTTCGGGCATCCTCGAGGAGCTAAGCCTGCAAGGACGGAGCGCCCTGTGGACAGCCCAGCGAAGCATATCGACGACGGGCGTCCCACGCTAACCTCCTCAGCGACGTCCGGCGCAGGCTCCGCCTCCCGCGCCCGCCAGGGGCCCCGCCCATTTTCCGCTCAGAACTCCGCCCCTCTCTCACATGGAGTCTCCGCCCCATACAATCCCGGCCCTCAATACGTGGCTTTACGCAATCCCGGAAAATAGTACGTCCCCAGCCCCGCCCTTGCGTTATTACTTAATCCCGCAGGCGCCCCGGAGGAGTCCGGTCCGGGCCACGCCCTGGGCGGAGCCCCTCTCCAGAGGTTCTGGCCACGCCCTTGCCCCCCCCCCCCGCCCTAGGGTCAGGGAATCCGGTCCTCGCCGCCCACGGTGCTCGGTCCCGGGTGCGGGCCGGGGGGGGGGGCTGCGGGGCAGGGCCTCGTGCCCAGCCCCCTCCTGGCCTGGCTCTTTGTCCTCGCGCACCGCCCTAGGCCGGTGCCATGCTTTCTGTGCCGCCCGCACGGACGACAGGCGCCAGGAGCGGTTCTCGTCGGGGCGCCCGCTAGGTGGCGCCATGCCCCACAGCTGGAGGCCCGCTAGGCTCGACGGAGCACAGCGCCTGACCCACCCCGAGGTCCCCTCTAGAGAGAGCGAGGAAAGGCTCCAGAGGCCACTATCTCCACCCCTCCCGTCCCTTTACAGATGGGGCAAGGCGCAGAGACCTCAGATGAGTGGACAGTCGGAATCTGGGTCGGTGTCCCCTTGTTGAGGCGAGTCAATCCCCCCGCCCCACCGGCCAGGTGTTTGTACGGTTCAGGTCATTTGTTGGACTGAACCGCTGGCCCAGATCAGCGCCCTCCACTTGCCAGCATAAAATCGGGCAGACCTCCAGCCCAGGCCTCATCCCCCAGTCCGCCGGGAGCCCCAGTGCAGTTCCCAGAGGAGCTGCTCTTTTTTTTTCCCCTGCGGTATCAGGGATTGAACTCAGGACCTTGCACTTGCCAGACAGGCGCGGTGCCACTGAGTTGCTCTTTCTGCAGCCATCAATCGTGGCATTTTTCTGCTCCAAAGCCTCTAAAGGTTTTATTTTTGCACTGCTGAGCATTGAACCCAGGGCCTTCCCACCAAGTTACGTCCCCAGCCCTTTTAATTTTTATTTTGAGACAGAGTCTCACTAAGTCATTAAATTGTCCAGATTTGGCTCAAACTTGGAATCCTCCTGCCTCATCTTCCCAGAATGCTGGGAAGGCACGTGCCACGAAGCCTGGCTGTGTCTCTCCTAGTGCTGTGTCTTCCTTCCAAGGTAAAATAGAAGAAATAAAGATAGGTAGAAAGGAGACAAGATGGGAATTCTAAAATTGTACTTTTAAGAAAAACTGCAGCCTCAGGACACAAAGTTACTTATGCGTTTTTTTCTTTCCAGGAAACTTAAAAAAAAAAATTCCTAAGATGTTTAAATAGTGTAAATTGGGTTCTGGGACTGTGCTTTTGGCCTGTAAATTGCACTTCCTCCCATATACAGTACCTCGACCTTTGAGGAAGCAGCAATGTTAGTGGGCAGCATATCACAACTTCAAACGCATGTCAGTGGTTGGCATTCTGACATAGGTCTCCAGATGGATTAGTTATGTGACAGACAGTAGGAATACACATCCCAGATCGTCCATCTTTTTTTTGGTTTTGAGACAGGGTGTCAGTATGTAGCTCAGGGTGCCCTGAAATTGGCCAAGGCATTCCTCCTGCCTCAGCCTCCTGAGTGCTGGGATTACAGGCATGCATCACCATGTCCAGGTCCTAGATTGCCTTTTTTTTTTTGGCTTTTGTAAATTCAAATTTTATTTTATTTTTTTAGCACAACATTTATTGGTACATTTTAGATATATATAATCATAATATTCATCATAGGGAATTTGTACCAGTACATGATACAACTACTACGTTTTTTCCCCATTCGCCCCCTCCCTTTGACCCCTCTTCCCCTATATATATATATTTGTATCTGGGCTCGAACTCAAGACCTTGTGCTTTCAAGGCAGGCAGTGGCACCACTGAGCTAAATCCCCGGCCCCCCCATATATACATATTTCTTCTTTATATATTTTTAATTTTATTGGTACATTTTAGGTGTACAATATAATGACATTCATCTTGGAGATTTGTACCTTTACATAATATATCTTGATTTCCCCTCCTTATATACAAAAGCTTTGTTTCCATTTTTTCCTTTTTCTCATTTTTTATTTGTTGCTTCTTTCCCTCTCCTCTCTCCCTTGTTCTCCTCATTTGCATATTTTCTTCCCATTTCCCAGTGTCGCACATTTTAGTCCTTATGTCCACTTTCAGTTTCTTATACCAGAGAACACGGTATTTAAACGTGTGTTGAGGGCCAGGGATTTAGCTCAGTGGTTTCGCCCCCTGCTGTGCAAGCACAAGGAGCCCAGTTCAATCCCTGGTACCGAAAAGAAAAAAGAAAAGTGTGTTGGATTTATTTCACTGAAGAGTATGGTTTCAAGGTCCATCCGTTTAGCTGAAAATGTCTCATGCACACCCTTCTTTATGGCAGAGTCGTACTCCATTGTATAAAAAAAATCTTCTTTATCATTTCATTGGTTGATGCAGATTGCCCATTTTAAAGACACCCCCAAGCCCCATAAATATACCCAGCTACGGATCACAAGCTGTCTTTCTCTCTTGAAGGCCTGTGCTCTATTTCTTTGAGTGCTTACTTTAAAAATTTCTAATAAATCCCTTTATACTTCTATGAGGTGTGGGAATCAGGGAATTTGCAAATTAATTGTACTGGTAGGGTGGCTGTAGGGACCTCTGCATTTGTAGTTCTTTGAGAACCACCCGGAGTTCTCAAAGCGTGGGTCAGCGCTGTGCAGTCTTACAGGACTGGCCTTCCCAGTGTCCACCTGAGCTGGGGGCTCCCGGAGGACTTCCGGTCTGCTGCAGAATGTGATGTTAGGAATGCACGGTGAAGCCGACCTCCGCTGCCACCCCCTTAGGGCAGGCCTGAAGTGTAGGCTGCTACTTTCCGCTCCCAGCTCCTCATCACCTGTGGGGACTCTGCAGGTGCTTTGTTCTAATCTGAGGTCGCTGGGGACTCTTAAGTAACCAGGGGGTGTGATCATGTGTTGATAGCGTAGTTATTAGGGAGCGATGGGGACACCTGAGCCCTCCGTGCGACTGGCCTGAGGCCAAGGAGGGAGCCTTCCTCCAAGAGTATTTTTCTAGATCTGAGGGAGGGGTGGGGGTTGACATTCAAAGGGACAGTAGATCAAAGGTGTTTTCCAACCGCTCCAGCCCTCCACCAGCCTGGCCCGTGACGTTTGACCCCCTGCGCCGGACCCCAAGGGCCCGGGTCTAGGGCAGAAGCAGCTTGGGATATAAACTCAGTCCTTGGGCCAGGGATTTAGCTCAGTGGTTCCGCTGCCTGCCTCGAAAGCGGAAGGACCCGAGTTCGATCCTCGGTACCAGAAAAAAAAAAAAAGTGCGTTCTTGTTAATGGAAAAAATGGAAATAAAGTCTTTGTAAATAGGGAAGGGTGGAGGGCGTGAAGGGAGGACTAGGAATGGAGAAAACATAAGAACCAAGATGCATTATGTAAAGGTACAATTCCCAATGAGAAATGTAATTGTGTTGTATACCTACAATGTACCAATAAAAGA
>NW_004624740.1:13976270-14076465 GCF_000247695.1 Heterocephalus glaber | reverse complement strand
TTTTTTTTTTTTTTGGTACTGGGGATCGAACTCGGGTCCTTGCACTTGCACAGCAGGTGGCAAAACTATTGAGCTAAATCCCCGGCCTCTATTTTTATTTTCTTTTATGTATTATTTTCTTAAAAAAGAATAAAGCCTTGGGCCGGGGATTTAGCTCAGTGGTTCTGCCCCCTGCCTTGCAAGCGGGAAGTCCCGAGTTTGATCCCTGGTACCAAAAAAAAAAAACAAAAAACGAAAGAAAAAGAATAAAGCCTTATTCTAGATTAGAATGGGCACTGTTGGTATCCAAAACTGGTCAGTGTGGCTAAAATTGGGACACAGGTCAGGCTTCCGTTACAATAAGTGTATTACAGTGGTGACAGTGACCCCTGTAACATTTTCCTGAAGAATAATGAAAAATGTTGACTTTCAGTATTAGGAATGAATGATTAAAGAACAATACAGAATATAGATCATGTGCCACAATACCAATACTATGTACAATTCAAATTTTCGGCTCCTAAAGTGTAAATTGCTGGAAGAAATTTGGATATAAGATCCTAGGCAGGGGTGGGGATGTAGCTCAGTGGTGCAGCACCTGCCAGGCAAACGCAAGGTCCTGAGTTCGATTCCCAATACCAAAAACAAATTTAAAAAAGATCCCAGGCATTTTGAAGTTGTAATTGTCCATAATTCAAGTGGAGAGAAAAGAACTGTGGGCAGACAGGATGACTAGATTAAGCATTAGCTCTTTTACTTTTTTTCTGATACCGGGGATTGAACTCAGGACCTTGTGCTTGCAAGGCAGATGCAGCGCCACTGAGCTAAACGCCCAGTCCTACCAGCTATTTTAAAAAGGGCCATCTTAGGGCCCCGGGATTTAGCTCAGTGGTTTCACTGCCTGCTGTGCAAGTATAAGGACCCGAGTTCCATCCCCGGTACCAAAAAAGAAAAGGCTGTCTTGGATACAGAGAACTTCATTAAAGTGACCTTGATGAGCACTGAAGGAATTTCACGTGAAATTCCATAAATAAAAATTATTTAATTTTTAAAAATCCACTTTACTGAGTCACAGCGAGCTGTAAACATGTAAAAATATCGACCAAGTGGCAAATTTTCGTGTCCCCCCCCTCCAGGGCCTTCAATAATCTTCTCTGTATGGTTCCAGTTTTAGTGGATGTGCTGCTGAAGGGAGCACTTGCAACTATTTTCAAAGGCACAGTTCAGTGTGGTAAATGTATCTGCGTTATTGTGAAAGAGATCTCCAGGATTTCTTTGTCTCTAGTCAGAAACGAGATACTCACTAAACAAGAATTTCCTTTGCCTTCTCCCAGGCCCTGATAACTGTTGTTCAACTGTCTGTGTTTTGGTTCGGTTTTGCTTTTCTGGTACTGGATATTGAACCCAGGTCCTTGGCACTAAGCTACATCCCTAGCCCTTTTTATTTTATTTTTTTATTTTGAGACAGGGTCTTGGATTAGGTGTTAAATTGCCCAAGTTGGACTGGAACACATGATCCTCCTGCCTCAGCCTCCCGGAGTGCTACTTTCTCTGTGTGTGTCTCTTTATTATTGTTGCTGTTGTTGAGACAAAAGAACAAAAGATCCCTGTGCTACGTAGCCCAGGCTGGTCTTTTACTGATAGAGATCCTCCTGCCTCAGTCTCCTAAGTGCAGGCCTGTGCCACTATGCCTGGCTGAATTTGATTACTTTAGATAGCTCATGTAAGTGGAATCATGCAGTATTTGTTTCAGCATGAGACAGCATTTCATTCTATTTTTTAAAATTTAATTTATAATTTTGTTTTATTTATTCTGGTGCTGGGGATTGAACTCAGGACCTGTGCTTGTGAGGCAGGGGTGGCTCCACTAAGCTAAATCCCCGGCCCTTAACTTATAATTTTAAAAATTAATTAATTAATTTTTTTTTGTACTTGTGAGTTAACCCAGGGCTTTCTCACTGAGCTACCTCCCCAGCCCTTTTTACGGCTATTGTTATTTTGACACAGGTTCTTGTTAAACCACAAAGTTGCTCAGATGGGGCTCGGAATTGTGATTCTCCTGCCTCAGCCTCCTGGAATGCTGGGATGACAGGGTTTCCTGCCTTCACCCCACATGCTGACAGTGTAGTAATGGACGTGAAGCAGGGAGGTAAGGAGAGAGAGACTTGGGGAGCCACTGGCGTGGTTGGGCGTTGGTCCCATTCTGTAAGGTTTGGGTGTCATTTTCCTAACCCAACAATAGGCTCCCAGCAGTAATCCCAAGGACAAGGGTGTCCTATGGGAGGGGGAGGACCCCTCAGAGTGACCTGGCTGTGGAGAGAGGGGAGTGTGGGCCACAGACATGGGCAGGTGAGGAGGGGCAGACTGGGTGAAGGGCACGGGGATGACCAAGGCCGGACCCCAAGAGGCTCAGTGCAAAAGCAGATGGCGAGATTTTCTTTCCCAGAAATAAGATATTCGTATCTTTCTAAGGAATGTTTTTGTTCTGTTTAAAGTTACAATTAATGGTGCTCATAAGAAAACCCCTCCTATGCCTGTGATCCCAGCACTTGGGAGGCTGAGGCAGGAGGATCGCTGTGAGTTCAAACCCAGCCTGAATTACATAGCAAAACCCTGTCTCAAAAAAACAGAAAAAAGAAAAAAAAAGACCCAAAAAGAAAACAACAGAAAAAGAAAATGCCTCCTACTCACCCTGAGCTCCTATGTCAGACTTTCCTGATTGCAACCCCATAGTTACAACCCCATAGGTTGATCTCCACTTGGCTGAGATGTGGTCACTTTTGGTAGAAAAAACCCTGAACAAAAGAGCCCCTTTGGCAACCCTTTTCGTAGCCCCCCTCCTAGGCTCATTTGCTGAGGAGCTTTCTGCCTCTGCTCTACAATAAAGGCTTTTGCTCCCTCCTCTTTTGACTCTGCCTTGTGATTCTTTCTGGGCTGAACAAGACCCCACCAGCCAGATGCTAGCAGGCATGTGTGCAAACATCTTTCTCAGACTTCACACTGGATTTTTTGGTCTCTTTCTTGAAGAGGGGTTGCTGCATCATTGATCATTCTTTTTTGGTACCAGGGATCAAACTCAGGACCTTGTGCTTGTGAGGCAGGCGGCAGAACCACTGAGCTAAATCCCTGGCCCTGATCATTCTATTTTTAAGTTGGGATTACCATATGTTTTCTATAATGGTTGAACCATTTTTCAATCCTGGCAGCACACAGTGTTCTAACATTTCCACACTCCCACTTATTTCTCTGTGTATTTTAAAAATAGTAACAAGCCAGGCATGGTTGTACATGTCTGTAACACCAATACTTGGGAGGCTGAGGCAGGAGGATCAACAAGAGTTTGAGGCCAGCCTGGACTACATAGCCAGACTCTGTCTCAAAAAAAAGGGGAAGTGGGCCGGGGATTTAGCTCAGTGATTTCGCCGCCTGCTGTGCAAGCGCAAGGACCCCAGTTCAATCCCCAGTATATAAAAAAAAAAAAAAGTAACCATTCCATTGGATATGATGTGTTAGCTCATTGAGCTGTATTTCCAGTCCTTGTTGCGGCTTCTTTTCTTTTTGCCTCTTCTCCCCTTCCCCTCTCTCTCTCCTTCCCTCTTCTCTTTTCCATTTTATAAAATCTTTATTTTTTAGTTTTTTGGTACTGAGAATCGAACTCAGGACCTTTCGATTGCCAGGCAGGTGTGGTACCACTTAGCTACATCCCTGGCCCACCTCCCCACCTCTCTCTCTCTCTCTCTCTCCCTCTTTCTTTGCCATGGTCTCATTAAGTTGTCCAGGGTGACCTTGAATTTGTGATCCTTTTGCCTCAGCCTCCAAAGTGCTACAATTGCAAACTTGTGCCACCATGTCCAATCCACACTGTCATTGTGGTTTGATTTGTTTCTGATTACCAGTGATGTCCACATCTTCTCACTTGCCCTTTGGTCACTTATACATTTTCTTTTTTTTTTTTTTGCAGTACCAGGGGTCGAACTTAGGACCTAGGGCTTTCGAGGCAGGTGTGGTGCCACTGACCTACACCCCCAGCCCAACTTATTTATTTTCTTTGAGTCTTTTGTTCAGGGCCTGGGGTTCAGTGGTAGAAGGCTTTTGCCTATTCTTTTTTTTTGGTATCAGGGATCGAACTCAGGACCTTGCACTTTCAAGGCGGGTGTGGTGCCACTGAGCTAAATCCCCAGCCCTTGCTTGGCTATTCTTAATAGGATCATTTTGTTTTGTTTGTTTTGTTGAAACAGGGTCTTGCTATGTAGCCCAGGCTGGTCCTGAACTCACTGAGTAGCCCAGGCTGGCCACAAACTTGTGGCAATCCTCCTGCCTCAGCCTCTTGAGTGCTGGGATTATAGGCATGTACCACCATGCCTGTTAACTTTGAAAGATCTCCATGTGTTCTAGATATGAATTCCTTATCCGATATGACTTGTGGCGAACCCTCCTTTTCCTGGTGCCCTTTTAACTATGCTCAGGCTGTTCTTTGATGCACAGATGTTGTTATCCAGTCCAACTTGCTTTAGTTTTTCTTTTGTCACCTATGCCATTGATGTCATATTCAAGAAATTATTGTCAGGGTCAGGGATTTAGCTCAGTGGTGCCACTTCCTGCCTTGAAAGGGCAAGGACCCAAGTTCAATCCCCGGTACCAAAAAAAAAAAAAGAAAGAAATTATTGTCAAATCCAATGTTGGGAAGCTTTTGCCTACGTATTCTAAGCACTCAGGTTTACTACTTCGATTCATTTTGAGTAAATTTGGTGTATGATGTTAGGGGAGGGTCCAGGGTCCAATTTATTTTTCTTTCTCTCTCTCTTTCTTTTCTTATTTTTTGTTTGTTTTGTTTTTGAGACAGGGTCTCGGACTGGCCTTAGATTCACTGTTGCCCAGGCTGGCCTCAAACTTGTCCAGAACCTCCTGCCTCAGGCTCCTGAGAGCTGGGATTGTAGCCATTCACCACCAAGCCTGGCCCAATCTACTTCTTCTGAGTGTTTTGTTTTGTTTGAGATGTGGTTTCAATATGCAGCTCAGCCTGGCCTCAAACTTGCAGAGATCCTCCTGTCTCAGCCTTCTGAGTGGTGGATTACAGGCAGGCGTGCACCACCATGCCGCACTCTACTGCTTCTTGATAACACCGAACACTAGAGAGGAGAGCCTTGCTTCTCATTTGCTGAGCACCAGCTCAGGGCTGGACTTGGGGCACATGGAGGCCAACAGGGTGCTCAGGCCCATCCCAGACAGAGCTGAAGAGAAGAACAAGCTCGGAGCTGACTCTGGACGAGCGTGACAAGGGCTATGTCATGGTGTGGATGTGCAGGTGTCAGCTGAGCCCCAAGTGGCCTCGGAGTGTGCCCAGCAGGTGAGGTGCAGACAGAACCTGTGCTGAGGCCCAGGTGCCTGGCGTGCAGGGTTTTGGGGGCAGGAAGCAGGCGCAGGAGGAGGTGGGACGCCAAAGAGAGGCAAGGGTGGCCCCGCATCTGTAGGAGTCCTCGGGGTAGGAGGGAGCCTGTTAGGACCTAAAGACTGCACCTAGTAGCCAGGAGCCTGAGGGGTTTTGTTGTTGTTTTCTGTTTTTTGAGACTTGCTATATAGTTCGGGCTGGCCCTGAACTCACTATGTAGCCCAGGTTGGCCTCGAACTTTCGGCGATCCTCCTGCCTCAGCCTCTGGAGTGCTGGGATCACAGGCGTGTGCCACCACGCTGGTTCCTTTACAGCTCTGCAGGGTGGCCCTGGCTTGGCATGGTGACCTTTCCTGGAGCCCTGGTGGGAGGAGGAGGAGAAAGGAAGGTACTGTCCTTCCAGGCCTGCCACCCTCCTCACCTCCAGGTGCCCACAGCGAGTGCTGTTTCTTTGAGAAGGACTTGGCATCAGTCTGAGGAGGAGGAGGAAAGGGAAGAGCTGAAACAGGAATGGCAGGACAGGGCAGCCTGTGGCACAGAGGTGGGGTGGGACAGGGCCCCGGCTTGGCAGGTGAAGGTGCAGGGTGGTGAATTTTGAAGGAACCCAGGGACTTTCTCACCACCAAGCCATGTCCCCAGGCAGAATATAGGTACACACCAGTTATGTCCTCACTGTGTGGTTAGCTCGGGGTGGGACCCAGGTTGAGACCTCAGGACGGGCTCCCTGGCCCCGGCCTGGGGAGGTGCAGAGGTGGGGAAGGGTGACAAGGAGCAGAGCCACCACAGATGGCAGTGTGCTGCCCTGGGGAGAGCGCTGAAGTCCTAAGTTGTCCAGGCTGGGCTCAAATTTTCAATCCTCCTGCTTCAGCCTCCCAGAGTGCTGGGATGAGAGGTGTGCACCATCAAGCCCAGTTTGGGGTATGTTTTTGGACAACAAATGCCTTGCTCTATTCTAAGGACTTCAGGGTGCCCTCACCCAGGACCCTGTCCAGCCTGTGGTCGGCACGCAACCTGCACGTACCCAGGACTCCTGAGAGGATTAGGGAGCAGGTTTAGGACGGACCCTGAGGGCAGGAGGGGGTGTGTGCAGAGCGGGGAGCCTCCCCTCTCCCCTCTTCAGCCGCTCAGCCTGTACCCCCACCCCTAGCCCTCACTAGAATCCATCCCTGTGCTCACCACGCTTGCTTATTTATTTTCTCTCCTGTCTCCTTCCCCTGGCTAGAAGACGCTGTGTCCCTGACTTCGAGGTGGCCCAGGTTTCTGGGGGAAAATGTTTGCTTCTATTTGGAGTACATGACATGCGATTTTTTTTTTTTTTAAAGGCAAATGTTTAAATAAAAATATAAAATTAGCCGGGCCTGGTGCCTGCCTGTCATTCCAGCACTCAGGAGGCTGAGGCTGGAGGATTACCATGAGTTCCAGGCCAGCCTGGGCTGCATAGTGAAACCCTGTCTCAAAAAGCAAAACAGAATTATTATAGTAAAAGAAACATTGCCATAGATCCCCTCCAAATGCTTCTCTTCACTTTACACTGATGCCATTGTTTCTGCCACTTTCTAAGCAGTTCTGGAAGTTCCCTCTCCCAAGTGTCTACCTGCCCCTCTCTTTCTCTCCCCTCTTCCTCTTTCAGTTCTTTCAGACAGGGTCTCACTGTGTGCCCCAGGCTGGCCTGCAACTCACAGCAATCCTCCTGCCTTAGCCTCCCCAGCGCCAGGATTACAGCCATGCCCCACCACACCCACCATTCCTGAGTGTCTTCACGAGGTGTGACCAGAACTACAGTGAATGCTGCTGCCAATGCCACCCAATGGGAAGGCAGGCTCGGAAGGCAGGCTCGTAAGAACATGACCCTGTGTCCCGAGTCTTTTAACCTGGGTGTTAGCATTTTGAAGAGACCCTCAGAAGTCCTGGCTCTACCTCCTACCCTGTCCCAAGCCAGGATCTCTTGCCAAGACTGTAACTAGTGATGTTTGTACAACCAAAGACTCTATTTTGTGGTTTAAGGAGAATAAAGTTGAAAACATGACCCTGTGTCCTCCTCCACCTTATACACCAGATCTGGCACAAGGCGACTTCTGGCTCTTCCCCAAAGTCAAAAAAAATGACCATGAAAGGGGTCAGGAATTTAGCTCAGTGGTGCCTCGCCTGCCTGGAAAGCACAAGGTCCTGAGTTCCATCCCCGGTACAAGAAAAAAAACCAAAAACAAACAAAATGACCATGAAAAGGAAATATTTTGAACCTATTGAGGACATCAAGGTAGCCAGGACAGTGCAACTAACGACGCTCAGGAAAGAGGACTTGCAAAGTGCTTCAGAAAGTGGCAAGAACAATGGGCTAAGTGTTTTCCGAGTGAGGGGTGACAATGGGTCTTTGGTGTCATAAATTTTTAGATTCTTCCTATTTGTTTTATCATACTATGTTGCGTTTGGTGACGGGCATCTGGGCAGGGACACGCAGGACCTGCAGAAGCCCTGCACACACAAAGAGCTGGCTAACGCGCCAGTCCTCACCCTGCAGATGACTAGACCAGTGGTTCCCTGAGGGGAGGCAGCTGCTCACCCAGCTTTCTTGGGTTTTAATCAGGAGTGACTCAGGTTTTGGCACACTTACTATGAATAGCAGTCCACTTCCTCTCCCTTGGGTTATCAGGGTGACAACACGCTGGCATTCCTTAACCACGAGAATTTTTCTGTAGTTAAGTGTTTTCCTAAAACATACAAACTGGGTGTGGTAGCCTATGCCTGTAATCCCAGCACTCAGGAGGCTGAGGCAGGAAGATCACTGAGAGCTCGAGGCCAGCTTGGGCTACACAGTGAGTTCAGGGCCAGCCTGAACTACCCAGGAAGAACCTGTCTAAAAAACCCCCCCCAAAACAAACTAGTTTAGCTACCATGGGATCTTTTTTTCTGGCTTTTTTGGACAGGGTCTACCTACGTAGTTCAGGCTGGGCTCAAACTCTTGCAACCTTCGTGCCTCAGCCTGCCAAATGCTGGGACTACCGGTGTGTGCCACCACACCCAGCTGCCTGACCATCTGTGGTCTTAGACACTGGCCAATGCCCACCTCCTTGACACCCTTTTCTTTTAGTTTTCTACTCTGACCTCATCATTCTCCTGGTTTCAATTTTGGTCTGTATGTAACCACTCAAGTTTACTAGGTCACTGCCTCTGCCCTCTTACTTCTGGGATGTTCCTACCTGGATGTCCCCAAGGTTTGCCAGACTCAATCCACTCCAAATGGAAGCCACCAGTTCCCCCAGAACTGATTTTGGTACATGGCACTGCCAACTGAATCATGGCCTGAGCTGGAAAACTGCGGTCCACACACTGGTGTCGAAGCTACAGTACGCAGCAGGCTGTTTGTATCACTGAATGCTCAAAAAGGTGCCAGGCGCAGTGGTACATGTCTGTAATCCCAGCACTAGGAAGGCTGAGGCAGGAGGCTCGCTGTGAGTTCAAGGCCAGCCTGGGCTACACAGTGAGTTCAAGGCGAGCCTGAATTACTGAGCAAGACTCTCTCAAAAAACAAAACAAAACAAAACAGCTCTAAAAGGCTCCCGTCACTGGTACATCCTCCCTTCTCACCTCATGCATCTGAAAGTTCTCAAGCAAATACTCTGAATCCTGATTTCTTTTTCCTCTGGTACTAGAGATTGAACCTAGGAAATGTCAAGCCTCACTACAGCCCTCTAGTTTTTAAATTTTGAGACACTCTCTCATTAAATTATCCAGGCTGGCCTCCAACTTGGGATCCTCCTGCCTCAGCCTCCTCAGTAACAGATTACAGGCCTGTACCATCATATCTGACTCAATAACCCTGCTGCCCTTTTGCAATACTGGGGACTGAACCCAGGGTTTCACTCTGAGCTACATCCCCAGCCCTGTTTAAAAATTTTTAATTCTGAGACAGGATCTTACAAAATTGCCCAGGCTGGCCTTGAATTTGCAATCTTCCTGCCCCAGCCCCCTTGGTAGCAAGACCACAGAACTGTACCATCACACCTGGCTGAATCTTGCTTTTAGTCTCCTGGCTTGCTGGCACCTCTCAGGGAGGGCTGGATAACCTCTTAGAAAGCCCCTGGCCTTTCTGAGCTGGACAAGACCCATCTTTCCCTCTCCGAGACCCAAGCTTCGCAACAGTGTTTACTCCAGGCCCCACCCACACTCATTCTGAGTCCTCCTCGACCCTCTGAGGGTCCCCGGAACCAGGTGGGGGCCTCGCCTCTCTCCTCCGGGGGGAGCAGGTGGTGACTGGCCTCTCCTTTGGAGGTGTGCTTATCTGAACAATAGATCTTTTTGTTTTCCTTCTCCAAATGTGAAATCACAGTATCGAGTGTGCTCTTCCACACGGCGTAGGAGACTCGGAATGCCTGTGCGTTGTGGAGGACCCACGGGCCCAGCTTACACCGAGGCACATGCCGAGGAGAGGGAGCCGCCACCGGCCGGGCCTCCCCCGCCGGCCTACCATGTGCTCCCGCCTGGCGCGGCCCCACAGGCCCCACATCCCCCCTAGCGACTGAAGGGGCCACCCAGGCTCAGTTTTCGACCTTCTCCTTACTGAACCTCGGTCCTGTCCTAAGCTCCGTGCAGCCCGGGAGAAGTATCCAGCCCAGGGCGACCCCCGAGGGCGGATTCAGCCAGGAGGTAGAGGAACCCGGTGATTGCAAAAAAAAAAAAAAAAAAAAAGGCTTTTATTGCAAAATACGAAATGGCCTTTTTCAAGGATGCAGTCCCTGCCCACCGCGGGCTCGGGGGCCAAGGCCCGAGGCGGCTGGCAAGTAGCTGGTGGCCACTCCAAGCCCTGGCTGGAGAAGGGCGAGGTCTCGATGTCCATGTGGTTCGGTTCCTTCGGCTACCTGGCCCGCCACGGGGTGGCGGACGGAGAAGCGGGGAGCAGGGCCGGTCTCCCAGTCCAGCAAGAAGCTGCCCGGCGTGCAGGGCGCTCGGCCTCCCCTGCCGGCTCACACGTAGTCCCGGCGGTCGTAGGCGGCGCTTGTGCCAGTGCCCGGCCCGACGGAGCGCGGCGCGGAGTAGACGATCTTGGAGGTCGAGTACTTCTGGCGCGGGGGGCACGAGCAGCAGAGCAGCCCGCCCCCCAGCAGCAGCAGCGCCGAGGCCGCCCAGCCCACGTACAGGCCCGCGCCCAGCTCGCGCTTCTGCGCCTCGGGCACCAAGGGGTTGTAGAAGTCCCGGATGATGGAGTTGGCCGACCAGGACACCGGGATCAGGGTGAGCAGCGCGGCCAGCAGGAACACCACGCCCGCCGCGATGGTGATCTTGGCCTTGGCCGTCTCGTCCTCCACGCAGTTGGTGCACTGGGCGCCCACGAGCGCCACGAGGAGCCCAAAGGCGGCCAGCAGGATAGCGACGACGATGAGTGCGCGGGCAGCCTGCAGGTCCTGCGGCAGTGCCAGCAGCGAGTCGTACACCTTGCACTGCATCTGGCCGGTGCTCTGCACCACGCAGTTCATCCACAGGCCCTCCCAGGTGGTCTGCGCCGTGATGATGGTGCTGCCGATGAAGGCCGTCACGCGCCACATGGGCAGCGCGCAGCAGATGATGGTGCACACCCACCCCAACGCGGCCAGCGCGGAGCCCGTGATCTCCAGGCCCATGGACATGGTTGCTGCGCCTCCACCGAGCGGCTCCGCGTGCGGGGAAGACGACGGCCCGTGGGCGCGGGGCCCGGGACTCACAGCCCGGGGACGGGGCCTCGACGCGCGGCTGCTCCGGGGAGCCTGGACCGCTGGGCTCTGCGCTTGCCGCGCCTGCTCCTCAGCACCTACGGGCGGCTCTGCGGACCGGCGGCGGCGACTGTGCTGTCCCTGGCGGGGGCCGGGCGGACTTAGCCAGGTGCCCAGCGCGGCCGGGGCCGAGACGGGAGGGGCGGGCCCGGGGACAGTGACGTGGCCCCCTAGGACCTTTCCCGTGCGCCCTGGGAGGACACGGCCCGCAGCGGTGGGGGCGGGGCGGGGGGGAGGGGAGCCGAGGGGTGGGAGCCCGGGGGCGGGTCCGGCGTCCTTCCCACCCCGATCCCGTCTCCCTCGCGCGGAAACGATCTCCCGGGCTGGCCGCGGGAAAGGGTGCTTTAGGCGTTCGGGGTGCAAGTCACAAATTATTTGGCCTCTCTCCCTCTGTCCTTCCCCGCGCCAGAGTCCCCGACCCCGCCTGGGAGGACCGCGGGGCGGGGCGCGCGGTGCGTGGAGCGGGCGGGGCTGAAGCCGCGCACCTGCTCGAGTCCCTGCAGCCTCCGGGCGGCGCGGCCGGGCCTTCCCCAGGCCGGTGGGCTTGGGCGCAGAAGCCACGGCCGTCCGCCCGGAGAGAGACAGGGTAGCGAGCGCCCTGGCGACCCGCGCTGAGCTCAGGTCTCCCCCCAGCGCCCCTGTCCCCAGCGCCCCTGTCCCCAGCGGGGTGGCAGTGAGCCTGGATGCCTTCAGCCCGCCGCTTTCCCTCCCCTCCAGGACCCCCATCTGCCCTCCCTCTGGGCTCTAGGGAGCACCAGCTCCACTTTAGGAAAAGCTGGAGACAGGCTTGATCAGGCACAAAGAGAAGTCAAACCCCTGCGCAGCCCGCAGCCCGCTGCCCTCGGCGGTCCCGGCCCCGCCCCTCGCTGCGGCGCGGGGCTCTCCTGGCGCTTGTTCCCGCGGGCCAAGTGCTCCGGGCTGCCCCGGTTCCTGCCCCCTCTGTTTGCTGTCCCTTAAGGGACATTCCTGCGGATGTCCACATGGCTTACTCCTTTTCCCTTCAGGTTCTTGTGTTGATTGAGACCCCTGGACCACCCTATTTAAAATCACAGCTTCAGGGCCAGGGATTTAGCTCAGTGGTTCAAGTGCCTGCCGTGCAAGCGCAAGGTCCCGAGGTCCATCCCCTATACCAAACAAAACAAAACAACCCTCCCCAAAATACAAAGACTGTAAAATCACAGCTTCAAAAAAATAAATAAATAAAAGTAAAATCACAGCTTCTAGCCGGGCGTCGTGACCCACACCTGCTATCCTAGCACTCTGGGAGGCTGAGGCAGCTGGATTGCAAGTTCCAACCCGGCCTGGCCAATTTAACGATTTAGACCTTGTCTCAAAATAGAAAATGGGCTGGAGATGCAGCTCAGTGTGAAAACCCTGGGTTCAGTCACAACATCTTGGCCCACAGTGGCCTGTCCTTTCTCATTCTTTGTATTCTGTTTAGTGTCACTGCCATCTGACTTACTCTCTATTTTTCTTATTTATTTTTAATTGTTTCTCTCTTTCTCTGCCCAGTTTATCTGCTCCACTGGGACATCCAGAATATCCTAAGAAGGGATCTGTTGGTTTTATTCACTGCAAATAGAAAGCAAGGGCCTGCTGGGTGTGGGGGCACACACTCATAATCCGAGGAATGGGCAGGCTGAACTGGGAGGATCACAAGTTCAAGGGCAGCCTGGAATACACAGCAAGTTCAAGACCAGACTGAACTACAAGATGTCTCAAGATACAAAAAACAAAAAGAAAGAAACTGAGGATCAGGCGTGGTGGTGCACACCTGTAATCCCAGCACTTGGGAGGCTGAGGCAGGAGAATTACCTTGGGTTCGAGGCCTGAGCTGCATAGTGGGTTCAAGGCCAGACTGAACTACTGAGCAAGACCTTATCTCACAAAATTTTAAAAACAAAAAACAAAACAAAACAAAACAATCCTGTGGGCTCCTCCAGGGAGATAGAAGAATTTCTTAAACTGGGCCTTGGGGCTTATTTCTGGTTTGCTCCATACCACCCATCCTAGGCAGCTGGCCAGGCCTTTTCCCATACAGGCACAGCCCTGGGTGGGGGTTGAGTGGGTTAGAAGGTGCAGGTAAACAGGGCCTGGAGGTAAACAGGACCATGGAAACCAGGGTCCTGCTTTTTGCAGGGGCAAAGGTCTTGGGCTGGGCTGGGAGTGCCGGCTGGAGAGGCCCTGCTGATGCTGGGCAGGGGTGGCCCTATAGAGGAAATTCCAGGAGCCCAGGTAGCTTTTGGTGGACTGCAGCCCACTTCAGCTTCCTGGTTAGTGGATGTGGCTTTGGAGAGAAGATGTGGCACCCCAGGCAGGATGCTAGGGATGGAGGTCATATTATTTTAGCCAGAGAGAAGGCCCACAAGTGCCAGGGCTGAGTGCAGTGAGCTGTGGCTGGGATTCATCCCCAGCCCTTTTTTTTTTTTCATTTTGAGACAATGTCTCAAAAAGTTGCTATATTGCCCAGGCTGGGCTCAAATTTGAGATCCTCCTGCCTCAGCCTCCCAGAGCGCTGGGATGACAATTGTTCACGAAGGAGCCCAGCTGAGCTCTGACTCTTATTGCCTGGGGAAGGTCACGTCAGCTCTCCTAACTCAGCTTCCTCCCCTGTACATGGAAGGAGACGATCTACTATCTGTGTGTGACTCAGCTCCCAGGGCTGCAGTGAAGACGGTCTGCGAACAGCCAGACAGGCACCCGGCTGGGCAGAGATGGTGCAGGGACAGTGGCTGTGACCTGACTGATGTCACTGTGGGCTCTGGAGGCTCTGAGTGAGTCCTTTGCTCCTGGGAGTGCCAGGCGCCCAGGCTGCGTCCCTGGCTGGGGGCTGGGCCGAGGAAGTGGCTTGTTTGGAGCCTGGCAGATGGCACAGACCTTCGAGCCCAGGGGCCAAACTTCAGGGACTCTGCAAATAAGACTTTGGCTCTGGCAGACAGTGCCAATCAGCTTTGAGCTCGGCCGCTGCCCGGAAGCTCAGCCATGGACAAATGACCCCATTGAGAAATGGGCGAAGGGAATCACAATCACACTGACCTACCGCCTCACTTCAACTGGAGTGGCTGTTATCAGAGAGACATGATAACAAGTGCCCTATGGGGACATGGAGCAAATGGAACCCTTGGCCACAGTTGGCAGGAGTGCAAATCAGTACAGCCACCATGGGAAACATCCCGAGGTTCCTCATAAAGCTAAAAACAGAGCTATAGTGCGATCCTGCAATCCTCTTCCTGGGTATATATCCAGAGGAGAGGAAATCGGGTTGTCAAAGAGACATCTGCACACTCATCTATTGCACCACTGGTCACAATAGCCAAGCATCTGATGAATGGATAAAGAAAATGTGATATGCAAACAGAAAGGAATATTATACAGCCATAAAAAGGATAAAGTCTGTCTATCTTTTGGGATAATACCGATGGGACTGGAGGACATTATGTTAAGTGAAGTAAGCCTGGCTCAGAAAGACAAATATTACATGATCTCATATATTGAATCTAAAAAAGTGGATCTTGTAGAATTTGAGAAAATAGTGGTTATCAGAGACTGGGAAGACTAAGGGGGTGGGGAGCTGTTGGTCAACAGGCTCTGAGTTGCAATTAAATGGGAGAAATAAGTAAGGTGACTATAGTTATACTGCCCACTTCAAAAAAGCTACAATAGGCCAGGCACAGTGACACATGCCTGTTATCCCAGCAGATGGGAGGCTGAGGCAGGAAGATCATTTCGAGTTCGAGGCCAGCCTGAACTGCATAGCAAGACCCTGTCTCAAAAAACAAAAACAAAAGCTACAATAAAGGATTTGGAATAGTTTTACCATAACAATTGATAAGGTTGGCCATGCAGATATATAGCTGTAATCTGAGCACTCTGAGAAGCTGAGGCAGGAGGACTGCAAGTTTGAGCCCATCCTGGGCAATTTAGCCACTTAGCAAGATCCTGTCTCAAAATAAAAAATAACGAAAGGGCTGGGGAGGTAGCTCAGTGGGAAGGTCCTAGGTTCAAATTTATGTATGAGTTTAAAAAAAGAAAAGAACACATAAAAAAGTAGGGCAAGGGATCTGAACAGGTCATGATAGACAGGGAAGCTGTACAATGGCCAGTAAACACATGCCCAGTATCATGAGTTGTCAGGGAGACACAAATTCAGATCACAGAGAGCTACCACTCCACACCCACTTGGATGGCTACACTCGGAAGCATCAACAAGCTGGCTGTGGTGGCACACTCCTGCAATCCCAGCACTCGGGAGGCTGGGGCAGGAAGATCGCTGAGAGCTCAGGGCCAGCCTGGGCTACATAGGGAAACCTTGTCTCAAAACACAAAACAAAAAAATAAAATAGGTAAGGGGCTGGGGATTTAGCTCAGTGGTTTCACAGCCTGCTGCGCAAGCGTAATGACCCAAGTTCGATCCCCAGTACCAAAAAAAAAAAAAAGGAAAGTAAAAAAATAAAATAGGTAAATACATAAAACTCCCAAACAAAAACCCAAGAACATCAAGAATGCCAAAGGTTGGCAAGGAGATAGAGACACTGGAACTGTCCCGCCCTGCTGGTGGGAATGTAAAAATGGCTCAGCTGTGCTTTTGAAACCAGTGTGGCAGTTGGTCCAAAGGTTGAACACTCAACACAGGACTCAGCAGTTCCACTGTAGATATTTATCTAAGGGAACAGAGACCCATATTCACATAAGAAACTTGTGCACATATGCCTCCTGCACAACGGCCCAAAGTGCAAACACCCTAAGTGTCCATTAGTGAGATGTAAAAACACAATGTGGTATATCCACACCATGGAATATTACTCACCTGTGAAAAAGAGTGATGGACAGATATGTGCTGCACTGTAGGTGAACCAGGTGAAGTGAAAAGCCAGACCCAAAGGACCACCTCTTGTGTGATTCTATTTATAAAAAATATCCACAATAGGAAAATCTGTAGAGACAAGCAAATCAGTGGTTGCCAGGGCCTGGGGGAGGGTTCTGGAGTGATTGCTAAGGGACACAGGGCGTGTGTGTTCTACAATTGATTGTGCTCATGGTTGCATAACTGTGAATGCTCTAAAGCACTGGATTGTGCAATTTGAATGGATGAATTGTGCAGTACATAAATTACACCTCAATAAAGCTGTTAACTAAAAACCACTGTGCTATTATTGTCTGAGTGCTGTGGCCATGTGGGTGTCACCCCAGTGCCCCTGGCTGAGGGTGGGTGCCAGAGGGTGGGTCACAGCCTCTGCAGGGAAAGTGCTGGGAGTGGGAGGGTGTGGCTTGGGGTCTTCAGGCATAAGGGATGCCCTTGCCGGAAACACTCTGGACCTCCGTCCCAAACCTGCGCCCTGAGCCCCGTCAAGACCTGCATCGGGGACCTGCATTGAGGACTGAGGGACGGGGTTCTGAGGCTGGGCTGGAAGGCGGGCAGGGTGGGTGGTGGTGGAGAGAGAGGTGTGTTTGGGTGGGAAGAGGGGCAGGACTCCAGAGGGCTAGAGGGAGAGGACAAAGCCGGGTTCCATGGTGCACCCTGTCATCCCTGCACTGTGGGAGGCTGAGGCAGGAGGATTTTAGTGCTGGGGATGAAACTCGGCCTCACCCATGCTAGCCAAGCGCTCCACCACTGAGCTACCCTCCAGCCCTGAATCCATGATGATCTCAAGATTAAACATTTAGGGCCGGGGATTTTAGCTCAGCGGTTTTGCCGCCTGCTAGGCAAGTGCAAGGACCCGAGTTCGATTCCAGATACAAAAAAAAAAGATTAAACATTTAATGACAATAAACAATATATACACTAGGTGTTGAGTCCCAGTAGTTCCAGGTGTTCTAATTCAATGTCTATAAAAGCTTCACGTGGGCCGGGGATTTAGCTCAGTGGTTCTGGCACCTGCCTCGCAAGCGCAAGGTCCCAAGTTCGATTCCCGGTACCAAAAAAACAAAACAGAACTAAAAGCTTCACGTTAGTTAAACACAACTCCTCAGATTGAGGTCTGCCTTGGCTGAGCCCTGGGAACAGTTTAGCCACAAGGACCAAATGAAGTTGGCGGCATGGATGAGTCCAGCCTGGACAATTCAGCAACTTAGTGTGACCCAGTCTCTAAATTAAAAGAAAAAGAAAAATGGCTCAAGATGTAGCTCAAGGCCAAGGCCCTGGGTTCAGCAGGAGGCCTGAGTCCAGGCACAAGAATAGGGGCAGGGAGGGATGAACCTGCTGGGCACAGGGCTGCTGGCTTCCTCCTGCCTGGCCCAGCCTCTGCCTGGAGGCAGCTCTAAGGGGAGTGGGATCCTGTGGGCTGGAGGCCAGAGGGGCTGAGATTGCAGTGGAAAGGAGCTGAGGAGCTGGGGCCTTCGTGGCCCAGGCCAGGTGGGCAGGGAGGCATCCCCTATGGAATGTGCGGGGCTTTTTGCAGTGCTGGGATTTGAACCCAGGGTTTCACGCGTGCTAGGCAAATGCTGTACCTTAGAGCTCCACTCCCAGCACCTCAGTGTGGACTAATCTATGCCACCAACTTCATTTGGTGCTTGTGGCTAACTAAACTGTTCTCAGGGCTCGGCCAGGGTGGACTTCAATCCGAGGAGTTGTGTTTGACTAACATGAAGCTATTATAGACATTGAATTCAAACACCTGGAACTACTGGGACTAGACACCTTGTGTATATAATGTTTGTTGTCATTAAATGTTTAATTTTGAGATCATCATGGATTCAGGGCTGGAGGGTAGCTCAGTGGTGGAGTGCTTGACTAGCATGGGTGAGGCCCTGAGTTTCATCCCCAATACCAAAGGGAAAAAAAAAAATTACACAGCAAAATCCTGCACTCTTTACTCAGTTTCCTCAAATGATAGCTTTTTTGTTTTGTTTTTGATCAAATTCAGGTCCTCAGGCATACTAGAAAGTGCTCTAACACAACTTCCTCTCCAGCACTGTTAATTTTATTTTGAGACAAGATCTTGCTAAGTTGTCCAGGCTGGTCTTGAATTTTTGACCCTCCTGCCTCAGCCTCCAGAGTGAGGAGCTAAAATTACAGGCATGAGCTACTTTGCCCAGCTAGAAAGATAACATCTTGCAAGATTATGGTATAATATCACAGCCTGCACGTCAACATTGCCACGCCAGCTTCCCTCTTAACCTCAGCCCCTCCTTGCCCCTGGCAGCCACGAATCTGTCTCAGTCCCTGTACTTCCGTGATTCCCAGCAGGCAGTGTAAACAGCCTTGCAGGGCTATCTGGCTTGGAGTTGCCTTTGTTCACTGGGATCGCTAGTGATTCATCCTCACTGATGTGGCTACAGATAGCTCCTTCCTTTCTATAGCCCAGTAGTATTCTGTGCTAGGGATATAAACCTTTTGGACAAAGGTTGTCTGTTGGTCTCTAGGTTGGGGCTATTATGAATAAAGTGGCTAAAAACATTAGGCAGGGTGTGGTGGCACATGCTGTGATTCCAGCACTTGGGAGGCTGAGGCAGGAAGGATGTCTGTGAGTTTGAGGCCAGCCTGGACTACATGCACGGTGAACGCTTATCTCCAAAAAAAAAAAATTAAAAAAAAATTCATGGACTTTTTTTTTTTTTTTAAACTACTAGGGATTAAATATAGGGCCTTCACACTGACCTACATCCCCCTATCCCCTTTTAGAATTTTGAGGCCGGCTCTTGCTAAGTTACTGAGCTGCCCCAGCTGGGCTCAAACTTGGTTACTTGCTTTTTTGTATGTTTGGTTTTTTGGGGTTTTTTTGTTTGATTGTTTGGTACCGGGGACTGAACTCAGGTCCTTGTGCTTGTGCAGTAGGCGGTGAAACCACTGAGCTAAATCCCTGGCCCAGGTTTTTGGGTTTTTTGAGATAGGGTTTCTCTATGCAGTTCAGGATGGCCTTGAACTCACTATGTAGTCCAAACTGGCCTCGAACTCCTGGCCATCCTCCTGCCTCAGCTTCCCAAGTGCTGAGATTACAGGCATGCACCACCATGTGCGGCTTCTTCCAACTAACTTTTGACAAAGTGCAAGTAGCAATTCAATGGACAAAGACTGCCGTTCCCACAAATGGTGCCAGAGGAAGTGTGGGGGAAGACTCTGACCTTATACAAAAATGAACTGAATGTGGATCGTGAACTTATAAAATTTACAACGTCTAGAAAATAAAACTAGGTGCCAGGTGTGGTGGTGAACGGCTGTCATCCCAGCAGTCTGAGAGGCTGAGACAGGAGGATCTCAAGTTTGTACCCAGCCTGAGCAACTTAGTGAGACCTTGTCTCAAAATAAAAAAAGCCAGAGATGTAGGTCCTTGTGTAGACCCTGCACTCTATCCTTGGTACTGCAGGAAGAAAGCCCCTTGGGTACATGGGTGTGGGTCCATTTCTGGGTTCCCTGCTATGTTCCACTGAACTATGTCTCCCCCTCCACGAATATCACACAACTTTGATTGCTGCAGTTGTACAGTAAGTCTTGCCTGATTCCTCTCACATTTTTGCATTTTTAAGAACTGTTTTAGCTACTCTAATTTTCTTGCCTTTGTATATAACTTTAAAGTAATCTTACAGCTACAGACAATCTTGCAACAGCGTTTTGGTAGGAATTGGGCAACACTGACATCTCTATGTACTGTGAATTCATCTAGGGAAAACCGGCCTCTACTGAGCCAGCCGGGCAATGAACACAAAATGTGTTGCAGTTATTTATATCTTCTTTGGTCTGTTTCATGGGTGTGGTCCAGTTTTCAGCATTTAAATCCCATCACAATTTTGTTAGATTTACACCCAAGAATTGCTTTGTTCTGAGGGATTATAGATAGTACTGTCATTCTAATTTTTGTCTCATTATATTTGTTGCTAGTATAGAAAAGTACAAGATGGTATAGCTGGGCGTAGCTCAATGATAGGGTGCTTGCCTAGCATGTGCAAGGCCCTAGATGCCCTCACAGCACCCCAAAACAAGCGAAAGCCAAACAAGACTGGACTTGAGATTCTTCTTGGGGAGCTCTCAATTACAAATTCAATTTCTTGAATAGTTAAAAGGTTAGGTTGGTGGTGCACACCCCTGTAATCCCAGCACTTGGGAGGCTGAGGCAGGAGGATTGAAACTAGTTCAAGGTTAGCCTGGGCTACATAGTGAGTTCAAGGCGAGTTTGAACTACATAGCCAGACTCTGTCTCAAAAAAGCAAAACAAAATTTTAAAAATGGTTAGAAAGAGATCCAAATCATCTAGTTCATGTGCTTATTGGCCCCTTGTGTATATTCTTTGGGGAAATATCTGTTCAAGTCCTCTGCCCACTTTTTGAATTGAGCTTTGTGTGTGTGTGAATATATTAGGAGGTCTCTATGTAGCCTGGATATTAATCCCTCATCAGACATATAATCTGATGAAACTTGTCTTGTTGTTTGTTTTTATTTTTCGATTTTTAATTTTTAAAATTCTTTTTTGGTTTTTTGAGCCTGGGTCTTGCTATGCAGTTCAAGCTGGCCTTGAACTCTCTATGTGGCCCAGGCTGGGCTCCAACTCATGGTGATCCTCCTGCCTCAGCCTCCCACAGTGCTGGAATAACAGGTGCGGACCACCATGCCTGGGTTGTTGGGGCTTCTTTGCATGTGCCCATTGCTGGCCCTGTTGCTGCTTCTTTTGTTCCACAGAAAATCCTGGGAACTCACTGTGTGCCCTGAGGAGCTCGAAGGTGGCCTGCAGGACGGCAGGGACCTTGAAGCCACCTCTGGGTCTCGTGGCTCAGCTTGTATCTGGCTGGTGCTCTGCACCATGAAGATGCTCTGCACCATCCTGCTGCCACTGTGAGGGGTAACAGGTGGCCCTGGCTGCTCTGCCTTCCTCCCTCACCTTTCTGTCTGCTACACTTGCTTCATACTGGAAGCTGAAGTTCTGCTGTCCTGGGCCACAGGGTAGGAAGCGCCTGACCCTCCTTCCTGTCACACCTGGAAGTCTCCACAGCTGGACAGGAACCAACAAACTCTTCTTTGCTCCACGCCCAGCCTGGGCCACTTCCCCGTTGCCACCATGGCAGGGATTTTCCCACCAACTGCCACTCTGCAGCCACCTCCCGAGGAGCCATACCACAGCTCTGACTGTCGGCGTAGACACCGTCACATCCCATGTCCCCCAGGCTGAGGGCTCACATCCACGACATCCTCACTTCGGATGTCCCTAGCAAGTCCTCAGCTGTGACCTGTGCTTGTGTCCTCAAGCAGGACGAATTCGCTATGGCAGCTCACAGGATCGAGGGAAGCACTGTGCGTACACCTAAGCATTCATTTCACAGGATGTCACAGGATGTCATATTGGAAGATATGCATGGGGCGAGGTCTGTGGGAAGGGGTGGGAAACTTTGTGCCCTCTCTGGGTCCAATGGCCTCTAGGAACTTCCAGGTTCTTAGCAATCTGGAAACTTCCAGAAATTTCCAGAAACTTCTGGGTTTTATAGCAGCATGATTGATGGTGTCACTGGCCATTGGGGTCAGTTTGGCCTCCAGCTTCTTCTGGATGGGAAAGGATAGGGCTGAAAGTTCTAACCCTCTGTGCCCATGGTGGTTTCCCTGGCAACCAGGCCCCAACCCAAGACTATCCAGGAGCCCGGTGAGAGTCTCATTAGAACAAAGATGCTCCCATCGCCTAGGAGCTATGAGGGACTCAGGAGCTCTAGCTTCGGAACCAGGCTCAAAGATCAGATATTAGAACAGAAGATTCTCCTAGCACCCCCTCTGAGAGGGTATTGGGAGCTCTGTCTCAGGAGCCGGGGACAGAGACCAAATACTGTCTGTCTTACTATGTGACAACACCACACCCACCTGTCTGTCATCCCCCACCTGGCCTGTTGTCCACATTCAAGTTACCTGTTCAGCTCCTGCAACCACCTGAGGTGGAGACCCTGGCTGGACTTTTGTAGTTCAATGCTTTGGTTCTGGATTCCTTACTGGCAATAACAAGGAGAATATTAAAAAAGAAAAGAAAAGCCAAATGTTGTGGTGCAGTCTCAGGGAGGCTGAGGCAGGAGGATCTGATCGCAAGTTTAAATCCGGCTTGGGCAATTGAGCAACATAGTGAGACCAAATCTCAAAATAAAAAATAAAAAAGGCTGGGGATGCAGCTCAGTGCAAAGGCCCTGGGCTCAATTCCCAGGGCTGGAAAAAGAAAGAAAAGGAGAGAGAAAGAGAGTAAAAGAAAGGAAGCCAAGGCTTGGGTTGAGGCTGTGGCTGACAGTGGGGAGGGGACAGCAGGACAGAGGGACATTGGATATCTGTCCCCAGCCTCCTGTCCCAGGGAATGGAAGGCAGTAGGCTTTGTAGACTCAGAGTTTATTTAAACCTTGGGGACCTTATCATATCTTCATCCAAACAGCACAAAGTTAAACAAAGCAGCTCTGGAGGCCCAGGAGAGGGAGTTGATTTAAGATAGGGCCCTATCAGTGGTTGGTTACCCTTCTGCCTTATCGCCTGAAAAGGCCACCGCTGGCAATTGAGCCTGGGCAATTGAGCAACCTAGTGAGACTCAGTGTCAAAATAAAATATAAGCCAGGGTGGTGGTGCATGCCTCTCATCCCAGCACTTGGGAGGCTGAGGCAGGAGGATAGCTGAGTTTGAGACCAGTTTGGGCTACACAGTGAGATTTTGTCTCAAAAACAAAACAAAACAGGGCCAAGGATTTAGCTCAGTGTTTCCACCACCTGCCTCGCAAGCACAAGGTCCTGAGTTCGATCCCCGGTACCAAAAAACCAAACCAAAACAAATATATATAAAAGGGCTGGGGATGTAGGTCAGTGCCAATGCCCTGGGTTCAATCCCCAGTACTGACAAAGGAAACAAGAAAGAAAAATTATTTGGGGGTTAAGCTCCATGATGAGTATTTGCCTAACATGTACCAGTCCTGGGTTCTATTCTCAGCAACACAAGAAAAAGAGCCATTCAATGACACTGGTTAAAGTAGACTGAAGAAGACTTTATTCAGGATGGCCTAGGTAGGTTGGGGCCACGGCAATGGGGTGAGACTGGGCTCAGCTCCAAACACCAAGGACAAGTGGGAGTTTAGGGCCGAGGAGCAGGGTGGGGGGCGGTGGGCGGGATGTGACTCAGAGGTGACGCCAGGGTGAGGAGGGTCCTGCTGACTTGACCCAGCAGGATCCTGGCCAGTGTGAGGGGACATCCCAGGTGGTGGGGAACCTGCCCAGACACAGGGGCAATTGGATATCCAAGATGGGGGTTGTGGCCTAGTGTGGCCAAACCAACTAGGTGGGGCTCTTTGCTGAAACTGCATTTTATAATAAGGAAGTTCACAGATGGGCCTAGGAGAAGGCCCGGAAGCCTGACTAAAGTTTGGTCAAGCAGAGACCATGCAGGCCTTTCTGTTGCTGAGGCTGCCGCCAGAACCCAACAAACAGCCCCAAGACAGCGTCAGTCAGGAATCCAATATGGTGGCCTCCTTCCTTAGGGACCAGCTTCGACCTTTTTCCACGGAGACAGGTTTACTCTGGATCTGGGTTTTCATCACTTGTTTCTCCATTTCTGCCAGTACTACTGTTCATGAGGTCATTTAAACATCATAAGCTGTTCTGAATATTGCTTCTCCTACTTCCCTTCCTTCTTTCCTCCTCTTCCTCCGTCTCTGTACTGCGGATTGAACCCAGGGCCTTGGCCACAAAGGCAAGTGCTCTAAAGCTGAGCTACATCCCCAGCCCTGTGTTTTCATCAGAGACAGTTTTTGCTATGTAGCCCAGGCTGGCCTCAAACTTTTTTTTTTTGGAACCAGGGATTGAACTATGGCCTCAAACTTAAGGCAATCCTCCTGCCTCAGCCTCCTGAGTAATGGGATTACAGATGTTCACCATGGTGTTCAGTTTATGTATCCATTCATAAGTCATAGAAATTTTCTTCTTTCTTTCTTTTTTTTTTTTTGAGACAGGATCTCACTATGCAGTCCAGGCTGGCCTTGAACTCACAGTGATCCTCTTGTCTCAGCCTTGGAGTGCTGGGGTTATAGATATGTGCCATGCCTAGCAAGGCATAGAATTATTTTTTTTTAATGTGTTAAAATAATTCAGAAGCCAGGCACAGTGGTGCCTATAATGCTAGACTTGGGAGGCTGAGGCAGGAGGATTGCTGTGAGTCCCAGGCCAGCCTGGGCTACTAAGACTAGCCTGAACTCCATAGGGAGATCCTGTCTCAAAAAACAAATTTTAATTTCCCTGAACATTTCTGTCCATATGAGAAACTAAGATATACACTTTACAATATTTTCCTGTTTTGAGACAAGATGGCAAAAGTAGAATTCAATCACTAGTGAAATGTTTTTGTTTTTATTTTTTAGGTACTCAGAATCGAACTCGGAACCTTGTGCTTGCAAGGCAGGCGTCGGAACCACTGAGCTAAATCCCTGGCCCTGTTTTGTTTTTTTTTTTTTGAGACAGAGTCTCACTATGTAGCCCAGGGTGGCCTTGAACTATTGGCAATCCTCCTGCCTCAGCCTCCTGAGTGTTGGGATTACAACTCTATGCCACCACACCTGGCTGAAATGTTTAAAAATATATATTGAGGGCCGGGGATGTAGCTCAGTGGTGCTGCGACTGCCTGGCAAGCACAAGGTCCAGAGTTTGATCCCTGGTACAACAACAAAAAAAGTGTCTTTATAAAATTAAAAATAACCTCCCACAATGCAATAAACTGGACTGAAATTTTAACCCTTTGGATGATTTCAGTTTAGTTTTTGGTTTTAAAATCTGAACATAGTAAGAAGAAACACATGTTGGCAGAATTTCTATCTGTTACTACGTTTCTCTTTCTTGTTTTGATTACTGGTTACACTAATGAGCCAGGTGTGGTGGTGTATGCCCATAATTCTACCAGTCCGAGGCTGAGGCAGGAGGCTGAGGCAAGAGAATCACTGTGAGGGAGTTCAAGGACAGCCTGGGTTACATAGCAAGACCTTGTCTCAAAAAAACAAAAACAAAAACAAAGAACACATTCTCCAGCACCGGACAGGTAATTTAGCAGCTTTTTGTACCTTTGGCTTTCTCTCCTTTGGGTGTGGGAGTACTTTTAGCTTCCCTCATTGGCTCATTGCCTGGCCTGGTGGTCTCTGGCGTGGACCCTTGAGGTTGGTCTTCTAACTTTTTGGCTCTGCCTTGATTTAAGTGAGTGTCTTTGGACCAACCTCTCCTTCTCCACTCTTCTTCACTGAATTTGTCATCACAGTTCTGCGCTGGCTTCTATTTGTTTGTCTTCTGCTTTTAGAAAGCTTTTGTTTCAGTACATCTTCCACTTCTTCCTCAGAATGGGCATTCAGTAGGTTTTCACGCACTTGAGATCCTGGAAACTTGTCTTCCTCCTCTCCAGTTGTTTCAACGGGGCAACCAATTCCTCTGTTCTTTGGCTTTTCTCGGTTCTCCACATCGTCTTCTGTCTCCAGAGATTTGTCCCATGCTGGGCAGAGACAGTGGCTGTAACACTCACCACCCTCAGCCTCAGCATGGCCTTATATCCTGTCTGTCTTGAGCTCACCTTCCTCCATTTCATCTTCATCTGATTGGAATCCAAACTCCTTTGCTAACTGGACGTGGTGGTGCATGCCTGTGATCCCAGCACTTAGGAGGCTGAGGCAGGAGGCTCACTCAGTTTGAGGCCAGCCTGAACTACATCATAAGACCCTGTCTCAAAAAACCAAAACCAAAACAAACAAAAACCAAAAACTCCTTTTTGTAGATCACCTCCATCTCCTGGAGCCTCTTCCGCAAATGGACCATGGTCTCCCAGCTATGTCTGCCTTGCTCCTTTGGGCTGGGGCTCTGGGGCCACCTCATCTTCTCAGCTTTCAGGTCTGCGGTCTGTTCTCCCACAAGCTTCTGATGAGCCTGGCTCTTCAGCTCATAGGGATAAAAGCTCCCAGCTGGGCCGGGGATATAGCTCAGTGTCACCATGCCTGCCTGGCAAGCGCAAGGGCCTGAGTTTCATCCCTGGTACCAAAAAAAAAGCTCCCAGCTGACGCACAGGCCCCTTCTTCCCTTTCCTGCCTTTGTGTCAAATCTTTTTGTTGACGCCAGTCATGTAATGCATTCTTCCTTTGCCGTCATCTTAGAAACATTGCTGCCCTTGGTCTGAGGGCCCCTGGTCTCTTCCTAGGGTCATGCCGTGCATTGAGAGATGCTTGGATTCATTTAAATCATCCTCTGTGGCATCATCCACAAGGCATCTGGTCCCCTAGGTGCTGCACCACCAGTGTCAGGCAGTGAGATTTCCTCCCTGGGCTGGGTGGGGCGACTGAGGTGTAGAACTATTTTGCCCATAACAGTTTTTATATAAATAGCCATACAGTGTACGCATCTGATATGATATCCAGCTATTTATATTTTGGATTTTTTGTTTGTTTGTTTCTATGTAGTGCAGGCTGGCCTGGAATTCACTATGTAGCCCCGGGGTGGCCTTGAACTCATGATGATTCTCCTGCCTCAACCTCCTGGTGCTGGGCTTATAGGTGTGTGCCACCATGCCAAGCTTTGTATTTTGGTTTTCATCCATGGTTTCTGGCTTATAACTCCCTCTCCAATGCAGGCTATAGAAACTACAACTTTTGCCAAGCATGATGGTGCATGCCTGTGATCCCAGCACTTTGGAGGCTGAGGCAGGAGGAATGCTAGGAGTTTAAGGCCAGCATGAACTACATAGTGAGACCCTGTCTCAAAAAATAAAATAAAATAGGCCTTGAAACCCTAAGCTTCCCGTCTTTCTCTCTTGGAGCTGGCCATAAAGAAATTCTCAGGCCTACCTTTTCAGCCGGTGGATAAGACCCTCCTAGGGAAGGAATCCTGGGAGCTAGGAGGTCATACACAGAGGTGGGGAAAAATGGCCTTGGAGGGCTTCCTGTTCAGAAACTTAACATTCTTATCTGTTCCTCCCTGCTTGTCCTGCTTGTCCTGCTTGTCATGCCCAAGTCCTGAAGTCTCCACAGGAATCCACAAGGGCTGGGCGTGGCAGTGCATACCTGAAGCCCCAGCACTCTGGGAGGCTGAGGCAGGAGGATCTCAAGTTCCAGCCAGCCCTGACAATTTAGTGTCTTAGCAAGACATTGTCTCAAAATTTAAAAAATAAAAATAAAAAAGGGCTTAGGATGTAGGTCAGTGCAAAGGCCGTGAGTTCAAACCTCAAGGCCTCTAGGCCAAACACCCAAACCTAGAGGGGCAGGGTTGGACACACTTCCGGATTCTGACCACAGGAAGGGATGGAGGGGAGCGCTCCAGGAAGGCTTGGAACTTGCTGCCCCTCCCCATACCTCTTCCGGCACATCTCTCCGTCTGGGCCCCTGTTAAATCCTTCCTATTAAACGGGTGAGCGGGGTTAGTGTCTCCCCTCTCCCCAGAGTTCTGTGCCCAGGGAGTTCGTGGCCCCCAGGGGAGGCTGGAGAGAGCTGGGGCTGGGACAGGTGAAGGCGTCTCCCCCCCCCCCCCGCCCCGTGTGGGGTCCGGCGCTGTCCCAGGTTCTGGACTGGACTGGTCGGAACTAGATCAGGACACCCGCCAGGGATCCACAGCCCCGGACTGGCTGTGTGGAGAGGGTTGGGGCAGCACCCGGAGTCCAGAGCCTTTCCCGCTGCCTCTTGGGACACCGCGCTCTGTGTGGCCCAGAAGGCGCTGGCTGAGTCTCTGAATTGCTCTAGGGAGGCCGCGGCGCCCGCTCTCCCTCAGAATCTCGGATTCTGAGCACAGAGTCCTCTCCCAAGCGCTCCGTGACTGGATTTGCCTTGATTTCGGTTGCACCACTGACTTACAACATTTTTTTCTCGATCCTGTTAGTCATTTGTTGGTTATGGAGCTTGGAAATATTTTCTTCCAGGCTACGGCTGGACTTGGTTCACTTTTACGGTGTCTTTTACCATGTAGTTTTATTTATTTATTTTTTGTATTTTTTTGTACCGGAAATCAAACTCAGGACCTTGCGCTTGGGAGGCAGGCGCGGTGCCACTAAACTAAATCCCCAGCCCATGTAGCTTTACTGTTGAGACATTAAATACATTCAGTTAGGTCCTTAAAACTGCCAAATCTTAAAGGCAAATCTTGATAATTTTTTGCGTTTGTTAACTACTATAACTACCACTCAAAATGAAGACATGGAGCATTTCTATGACCCCAGGAAGTTGCCTGGTGGCTCTTGACTCAGTAGTACTCCCTTTTGTTTTGTTTTGGTATCAGGGATCGAACTCAGGACCTTGCACTTGTGAGATAGACATGGTGCCACCGAGCTAAATCCCTGGGCGAGTAGTGCTTTTTATAGAGATGGCCAATTTCCCACTTTTATCACTATTGATTACTTTTTTAGGGTTTGATCTTTACATACACGGAATTGTCCAGTGTGTACACATCTGTGTTTGGCCCCACTCTATATAATGTCTATGAGATTCATTCTTCTCATTTTGTGTATCAGTAATGTGTCCTTTCTTCATCCCTGTATAGTATTCCACTTAGTGTATTCTTTTAATTGCTTTACTATTACAAGTCACAGTGGGAGGCAGCTCCCTGTCTTCCAGGTCCTTACACCTGAGGGTTTCTCTAGACATGAGTCACAGGGTAGCTGCACCATCCTCCTACTCAGACTGTGCCAAGTCGTCTCTAAGCCCTCGGAGCCATCGGCACTTCCACAGAAGGGTGGAGAGTTTCCAAGCTGCGGCCCTGCCAGCACTTGGTAGCATCAGACTTCTAACTGCTGTCATTCCATGGATGTGAAACAGCGTTGCTGATCACCAGGAGGCTGATCACCTCCTCGGGCAGTTGTTGGTCCTTCCAGCTTCTTCTGTTTGCTCATGGGCTCTGGCTTTCTGTGAAGTTGTCTTTGTCCTGTGAGTTTGTAGCCGGCCTTTGTAGCGGGGATTCAGATTACCAATCACTGAAGTTGCACATCACTCATTTCAATGTTTATTCATTTATTTATTTAATTTGTGGTACTGGGAATTGAACCCAGGGCCTTCACACGGAGCCACATCCCCAGCCTTTTAAAAGCAATTTTCTTTTTGGAGACAGAGTCTTGCTAACCTGCTGGGCTGCCCCGGCCTCCTGGGATTCCAGGCGGGCGCCACCTCACCCTGCCAGACCCTTCTCAAGGAGACAGGTCCTGCCCCGGAAGCCTCGCAGTCAGGGTGTGGGAAACAGTTACACACGGGCGGCTGCCGGGCAGCTCAGCAGCGGCCACAAGGCCGGAACTCGAGGATGCAGGTGCTGGGCAGAGCTGGCAGATGTGGCCGAGGTGGCAGGGACTCTGGAGTCCTGGGCCTTCTTGCAGAGATTTTATTTGTCTAGTACTGGGGATTGAACAGAAGGCTTTCACACTGAGCTCCATCCCCAGCCCTTTTTATTTATTTACTTTTTTTTTTGTACTGGGGATCGAACTTGGGTCCTTGCACTTTTGTAGCAGGCGTCGAAAACGCTGAGCTAAATCCCCGGCCCTATTTATTTACTTTTGACACAAGGTCTCGCTAAATTGCTAAGTTGCCCAGACTCTGCTCCAACTTGGGATCCTTCTGCCTCAGCCTCCCATAGTGCTGGATTAGAGGTGTGCCATGCCCAGCTGAGGTCATTTTCCAGGAGGTTTCTGTCTGTCCTACAGATACCTAAACTGGTACACCAGAATTTCTTTTTTTGCTTTTAATTAGAAGCATAAAATGTCTTTTATTTGGGATTCATTCTCAAAGTATTTTACTGTGAAATATTTGGATTTTGGCCATTTTCCCCGTTTGACTCAGCAGCTGGAGAAATGCTAACCACTTACTATCTAAAGCTTTCCAATTGTAAATGATGGGACTGAACCCCGCGCCTTTGCATTGAGCTACATCCTCAGCCCTTTTTATTTTTTATTTGAGATAGGGTCTCACTAAGTTGCCCAGGCTGGGCTGGAACTTTCAATCCTCCTGCCTCAGCCTCCTGGAATGCTGGGATGACAGGTGTGCACCACCACGCCCGGCTGTAAATATTTACCTTTATTGGTTTCTCTCTTCCCACAAATGTTTGTGTTACAGAGGAGAAACCGAAACAGGGCTAAGTAACGTGAGCAAGGCTAGGGGGCTAAGCAAAGCAATAAGGACCAAACCTGGGCACTGGTTTTTCTTCAGGCTTGAATTTTTTAAACTGACAAATAGTAATGTGTGTGGAGGCTCTCAGCAGTGCTGGGGGCAGGAGGCAGCAGGTAGCAGGCAAAGGAACCTCTCATGCCCACAAAGTCGGGGATGTCTGGGCTTTTTGTCCCCTGCAGGGGTGGCTGGGGTCCCCCTTGCCCTTGGCGGCCTGGGGCTGCTGCCTCCCAGTCCCCACTGCCTGAGCCCCCAGGGCCATCTGAGAGGCAGAGCTGCGGTGGGTGCTGTGGCCCAGGAACAGGTCCTTCTGGCCTCCTGGTGGCTGTCCTCCTCCTTGTCCTCTGGGGGTGGCGTGACAGGTGTGTGCTGCGGAGGCCTGAACAAAGTGGGCGGGTGTGTGCTTGTGTGACAGGTGTGTGCCCCTAGCTGCAGGCGTGCTCCCCCTCCGGGAGGGACAGTGAGAAGGTGTCAGGTGAGAATGGCAGGATGCACGTCCTCTCTACACCCTTGGGGTCATCCCCGCCCTGTAGGTGTCACTGAGCTGAGCCAGGAAGAGGGACGAGTCACCCCCTCCCCAGAGAGACTGCTTCCTTGTCCCCAGGGCCGAGTTTCACCTGAGCCATAAAGAGGCCTCACCTAAGCCGGCTCTTCCCTCTGCAGCCAGGCCTGGGGCCCACATGCTATGCCTTCTTCGGACACAAGGGGGACCCACGCCCAGCCAGGGACCCCAGCCATCCAGCCTGCGGGTATCCATGGCCATTAGTAGCTTTCTTTTCTTTCTTCTTTCCTCTTTTCTTTTCTTTCTTTCCTCCTTCTCTCCCCCCCCCCCGGGATTGAACACAGGGCCTTCACACTGAGCTACATCCCCAGCCCTTTGTTTTATTCTGTTTTTTTTTTTTTTCGGTACCGGGAATCGAACTTAGGACCTTACACCTGCAAGGCAGGCACGGCGCCACTGAGCTAAACCCCCGGCCCTTGTCTTATTCTGTATTTTGAGATAGAGTCTTGCTAAGTCGCTAAGTTGCCCAGGCTGGGGTTGTACTTATGATCCTCCTGTCTCAGCCTTCCAAAGGACAGTTTTCACTTTTCATGAACAATTTGTAAAAATAATTTACAAATCCTACCTATGGCTGACTGTTTGAACAGCCCGTGTGGGCCACTTCTGGCAGCCGGATCAACTCTCCTCTACACCCCTCCACCTGCAGTTAGCGGCGGCCTGGGCGCGATTTTCAAAATTTCTACAGAGCGGCGGGTGCACCTCAGGGGCTGCAGTTCCCCCAAGCAGACACGAGAGGGCGACTCCAGAGCGAGCCGCCACGGGCCTGGCGCCGCCCGCCGTGGGGACTGAGACGGGCACCCAGTTTTTGGCACGCCGCTTGCGGGACCCTGGCCTGGGCCCGCGCCCCTACTGCTTCGGGCGCGGAGTCGTGGGCGGGGGCGGGGGTCGCCTAGGAACGGAGTTGCTCGCCCTGGGACTGGACGCAGGGACCCGTAATGTGCCCCGCACCGAGCTCGGTCCGGCCCTTTTTATCTTTTGAGTCAGGGTCTCGCTTAATCCCTAAATTGCCCAGGCCAGGCTTCAACTTGTGATCTTCCTGCCTCAGCCTCCCCAGCTCAGGGATTACAGGCGTGCACCATCACGTTGCACTCCCTTGTAGCTTCTGGGTTTCTCCCCATCCCAAGCCAGCCTGAGGCCCAGTGTCGACCTGGGCGTGACCTTGTGTAGACCCGAGCTGAGCCACAGTGCTTGGTTGCCCACAGCTGGTTCACATTCTGACCCCACCCACTTAGAGACCCGGGGTGAGTCACAGGGTGGGGTGTTAACAGAGAGTTCTGGCCCTGGCAGTGTAGCCGTGGGGATTACCAGCTGGGAATAGTGGGGCAACCTGTAATCCCAGCACTCTGGGAGGCTGAGGCAGGAGGGTGGCAAGTTGAAGCCCAGTCTATGTAACTTAGTGACTTAGCGAGACTGGATTTTAAAATGAAAAATGAAAAAAGAGAAGGACTAGGGTATAGCTCAGTGGTAGATCACTTGCCTAGTATGCTCTAAGGCCCCAGGTTCAATCCCCAGCCCTGCAAAAGAGAAAAAAGGGCTGAGAATGTAGCTCAGTGTGAAGGTCCTGAGTTTAATCCCCAGTAGCATACATACACAAAAAAGGAATTATGGTTATTTTTGAAGTGCTTTATTAAGATACAATACACATAGAATATAATGTGCATATTAATGCCCCCATTTAATGCTCACAGTGCGATGGCTTTTTTTTTTTTTTTTTTGAGACAGGGTCTCGCTATGTAGCCCAGGCAATCCTCCTGCCTCAGCCTCCTGAGTACTGGGATCACAGGTGTGGGCCGCCACACCTGGCTTCCAATGACGTTTAGAATATTCAGTTATACAAGCAATTTTAGGACACTTTCATCTCCCCATCTCACACATCTCTTACCCCTGTTCCATTGTATCCATGTTTACAGGTTTCCTGTTCCGGATGTTTCATGGAACTAAGAGTATACATTAGATGATGTTTAGTGTCTGGCCTCTTTCTCTTAGCAGTGTTTTCAAGGTTAATCTGAGATGTAGCACATAGTTCCTGGCTGTATACTATTCCTTCAGGATACAGCACATCAAAGTATCCACTTCTGAGCAGATGACTTTCTGGTGATTTCCACCTGCTGCCTGCTGTGCACAGTGGGTGGTTATTGAGGTCCGACTCCCAGAACCAAGACTGGGATGGGGATTCTGCCTCACAATTATCAGAGTGGGGCGTGGATCCTGCTCTGGACTGGGTGGGAGGAGCCACTTCCGGACCTGGTTGCATAGGGGCAGGATGCTGGGGCTTCTGTGGTCCTGGAGCTGGGGACACTGGGGCCTGAAGAGCCTCCTGTGTCTGTGGCGCAGCCCGTGGTGGCCCTGAGGCCTGAGCAGGGACAGGCTGGCCTGTCCTGGGGTGGGAGAGGGGCAGACTGAGAACGCCAGGTGTGAGGAGCTCTGTGACCCACTGCCTGCCTCTGTCCTGGGGTTGCCAGGTCAGTGCCAAACCTGAGGATCCGGGCATCTGTGGCCCCTGGGCTTGCCCGCCCCCTGGCTCCCTTCTCTGAGACTCCAGGGCCTTCGTGCATCTGCTCTTCACCTGGGTGGCTCCCTGCTACCCACACACTGATCATCTCTTCTTAATTTTCTCTCAGCTTTTTATTTTGATAAATTAAAAACCTACAGCAGAGTGGCAGGGCAGTCCAGCGAACTTCCATCCACCCTTCACCTAGCCTCAGAAATTGTTCATTTTAATTTTCCTGAACCATTTGAGAGAGATGGCAATGAGTGAAAATGACTGCTCCAAACCTTGGGTCGAGGCTCCTAGGATCAGCATGCTCGTCAGCAGGGCTTCTGCAGGTAGACAGGGCTGAGGATGAGGACTCAGCCCCTTTGCTGTTCCAGCGGGAGCCAGGCAGGCTCCCTGGAAGAGGTGGCTCTTGATCTTTTTTATTTTATTTACTATTATTATTATTTGCTTTGGTTTTTGTTTTTCCAGGTTTAGATAAATTTATTTGCTTTGTTTTTTGAGAAAGAGTCTTGCTATGTAGTCCAGGCTGGACTTAAACTCACTATGTAGCCCAGGCTGGCTCCTCCTGACTCAGCCTCCTGAGTACTGGGATTGCAGGCGGGCACCACCATGCCTGGCCTGTTCTTTTTAAAATAGATTTTTAAAAAATTTTATTTATTTTTTTGGTACCAGGGATCGAACGCGGGTCCTTGTGCTTTCCAGGCAGGCGGCGGAACCACTGAGCTAAATCCCCAGCCCTCATTTTTGTTTTTGAGATAAGATCTTGCTATGTTGCCCAGGCTGACTTCAAACTCCTAGGCTCAGGTGATCCTCCTGGCTCAGCCTCCTGAGTTGCAGGGACAACAGGTGCAGGCCACCTCACTTGGCTTAATAGACTTTTTGTTTTGTTTTTGTACTGGAGTGGAACCCAGGGCCTTGCATGTGCTAGCCAGGTGCTGTCCCCTGAGCTACACCGCAGGCCTCAGGACCGTGCTGGGGTCTTATTGGGACACTGTTCACATTTGGTCATCGGGTCTCCTGAGCGCCTCTGGTCTGAAGCAGTTTCTCAGATTTTCCTTGCTTTTGATCATCTTCACAGGTTTTTTTCCTCCCTTTTTTTTCAGTACTAAGGATTGAAGCCAGGGCCTTCGCACTGAGCTACACCAACAGCCTTTTTTAATTTTTCATTTTGAGACAGGGACTTGCTGACTCACTAAGTTGCCCCGACTGGGCTCCAACTTTTGATCTTCCTGCCTCAGCCTCCCAAGTAGCTGGGAGTACAGGTGTGCACCATTGTGTTTGGCTTCTTTCTTTCTGACTGCCGTTGAATCCAATCCTGCAGCTGGTTGCAAATGAACATTTGAACATGGTCGTCCCCAAGGCTGTTCGTGGGCAGTCAGAGAAAAGGAGCCGCTCTTCCGACTGGGGCTCACAGCCTGGCAGCTCGATGAGGAGGTGAGGCAGCCACGACTTCTCAGCGAGACCAGCATTGAGCCGTGACCACAGCAGCCTCTTCAGGTCCTTGGAACTGGGCTTTGCAGAGTGGGAAGGAGTTTGCCAGTGGATGAACAGTGTGGTGGGCACAGGCCACGAAGTGTGTGATGGCCGGGGGCTGGGAGCAGAGCCTGGTGTGCTGGAGCTGGTGACAGGGACAATGATGGGGAGGCAGTGTCCAGGCAGAAGAGGCCTCAGCAGTCTATGCTGGGGAGGGTAGGCGGGCTGGGCCCTGCTGGGGCTGAGAGACGTGGCTGCTGCTCCTGAGTGGCCCCTGGTACAGGGGCCTCTGGCAAGTTCTGCCACTGGGGAGAGAGACCGAGGGGGCGTGGGTCACTTGAGATGGGTTGGCGGAGAAAGCACCCCCATGTGCTCCTGGGATAAGATGCCGCCCCCTGGAATCTACGAGAGCAGTTAACTAACAAATATGTGAGTCAGAGAGAAATGGGGAGGAGATAGCTTTTTTTTCTTTTTTTTTGCAGTACAAGGGATTAAACAGAGGACTTTTGCACTGAGCTACATCCCCAGCCCTTTTATATTTTTTTTAGTATATGTGCTGCCGAAGCGAGCACACCTTTTATATTTTTTATTTTGAGACAGGGTCTCACTAAGTTGCTAAATTGCCCAGGATCGTCTCAAACCCATGGAGATCCCTCTGCCTCAGCTGGGGTTAAAGGCGTGTGTCAGCATACCCAGCGACAGGTAGTGGCTTTTCGTTGATGGCCAATGAATGGGTGGTTCTGAGTCCTCAAAGTGTCTTCAAAGACACTGAACCCCAGCAGGCCCAGAAGGGGGCCCCCTACCCAAGCCTGGCGGTTTCCATGGCATCCAGGGCTCTGCGGGGGGCTGACGGCCAAGGGAGGGGCTTCCTGAGGTCCTGGGCTCCGGGAAGCCTGGTCAGAGGGGAGCAGTGGGAAGTACTGGGTCGAGTTCCTGCCGTCCCCCAGACGGCGGAGCCGAGCGGAGAGAAACACCGGCCTGGTGCACACCTGCGGCAAGGTGGGGCTTCGGGACCCGGAGCGGAGAGACGCTGGGTAGGGACCGGTCGGAGGCAGCTGCCGGGCGTGGTGGTCTGAGAGACAGGGAGGGAGGGAGGGAGAGAGGGAGGAGCGAGGGAGGCTAATGGGCCCACGGGTCGGGCGCCTTCGCCTTCGAATGTTCCAGTCCTGCACAATGAAGCAGTTCCGGCCTCACCCAGAGCCCGGCCGCGCCCTGCCCCGCCCCCTCCTGGCCCCCGCTGCCCGGCCCGGGGGCCTGGGTGGGGGCGGGGCGCTCGGATCGCCGAGTCACGGCCGGGGCCAGAAGCTCCGGATCCCGGGCTCTAGGTTCTGTCCCTGTCACCGCTGACTCACTGGCTGCCGACCAGGAGTCGCTCCCAAGCTCAGCCTGCTTGTTTCTCTCTTCCCCGGTCGTGTGTCACAAAAGCAGATGGCGTCTCTGAGAACCAGCGTCATCTGGAGAGTGCCCTGCCCAGGGTGCCGGCTCCCCGCGGCCTCCCTTCCCCCAAAATGCAGCTGGGAGGACCCTAGGCCCTGGCTCCACCTCCTCGAGACAGAGCTCAGGGTCCCCTTCCTGAAAGGACACATTAACAAAGAGCAATACGAGAGAGAAAGAGAGTAGAGCCCTTGTCCTCTCTGCTCTGAGGAAAATGAGAGCGACAGTTAATGGTCCTGAGTCATTTTCTGGGAAGATAGGGTGATTTCCTGCTACAGGAAGGCACCCAACCGGGAGCCTGGTCCAGACTAGCAGGTGCTCCTACAGGGTTTGCTGAGTGAGCCTGGGAGAGCTGTGTGGGACTCCGTGGCCTCTGAATGCTCTCCCCTCACCAGCCTGGGAGAACCTGGGAAAGACAAGGACCTCCCAGAAGTTGAGGAGCAGGAGGGAGTGCGGGGTGGGAGAAGGGACCTCTTTTGTTGTTTTTTGAGACAGGATCTTGCTGTGTGGTATAGGGTGGCCTCGAACTCATGACAATCCTCCTGCCTCAGCCTCCCCAGTGCTGGGATCACAGGTGTGCGCCACCACACCGGGCGGCCCCTCCTCTTCACACAGCCCCCTCTCTCCTCCTGGAAGCTACTGCACCCTGGGACTCCAGCCCAGAGGCTGGAGGGGGACTTTCTGTCTTCCCTCAGGTCACCCTGATGTGGCCAGCATGTGGGGCCTGGCCTGGGCGCAGCACCTGCTCGGCCAGTCTAGGTTGCTGGGCTGCTGGAATGAGGGCCACGGCTGTGGCCTCCACACAGGGGCCTGGAAGGGCCTCAGTGGCCACAGGGGATCAGCTCCGGGCCTTGGTCCTCCGTCTTCACAGAGCGCCTGGTGACCAGGAGAATGGGCCGGTCACCTCCTTCCACAGGTCAGGAACTTGGTCCAGAGGTGACCTCTTGCCCAATGTTCACTGCTACTAGGAGCAGAGTTCAGACCCACCCAGGGGTGCTGGGTCCTCTCCCAAGAGAGACACGAAGGAGCCACCCTGTCCTGCCCTGAATGTGACCACCCCAGCCTAGGGCCCAGCCCCCGTGAGGGCCCAAAGTGGGGGACCCAGCTCTGAAGTGACCAGGAAACACGGTACACTTGGAGGAAGGACATTTTACATTCCACGACATTCTTTTGTGAGCCCTTTACTTTGTAAAGTTTTATAATTATGGCGTTGTCTCTGGTTAAAAAAGATATAGGATCAGGAGGCTGAGGCAGGAGGATCGCCATGAGTTTGAGGCCAGCCTGAGCTACATAGGGAGACTGCCTCAAAAAACAAAAACAAATAACAACAACAACAAAAAGATATAGGGTAGGGCTGGGGATTTAGCTCAGTGGTTCCGCAGCCTGCCTTGAAAGCACAAGGACCCTAGTTCGATCCCTGGCACCAAAAAAAAAAAAAAGATATAGGGTCTTTACCTCTGTCTGTAGTGGCTGGGGAATTTGTGAACTGAGCTCTTAGTGAATTCTATAAAAAAAATTTTTTTTGTTTTTTAATAGATACTTTATTTTCATTCTGTGTAGCTCCTTTAATTTCTTTAATTTTACTTTTTTATTGATTTACAGATTCTGCATCACCATGCCCGACTCCTAGCAGCCCTGGGCTCAGCCCTGAGCCTCGACTTCCTTCTCTGTCTGCTGAGGATGTGTGCACTGACCCCCCAATCAACTGTAAGGAGGGCGGGGGTGGAAAAGCTGAGGACCCAGCTGAAGTGCACATCCACTGGCAACCCCATCTGCGAGCCTCCACCTCCTCCTGAATGAGGACCTGAGCTCCCCCTTGCAGTGGAGGCTGACTCAGGATGCACTTCAGAGGAGGGAGGTGCAGTGTCCCCAGCCTGGCAGGTGGGGGCTTGGACTCCTCAGAGCCACCGCACAACCCGAGCCTGCACCCTGGGAATCCCGCAGGGCACAGCCAAAGCCCCCCTGAACCCTGAGCCACGCTGCCACCTTCTGGGCCCAGGGCCTGGGCTGGATGTTGAGCAGTGGCCCCATCAGAGGCCCAGGCGTCTCCCTGGTCTGAGCATGCGGAAGTCCTGCAGCTGTCACACCCACATCTCCTGGGCGCAGAAAACCTAAAAGCTAGATGAGCGGCTTATGTGAAAGTCATTCCTCCCCACCACGAGGGACGTTTTGGTACTCTGTGCACAGCTATAATCCCAGCACTCTGGGAGGCTGAGGCAGGAGGATCAGAAGTTTGATCCCAGCCTGGGCAACTTAGCAAGTGAATGAGGAGACCCTGCCTTAAAATAAAAAATAAAAAAGGGCTGGGGATGGAGCTCAGTGAAAGGTCCTGGGTTCAATCCCCGGTACTGGAATAAAGGAAAAAAGAAAAGAGAGCAAGATGGGTTTGGGTTGTGGGCAGGACCAGCTGAGCAAACCTGGTAGAAAGGGTGTTTGTGACCACACCATCTCATCGGCATCAGCTTGGACAGAACGTGCTGAGGAGAAGAACAAAGCAAGCATCAGCCCCGAGTGACCCAAAGGTGATAACCGGCAGCAGCAGTTGTAGGAGGGCAGGGCGGTGAGGCCAGGGTGGAGGAGGATTTCTGTCTTCCCAGCAAGGCTCGGGAGAGGAGCTGAGCGTGCAGGTGGCCTGGCGGGTGGTGTTTCTCCTGCTGTGGGCAGGACGGGGCCAGCTGACTGGGCATCTCCGAACGACAGCTCTCTCCCCCCAGCCCCTGTCTCTGATCGGCTGGCTGGGCCCGGCAGGGAGGCCAGTGGCTTGGTCGCTTCCGTGGGCTCCCGGTGGGAAGTCCTGGCTGCGCTCCCCTCCCCCGCCTTGGCCGCGTGGTCCAGGAGAGGCACAGCCGGAAGTGTGGAGGAGGGGTGCGGGCTGGGGGTGTCGGCCATCTGTGCTGGGCAGAAACCGCAGGTGGGGCCACCTGGAGGGGGCTCACTGGCCTGGCAAACCCCAGCTTTAGCCCGGCCTCAGTTTACCACTGGCCTGCTGGCGCGAGGCTGAGATGAGGTCACAGGAAAGGGTTCCCGTGGATCGGGTGGGTGCTCTCCCTCTCCAGGGGATCAGGCCCCAGGGCTCCTTAGAGCCCTTGTAAGGAAGCCCTGGCAGGGAGGTGTGGCCAGCAGAAACTGTCCCTGTTTGCATCCCTGTGGGTGGGGCAGGTGTGGAGGGCCCTAGTGGGGCCGCCTCCCTGGTTCTGTGATCACACATTCCCTGTGTACCTATGTGAGGCTGCAGTTAAGTAGGACACTGCTGTGTCCTCCGGGAGCCCCCGCCAGCTGGGGAAACACAGGTGTGTCACCTTCCCTGCCTGTAACAGATTGTCCGGCCAGCCCGCATGGTCACCCAGCCCAATGACCCCCACATGCCTGGTGCTCACAGAGGAAGCTCGTCAACCCTGATTGGCCACAGTCAGTGATTCTCCCTCGGGAAGCTGAGGGGGCCACTTGTCTGTGTGGGTTGGAACTGGACACTCGGAAGCTGTATGTGGTGGCACAGGGCTGATATCCCAGTACTCTGGGAGGCTGAGGCAGGAGGATGGCAGGTTTGAGTACAGCCTGGGCAATGTAGTGACTTAGCAAGATCCTCTCTCCAAAAAAATAAAAAGGAAATGGACACACAGCCACCGTAGGACTCGGTAGTGGGGAGCTCAGGGGTGCCAGAGAGCCCTGGCCCGGAGTCACTGACCTCCAGGCCCTCACCCTGCTCCCGGTGGGAAGTCCTGGCTGCGCTCCCCTCGCAGGGAACCTGACCCTGGATCCCTGCCGGCCTCTCCCCCTCGCACCTGCTTCCCAAGCTGCCTTGGGAGGTGTGTGGACCCCTCAGCCTGCCCCCGATGCCCTTGCTCATCATCTCCGTCCTCCGTGCCCAGGTCAGGGCTCGGGGACTCCTGAGGCAGACACCTGCGATCCTTTCACTCCGGCCCCTCCCCACCGGCCCAGTCTCGGTCAAACTGGATTCCTGGCTCCACAGAAAGAGCTGGACCCACCCCCACCCCACACAACTCCCTGGGGTGTTACTTGGTGCCCACTGCTCCATAACCCGAGAGTGTAGCGCCCCCGGGAGTCGTGCTCGGCACACAGCACCCCTTCACTGTCCAGCCCCCCCCCAAGCCATCCCAACCTGAGTTCTTCCCTTTGAAGTCGCAGCAGTTGCACCTGGCCGGGCTCTAGGGGAAGGCTCTGTCCCCGCAGCATAAGCACCATTTATTTACTGGGTGGATGATACCCCCGGGTCTGGCCCCTGCTTGCTCTCCCTACCCAGTTCTGGCCAAGCAGGTTCTGGTTCTGTCCCTTCTGCCCTGGCCCCAAAGGGCATCACCTCCAAGCCCGTCAGCCCTGGCTGAGCCCGGGCCACTGCGTGAGGGACATGGGAGGGTCCCCTGGTCCTCATCCCACAACAACTCCTCCACTGATCCCGGGAAAGTTGCTGGCAAGGCCAGATGCACAGATGATGATGGTAAAAAAAAAAAAAATAATAGTAATAATAATAATAATAATAATAATAGCAGCAGCACTGGTGCCATGTGAGGAAAGTGATAAGGACCGGGTGTCATCAAGGTGGAATTTCTCTTTGACACTCCCAGGACTTCATCATCAGATTCTCCCCCGAGGGTCCCGCCCTCTCCTCCCACCCAAGCCTGGTGTGAGGCCTTCTGGTCTTCAGGTCCTGCTTCACCTCAGCTGGGCCCGGCTGCCACCCCTGCTTATCTGCCCCCAGAACGTCAGGTGCCCGGGCCGTGCGTGACTCAGTGTCTGTCTCCTGGCTGAGCTCAGCTTGGGCACGGGGACGGGGGAGAGGGCAGTTTCTTCTGAGACTGGTGGTGACTCAGGGGCCTGGGGCCTTTGTGCCTTTCTTTGTTGGCCATGGCTCAGGAATCCAGAGAAACTGGTCAGGGGGCGGCCCCTGGGATCCGTCCCTCCTCTGTCCCGCCCCTCCTCCAGAGGCGTATAACTGCACCTGTGTCCTCATTGCTGGCGGCAGCTGGCGGCGGCGGGAAGGCACTGGTCGGGTCACACTTTCTGAGGCCGGCAGGTGGCGGCGGCAGCGACTGGCTTTGTCTGTCTGGCCTCTTGGGGAAAGGCTCTCCCTTCCCCCGGTGGAGCTCAGACTCCTCACTAGGAAGCCTACGACCCTCAGCCGCCGAGCCATGGCGTCCATGGGGCTGCAGGTGCTGGGCCTGGCGCTGGCCGTGCTGGGCTGGCTGGGGGCCATCCTGAGCTGCGCGCTGCCCATGTGGCGCGTGTCGGCCTTCATCGGCAGCAACATCGTCACGGCGCAGACCAACTGGGAGGGCCTGTGGATGAACTGCGTGGTGCAGAGCACCGGCCAGATGCAGTGCAAGGTGTACGACTCGCTGCTGGCGCTGGCGCAGGACCTGCAGGCGGCTCGTGCGCTCATGGTGGTCTGCATCATCGTGGCCGCGCTGGGCATGCTGCTGTCCGTGGTCGGAGGCAAGTGCACCAACTGCCTGGAGGACGAGACCACCAAGGCCAAGACCATGATTGTGGCGGGCGTGGTGTTCCTGCTGGCCGGCGTGCTGGCCATAGTGCCGGTGTCCTGGATGGCCAATAACATCATCCGCGACTTCTACAACCCGCTGGTGGCCTCGGGGCAGAAGCGGGAGATGGGGGCCGCACTCTACATCGGCTGGGCCGCCTCGGGGCTGCTGCTGCTCGGGGGCGCCCTCCTGTGCTGCAACTGCCCACCCCGCACTGACAAGCCCTACTCAGCCAAGTACTCGGCCGCCCGCTCTGCCACGACCACCAACTACGTGTAGGAGCTGCGTGCTGCTGTCCCTTTCGGCTTTGTTTTTCCCTGGCCTGAACTCCGCCCATCCAGCCAGTGACCCCAGGATGGCCCTGCCACAGATGGACAAGCAGGGACGGAGCAGCCCTTGGGCTGTGCTGGCTCCTGCCCACCTCACCATGGCCTCTTCCCCTTGGGCGGGATGGACAGGAAGACTCCTGAGCCAGCCACCCCCTCCGCACTGTGGTGGACACGGGGAGAGGGGGGAATCCACATGGCGTGGGGTGGCCTGGGGAGCTGGCTCCTGCTGGCCAGGACCGCTCAGCCCAACCTCAGGCTCTCCAAGGGGCCCTGCCCACCCCAGTGTTGGCTGCAATCCCTTTCCTGTCCTCATCCCTCTGTCACTGCAGTTCTTCTCTTGCCACTTTTCCCACGTTCCTGGGAGCCCCAGGCCTTGGCCTGACGGACGGTGGATGGCAGGTGTCTGGGTGGATCCGTGATCACGACGTGGAAATCTGCCGCAGTGGAAACCTGTCCCACCCGCGAGCAAGAGCCAGAGCCAGGGCCTCCCACCCACCTGTCCCAGAGTGGCAAAGACTGGATGGACGGGTTTGTGGGAGGGGTGAAGGTGGAATAAACAGGTTTGGGTAGGCTTGGGGGAGGGTCCCAGGACTTCCCCTGCCTTCCCTCTGGTTTGTTTTTGTAATTTAAGACGTTGTATTCATCACTGTAATTATTATTTTCTACAATAAATGAACCTGTGCACAGGAGGCCCATGTGTTGTCTCTGATCCCAGGCCTGCAGGTGGGCGGTGTGGGGCTGCAGGGCTGGGCAGGAGTAGCGAGGGCAGGGCCGCTGTGCCAGGACTGCCGAAGAAAATCGACCTCTGAAAAGGTCCGTTCAGGGCTCTTCGTTTTTGGGCCCACAGGACCCAGGACCCCGGGCAGGGCTGGGGACTCCAGCAGGGTCAGATGGGAGCTCCCAAGGAGGGACCTGCGCCCCGCTCCGCCCCCGCTTTGTCGGAGCTGCAGGGCTTCCCCGCCCTTGGCCTGGAATGTGTCTTTTCTTCCTCCGCCCTCCTAATCTTGCGGGTCCTGAAGGCCCCGCTGAGCTGCCTCCCTCATGAAGCCTTCCCATGACCCTGATCTGTCCCAAGCCCTTTGACCTGCTTGGCCCAGGCAGGCCCAGGCAGCCCCAGGCCACAGCCTGGCTTAACAGGGCCCAGCCTCAGTGTCTCCACTGTGAGTCAGAGGTGAGGGGTCAGCAGCTGGTGGAAGTCACGATGCCACCATGTGGTCCCGTGCTCCTACACACCTGTCTCCTCTCGGACCCACAGGTGTGACCGTGGAATTAACACACTTTTCTTTTGTAACAGGCTTGAGCCATTTTCCCTCCCCAGTTTATTTATTTATTTTTAGGTAGAGCCTTAGCTTGTCACTAGTTAAAATTTTATTTATCTTTTTATGATACTGGGGATTGAACTAGGGGCACTAAGCTATATCCCAGCTCTTTAAAACTTTTTTGAGACAGGGTCTTACTAAGTTTCAAAGTTGCCCAGGCTGGGCTTGAGCTTGTGATCTTCCTGCCCCAGCCTCTCAGAGTGCGGGATGACAGGTGCGGGCTACCACAACCTGCCATTTTATTTTAGTTTTTGCAGTGCTAGGGGCCAAACCCAGAGCCTCTGGCTTGCCTCTACCACCGAGTCATATCCCAAGGCCCTGAGCTAAAATTTAAAAATCAAGGAGCTTGTTCTTGCTTTTGAAACTCAGGAGGAAACAGAATCCACTCTGCTGGCTTTACTAAAGATAACACTTCTGATGTATGCTTACCTGGGTGAGCATTGTTTTCAGTGTGTGTGTGTGTGTGTGTTTGTGTGTGTGTGTGTGTGTGTCTTTAGGTATTTGGAGATGGCCTTGTCTGACTCAATCAGGTTACCCAGCCCTTCCCCGAGGTGCCCAAGTGTCAGATAATCCACCTTTTGATGTCACAGAGCATGGAAGGTGGGTGTTTTCTGAACAGGAAGAGTCACCAGGTTTGTTCGTCTGGAGAGACCGCTGGACATGCGCCTCCCTCCCCTCATCATGGTGCTGCACATCACACCACCCAGTTCCTCCTGCCTCCCTCCCTTCTTCCTCCCGTCTTTTCTCCCTTCCTTCCTGTGTTACTGGGGATGGAACCCAGGGCCTTCACACTGAGCTACATCCCCAGCCCTCTTTCAATTTTATTTTGAGACAAGGTCTCACTAAGTTGTCCAGGCTGGGCTTGAACTTTTGATCCTCCTGCCTCAGCCTCCCAGAGGAGTGGGATTACAGGTGTGCACCACCCCAGGTGTCTAGAGACCCACCCCAGTGTCTTCCTCCCACAAGTACCCCTAAACCCAGTCCTTGGGGAGACACACTGGAGACCAGCAGCTGAACCTCTTCCTATTCACCTGCTGGTAAGCAACTCTGGAAAGCTCTGGGCTTCGGGCCAGGCGTCCTGGCTGGGGCACTGAGCCTGCCTTGGTAACGCAGGGACCCACGGCACTTTCCTGGAGCCAGGGAACTGCAGACCCACGAGTCTTCTCATCCCTTCTGGGGGTCCCTTTAATAGGCAGAGCATTTCTGAGGGGCAGGGTTGGGCACAGAGGATCAGAGCCAGCCTCGGGCTGGGGGCCGGGCCTCACCCCCACTTCCAGTACAGGTAGATGATGCCCAAGATGAAGCCATCCTTGACACAGGTGGCAGGCACCACCTTGAGGGTGGAGGTGGCCAGTTCCCAGTGGTCCACAGGCTGGGCCACCATCCCGCTCCAGCTGGTCCAGGGTGGCCTCCAGAGCCTCCTTGTACAGAAGGTTGGACGGGTTGGTCCTGGTGGTCAGACACACCAGCCCGTCTTCACGGGGTGGAGGGGACGCGGCGAGGGAGGGGAGTCTGGGGACACAGTCCCAGGCCTGTCCCTCTCTGGCGTGGCTTCAAGGCTGCCGAAGCTTCCAACTCTGTCCCAGCTCAGTTTCTTCCACCTCCCCCTGCTAGGAAGGAACACCCTTTGTTTCCTCATCTGAGCGGCCTCCTCTGCTCCCTTCAAAGCCCAGGTGTCCTTGGGGCCAGGGATTTAGCTCAGTGGTGCTGCCTCAAAAGCACAAGGTCCTGAGTTCGATCCCCGGTACCAAAACAAAACAAACAACAACAACAAAGCACAGGTGTCCTTGACCCTAGGAATTCTTCACCCAATGCCCTGGCTAGTGGCCTCCCTGTCACTGCTCACAATGTCCCTCTGATGGAGGACGCAGCTGGGTCAGGATACACAGGAAGGAAGCACCCCAGTGCTGGACCTTGGGGGTCCCTGTACTTCATGAGCCTCAGTTTCCCAGCAAGGCAGAGACTGGAGGATTATTCTGTCCCTCAGGAAGGCCAGAGTGTGGGTGCAGAACACCTGCACAGTCACTAAGTAAGGCCTGATGGGAGGAAGGACTTTTCTTCTCTGCGTGCCCACTGTGGCCTTGGACGCCCTTGGTAGGAGAGAAGCTGGCAACCCCCGGCCATGCAGGGAGGAGCAGTGCCCCTTTCGGTGAAGCACAGGCTTGCAGGGGGCCCTGTCCCTCACAGCAGGTGGACGGGGACCGGCCATCCCCGGCTGGGCTAGCAGGGCTGGCCCTCAAGTTCACACAGCAGGAATTCCCATCCTCCTGACCCAACCCCAGTGTCTCCTTGGTGACCCCACTGGGCTGGAACTGCTGGCAGCCGGAGCCTGCCCAGACGCGTTCGCTCACTGCAGGGCTACAGAAGGCTGGGAGACAGGAAGCATTTTCACCTTCTGACTTCCTGATTCTGCCCTGCTGCAGGGCAGTGCCTCCCAGTCCACATGCCACCCTCCTTGTGATTGGCTGTGCCCTTGGGAAGGTCCCCTGTGGACTCTCAGTTCTCCAGCACGGAGCCCACGTGGCCTCGTGGGGTCACCCCTGGCCTGCCCAGGCCTTGCTGGGCTGGCAATGGGGGCTCAGAGGGCAGGGTCTGTGCCTTCTGCCCCAGGCAGAGCAGAGCAGCACACAGGAGGACCACTGCGAGCACAACACCTGCTCAGGGTGGCCTGCTCAGTGTGCAGCCGCAGGAAGCGCCACATCCTAACCTCACAGAGCAGCCTGGAGCCCGGATGGGGAACTGAGAGGAAGAAAGAGACTGCGCTAACCACAGCTATGAGTTAGTGAGGGAACTGGAGGTCAAAGGACGGAACTGAGCCCTACTGCATGCCAGGACAGAAGCAGAAGCGAAGGCCTTTGGGGCCTGAGTTCACACAACTGTCTGCAATCCTTTGGGGGGAGGGATCACGGGGATGGGGTCACCTGCTGACAGGGGAGGGAGCGGGGACCAAAAGGAGGGGGAGTTGCTTCCGGCTGCCCTTGGAGGTGAGCTGGACACCTGTCTGCCCTGCTGTGCCCCTGCATCTGTGGTAGCAGCAGGTGGCTGGGATGCTGGGCTAGGCTGGGCCACTCCGAGCAGTTCCCTGGCCCTCACTTGGCCTGAAGGGCTGATGTGTGGAGGGGAAGGTGTGCATGGAGGGCGGGAGTCGCCTCACCTGGCTTGGTGACCCGTGGGAGCTCTGAAATGGCAGTGCAGGGCACCTGGCGGTTACCGAGGGCACCTATCACCAACAATGCGTCTAAGGCCTCTGTGGTGAGGAGGGGGTGCCGTGCGGTGCTTGGTCTGCAGCATGGCCTCAGACCACTTTGGAGGCTGTGCTCCGTGGCGGGGCTGCCACCTGTGTCTCAGGGCCCTAATCCAGGCCGGAGACAGGTGCTATGGCCCAGTCCTGGGCTGATGTCAGGCCCTGGCTGGGGGCCTCCGTGACAGGCTCAGAACTCAGCAGGGTGGATGGGGGCTCAGTGGCCAAAAGAAAGGGGCTCGCTTCCTGGGAAGGCGGGTGTAGGGCAGGCCTTGGGGCGTCTGGGGCAGGAGAGGAAATACCTTCAGGGCTGGGCAGAGGCTCCTGGCCCAGGATGCAGAGGCTGAGCTGCTGGTAAAGGGCACAGGCCCGGGCCTGGTCCAGCATCCTCAGGCTCCCGTCCACCCCATGCAGCTGCAGGAAGCCCCGACCCTGTGGCTGGGGTGGGGGACTTGGTCACAGCTCAGGTCCTGACATTTCCCAGCAGGGTCCCCTGTACCCTGGAGGACAGTGGCCCTGCAGCGCCTGTGATTGGGACCAATGGGTCTGAGAGGGAAGGCAGAGTTCTGGGCCCAGGAAATTTTGGGATTTTTTGGGTACTGGGAATCGAACTCAGGACCTTTCGCTTGCCAGGCAGGCACAGTGCCACTGAGCTAAATCCCCGGCCGTGAGCGCAGGAAATCTGAACAATGGGAGTCTGAAGAGAGGATGGAGATCTGGGGAGGCCTCACCTCAGCAGCCACCAGGCCCCTACCACAGGGCACATCCAGGATTAGGACTGTGTGGGGTGGGGGGGCAGGGCTCGGGTAAGGCAGTCCACGGCGAGGCTGGGTGCACGGTTCGGCAGAGCAGCCACATCCTGGGGACAGAGTGCAGAGCCTAACTCCACCAGCGCCCAGGGTGCAGGCGCCTGTGGGGAGGGCCAGATCCTGCCAGCCTAGGCTGGTGTGTGCTGGGGGCTTGGCCCTGCTGGGGACACAGTGAGAGGTGACCCAGTGTGGAGTCCCTAGCCCCTTGGCTCACCCTCTCAGGGACCTGCTCTGCTGCATCCGAAGACAGCCCGAGATGTCACCTCCTCCAGGTAGACCCTGCGTCTGAGTTCTGTCTCAGTGTGTGGCCCCTGATGGGGCTGCAGGTCTAGAGCTGGCGGGGCCACTGTAAGGGGCAGAGAGGGTCCTGTGCTCTCTGGAAGGTGCAGAACTGAGATTCTCACCCAGGTCTCACTTCCATCCTCACAGCACCAGGGATGCCAGGCCCACTATTCCCACTCTACAGAAAAAGAAGTCAAGGCTGGACAAGTGGAGGCGAGGACCCAGGTGAGTTTACCTGGTCGTAGTCAGGAGCCCAAGGGTCATAAAACTGGAGCTTTCGGGCCAGGTCTGTGATGCCCTTCGAGGCCCCAACCCGTTCCAGCACCTCAGCCTTCCACCCTCCTCCTGGGCCATCCTCCTATGGGGACACCACCTCCCTGTCCCCAGGCCCACATCAGCCTCCTGCTCCCCCACCGCCAGCCCAGTTCACAGAGGGCTGCAGGACTGGCATGAGGGGGAAGGAGTAGGGAGGGAGGGGTGGGAGGGAGACCTGCCCGACTGCCCCTCACTCAGGGGTGGGAGGGAGACTTGCCCGACCGCCCTTCACTCCGTGGTCGGGGATGGGGTCGCATGCAGAGTTGTATGCAGAGCGGAACGGTGTATAAGGGGGCAGACGGTCAGGACTCGACCAGGATCTAACCCGCCAGGGGTCAGTGGGCTCCGGAACTTGGGGCAGGGCCTCACAGTAAACCTAGCCACGCCCAGATGCCCTCGATGATGGTTGGTTTCCATTAAGACAAAATGCCCAATCAAAGCCAAGCATTGACACCACGCCTCTAGCACCAGCCAATCATCTCAAGGCTTTTGTCCCTCCTCCAGACTAGGAAGAATCCCTTAGCACCACCATCGATCATGGGAATGTCTCATAGCAAGCGGCTGTTGAGAGCTTGAAATTCATCTAGTGGATCTGAGGAAGCCAGAGCCTTCACACTGAGCTACATTCCCGCTTTCTCCTCTCTGTCTCTCTCTGTCTCTGTCTCTGTCTCTCTGTCTCTCTGTCTCTCTCTCTCTCTGTCTCTCTCTCTCTCTCTCGTTTTGTTTGAGACAGGTTCTCACTATGTAGTTCAGGCTGGCCTTTAACTCACTAGGTAGCCCAGGCTGGCCTCGAACTTGTGGCAATCCTCCTGCCTCAGCCTTCTGAGTGCTGGGATTACAGGCATTCCTAACTTTGTAAAAAAAATTAAAAAAAAATTTTCTTGAGGGTCTTGTTAAATTGCATAATTGCCCTGACTGATCCTCCTGCTTTGGCCTCCTAGAGTTCTGGAATTAAGGTGTGTGCTGAACTTTTTTTTGTTTTCATAATTTAGTCACGGGCCAGGGATGTAGTTCAGTGGCACCATACCTGCCTGTCAAGTGCAGGGTTCTGAGTTCGATTCCTGGTACAGAAAAAAAAAGTCACATGTGGCAAGTGGCAGACATACTGGAGCACCCAGGGAGCCCTGGCCCACAGTTCCATCTTGACTTGCAGGACTCCCCTTGGGTTCCTCCAGGGGCGGTGCTTAGGGGCTCCTGTTGGAAACAACACCCATCCCTAGCCCACCTGGACCATCCTTGAAGTCAGTTCGGGGCAGGACTCCTTGGGTATCAGCACACCCTCCAAGTGCTTTCTCTGCAGCACACTGAAAAACAGCGCTGGCCCATACAATCCGTGTAAGGGTCACCTTATTTTGGAAGGGTTGGGGGCTGTCGCAGTGGTGACCACTTTCTGCAGCACCTTGGGGTGGGTGTGTCATTAACTGGAAATGATAACTTAGGTGGCACCTGAGTCCAAGATGGCTGCGTGGAGCATTATCCTCCAACAGCCTACCCGGGACCAACTGTGACATGAACAGAACAGGAAGTAAACATTCACTGCATTCTGCAGCTGAGATTTCGGGGTTCTTCAAATGCAATAGCTATGGTCATTCAGCTTGATTAACGCAAGAAGTGCAGGAGAGGGAGCAGGGTTAGGGTGATGGGGTCTGAATGCTTGTGGATGTTGCATTTGAGGTGTCTGCTGGGCTAGCTGAAGTCCAAGATATATTCTCTTTCTGTCTCTGTCTTTTGCCATTACTGGGGATTGAGCCAAGGGCCTTCCATTGAGCTACATCCCCAGCCCTTTTAAAAATTTTTATTTTGAGACAAGATATACCTACATTGCTAAGTTACCCAGGCTGGGCTCAAGCATACAATCCCCCTGCCTCAGCTTTGCAGAGTTCTGGCATTACAGGTAGGCGTGCCCCACCACGCCCTGACCCAACTCTTTAATGCCAGACAGAGACTTGAGCCTGGGAGAGGGTGGAAACTAGAGTGAGAAGGCACCCAGGACAGGGGTTCGAAAAGACAGGGGTGACCACCGAGCCCAGTGTTGCAAAGAGGGGTAAAAATGAGAGCAGAGAGCTCAGCGCTGGCCTGCGGCCTGCGGCCTCGGAGGTCTTCCAGGCAGGTGGGTGTGGCCATGCGGTGGCTCCTAGCCGCACCTGTGGAAGGACACGGAACGGTCCACTTCCGGACCTGGACCGCAAACACATCCTGCCTGGTTCAGAGAGGAGGTTGAGGTGGCAGAAGGAAGGCGCCTGGATCTTCCCCACAGCCAGAACGGAAGTAAACTCTCATGTGTTAGGTGCAGAAATGGCAGGATTTCTCTAACGTAGCAGCTATCAGCATTTAGTTTCCTTAATGCCGCCATGACCCCTTCCTTCCTCCTTTTTTTTTTTTTTTTTGGTACCAGGGATCGAACTCGGGTCCTTGAGCTTGCGCAGCAGGCGGCAAAACCACTGAGCTAAATCCCCAGCCCTTCTTCCTCCTTTCTTCTCAGCCCTTTCTCTTTCCCTCCCTCCCTTCCTTCTTTCCTCCTGGGAATTAAGCCAGCACCCTTGAACCAGGGCCTCCGGTGCTGGGCCATCCTTTTCCACCCAGCTAGGCGCCCACACCGGCAAAGCCATGCCGACCCCGCCGCTGGGGCAGTGGTTGGAGTTTCGGCGACAGTGAGGGAAACCCCGAGTTCCAGCACCGCCACCCAAGATCCACACCCAGTCTGCCCAGTCCTAGGGCGGAAATGGAGAGCACGGTGAATCCCAGTGCTGTCGCAAATAACCAGACACCTGCCCTCAGAGCCCCAGCACGGAGGCGTTCACAGGCGTCACGGGAGAAACAGACGCGCACTGTGGGCTGGGGGCCGTGGTCCTTCCTCTCTGCCGCCTTCCCCACGGACCGGAAGTGGGGGGAGGACAGACAAAAAGCTCCGTCTGCTGAGTCCAGTCCTTGACAAAAGCCTCGTGGGGAGCCCCGGCCTGGGCCTTCTGCGTCATCCTGGTGGCCACGGGTCACATGGCCACCTCCGGCCGTGGGCGGGGCGGGGGCAGAGGCGCTGGTCTCTGCTGCCCCTTGGGCCAGCGGCTACTTCTTGGCCAGGACACCGGTGACCCCAACACGGCTCCTGTGCTCTGTGGGGGACACGACTTGCCATGGGGCCACTGGAGGGAGCCACAGTTTCTGGCTCCTGCTCTGCTCCTCCGGGCGTGGACCCCCACTGACCCCCCCAGGACTCCATTCCTTGTCATAGCAGGACCCCTGCTCAACTCTTCTGTTACTTTCCCTCTCGCTCTTCAGTCCCCTCCAGCCCTAAGCCTTGGGAGTGGGCCAGAGTCTGCTTGACTTCTTTCCTTCCTCCCTTTTCTTTCTTTCTTTTTTTTTTTTTGGTACTGGGGATCGAACACTGGTCCTTGTGCTTGCACAGCAGGCGGCGAAATCTCTGAGCTAAATCCCTGGCCCTCTTTCCTTTTCTTTCTTTCTTTCTTTCTTTCTTTCTTTCTTTCTTTCTTTCTTTCTTTCTTTTCCTTCCTTCCTTCCTTCCTTCCTTCCTTCCTTCCTTCCTTCCTTTCTTCCTTCCTTTCCTTTTTTATTTTTAGACAGAGTGTCACTATACAGGCCAGGCTGGCCTCGAACTTGTGGCAACTCTTCTGCTTTAGCCTCCTGAGTGCTGGGATTACAGCCCTGCACCACTGTGCTGTTTTTATACAGGAGCTAATGCTGAGCTGCGCTTGAAATCATGTTTTAGCAAAACATCGCCTGACTGCACACAGTCCACATACCATTACTGGACAGCTGCTCCTTCACCTTCATCGTCCTCCTCCTCCTTGCCTTCTGGTTCACTCTTCCTTCCTGCTTCGCCTCTGCCCGGGCACGGCATGTAGCAGTGTCTTTGTGACCGCTCCGGGCACGTTTCACCCATTTTTGCAGATCTCCGATGGCCTGGGCATCTGAGTCTGACCTTTGGGCACTGTTCAGAGCAAGACAGAGAGAAGGTAGAGGTGGTCTCTTCGGAGCGCTGGGGTCTGTTTCTTTCCTTTTGTCTCACCTTTGGGAGAAACATAACCCTCCATCTCCCTGTCACTGCCAGTCATACCTTCAAACCCGTGTCCTGTGCACACGCGGTCTTCCAACTCTCTAACCTTTCCTGGAGAATTGAGCAAAACTTCCAGGAGGGTCTTCCTGTCTCTTCTGCGTGCTTCCTGGGGTGCTGCACGGGAAAGCTACCAGGAGGACACCGCCCCCCCCTTGTTTGGGTCCCCTTACCCCTGGTAACTGCCCTTGGTCACGCAGGGCGGCCGAATCCGACTGGGGTGCTTCCTCCCTCGGGGTCCGCGCTGTCCTCAGCACACACAGTTTACTCGCCTCGCTCCCTGAGGACAGCCCCAGCCAGGAGGGGGCGCTCTCAGAGGGGCTTGGCCAGGCGGGGAGGGAACGGTCCTTTGGCCAATGTGAGGCCTAGCAAGGCAAAACGGGAGAGCGCCTTGCACGTAGTAAGGCGGGGTCTCTTTGGCTAATTCCTCATTTCAGCCTCACATGTGTTTCATGGGCACCCTTGTTCAACAGATTTTTCTTCCTTCCTTCCTTCCTCTTCCCGTCCTTCTTTCCTTTTTTTGTGGTCCTGGGCATTGAACCTACAACAGCCTTCACACTGAGCTGCATCCCCAGGCCTTCTTTATTTTGAGACAGGGTCTCACTAAGGCACCAAGTTGCCCAGGCTGAGCTTGAACTATCTTGATCCTCCTTCCTCAGCCTCCTGAGTGCTGGGCTGACCGAATAATTTCATACCCCAGAGGGTCTGGCTGCCCGGCAGGGTCTCACTGTCCTGCACCCCTCCGTGCGCCTTCTTCCTTCCGTGTTTGAAGACAGGCAGGGTGGTATCTGAGCGCTGTTTGATCCGCATTCCTCCCTGCTTACTAACTGTACTGATGCGGTCGGCCTTGCTCTCCTAAGCTTATTGGCTCCCTGGTTTCCTTCTCTGTGAATTACTTTTGCCCTTGTGCTCCACTGGGTCCTTTGATTTTTTTTTCTTTTTATGTTTTTATTGGGCAGGAAGAGCCTGTGTACACCTAGGTATGCAGCTTGATGTCAACGCCTGAAGCCGGCTACTGGACCTACGCATTACTTCTTGTATTTATTTATTTGAGGTGAGAACATTTAAAACCTACTCTTGGCAACTAACTTACTTTCTTTCTTTCTCTTTTTGTTTTTTGAGACAGAGTCTTGCTACTAATTCAGGCTGACCTTGAACTCCCTCTGTAGCCCAGGCTGCCTTTGAACTCATGGGGAGCCTCCTGCTTCAGCCTCCCAGAGGGCTGGGATTATATGTGTGGGTCACTATGCCTGGCTTTTCATCAGTTTTTACATATTGTTTTTGTATTTAAGTAGCTTAGCTAAAGCCCCCCCCCCTTTTTTGAGAAAGGGTCTTGCTATGTAGATCAGGCTGGCCTTGAACTCACAGTGATTCTTCTGCCTCAGCCTCCCGAGTGCTGGGATTATAGGTGTGCGCCACCACACTCGGTCACTAAGGCCATTTTTAGCAAGACCTCCCCCACACATATTCCCTTAAGTGTGAAGGTGTTTCCATCATTTTTGTGTATTTACAGGGAAAACCCAGTGAAGATTAGAAATAAAATGAAGCTTTGGGAAGGAGGGGAGGGAAGGGGAAGTAAAAAAGATTAAGATGCTATATGTACGTGTAGCAGTTCCCCCCATGAATGTGTTGATTATATATCACAAATACTAATAAAAAGGAAAACAAAACAAAGACAAAGAAATAAAATGAAGTTTTAATACTGGAGCAGGAACTAAAGGGCAGTCATCGTTTCTCGGTAGTCCCACCTTCAGCAACCCAAGCATGGGACCTGCATAGGGGCGCCCCTCGGATGGACCCCGCTTTGCTGTCACGGGGACACCGTGTTCTCTCGGGCCGAGAACAAAACTCGATAAAAACTTCACACCGCCTCGCCTCGGTGTCTGCTGCCCCCGCGCGGCCGCACTGCGTTACTGCACCCGCGGGTCTGCTCCTGGGATCCCGTGGCTCCGTGGCTGGCAGGACTGAGAGGCGGCTGGAATCCTGGGCTTGGGCGCTGATCTCCACCTAGGGAGGCAGGGACCGGGGAGTGGCGCCCCTGGCTTTGTGCAAAGCAATGATAACTGACTCTGTCACCCTGCAAGGTGAAACTCCAAGGTCGCAGAGATGACCCTGAACCTAGTGCTGTGAGACAAAGGGGCGTGTGTGAGAGAGGCCTGGATCGAGGGTGGAGCGGCTCCCAGGGGACGGATCTTAAATTGGGGGTTGGGGTCTGCTGTCGCCACCTGTAGGGCTCCTGGCCTGGGTGGGGCTCAGGGGCATGCGAGACCCATGGTCCCTGATCCTGGAGAAGACTGGGCCGGAAGGTCAGGAAGGAGGGGAGGGGACAGGGAGACGCTGAGATCTGGGCTGGTGAGACTGGGTGGAGCTGGGAGTGTAGCTCCTGAGGTCGGTTGCAGGGTTTTGAGCCAGCTTTAGGGGTCGGGCTTTTCGGGCCTCCCTACGTTCCTCCCCTCTCCTCTTCCCCTGGCCACCAGGGGGCAGCACCTAATGCACCCTGGCCCAAGCCCCCTGGGGCCCCTGACCCTGCCTTACTTTACCTTTCCTGTTTGCTCCTCAGTTTGGGTGCTGGCTCCATGAGTTTTGTGTTTCTGCACACCTTGCAGGTGACATACAATGAATGGCCCTTTGTCCTGGACTTTCCTTTCCAGGCTATCTGTGAAACCACCTAGGAAGGCAGGGAGCCTCCCCTTGGGCAAAACACAGCCGGCTTCTTGTCCATCATAAAGACTTGCAGCTGAGTGTAGTGGTTCCTGTCTGTAATCCCTGTACTCTGGGAGGCTGAGGCAGGACGATTCCAGGTCTGAGCTCAGCCTGGGCAACTCCACTGTAAGGAGGGAGCTTTTAAAGTGTTCTGTGTTGTATTTGGTCTCCTCCTCCCTCAGCCTCCATTCCTACACTCCTCTCTGGTGAGTGGTTCCTGGTGTCCTCTGGTCTGTTTCTCAGCCAGACTGAGCCCCAGTCACCCAGAGTCAAACCCTGCTCCTGGATTCCCCACACGTGGCTTCCGGACTCCCCACTGCCACATGCAGGGACCGCCTCCCTGGCGAGCGGCCCTGAGCTCCCGGCCAGACCCCTCTAGGGAAGGATCCTGAGGAGAGCTTTGCTCCCCACTGTGAGGCACCAGGCCTGGGCTCTAGGCCTCAGGGGGAGCCCAGGAAATGGTCCCCACGGTAACCTGGCCCCACCCAGCGGCATCTGTGAGGTCACCCGGCCTCTGCCGGCTGGGCGGGAGGAAGCCAGACATGGAGGCCATGGCCCAGGGCAGATCCAGCCTCCCGGAGGTCCTGCGGCAGGTTGCTGGGCTCTGGGTGCTGGTGAGTGAGCGGGACACTGGGGACGGGCATGGGCCACCTGTGCCCGCTGCCGGGCCCAAGGGACCATCTGATCCCAGCCACCGTGCCAGTGTTTTCCTTGTAGATGGACACTCTGCGGCTTCAGCTTTGCCCTTCCAAATTTCTTGTGGTTGGGCACCACACCTCAAATCAAATTTCCAGAACAAGGTCCTGGGAGTCTCTTTTTGTGGGATAGAAAGAAGAGATAAGCTGAGTGCGGTGGTGCACGCCTGTGATCCCAGCACTATGGGAGGCTGAGGCAGGAGGATCCCAAGTTTGACCACAGCCTGTCTCAAAAAAGTAAGTGGGGGAGGGCTAGGGCTCAGTCTGAAGGCCCTGGTTTAATCCCCTGGATTGGCATCTCAGCTGTGTCATTCTTTAGCATTCATAGCTGTGTGACTTTGAACAAATGACTTTAACTCTCTGAGTCTCTATTTCCTGTCCTGTAGAACTGATCTTGTAGGATCGCATGGGCTCTGCCAGTCTCCCTTCTCCCTGGTCTTAGTCCTGAGCCTGGCTGGGGGCTCCTACCTGCACCCCATTCTTATCCTCCTCCGTGGACCCCTCAATCTCCTTCCTTCCGGCAGAGGCCCCCACCCCTGCTAGCCTGGTCCATGAGGGGGGCAACAGCCAGCCCTTGAGGGCCGCCCAGTCTTTCAGAGCCTGAAGGCCCAGGCTCTGGGAGGCCCAGGGACACAGGGTAGGGGTCCCGGCTGTGGGCCCTGTCACTCCAGGGGTGGCGCTGGGGCTCCGAGGGGGTCCTCAGGGTGCTCGCTTACTGCCTCTCTCCTGGCCAGCCCACTCCTGGGGGTGGGGGACCCCTGTCCTTCAGCCACCCAGATCCCAAACAGCATGTCCTCGGGCTCTGCTCTCCCCTACCCTCTCGCAGGTATGGGGGAGTGGGCAACTCCTTGTCAAATAGTAACAGCCGCAACGATAATGCCCTCTCCTTCAGTCCGGGCATTGTAAATAAGCGTTTAAATCTAACAGAGAGCAAGCCAAATATAACACAAAATACTTTAAAAGCTCCCTTCTCAGAATGGAGAAAGAAGCCAGTGAGGGGGCACATGCCTGCTACCCCAGCTGAGGCTGAGGCAGGAGGATTGCAAGTTTGAGCCCAATTTTTATAACTGAGTGACTCAGAGAGACCCTGTCTCAAAACAAAAAATAAAAAGGGCTGGGGGTGTAGTTCAGTGTGAAGGTCCTGGGTTCAATCCCCAGTGCCACCAAAAAGAAAAATAAAAGTGGAGAAAGATCATTCTTTTGCACGGGAGAAACTGAGGCGTGGAGTGGGGAGGGCCTGAGCCCAGGTGGGGGGCACTGGGTGATGACGCTGTCCCTTCTCCCCCAGCTGGTCCAGAACCGCGTGCACCTATACAGGCTCCTGCTGCTGAAGATTGCCCTCTTCCGGGGCTGGGTGGGGGGCCTGTCCCGGGAGGCCAGGGTCCCCTGCCTGGCACCCACCCACTAGACCCCCCGGAGGTGCTGCCTGTGCCCTAGGCCGGGCTCTGCGGACGGGGCTGGCGCTGTTGCTGTGGGCACCCTGGCTGGCTAGGGCGGCCGGGCTGGGCTGTGCCCAGGCCTTGCTGCTGGCCCTGCGGCACCTTGGTGCCTGTGAGTGGCTGGGCCTGTGTGTGGCTGCCTGGAGGGGCCTGCTCCAGTCCTGTCTGGACAGCCTGATGCTGGTGGCCTTGCTGTCATTGCTGCTGGCCTGGAGGCTCTTCTGGAAGGCCCAGCGCTTCCTGGGCTGGCTGCCTTGCCAGGTGGGTAGGCTGAAGCCGCTGGGCTAAGGAGGGCAGGCTTGGGGCCCTGGGCTCCGGAGTCACCTGATTGTCTCCTTGCCTGCCCCATGCAGGCCCTACTGGGGAGCCTTGTGGTGCTGGAGCTCCCAGTGCTGTTGAGATGTCTGTGCTGGCAACTGGCCTACCTTGTCACCTGGACCACCTGCTTGGCCTCCCACCTGCTGCAGGCAGCTTTTGAGCACACGACCCGGCTGGCCCGGGCCCAGGAGGCCTCAGGACCCTTATCCGGGTCCCCGCTCCCTGCATCTTCCTCCACCCTCGAGGCTTGACCCTTTCTGCAGGATCCTGGGAGCCCTGGACAATAAACGTTTCCCATTTTCCTCTGCTGAAGTAGCTGGGTCCGTGGCCTCATTGGCTAGCCTCCTGGGGGGCTGGTGGGGTGCTCTGTGTGTGCATGTGTGTGCTTGCACACATGCCCAGGGCTGCTCTGGGAAGGAAATCACTCTCCACATGCACCTTCCAGGTGCTACAGAGCAACCATCTGGATACTACGCACGGTTTGGTTTGAACCTAGCTACGCAGGCATCTGGCTCGATTAGCAGCAGCATTTTGCAGGCAGGATAATAGATCCTCAGATGATAGAACTTTCCCAGGGGCACAGAGCAAATCAAGGGCAGAGGCAGCCCTGGTCTCTAGATTCAGTGTTTCCCAGAAGCCCTACCTTTGTTGAAGTCCATGTCCCTGGTTCACCTCTTTGGTGGGGCCCAGGCGTTTAGGGGAGATGGGCAATTGGAGACTCTGGCCTCTGGGGGGTGCCAGGCTCTCACATTTCACAAATGTAGAAAATTCTTCTGAGTGGTTACTTCTGAGCTAGGCCTTCTGTATCCAGGCCATCCCCTCATCCACACATTGCTACTCATCCATTGATCCACCCACTTCCAAACCCATCCAACCATCCCTCCATCCATCCATCCATCCCTCCATCCATCCGTCTGTCCATCCCTCCGTCCATCCCTCCGTTCATCCATCCATCCATCCATCCATCTATCCTCACTACCACAACCACCATCCTGAAGCACTGTCCACCTCCCTAGGAGTGTGGAACTGAGGCAGCATCTCTGCAGTCTTCCTTACCTGTGAGCCAGGCCAGTGTCCAGCTGGGGAGTGGTGGCAGATTCCCTCCCCACAGGCCCTTAGAGTGATTCCACCAGTGATCTGGCTGGTTTTGTGAGAGCGAGCATCACCCCTACTCTAGGCCTGAGGGTGGGAGGATGGAGCGGCCTGGGCAGAGGACTAACGGAGGGATTGAGTTAGGTGATACTGAGAATTTTCCTGTGCTTGTGGCATTGTGGTCTCAGCTGGCATTGCTGGTCTGTGACCCGGGCAGGGTCCAGGCTGGCTTCTGGGCTGGAGGCAGACACCTGGAGACCTTTGGATGTGCTCAGCCTGGGGAGCTGGGACCCTAGAGCAAGGGGGGCCTGGCCCCTCTCAAACTGAGCCGTAGCCCCCAGGAGGAGCCCCAGCTCTGCCCTGCTTCCGTGTGAGCCCAGAGGGGCCCTGTCCTTTCCATGCATGTGTAGTGTGAGGTGGGTGGGGCGACCCCTGATGAGATTCAGCAGTGGGGACCTCAGTGCCCAGGCTTGCTCCTAAATGTGCCAAGGGCGGAGGCTTGGGCTGGACCCTCCTGTGTGTGGCCCCATCACAGGCCCCTTGTGCTAGATGATCTGAGACCTCTCCTAGATCCCCGGCTGTGGGTTGTTGCTGCTTACATTGCTAGCACCCACCTCCTTTTATTTGTGCATTACTGGGGACTGAACCCAGATCCTTCCTATTGAACTACATCCCACCTCTACTTTTTAAAAATTTTGACACAGGGTTTCACTGTCACTAAACTGTCCAGGCTGGGCTTGAACTTGAGATTCTCCTGCTTCAGCTTCCCCGAGTGCTGGAATTATAGGCATGCTCAGCCTAGGCCCTTGGCATCATAGGCTTTGATCCCGTGCTCATGACCTCTTGGCTACCTGACCTGCGCAAGTCACAGTGCTCATCCCTGGGAACCTCAGTTTCCCCAGCCATGAACAGGACATAGTCACAGCACCCAGGGGCACCCAGAGATGTCGCCAGGTCTGCGGGTGCGTGGTACGCTGGTTCTGGCACGGGGGCCCTTGCTGGGACCCCAGTGGCCTTAGTCTCTCTCCCAGGCTTTCCACCTTTGGGGGGCTGCAGGCCAGGCAGGGGGCCAGGCGGTCAGCGAGTCCCTCTCAGGCTGTGAGTGTGGAGGGGCCCTGGCCTGCTGGGGGGGGCAGGGGGCTGGCAGGCTGGCCAGCAGCTCCACGCAATCTGTCTGCTATGCAGCCCAGGCCTGGCCTGTATTTATTTATGCTGAGCGTATATTTATATCAGCTCCTTTCTCATTAATAGGGCAGGAAATGGCTGGAATTGTTACATACCTGGCGGCTCAGGGGTCCTGTTCGGCCAAGACACACAGGGCCCTGGCTGCCCCACTATGGTGCCGAGGGGCCCCCTCCTTGGTCCCTAGCCCTTCTATGATCTCCAGCTCCTGACCCCATCTGACCCATCCGACCCGATCCTGGGATGGCCAAGGGTTAGGGGCCACATGGGGCTGACTGGAGCGTGGGAGCCCCAGGCAGGGGAGTCGGAATTTGAGGGTGAGCATCAGGGTCCCCTGACTTAGGGGGCTGAGACCCTTGGCACCCTGGGAGGAGGGGCCTCCCTCCAGAGGAAGAAGTCTGGGGACACGAGATCCCTGTGAGGATGAGTGTGGTCCCGTGGACAGCGTCTTCCACAGGGCAGGGGAGACCCCAGCCTAGCCCAGATGGAGCGGGCTGGGGGCGGGGCTCAGTGCCCTCTGGCCTCCCCCATCCCTGGCCCCCTCTTGCTGGCTCAGAACCACGCCAGCCTCTCTCTCTCTCTCTCTCTCTCTAGTCTTGCTTTTGGGCCTGGCCCCAGGTGGGGCTGCCAGAGGGGAGACGCTCACCTGACATAACCTGTGAGTGCTTCCTGTCTCAGCCTCAGCCATCAGCCAGCCTCCCCACCCAGCTCAGGCTGCCCTGGCCTCTGTCCTGCCGGCTGCATGGCCAGGATGGGGTTAGAAGGAGAAGGGAACACCTCATGGCCCCCGGGTCACCTGTCCTCGCAGTGGGGCCCAGGGGCTGCTGTTTCTGGGGGGCCTCTGTGGGCCTGGGGCTCCTTTGACCTCTGACCTGTGACCTCTACCACCACTGTGACCTCCGGGCTGAGTCCAGTGAGAGAGGAGCAGGACCTGTGAGGGGCCTGGGAGTGGCAGGCCTGGGGCAGCACCTGGTACCCAGTGGGGCTGGGAGGCTGGAGGGTCTCAGACTCTGCCCAAGGCTGATGCCTGGGCTCCTGGGCACCTTCCCAGGACCCCCACCTGGCCGTGTGGGAGGAGCCTGAGGGGGTTCAGGTTGAGGGCGCATCTTGGGGACCCCCAAGGCAGGCTCCTGCTTCTTCCCCATCCCCTGCTTCCACCGCCTGCAAGGTCAGAGCAGAGCCACTGCCCCCAGGCCCAGGATGCCCAGGTCCTCCGATCCTGTGTCTCTGAGGGTGGGGCTCTCCTCAGAACCCCTGCCTGAGTCCGGCTGTGGCCGGGGCTCTGCCCTGCCCTGCAGTGAGAGTCCTCTCTGGCTCTGCCAGCTTCTGAGTGTGAGTTTTAGGCTCCCAGCTTTTTCTTCTGAGGTACTGGGGATTGAACCCAGGGCCTTTGTTGTTGTTGCTTTTTGAGACAGGGTCTCACTATGTAGTTCAGGCTGGTCTTGAGCTCACTGTGATCCTCTTCCCTCAGCCTCCTGAGTGCTGGGGTCACAGGTGTGCATCACCATGCCCAGCTGAACCCAGGACCTTTGCACTGAGCTCCATCCCCAGCCCTTTTTTATTTTTTATTTTAAGACAGGGTCTTGATAAGTCACTAAGTTGCTAAGTCACTAAGTTGCCAAGTCACTAAGTTGCCCAGGGTGGGCTTGAACTTGTGATCCTCCTGCCTCAGCCTCCCAGAGTGCTGGGATCACAGGTGTGCACCATCATGGCTGGGCTGAGTCTGAGTTTTGGCGAACTTTGAACCCCTCTTGGCCCCGGGGGCTGGTGAGCTCTGAGTCGGGAGGCCAGGGAGGGCCCCTGGTCCCCCGGGCCCGAGCCCTGCAGCTGGGCCCTGCAGCCATCCTGCTAGGCCACACACATCTGGAGTGCGTTCCACCCCCAGGCCAGGTCCACATCTGGAGCCCAAAGCTGGCTCACTGGAGAAGTGGAGCATCTGGACCCCGAAGAGCCGTGGCTGGGTTAACACAGCCCATCTGGGCCCTGGCTGTGCTCCGCCCCGTCTCTGTCTCCATTGCTGTGGCAGGCTGCTGACCGCACATCTGGAGGGCTGGAGCCCGGCTGGGCTGCCGGCAGCTGCTCCGACAGCATCCTAGCCTGAGGCGGGGTCCTGTGCAGAGCGCTGTCCGGCTGTGTGGACGACACGGCTCCCAGCCCCCTGCCAGGGCAGCCTGGGAATAGCTTAGCTCTGGCCTGTGTGGGCCACATGTCCCTTGCCCGGTGCTGACAGCTGTCGCTCCACACCAGCCCACCCAGGGCTGCCCGTTGGCCTCACTCGAAAGAGCCTGGGGGCCCCCTGGATTGTCAGCTTGCACCTCCTTGGGAGCCTAGGGCACCGCAGGGAGGGCCACTGGCTGTGGGGCACAGAGCCCCCTCCTGCCGCTTCCCGGGGCGCTCCCTCCCCTCCTCCCTTCCTGGCCAACACCTGCGCTTGGCAGGAGGGGGCTGGATGTCACTCAGGGCCCCAGCCTGGGAGAAGACAGGGACCTGGGTGATGTGGGAGAGCCCAGCCCAGGACAGAGACCCACCCTGGGAAGGCCCGGTGGCCTTGCCTCACTCCTCCGCGGTGGCTTTAGACCCTTTGGACCTCACTGGGCACTCGTGACCTTCATGAGTGGAGGCGTGTGGGAGTCTGAAGTCATTGGCACTTCGAGGTAGTGATTCCCGTTCACGGGGAGATCCAGACTGGCGGGGCTGATCGGTGTCAGGAACGAGCCCGAGGTAGTTCTTGCAGGGAGCCCAAGGGAATCAGACAAGCCCTAGAGCTGTTCTGAAGCCCTGTGACTCCAGGGCTCCGGGTTCTGTGGCACAGCCTTCCCCGAGTTTGAGCCCGAGATGAGAGAAGGATGGAAAGTGGGGGATTGGCGGCCAGATGTGTGGCATACAGGGACTGGGTGCGAGGGTGTGCGGCGGGACGCAGGGGAGGAGCAGCCCACAGCCCGGGCACCTAGGGCCTTCACAGCGTGGCTTCCGCTCTGGGGCTGCCCAAAGCCCGGGCTTTGCTCAGGCTCTGGTGCTTCTGTACCCTGAGGTGCAGCCTTATCGCAGCATCGCTGGCCCAGTGGAATGGAATCCTGCATTGCTGACCTGCAGCCTGGGGCCCTGGAGCAGTGGACAGCAGAAACCGCAGTGCTGCGTGCCTCCCTGTCTGCCTCCTTGCTTTGGAAAATGTGAGTCAACACCATGCAGGCCGGAGACACAAATAACAAATAACAAGGGCAAGCATGGATGGAGCCTCTCTGGGGGCCAGATGCCCTCCTGGGGACTCCACTGGGTTACCTCGTTCCAGCTGCCCCATTCAAGGAAAGGTGGCCATCACCAGCCCATTTCACAGATGAGGAAACCAAGGCCCAAGGTCTGGGATTCAGAGAAGGCAGCATAGCCAAAAAGCCCACGGTGGTCACCCAGCTCCCACTGCCTCTCTGCAAACCAGGGTGGGGTGGGGAAAGCTCCAGCCCGAGTCACATTCTGGTCCCCCCTGCTTTCAGACGAGGTGCCTGGGGGTCAGAGCACAGTGCCCCTCTGGCCAAGGCTTCAGGCTCTGCGGCCTGTACTCCACCAGCCAGGCTGGGAGCTGGGAGTCCGTGCTGTGCAGAGGGGGAGTCTGGAGTCCACCCTGGGTGTGGTACCTGGCTCTGAACTGGGGTGCTGGGGTTTCCGGTGGTGTGGGGGCCTCCCTGCTGCCTCCTGGCCCATGGCGGTGGCTGGAACCTGAGGGTGGCCAGAGGTGTATGGGCAGGGGAAAGAGCCAAACCCTCTGGAAGCGGGATGGAGGAGGCCAGGTCACAGGCGCCCCCAGGGTCCCCGGGGCAGGGGGGGCAGCAGGGACAAGAGATGCCCAGGGCACCCTTCCCAGGGTGCCCTGGCCTGGCCTGTCTGGGGAGGTTGAGGCAGGAAGGAGTGACACGGATCCCCTGCTTCAGTCCCAGAGGCCTGGGCTGCCTCTGGGAGCTTAGGCTGAGCATCGAGGGGCAGCGGGCACTGGGGGCCGAGATGAGCTCCCTCTCTGGGCCGTGGTGCTCTGGTCGGAGCCTGAGAGAGGGTCTCCCTGCCTGGCCCCGCGCTCTCTAACGCCAGGCCAGGCGGCTGCAAGGTTATTGGGGAATAGACTCTCCCAAACAAATCAGGCCAGTCAACAAACAGGCAAGCAAAACAACAAGGAAAGATTACGCAACCTAGAAGGAGAGAAAGAGGCTACAGAAGCCTCTCTCCAGGACAAGGGGCGGGGAAGCGGGGCCAGGCCTGTGGGTCAGAGCCTGTTTGGCCAGCACTATTTTTGTCCTGTCTGGGGGGTGGGGGCTGATGAAATCCCCACTGCTTTCACCAAAACACTTTCCCTCCATGTGGTTCAAATTCACTGTCACTTAACTCATCACTCAAGGGCTGGAGCCGCACCCCTCCCCCTCCAAGAAAAGGACGAAACACAACAGTGTCTGGCACGAGGGCCCAGGCGGGCGAGGTGGGCGTGAGGGCCTGTGACAGCCAGGCTGGCTGCTGTGACCTCGGCTGTCCCTGCAGCCTCCACCCTGCTCAGGCCCAGTGTCCTCCGAGGCCGGCAGAATGGCCACTGCCCAGCCCCACTGGGGCCAAGGTGGAAGCCTGGGGTCACCAGCAACTTCCCCTCCGCCTCCCCACTCCCGGAGACAGGAAGTTGCCCTGGGCCGAAGGTCTGCACACAGGGATGCGCAGCGGTCACCCTGGTGTCACAGGGGGATGTGTTTGTACCCTGAGCAAGGAGGGGCCAATCTTCACTCTTTGTAAATGTTGGCTCTCACCTGGCATCTGTCACCTCAGGGCGATGTTGAGATCACAGGGGACACCTTGGAGAGACCAGGCAGGGAGACTGAGTGGGGAGGCACCAGAGGCCATTACATTTGAGTTTTCATAAACAGGAGGGCAGTCAGGTACAGGTCTGTCATCCCAGCACTCTGGGAGGCTGAGGCAGGAGGATTGCCAAGTTCCAGGCCAGCTCAGGCAACTTAGCAACCTAGAGAGACTGTCAAAATAAAAGATAAAAGGAGCTGGGGATGTAGCTCAGGGCAAAGGCCCTGGGTTCAATCACCAGTACTGCAAAAATAAAGGAAAACAACCGTGGTGGCAGGGAGCTCTGGTTTTATTATCTGTGTGCTGGTCCTTGCCTGTTAGGGTGTCGCAGCGGCGGTGCACTGGGTAGTGGTCCCCCAGGCCATCCCACCACCTGGCTAACTGTGGTTGGCCTTCCTCAAGGGGAGGCAGCGGGGGACAGGCAGCACCCTCCGATTCCTTGTGTGCCTCTCTCTTCTGAGACTGGAGGTCTCTCCACGGACACTCCGTGGCCAGCACCCAGCCGGCCCCAAGTGCACAGAGTGCTTGCTGCACGAATTAGTCCAATCAAGTCAGAGTGCTTCTTTATCATCTCTGGGCCAGATCGACCCGGGTCACTGGGTCTCAGATAAATACTGACAATGTGGCGTTTGTGTAGTTCACTGTTGGGGACAGGACCCCCTTTCTGAATCAGCTGGGAAGGCCCTGCCCTCCCCTGTTCCCCACGTGGACCCTTTTGGGTTTGGTGACCCCCTGCCAGGCTGCCCCTCCAGCCTCCGTCTACACAGGGTGGAGCCCCAAGCTGGCTTTCCTGGGCAGGGCCCAGCAGTTCCTGGAGCGTGGGGCTGTTTGGGTACAAACATTTCCCTGAATTGTCCTGCCTCCCAAGGCGGCCAGGAGCGATGTTTTCTCTCCTCACCCCAAAGAGGACCAGTCTTTGAGGCCGTGGGTGGGGGTTGGGAGGTCACCCTGGGGCCCTGGGGCCACAGAAGGACAGAGGGGGGCACAGCTGGGCAGGCTGGGGGTCAGCTGTAGACATGAGTTGGCCTGGGAATTAGAGTTCAGCAAAGAGCAGGGCTGGACGTTCTGGGGGTTTGAGGGGCCGGGAACCCTCCTTGGTGGCCTAAAGGATACAGGGCCGGCCTCCCGCTCAGCAGAGGAAGCTTGTCCCTCCTCTGAGGCTCCTTCCTGCTGACACCTTTCTGAGGACAGTGGCTGCAGAGATGGGGTCTCCTAGAGGTTGAGAGAGACGTCCACCCTCCCGCCTCAGCCTCCTGAGAGCAGGGATTATGGGGCGCGCCACCATCCCCAGCTAACCTTGTGCTTAACGCCAAGTCACCCAGCAGAGGTGGTGGCTGTGGGTAAAATGTTTCTTTTTATGTGGAGTGTTCGGGAGTGAATGGTGCTGACCACGTGACGTTGCTGGTGTCAAGCTAGCACAGTGATGGGGCCACACGATTTGTCCTCTCCTCCTAGGCCCCCAAGGGAGCTGGGACAAGCATATTAAACTGACCTTGTGTGCCTCGATAAGTTGTTCTGGAAACACAAGCCACAGTTAGGTCACCTGTGACCAGTGCTGGGCGAGACCCAGGCAGCTGGGAAGCTGTCCAGCGGCTCTGCAGTTCTGGAATGGGCGACCCGGCTTCAGGAGGGATCCGATTCCAAGAGGAGTTTGCTGGGTTGAGTCAACAAGACTCAGAACATGCCAGGCGCTCACCCTGCAGCTTCCTGTCACCTCCCCACAGCTGGTGTCCTGGACCCCACGGGCAGGCTCAGCTCCGTGTCAGGCTCTGCATCCTGGCCCAGGTTTGTCAAGGGGATTTCTGGAGGTGCAGAGCAGCGTGCAGGACTGGCTGAGCTGGTGTGCCGCTCTAAGGATGGAGGCTCAGCCCAGCTCCCAGCGTCTCTGGTCACTTCCTCCCCTGCTCATGCCCTGAACCCTTTTGCCTGCTAGGCTTCCCCAGCTCTACCTTCCTGTCTGGTTGCAGGTCCCAGTTCGTGGGGTCGCACCCTGTGATGGCCTAGACCCCTCCTCCCATCGTCCTCTTTGAGTCTGGCTGAGCCCTGGGCTGGCCTGCTTCGGGTTGTCCTTGCAGGACTAGCCACCCGTCCGAGCACCTGCTTCTTCTCAGAGGGCACCGCCTTCAGAATTCTTCTGTTTCCGCCTGCAGCCCGCCATGCTCCTGAGGGCTTGGGTACCCTGTGGGCAAGAAGGAAGAATCCTCCTCGAGGTTGGGGCTAGGACCACGCCTCCTCGAAGCACAGACACCAGCTGTCCCTTCGTTCAGCGAGGCAGTGCTTCCACTGACATCCGCGGAGCTGCCCGTGGCTGCAGGCTAAGTCTCAGTTCTCCAACTTGCACAGATTTCCCCGGAGGACTTGTTTCGACAGGTTACCTGCCCAGCCCTGGAGTTCCTGACCCAGTAGGTGTGGGGAATCTGTCTTTCTAACAAGTTTCCGAGTGATGTTAATGCGCTGACCTGCTGACCATGCTTTCTGAGCGGCTGGTGTGAGCCAGGGTCATTGACCCACACCCCCATGGAGACCAGCGAAGGACCCGGGTCTGGGGTGGGAGGGGAGATGTGACGTGGGGAGACACAGGCGCATCGAGGTGGACATGGAGGCAAGGCCAGGCCCTGGGGTCAGGGTCTGGGGTAGGGGAGATGCAGTGTGAGGAAGTCTGGGGCCATGCTGAGCTGACTGGCCTGCAGCCCGGTGCACCTGACCCTGGGGCTGGGAACAATGGCTGGGCCGCGCTGGCTGGCTGGCTGGCGGCCACGAACATCTCTGTTTTCCTTCGCGGCTCCCATCTTCCGAGCCCTCCTCACTGTGCGCCCTCTCGGGTGGCCCAGCCTGTCCGCTGGCCTGGACAGTGCATTCCTTCCTGCTGATCTCTTCCCGCTGAGGCTGTGGCTGCAAGCTCACGTTCTCACACTGCGGCGCAGGGGCCAAGCAGAGCTCCCTGGGACCCAGGCCCCTCAGCCGGTGGCCACGGAGGGGGCCCCGCAGGCTGGGGCTTCCCCAGGGCTCAGCCAGCTCTGTCTTACACCGATCGCTCCTGCTGCTACCGGGGGAAGGCCAGAGGCTGGGGTCTCCCACGCTGCACCCCACATGGGCTGTGCCCTAGGGGAGGAGGGGACTACAGAGTCCTGTCACCACCCTGGGTCTGTCCTCCTTTCCTTGCTGGACATGCAAGGGTCCATGTCCCCCAGGACAGCCCTGCCCAGCCTCTGTCATCTGTCCGTACAGATGGGGCCCCTCTGATAAACTCACAAGGGCCAGTGCTGGCCGGGGGAATGCAATGTGCCAGTATCCTGAATTCTCCCGCCCTCCCAGGACCCTGGTAGCCTCAGTGTCCCAAGGACCTGTGGCCCCATCTGGCAGCAAAGGGGCTGGTGTTCCCAAGGCTCTCCCTTGGGGCCAGGCTCAGACTGGGGTTGGGGTCGGCATCCAGAGTAGGCCTGGGGGTGGGATTAGGGTTGCTGCTCTCACTGCACCAGGCTCAGGGATCAGCCTGTATTTCCAGGCTGGAGCTCAGGGTAGAGTCGGACTTCCGGGCTTGGAGGGGACTCAGTCGAGGGTCAGGACTGGTATAATTTGGGGTCTACCTGAGAGCTCAGTCTGGGTGGGGGTCAAAGCTGGTGCCAGACGAGACGCAGTGTGTGCAGGGACAGGGCCCTTGTGTGGAGCTGATGGGAGAGGCATGCATTGACAGTGGCCCTGTCCCCTCTCTCCTGTATTTGTGTCCCTCCCAGAAGCCCACACCAGCTGGTCTCTGACCCCAGAGGCCTCACAGAGCAGGACAGGGGCTGCAGCCTTGCTTGTGGGCTGGAAAGTGGCATGGGTGGTGACAGTCTTAGCCACAACAGCATCCCTTGGCCCCAAGTGGCCAATGGTGCCCCCTCTGTAGTGTCTCGGGCCTCAGGCGGGGGTCAGGTTAAGGGCTCAGGAGTCCACGCAGGACCCAGGGGCTCCCCAGCTCCTGCTCTGTCATCAGCAGGGCCCCCAAGCCACCCGGGGAGCTTTGCACGTGGGCAGCAGGTCCCAAGCACGGGTGGCGCTTGGCCCCGGTTTCCTCTCCCACCCGCTCCGCTCAGCCCCCTAATCTGGCCTCGTCCTGTCAAAGCCGCAGACACAAAAGAGAACCCGATTGACGTCAGGAGGGGCGCCCACAGGGCCTCTGTCTCTCCCAGAAATTTGGCTCCGGTGTTCCACGACGGATGTCTGTGGTTTTTAAAAGGTGAAAATGGCCCCCGGCCCTCATTCTGTGTCTCCACCAAAACCTGGCTGAGTGGAAGGTGGGCTCTGGGGTCCCTTGTGTCCCCCAGTTCCCGGTGCCGCAGGCCTCTCCTCCTGTGCCTTCCCTCCTGCCCCCAGTCGCTCCTGGCCCTCTGGCCCTCCTGACTTCCTTTTCTGCTGACAGAGGCTCCTGAGTCGCCCTGGGTTTGCCTGGCTCGAGGATCTCTGGGTACCACCCTCTCCCTGGGGCCTCAGGCCCTGCCTTCCTCCTTTCTATGGCCCCCTCACCTGGCCCAGGGCCTGGCATATAGTAAGTGCTCAGTAAATCTTCCCCAATGAGGGCAGATGGATTCCTCCTTGAGCTTCTCTCTCTGTTCATGCTTTGCCCCCAATTTGCCAATGCCCACTGGTTTCTGAGAACCCTCCTGTGGCCCTGGGAGGAGCCTGGGAGGGGGCAGACAAGGCTGCTCCTTGGGAGAGGCTGCTTGTCAGGCCCTCGGTCAGCGTGACCTGCTCCTGCCGGAGCATGGACTGTCTGTACAGGCAGAGGGCTCAGTGGCCAGGATTGCTGGGATCAGCACAAGGTCAGCAGGCTGGTCTTGCCTCCTGATGCCTGCCCTGGGGACCAGAGCCTGCATGTGCCCCTGGGGACACTAAGAGACCACTAAGGTCAGCTTCTGCCCTGACCTTCTCAGCTTCTGCAGCGACCTCCTGACCACGGCCGGATTGGGGTTCCAATGTCGTCCCAACCACAGATGATTCCTTCCCTGGGCCACTGTGCCCGCATCATGGTCAGTTTGACCGTGGCCTTGGGTACCCATCTTTATGGAGCGGCCACCCTGGCACACTCCCTCTCCCCTCTTTCCTTGCTCGTCCAGCCCCTGCCAGCTCTGAACCTTGTCCTTGGGTCCCACTCAGCCAGCAGCAATCTGTCTGCTGCCCGGCCCCTCCTCAGGTACCCCGCTAGGTACCCCACTGGGCCTGGGGGTCTCCTAGTGATGGTCAGGTTCAGGCTGCCTGACCTAGTCCTTGGAGTACCACCCCACGTGAGTCTGAGCTTCGAGCCACTGTGTGTTCAGGTGGGAGGTGACTTCCTTGTCCCCATTGTACTGATGGCAGCACGGAGGCCAGGGGAGGGGAAAGGACGGCTGTGAGGTCGCATGGGCAGCTAGAACTCACCCCCGTGGCCTCTGATTCTGCTGTGCAGTCTTCCTCATGTGGATCTATTGCTGCCTCTGCTGAGGGTCGCTTGGGTGGGCCTCAGAGAAGAAGCACACCTCTTCCGGGAAGTAGCCAGGATTTCCTCCCTCTCCCAGCCCTCTGAGGAGCGGTTGCTGGCTGCGTCCCCTTGCCCTATGACCGTGTCTCTTTTTGTTTTATTTTGCCCCAGTTTGCCCGCATGTAGAACAAAGGCATTGAACATGCTGATTTCCAAAGTACAGCTGTGGAATTAGGATTTTTTTTGGAAATCGAGCCAGGGTCTCGTGGCCTTCTGCTGCCAGCAGAGTATCACTGAAAGAACTCAGGAACAGGGAGGTGGCAGTCCTGAGAATCCTGCCACAGTCCCCAGTAACTGCGTGGCCTCTAGCAAATCCCATGGTGGGCCCCAGTTTCCTCTAAAACAGGGAAACCAGCCAGGTCTGGCTGCCTCCAGGAGCTGTAAAATTCATTATGCCTTGAAGGTGTCAGCAAAGTTGGCACATGCCATGCAGGTGGCTAAGCAGAATCAGTCCCTCGCAGCACCGCACACAGCCCTGGCCGGGTGGATGACCTCGTGTGGCGCCCTGCCGAGGGAACGTGGCAGGTGTCTGGATGCAATGTCCCCAGGCAACTTGTGTGGGCAGCTTTCCTGGCAGCGTGTGCTCCGTTCCCAGCCAGTCCCACTGCCGGGGCCAGGACAGCCCCCCTGCCCATGGGAGGGGTCGGGGGCCACTTGGCACCAGCCCAGGCTGGCCGGCCTCCCACTGCATGTTTTGTTCAAAGTTTGGAATGTCCTGGGACGCAGAGCTCAGCTCCCTGGGGGACACGGTGGTGCCATCGCCTTGATCTCATTTCTGGACGGGTCTCTCCTTCATTCCAGCTTGGGACTCGGTGGGCTCCCAGCTGCAGCTGCTGCCAGTCCCGGCCCGTCTGTGTCTGTCCCAGCGCTGGCAGCCAACAGCCTGCAGCTGGGAGCCGGAGGGCTTCCCAGGGGAGGCTCCTCCAGCCGGTCTGAGTGGGTCCTGGCCGTGCCTCCGACCTGGACCTCCTCACCCTCTTCCCAGCTGCCTCCCGTCACAGCCTCCTTTGCTCCTGACCCCATTTGCTGGGGCCCTGAGGGCTGCTTCCAATGATGTTCTCAAGACCTGGAGTCTCGGGACAGCCCTGAGCATGCCAGCTGCCCTGATTTCTCTTCTCCCTAGAGGGACAGGCTCTGCATGGGGCTTCTGCTCAATGTTGGGGCGAGCAGGCATCAGACACATAGAAAGATGCTTGCACAGGTGTCAGAAACATGCCTAGAGCTGGGGATTTAGCTCAGTGGTTCCCGCACCTGCCTCGAAAATGCAAGATCCCAAGTTCAATCCCTGGTACCAAACAAAAACAAAAAACAACAGAAACATGCCTAGACTTGGGGGAGGCATTCAGGGTGGATTCATTCATTGCAAGGTGATGTTGCTCAAAAGGAGCCCCAGCTTCACTTGGCCAGTTCCCACCTCTGTACACCTGGCTCATGCCATTGTGCTATCTGGGCTGGCTGGGGATTCTGACCCTGGCCTGGTCCCACATGTTAGCTTGGGAACCCCTTGGCTGGAGACAGTGGAGGTACAGGTAGTCTGCTGGGTCGGAAACACACATGCACTTCATCGTTACTGTCCAGGGTCATACCTGTCTCTTACTCTGCCATGCTGGGATGTCAGCCAGGGTGGGTGGGGGACTGAGCCCTGGACAGTCCCCTTGGTCTGTCCTCAGCTTGGGCAATCCCTGCCTGATGTAGGTCAGCACCCACCCCGGGGGTTTGGGCAAACTCCGTTCTTTCCACACCATTAATGAGGAGCCTAAATAAGTCAGCCCTGGAAGGCCCCCCAGCCTCCAGCGGCCTGGCTGGGCTATTAAGAGTCCCGGTGTTTATGACCCCCCTGGCCTTGCAGACAGACTCTTCTCTCTAGCTGTTGGAATTAATTTTGTGAATCAGAAAGGTGGGGGGAGCACAGCCTGTTGGAATCCAGGACGATGACATCTCTGCCTTCCCCTGTGGCCGGTCGCATTCGCTAATTCTGTAAAACAGGCGCTGTGTCTAGCCCAGCCTGGGGCCGCTTGCCTGGCCCAGGCGGCCTCATGTCTTTGCTATGTCCTCCCCCCGGGAGGGGGCTGGCCCTGGCCCCGATGATTCAGGCCCCCTGACACCTTGAACTGATGTCAGTGGGAACCGAGGCCGCAGGGCCCAGGACCTTCTGGCCACTCGCCTGGGCCCGCGCCCTGCACGGGGCTTGGCCCCGGCTTGTGCCTCCCATGACCTTCCCATGGACAAGGCCTGGGTGGGAGGCGAGGCCGGGCTGCACCGCTTTTCCCTCATGCTGTCCCCCTGAGCACTGCCTGCATTGGCGCCCAGCCGTCCTTCTGCCCTTGGCCTCCTCCGGTTTCGAGGACTCATTCTAAAATTAATGTGGGAGAATTTGGGGAATTTGTGAACAAGTTCCCAGAGAAAGAACCAAGGATGCCTTGGGGACAAAAGTCCCTCCTTCCTCCCACCCTCCCCCAAGTTTCCTTTTCCTAATTTCCTGTATGGACAGGTCCTCACTGGGCAAACTTACTCCATAAAGGGCACAGGAGGATGCTCGTACTCTACACAAGGGGTAAGGTCATTCTCCCTCCACCCCACTGGGGAAAAGTATCCAAGAGCAGTCTTTCATAACAGAGTCTTGTAAGGCACTGAATATAAGATTTGCAAAATATTTTCTCTCCTCCTGTAGGCTTCTAAATTTTTTCCTTGATTGTGCCTTTTGAAGCTTTTAATTCTATAAAGTCCAATGTATCTATTTTTTCTTTTGTTTCTTGTACGTTTGGCATCATATCTCAGAAACTATTGCCAAATCCAACATCATGAAGATTTATTTCTATGTTTTCTTCTAAGAGATTTTATAGTTTTAGCTCTTATTTTAGGTCTCCAACCCATCTTATTAATTTTTTGTATATGGTGTGAGGTAGGGGTTCAATTTCATTCTTTTGCATCTGGAAATGTAGTGTTATATAATCTCAGTGTTTATGATCCCCTGGCCCTGCCAAGAGGCTCCTCTTCCCCTGTTGAATGGTCTTGGCATCCTATGTGATGATTTATTTCTCAATTTCATTCTATTGATTTATATGTCTGTCCTTACTGTAGCTTTGTCTTAAGTTTTGAAATCAGGAAATATGAGTCTTCCAACTTTGTTCTTTTTCAGGATTGTTTTGGCTATTGAGGCTCCCTTGAAATTTCATATATAATTTTCAGGTTTTTGGGTTTTTCCATTTCTGCAGGAAATACCACTGGGATTCTGATAAGGATTGTACTGAATCTGTTTTTGTAAGCTTTGTCATCAGCTTTGGATAGAATTGTCATCTTAATAATATAATATTAAGTCTTCTGATCCATGAACATGGGATGTCTTTTCATTTATTTAGATTGTTAAATTCTCTAATGATGTGTTTCAGTCTTTGGTGTATGAGTCTTATATTTCTTTTATTCAATGTTTTCCTATATATTTTATTCATATATATATATTTATTCTTATATTTTCTACTGTAAATGAAATTTTCTTAGTTTCTTTCTTTTTTTGGTTGGGTTGTTTAAAACAGGATTTGACATACAGCATTACCATAAACATGATTTACAAATGAATATGTCAAGCCCTCACTTCCATACAGTGAGGTTCACCTGTGACAGTTGCTGTCAGGTGTCTGCTCTATGACCTTTTCTCTGTGCTGGTCACTGGTTGGGTCTAGACTTCTAGGGTGACACTTCCATTCCTTTTCTTAAGTCTCTCTGACTCCAGTGTCTTTGTCTGAGTCAGCTTCCTCTTTGCTGCTCAAATAATTCCTCTAAATCTGGTCATGTCCCTTCCTTTCCTAAAGCTTCAGTGGCTCTCCATCTTATCCATGAGAAAGCTGGGAACTCTTTGGCCTGGTCTTGGACAGTTTCAGCCTCATTAAAGGCTTTGGCTGCCAGCTCTGTGTTGCTAACCCTTGTAGCCCTTTTCCACTGAGACGTCCCAGATGTTGCAATCAGATACAAGGGAGGCTCAGCGATTCCCCCAGACCCCAATCTCTCCCTGTCGGTCCCCAGACTCCCTTGCAGAAACCTCCCCACCATATCCATGCTGTGCCCACCTCCTCCCCTGGCACCGCCTGCTTGCTTGTATCAGACTTGCCTCCAGGGTTGTTCTTTACAGGGCGTCCCAGGTGGATGAGCCTCCCCTGGATGCTGCCATGGCACTCGGATGCTCTATGCCCCTCCTTAAATCAGGACCACCAAGCTTGGCAGTGCCTGGAACAGAGCAGCCATCAGCAAATGCTTGCTGAACACCTAGAAATGGGTTTGGGCATGAACATGCTGGGTTCAGTGCTCCATGGTTGTCATTTGTGAGGGCTACCCTGCCTTACAGGTAAGTGTCACTGGGGGGTCAGTGGGGAGAGTCTGAGGATGGCCGCTGTGCCTGTCGCTGGACTTGATGGGCCCTAGGACCCGGAAAGGGTGTACACGTGTCCCCAACACTGCACCTGTCCATCATTCCCTCTCCCCTTATGGGTGGGGCACATCATCCCCACTTCCTCTTGTCCTCACCTCTCTGGGCACCCCAAACCCACACTCTTCCCACCACTCTCTGGTCTGCCTTCCTCCTGTTCCTCCTTGGCTCTCCATAACTTCCTGCTCATGCTTTTCTGACCCTGTTGCTGCCACCCAGCTCTGGTGGTATCTTCTCTACCACTCACGGTGGTGACTCTCCATGGTTACGTGAAACAACCGGTGTCCCCTGCTGGTCCGGGAAAGCCCCAGAGGGTGCCACTCGGGAACTAGCAGGGACCTGGCCCCGGGAGGTGCATGACAAGTGTTTTCAATGTGAATTCTCTGGAAAATGACTTCCTCTTTGCTTTCTCCTCTCCAGAGTGGAGATGCCTGTGAGGGGCCGAAGCAGCCATGCACGGCGGGAACACAGGATGGATGGTCTGGAGTGGGCATCTTTGTTATCTGTGGGGCAGGTCCTGGGAGAGCTGTGGCAAGTCAGGTGATGGAAACTTCTCAGTGTTGACCCAACAGCATGCAGGCTCCCAGCCCGACCTGGTCCCATCCCTTTCTTTCAGCCTGGGCTCCCATTCTGGGCCTCCCGGTCCCTCAGCCATGCACACAGCCCGGCTTGGTGCCTCAAACCTGCACACCAGCCCCAGAACCACCCAGTGCCTCAGGTCTGAGCTTGAAGCTCTCGGCTCCCTGCACTTGGTTGCCGTCCCTAGCCTGCTGCATCTCCTGCCAGTGCCTAATTGCTTCCATCTGCCCACTGACTCACGGGCCTGTCGAGGTCCTAAAAGTTTCCAAATTCCTCCCCACCCTGCCCTTCCAGCCTATTTCCCCAGCTCTGCCCAGCAGACCCACTAGCTGCCCCTTCTCCTGTGGGGCTGAGCTGGATGGGTCTCCCGACCCCTCTGTCCCCAGGGGAGGCCTTGACAGCAGCAGAGAATGTGAAAGCCGGGAAATGGGGTCAAAGGAGCCATTGAGACAATGAACCCATTTTACAGATGGGGAAATGGAGGTCCAGATCAAGCAGTGGGGCAGGGTGGGGGGCTAAGTCTTGGGGCTCTGCCCAGGGCTCTCCTAACTCTCCCTCTGGACCACGAGGAAGCTTCAGCCCAGCCCACCCTTCCCCGGGGACCAGGGCCATCTGGTGACCAGGAGGGGTCTCCTGGTGCCCCCCACGCTACTGGTCACACCCCCAGCTGGCTGCCCCTCCTCTTCCCCCAAGGACTCATCCTGAAGAAGTGTTTGTAACTAGAGTATCTCCAGGGCAACTGGCGTTACCAGAGGGCGGGGTACAGGGTGGGAGGCCCGGGGACCTGGGTTTGTGGGACTGGGGCTGGCAGCCAGATTCGCCCTTGAGCTCAGATGGGGCCTGAGCATCACAGGAACCTCCCCGGCCTCTATGCCTTCTCTGTTATTTCTGAGCTCAAGCCCTCCTCCCCCGAGACACTCACCAGGCCGCAGTGGCAGCATCCAGCCACCCCTCGGCCCCCTTGTCCTTTTTCCCCTCTGACACCTGCTACACAGCTGTCTGCCACAGACCACCCCGCCCCCCGGCTCCACAGCCAGGCCTCTGTACCTGGCCCCCTTCTTCAAACCCAGCTTGAAGCCTGTGATCCCAGCACTCAGGAGGCTGAGGCAGGAGAATCCCCATGAGTTTGCAGCCAGCCTGGGCTACATAGTTCAAGGCCAGCCTTGAAATGGCAAGACCCTGTCTCAAAAAAACCAAAGCCAAAACCAACCAAACAAACAACCCAGTTTGAGGGACCCCCTTCCTCCTCCAGGAGGCCACCTGGAGCCTCCAGAGAGTACTGCCCAGCACCCTTCGAGGAGCTCCCTGCCCCCAGAGCACCTCCAAGGGTGCCCCCCGCCGTGGTGCAGGAGCCAGCTGGGGTGCCTGGCACCTCCCTGGACCTGGGAATGTCCTCAGAAGGGGCCCAGGCCCAGGGCACTCTGTCCTGGAGTTCACTGAGGCCTGGATAGAGAAGGAGCATGTGGTGTGGCCAGGCCCAGGCAGGTGGAGAGAGGACACAGCGTGGGATGGAGGACATGAGTGTGGAAGAGGAAGTGAGACCCGAGAGGGGAAGGAAAGGGAGGCTGGGCCACTGCCCAGTGTTCCTGCAGGGAGCCCTGCTCTCAGGTCCCTCCTCCCCGTCTCTAAGCCGCCAGAGCCCCCTTCCCACTCTGTCCCATCCTGAGGAGCCCCTCCCCCTCCCAAGTCCCCTCAGAGCACCTCAGAGTGGCCAGGCAGCCCACAGTCCCTCTGCTCCTGGTCCAGGGCTATGACCCCTTCCCAGGGAACGCTCTGAGGCAAGTGTCCCCCGGCCACCTCCAGCTGCCCCGTGCTGTGGCACGCTCGGAACGCAGCTCTGCACACCCAGGCCCCGTGGACTTTTAAGGACTGAACAGGGAGCACACTGCCCCCCTCCCCAGCTCTGCGCTGGCCCAGCTGTACTCAGGATCTGGCCCAGGGCAGCGGATTTGGCCGGGTGCCTCGGTGGGGAGAGGTCTTGGCGCTGGGATCAGGCTCGACACAGGCAGGAAGCCTCGTCTGGCTCTGCAGGCCCCACATGGGAGTGCATGGGGCTGAGGACCCTGGCCGGCTCTGGCTGAGACCCCAGCCCAGGGACCCAGGGGCTCTGGGTGGAGCTGGGGTCCCTGGGTGCCTCCCAGATGGGCCTGCAGCTTGTGGAGGTAACTGTACACGGTCCACAGCCCCTGTCACATGGTATCCCTCCCACTTTACAGGTGAGAAAACTGAGCCCTGCACAGAACCAGTGCTACCTTCGGCCAGCAGAGGGGAGCCTACACACCAGGGCTTTGTGCCTCTTTGTCTGCCAGCGGTCTTCCCAAATCTGTTACGCGCTCCAAGGACCCCCAGCACAGGTGTCACTGTCCCTGTTTTCCAGATTCTGCACACTGGCCTCAGAGAGGTTGAGAGTTGTGAGGGTGAGGACAGGATTTAGACACAGCCTGAGCCCTCTCCTCTGACCCCACCAGGTCTTGGGGACCAGGTCTGGGGTGACGACTCTGAGGACCATGGGAGCATCGCACCCTGGGGGTAGTGGGCAAAGGGTTGTCACAAGGCGTCACCACAGCTGCTGGGGCAGGAGGACAGTGGCCCCTGCCCTGTGCCCTCCTGGTCTCTCCCTGGGCAGAGGCCCTGATCTAAGGTCACCAGCCCACATCCTAAACCAGGGCCAGAGAACGCCTGTCCAAGGTACAGCAGGTCCTTCTGGGGACCAGGTGAGCCCACATGGCTGGGGATGTGGCCTCTCCTTCATCTCTCCCCTGGCATCCCATCCTCTCTTGTTACCCCTGAGGGACAGTCAGGTCTTGCCCTGGGGACTCTGGTCTGGGCAGGAACCCAGCTCCCCTTGAAGTCCAGGTCTGAGGCTAGGGTGTGGCCCTGTGGGGACCTGGGTGTTGGGTGGGTCGGAAGAGAAGGACCGAAGGCCTCTGAGCCTCTCTGACCCTTGCCTTCTTGAGAGCAGGCTCTGAGCACTCAGCCAAGCCTGGGGTCTGGCAGCGGGGTTCGGGGCTCCCCCAAGAAGAAGAGGCATGGGGGGAAGAAAGGGGTCGGGGGAAAGACAGTGGCAGCTTCACTTGCCCCAGACCCGTGGCTGCTCTTTGCTCCCTGGCCACGGAGCAGGTAGCAGCAGCCCTCCCCCCCTGCACCCTGTGTCCCCAGCCCTGCTGTCTGGGTCCCAGACGTGGCCTCGGTGTTTAGGACCATGTTTCCTGGCCGGCCAGCTTGGCGGCCACTTCAGACAAGCTCGTGCCTGATCGCCCCCTGCCTCGCCGGCCAGGCTGCAGAGAGCGAAGAACACAGTCTGCTGTCCCCCACCCAGCCACCCCCACCCTGTTAATCCCGGGCAGGCTGTCCGGCGGGCGGGCAACAGCCGGGCCAAGAATGTCTTGCATACTCTGGCAGGCGGGCTGGCCACGAAGCCTGCTGGAGGGGGCGTGAATCACGGCCCCCGCCTGCCAAGTGCTCGCTTGGGATATGTTCGAGGCTGGCTGTGCACGGAGCTAAAGGGAGAGGGGGGCAGCAGGCTGGCTCGGGGACAGGCAGACAGCAATTTCGAGGGGAGAGACCATCTGCTGGACCCATCCCTGGCGGCAGCACAGAAATCATGTTACAGAGTTTTAGGATCCTGGAAGCAACCAGGACTGGCTTTTTCGAGCCCCCACACCTGAAATGCAGGACTCAAGGGACATGGAAGCCAAGGCTCCCTCTCGAGGCTGTCCTGGGAGGGCAGAGTCTGGCCTGAGTCACAGGGGGTGCTGGGCTCACACCCAGGTCTCCAGCTTCCCCATCTGCGGCTCTCACTCTGTCCCCAGTCCCACCTCACGACTGACCCCGTGCTCCGTGGCTGGAGCAGAGGTGGGAGGACAGGTGCCCGCTGTAGAACCATCTGGGGTTGGAGTGTGGCTGGGAGGGGACCTCCTTCTGTCCCCTCTGCATTACAGGGACCCCCACCCCAGCCTGCCTCCCTGTGTGCAGAGCCCGTGCCTGGCTGCCTGATTGCTCATTCCTAAACCATCCATCCAGGGCCGGATGTCCCCACGACATGGTGGCCTCCTGTGACAGCTGCTTCTTGTTGTCCTGTGCCTGCTGATGACCCAGCCCTGGGTACTTCACTGCCCTCCACTGCTTCTCCAGGGGCCGCCCGCCCCGCCCTGTGGTCCACAGCTGTTTCTTCACAGAGCTGCACCCCACCTGGCCAGTCCCCCGCTGCCCAGCCTCCTGCCCACCAGCTTCCCCGCCCCTCCCAAGCGCCTCGTTCTCATCCCACCCCTGCTGGTGACCCCCCCCCATCCCAGACTCTCAGTTTTCAGTCCTCTTCTGGGTCACCTCTGTGTCCCAAGGCTTGACATCAAACGTGCTGAGCCCAGATCGCCAGCCGGATCCTCACCAGGGCTCAGAACAGCTGTACAAAGCCAGCGTGAGGCACCCACGCTCAGGCCCAAGGCTCCGCTCTCTGCTGCCCCTTCTGGTGCTGACCCAAGTGTCCACGGCGTCCTGAGACTGCTCCTGCTCCCTCATCCCCTCCTTATCCCCAAAGTTTACCAAGGCCCATCCTTGAGACTCCCTGGCTTCACTCTCTCTGCTGCCATTGCCTTTTCCCTTTGCTCATTTGTTTTTGCAGGGCCAGGGATGGAACCCAGGGCCTCCAGCACTCCAGCGATGGCTCCTCCCCTGAGCGCCACCCCGGCCCAGCGCCTTCCTTCTGGCCTTCCTTCTGAATCTGTCCTCTTCGGCCTGGATCACTGCGACATCCACCTCAGCAGCTCTTGTGTTCTGTCCTCAGCTCCTCCACCTGGCCGTCCACTGGGATCCAGGATCCCCAGGGAACTCCTTTAATGCCAACCTCACCCTGCCATTCCCCAGCTCAGTGCCCTGCCCTGGCTCCCTACTACCCACCAGGGCTGGCCTTGACCGCCTTTCCAGCCCAACACCCCCACCTTATGTTCCACCCGCCCTTCCCCTGGCCCGGATGGTGTTCCCCTCTCCTTTCTCCCCACTGTCTGCCCAGCTCAGCAGTTCCCCCCTTGGGGAAGACCTCCAGGGCCCTTCCTGTGCCCCTACCACCTAGGGTGCTTACCTCACTGCAACGGTGCCACCCTACTGTGGCCCCGCTGGGCTGGGGACTCAGAGCTGGCTGTGCCCCATTCCCTAGCTCTCTGCGGGTCTTGTCCCCTCTCTCAGGACCCCAAGCTGGGGTGGCTGTACTGGGCCCCGCACGCCTGAGTTCAGAACACATTTCTGCAGGCCTGACGGCTGGTGGGTGTGGAAACTTGGTGTCCTCCAGGATTTCTGACCTCATGAGAGAGGGCAGGGAGCATGCAGGCCTGGGAGCCAGAAGGGCTGGCAGCCGGGGATGGGAGGAGTGGAACCAGGGCATCAGACACCTGTGCCCGTGGCTGGCACTCGCTTCATCTCTGGAGACAACAGGGTCTTGGGGCCAAGGAAGGGAGCGTGAGACCAGCTTTGCCACTCTTTGCTAGGCCTGGCCTGGAAGCCCAGGCCAAGAGACCAGGGGGCGAGGGAGCCAGCAGAAAGATGGGTTTGTGCAACAGCGTTCAATATGTTTGCAATAAAGGGAAAATGGAAAAAATGTTAATTTAATTTTGACAGTGCCCTGGGGATGATGCTCATGGCTCTGAGCGCTCCAACTGCCACCCAGCCAGCCCTGCTCAGGAGGCTCCAGGGAGAGAGGGAATGCAGGGGCAAGGGTGAGGTGCTCCAAGGCCCTGTCCCAGAATGTCCCCCACATCCTGTCACTGTGGCCAGTGCCCTGTCCACGAAGCAGGACATCCACCAGGGAAGGGGGACCTGTCGGCTCTTGGCTTTGTCTCCTATGGCAGGACCCGGAAGAGGCCCTGTGCTGGGAGGTGCCTGCCTCCCCTGGGCCCGGAGGCCTGGAATCGGGCATTGCACCAAGTTCTTAGGATCTCTGTGTCAGTCCCAGAGCCTGGCGACCGGGGTGCAGTGAGAACCCGGACACCAGGGACCAGTGCAACTCTTCAGCAGCTGCAGCCCTTGGGGAATCAATGCCCTGAACCTCTGTGCCCCCGCTGGGAAGGTAGGGACCCCAGGAGTCTGCATGCTGGGCCGCAGGAGGGCACATCTAGGTCTGCACTGTCCCTCGTGGCAGCCATTTGACTACTGAGTCTCAGCAATGCTGCTAGTGTGACTGAGAAATGGCTTTTCACCCATGCAGCCATCCTGTGGCACTGAGGGGGACTGGCTCGGGGACCACCAACCCCGTCGGATACCCAGATCCATGCAGGCTCAGGCTCCGTATAGGAAATACTGTAGTATTCCTGTGTGACTACTCATAATGACAGGGGGAAAATCATGTACGTGTTCAGTACAGGTGCAATTTTTTAAAAATCTCAAATGTCTATAATGCACAGTTGGTTGATTTCATGGATCCAGAATATGGAGGGCCACCTGAACTGATGGTGTTTGTTTTGGTTTGCAGTACTGGGGATTGAACCCAGGGCCTTTGCATGGAGCTACATCCACAGACATACTTTGTTTCCTTGTTTATTTATTTTTTGAGACAGTGTCTTGATAAGTTGCTAAGGCGCCCAGGCTGGACTTAAACTTACGATCTTCCTGCCTCAGCCTCCCAGAGTACTGGGATAACAGGTGTGCACCACCATGCCCAACTTTGTATTCATTTTTAATTCATTTAAGTGGCCCCTCCTGGCTAGGGGTTGCTGTGCTGGGCAGTGCAGCCCTGAGAAGCTGTGGGACTCACCTCAGAATGGACCTGTGAGAAATGGGGCTCCAGCTGCCTGAGGACTCTGCTGTGGGTGTGTGTCCCCTGCACTTCCGGGTGGCCCCCAAGCTCTCTGTGCCAAAGGGTGCCCGGGAGAGAAGAAAGACCGAGGCAGGGTCCACCCTCAGGCCAGGAAGCCAGCAGCAGGCAAACACAGAGCACCCGGCGGGGCATGGGCAGGGTATCCACAGCGTCCGCTCTCCACACATTCATGCCACGTCTCACTGGCCAATAGCTCCCTCTGTATTCCCAGGGCCCAGCCCCTGCCATGACCCCTCGCCCTGGGAGGATTTCTGGGAAACTATGTATTTGTCCATTTTCTGTTCCTATAATGAAATACCCCAGACTGCACAACTTATAAAGAAGAGAGGTTTATTTAGCTCACAGTTTTGGAGGCTGAAAGTCCACACAGCATGGCGCTGGCTCTGGTGAGGACCCCTGACTGTGTCACTTCACAGCAGGTGGCCTCATGGCTGCAGGGTGTGCCAAGAGGTGAGATCACATTGCAGGGCAGATGCCAGAGCAAGGGAGACATCAGCCTTGCTCTTTGTGAAAGAGCTAAGCTGGGGTCTCACGGGAACCATACAAGTCCCTTCCAAAGGCAGCACCCAATGACCTCACAACCTCCCCCAATCCCCCTCTTAAGGCCCCACCACCTCCAACACGGCCCCAGTGCCAGCCGCGCCTCCAAATGCATGACAACCATAGTGCCCAGGAACACAGTGCATGCGCACTTCTACCTCCCTTCGGTGCTGATTTCCGAACAATCATGCTGAGGTCACCCTGCACTAGGATAGCCCCTCCCTGCTGCCTTCGCCTTGCCTGGAGGGCACATCTGTCACCAGAGTCTGCCCTTTGCCACTCCTGCCTCTGTGCTCCTTGGCTGCCAGAGCCACTCCAGCCACCTGTCAAGGCCACCGCTTGCTGTCACTGTGGTACTGCCTGCTGGGCTGACAGTCTAGGAGCTGAGGGTGACTGTGGTGGCCTCTGATGTACTCCTTCCTCTCAGCAGGGCTGGTAGGGTCCGATTGGCCAGGAGAGGCTGTGCTTTAGATGTTTGTGTCTTGTTTGGCGATGCTGGAGGCAGGGCTTCGCAGATGCTGGGCCAGGGCCCCACCACTGAGCTGTGCCCACCCCAGGGAGGCCATTTTTATTTTGCTTTCCATCCTCTTTGGCTTCCTCATAACGACTGCCAGCTCTGAGACTTTCTGCTTGCCCCAGAGGGTGAGGTACAAATCAGGACCATGGAGTCCCAGGCCTGTAGGCCCTCTCCTGGTCTGGCTCCAGGGATGAGCAGCCCTGGCTCTCCACCAGCAGCACCCGCTGCACTGGGACCTGGCTGTACACGTGTCCCATCCTGGGGGTCACTGCCCAGGTCTCTTCCTCAGCACCCAGCCCATCCATTGTCCTGGGATACAGTTGGGCCTGTCAGCCAATCACAGCTCAAGGTCCCCCACAGCCCCACCAATCACATCACACCTGCCTAGCTGCTTGTCCAATCAGAGCAGAATTCCAGCTGGAATTGGCACCATGGAGACCTCAGCAGGGCAGCTGGTATCCAAAGCTGCACCCAAGCTTAGGAAGGTGGCCTTCTGTTCCCCCCATGGCCCTTTCCTTCCCGGATGACTCGTGCCATGGCCCATGTGTCACTCAGTCCTGTGAGTCAAGCTCTCAGTCTCTCCTGTCTTCTGTTTCTCTGACTTTGATAGGTGAGGTGCTTCATGTTTGTGAACGTTTCCAATGCACCCTCAGAGCCTTGAGAATGCCAAGAGGGGTCCCGCCCTGGCTCCTCAGGGTCCCTGGCTAAAAACTCACCTCTTCAGAGTATTCTTGGAGCTTCCTGAGACATACTGACCCACCCCATTACTATTTTATTTCAGCCCCTACAAATCTCAATTTGAAGTTACTTTATTTTTTTATTTTTTGGTACCAGGGATCGAACTTGGGTCCTTGCACTTGGGCAGCAGGCATCGAAACCACTGAGCTAAATCCCTGGCCCTGCAATTACTTTATTACCTAGTCCATTTCAAAAGGAAGCATCTGTTTTCTGTTTATTTAATGGAAGCTAAGGGCTGGGAGGGATTGTTCTGCTGACTTGTGGGTGATACACTGTTGGATCTCTCCAAATGTTTGTTGAATGAGTGAGTGAGTGAATGAATGATTGGGAGATGCCACGTCTTTACTCTCAAGCCCTCAGGTTCAGTGGGATGTTGAGGGTAGAGGGTTAAGAATGGGGTTTCAGGTCTCTGTAGGGCTTGGTGAGGGCTCAGGAGGCCCATGTTCTCATAGGTTTGGGAAAGTCTTCAAGAATATCTTGAAATTCACGCCTGGCCTGAACTCCAAGCTGCTCCCCTGTCAGCCTGCCGACTCATATTTTAAAAATTAATTTACTTCAAAAAACAGTTTTGCCAGGTGTGGGGACACACACTTGTAATCCCAGCACTGGGGAGACTCCTTCAGTTTGAGGCCAACCAGGGCTACATAATGTAGTCAAGCCTGAACTACATAGTGAAATCCTGTCTCACAAACCCTACCAACCAACCAAATAAACAAAAAACAACAAAAACAACTCCCCCAAACAAAACAAAAGCTTTAAGTTGGGCATGGTGGCACACAGCTGTAATCCAAGCCCTCTGAGAGGCTGAGGCAGGGGGATTGCAAGTTCAAGCCCAGCCTGGGCAATTTAGCAACTTAGCCAGACCACGTGTGAAAGTCAAAGCAAACAAAAACCCAGCCCCCCAAGACTTTACTGAACTTTCATTTACACACAACACACTGCATCCCTCTTCAGCTTCATCAGTTTTGACACACACCACCATCACCAATGTAGGGCATTCCCATCACCCTGAAAACCCTCTCCTGTTCTTTTCCAGTGCAACCCCAGGCATCAACCACTTTTGCCTTTTTAAGAGCTTTCTATACATGTGCCCCTTTCTCGGTGGCTTCTTAGGCTCAGCATGTTGCTGAGGGCCTCAGCTGTTCCTTTCTTTTCATCGCTGAGTAGCAGTCCTTCAGCTCTACCATAGTTTTTTTCCCACTTACCCGCTATTGGACACCAGAGCAATTTCCAGGTTTTGGCTGTTATGAATTAAGCTGTGTGAGCACATGAGTTAGAATCTTTGCATGCAGACACAGGTTTCCATTGTTCGGCTTCATCAGTTTTGACACACACCACCATCACCAATGTAGGGCATTCCCATCACCCCGAAAACCCTCTCCTGTTCTTTTCCAGTGCAACCCCAGGCACCCACCATTGTTCATCAGTATTCACTTAGAAGCGGTCTATGGGTTGTACGTTGTATGGTAAGTGTGTGCCGACCTTTGCAAGCCACTTGCCAAACTGTTTGCCAAGGTGACCGGACTGTTTTGCATTCTGATGCCATTCTGCTTTCTGCTGCTACACCAAACACCCAAGATAACCAACTCACAGAGAGGAAAGGCTGATTTTTGGCTCTGTGATCCTTTGTTCCTGTTGCTTTGGGGCTGTGGCCACACATCTCTTATCTAAAATGCGAACCTGGGCTGAGGATTTAGCTCTGTGGCGCCACACCTGCCTTGCAAGCCCAAGGTCCTGAGTTCAATCCCCTCCCCGGTGCCAGAAAAAAATAAATAAATAAAATGGGAATTTAGCTCCCTCCTTCAGCAGACCTTGAACCACCTCAAATGACTTAACACCCGATCCAATGGATGCAAATGCTGATTTCTGCCCCTCACCTGGGATGGTGTCTCTCATATTTTCCCCGTGAATGGACCATACTTTCTTGGGTTTTTTGGTGTGCACAATATTTTGGTTGGAAACTGGACGTTTTGCTTATTCTGGTACAGTCTCTCTGGAGATCAGGTTTTCCCCTCCTGAGAGTTTTGATGGCTCTGGTCACCCACGTGCCGAGTGAGCTTTCTGAACTGTTTTCCTAAAGCCCATCTCTCCTGTTGACTGTTGCCTCTAAAGGCTTGGTTCTGCTGTCTCAGTCCTTGGGCTGTGACCCAGCAGAGAGGTCCTCATTGGCCTAGAACCACAAGAAACACAACAGGTCCTATCTGGGTCTTTGCAGCTCGATTCTGAGCTGGGGCCCCGGCCTCAGTGGGATTCAGCTGTGGCCCTGTGTGGAACTTAGGTCCTGTCCTGAATCACAACAACAATTCCTGTGCATGGACACACCGTGATTTGTTAGCCAGTCATCAGTGGGTGGTCATTTCTACTTGTTTTTGTTTTTGCAGTGCTGGGGATTGGACTCGGCTTTTGTACTGGGCTACATCTCTGGCCCTTTTTAAATTTTTTAAATTTTGAGACAGGGTCTTGCTAAGTTGCCCAGGTTGGGCTCAAACTTGTGATCCTCCTTTCTCTGCCTCCCAAGAGTGCTGGGATTAGTGGCAGTCCACATGCCTGGCTTTGTTTCTAGTTTGAAACTGTTATGGACAGAGCTTCTCCAAGCATTGCTGCAAGTTCTTTCAGTGGCTACCATGGATTAATTTCTTTCTCTCCAGCACACATTCAGGACGGGATTCTGTGCCATCTGGTGGTGATGTCCTCTCTCCAGTGGCTTCATCATCCAGGCCTCTGCAATGAACTCCCCCAAATCCCCGAATAACAGGGTTCAGAGAGCTTCTGGGCTGGTGTGGGTATCGGGGTGCTGGGAAAGGGTGCACCAAAGGAGGGCACTGGGGCTCCCCCACCTCCGCCCACCCTGGCCGGTGTGTTGCCCTCATTCCACCACATCCTTTGTAACAAACCCGTAACAGCAAGCAAAGTGCTTCCCCGAGTTCTTGGAGCCATTCAGCACATCATGGACTGCGAGGAGAAGGGCACAGATCCCCATCCACAGCCAGTTTGCTGGAAGGTGGCTGGCACTTTGCCTGCCACCCAAGGTGGGGACAGTCTGGCCCTGGACTGGTGCAGTCTGTTCAGGCCACGAGTTAGGGTCAGAATGGAATGGAATTGTTAACTCCCCGTTGGTGTCTGCAGAATCAGAGAATTGGTTGTGGGTATCAGAAAACACTCCCGCCCCCTGCTTCTTGAACCCCATGCTTCCCGAGAATTCCATGGCCTCTTCCTGCTGGGTTCTCCCTACTCCTTCATCCTTCACCCCTTTGGCATGCGGGCCTCCACTTTGGTCGGTCATCTTATCCCTTTATCCCTTTCCAAGGCTTTGGCTCTCTGTCCAGGGATGATGGCGTCCAGCCCTGCCTGCCCTCCCAGAGTGGGCAGCTGCCAGCTGCCTGGGCGACATCTCCACGTGGTGGCCCACGCTTCCCACTCTCCTCTGCACTGAGCCCCTGGTCCCCTCTCCTGCTGAGCCCATATCAAGGGCCCCTGCATTCACTCAGGCCTGGGTCCCCTGCTCCCCTACTCTGCCCTTCTCTCTTCCAGCAGCCTAGCTGGATGGGACACCCAAGCCCCGTCTCCCACCCCAGCATCTTCCCTCTGCACAGTTTTGCTGGCTTCCTTGCAGGCCTCTGGGCCTCCAGCCTCACCTTGGCGGTCAGCTTGGCTCGTGGCTCCAGACATGGTCCCCAGAGGCGGCCCTGGCCGCGTCCACCCTGGCGAGGCCACGCGTGCGGCCCTGCGGTTGGGCACAGGCCGCCGCCAAGCCTCGGTGGCATTCCTCAGCGCCGACCGTGCGTGGCGGACATGCTCGCAGCTGGGGCTCGCACACAGGTTTTTCGAGTTAGAGATTTGGAAAGGGCTCCAGCGGTGCTGGTTGGAGTTCAGAGCCCGTGAGATGCAGGAGAGACCTTGGGTGAGCTCATCTTTCCTAGGGCGGCTGGGCTCGGTTGGAAAATGTCACAGTCAAGCCCGCCGCTTGGCCGGCCTCTGGGTGTCTGGCGGCTCAGGTGACTCTTGATGTGGCCTTGCCGTCCAGCAAGGGTGGCTGGGGGTGGAGCTATCTCTAGAAGGGCCACAAAGGAGGGGATTGCTGGGGGGTCCTGAGAGACAGACCCCACTAGCAGAGAAGAGGAGGCTGACAAAGAAATAAGAGAACAAGATTGGCAGGACATTTTTACAGGAGAGATGATGTCAATCATTTGAGTTGCAAATGTTGAATTTTTGTGCTGAAATGCGTCCACCATCCCCTGGAAGGAAGGCAGTCATCCATCCCAGACAGGGAGAACCTTATCATGTTTAAGAAACAAGCTCCAGAGCCAGGCTGTCTGAAGCCAACATCTAGCTATGAACTGGCTGGTTGTGTGACCTTAGGCAAGTTGCCTTACTGATCTGTGCTTCTATCCCCTCAGCTACAAAATGCAGATGATAGTAACAGCACTCGCCGCATCAGATACTTGTAATCATTAAATATGTTAATGTAAGCGAAACATTCGGATGGTTCCTGGGACCTAGTAGATGCTCAGTGAACATCTGTATTGTTGTTAGGCCTTCGCTACTCCAATGCCATGGTGGTACTTCCTGTTCTCTCTGCCTACCCTGGGGACTCTTCCTCCTCCTCCAGACCCAGCTTAAAAATCACCTCCTCTGGGAAGCCTTCTCTCACCCTGGGTCCCTTCTCTTTGTTGTGACAATGGCTGTTTTGAACATAAACATCTATTTAGCTGCGTGGCTTCCATGCCAGCCTATGAGCCTCTGAGGAGACGGAGGGACAAGACAGAGTATAAACTACTTCTCCTTCCTAGAAGTCCCCCATGCTCCTGGGAACCACCTCAAATAACCACTTCATTGTTTATTGAATAAATAATTCAAAAAAAATTAAGATAGAAGACTGGAAAATGCACCATAGAAGAAGACTAGTACAGTACCCTAAAACTGGCAGGCGTAGCATGGAGTCTGGCCACACAGGAGTTGGCCACTTGTGGGGAGACCCTGCGGGGAGGTGCTGGTCAGGTCAGGCTTCCTGGAGGAGGTGGAATGGGTGTCGCAAGCCCGGGTGGGCTCCAGCTGCCTCCCAAGATGTTAAGTGCAGTGGGAATGGTGGCTGGTGCCCCTCTGTGGGCCAGGGTGGCCTAGCAGAGCATGAGCCCCGTCCTGGTCTAGGGAAAGCGCCCAGAGATGGGGTGGGGGTGGGGAGGACCAGCCGGATCCCCGAGACACACGGAGCCCCTTAGGGTGGATTTCACCCTGTGCCCTAATGCAGACCTGACTGGCTCTGCTTTGGTTTGGAAAAGCAGAAGCCTGGCTGCAGCCTCCTGAAACCAGTTGGTAATAAACCTCCCCTCTCTGCCCTTCCCCCACGCCGTGTGCGCCAAACATGAAGCGGAACATGAACAGGAACGCGGCAGAACCAAACAGGACAGCGTGGCGGCAGGGCGAGGGCGTGCCGGTCACCTGGGACTGTGCTGAGTCCATCTGAGCGACTCTGCAAAGCCTCAGTCCTTGTCGTCTGTCCTCTCGGTTGATCAGACAGGGCTGCAGAGAGGGCCAGCCAAAGCCACAAGGCTTCCTCTGGCCCTTTCGTCCTGGTCCCCATCCTGCGTCCTCTGACGAATGCCCTCTCCGCCCCAGTGCTCTCCTGGCGGGCACCCGGGTGGCACTGACAGGACCACTGTCTCCCAGCCCACTGACCCCCGCCTCCGGCTCCTCTCCTCCACGACCTGGGTGCCTTTGTCATATCTCTGGCCAGGGAGGCAGGGTCCTCTTGGGTTCCTCGCAGGAGTTGGACCCACAATCTGTCGTGCAGCCCTGGCTGCGTCTTCACATTGATTCCACAGAGAGCACAATGCTGGGGGGCAGAGGTCTGGGTTGGGCCCCCTGCCCTGCCGCTGTGGTGCCGCTGGGGCTGTCACACTCACACCTGGCTTCCGGACTTCTGATGGGGCACAAATGCCACCCACACCTGTGAGAGCATTTTGGAAACTATAAAAATTGCTGGGTCCTGTTGCTACTTCCTGTTTCTAGTTGAATGTCAGACTCTTCCAGGTTCGACCGCTTCTTCCTGCAGTGTCAGGGTCACCCTGTTGGGCCTCACTGGGGGAGCCCTGTGTGCGTGTCTGGGGGTGCAGACCCAGGAGTGCTGTCCCCCAGACCCCAGATGGCCCACAGAAGGGCCAGCAGGGGAGGTGGCAGTGGAGACCTGTGGAGTGCTTTCCGGCCCCAATCCTGGGCTAAAGACATCCAGATGGGCTCAAAGAAGTTACCCAGGAAGCCGGTTGCCAAGCATGCAGGGCCCTGAGAGGACGTCCAAGGAGACCCAGCCAGAGGACACAAGAGGACACATCTGATCACTGAAAGCAGAAAGCAATCGAAACTTTGGATCACCCAAAGTCAGCTAGAAACCGTCAAAATATAAACACCCACTGGTAAACAGTGCGGTGATCGGAGAGTGAGATGTAGGGCCAGAGAATTCTACGAAATTAAATTATGAAAATTTGCCTTTGAAAACGAAGGGGAAAGGCTGTTTGGCACTGTAGAGAGCAGCAGAGAAGCTAGGACTTGGGGGATGATGTCTTCCTGGGAGGCACACCAGACAGGGCTGGGTGTGTGTCGCCTCTCTCCCTGTGCCAGCCAAAAACTCAGATCCCAGAGGGCCTCAAACCCCAAGGCAAAGAATTTGTTATGTGGAGGGCAATAGGGAACCACAGAGGGAGGTGGAAGGTTGCAGTCCATATTTTGGACATGAATTGTAGGGAAGACGAGACTGGCTGGGCAGGGCTGGGGATTTAGCTCAGTGGTTCCACCACCTTCCTCCCAAGTGGAAGGTCCTGAGTTTGATCCCCAGTACACACACACAAAAAGATTGGCTGGGTGCTCCTTAAAGTAGGCACCTCAGGAGGGAGTGGAGGACACCATGTGATAGTGAAGAGACAGAATCCATAAGAGCTGTGACTGGTTGGATGGAGGCTGAAGGTGGAGGATGACGTAGGGTGTCCATTAACCTGTTTATGGTCGCCGCAACAAAATACCTGAGTGTAGGTATTTTATAAAGAAAAGAGGTTTATTCAGCTCACGGTTTTGGAGGGAGCAAATCCAAGAGCAGGCAACCCTATTGCTTAAACCCTCTTGGCTACATCACATCAAGGCAGCAATGTGTGTGACACAAAAAGATCATACTGTGTGACAGGGAGGCAGAGAGTGTAGGAAGGGGCAATCTTTTTCTTTTTCAGTGCTGGAGATTATAACCAGGATCTCACACATGCTAGGCAAGTGCTGGCTCTACCACTGAGCTACAACCTCAGCCCAAGGAGCCAGTCTGATCCTTTTTAACAACTCTCTGGCCAGAACCACCAGGGTTCTGAGAACCACACTAATCCCTTCCCAGCGCAGCACCCCCAATGACCTAACCACCTCCCACTTGGCCCCACCTCTTAAAGGCACCATGACCTCTAAATAGTGCCATGCAGAGGCCTCAGCTTCTAACACATGAACCCTTGCAGGGACAGACAGTCAAACCCAATCCAAGCCACAGCAGGGTGCTGAGGACAGGCTTCACAATTGGGGATCAAGAGATAGGGTGGATAGGGAATGTTATGGTTTAGATCTAAAATGTTCCCCCAAAGTCCCATGGGTGTGGAGGGTGACTGGATCAGGAGGTGCCATACTCACCAGTGGATTCACCCATGGGTGAGTTCATGGCTGGGTGTGGTGTTAGGAGGGGGCCCTGGTTGGAGGGGGTCAGGGCTGTGACCTGGAAGGGTATGTTTTTGTCCCCTACTCCTCTCTTGTCTCTCTGCTTCCTGGCTGCCATGGAGTGAGCTATATCCTCCTCCAGGCCTTCTGCCATCCTGTTGCTGCCTTGGAGCCAGCTGACGATGGACTGAAACCGTGAGCCAAAATTAACTTCTCTTCCTTTCAGTTGCAGGTGTTGGGTGTTGTGTCCTAGAAAAGGGAAGGTGCTATGATGGGGAACAAGGGTAAGGAGGCATGGTACAGAAAAGACAAGCTCAGTTTGGGGCTCCGGGGCTTGAGGTGGGCTGGTGAGATAGTGGTGCCCTGAGAAAGCTGGCTGCATATAGGAAAAAGCTCAAAGTGGAGTCGAAACCAGAGACTCAGCCCTGATAGTCATTCGAGAGGCAGAGGCAGAGCCCGAGATGCATAGTTCTGTGCAAATGACTCATTCAGGAGGTGTTCCCAGGGGAGACAGGATGACACCGACAGGAAAGCAGGGAACACAGGACAGGAAAGGGTCAAAGTCAAGCAAAAGTGACCTCAGGTGAAGTGGTGTCCCCAGGAGACACATGGAGGGTGTGTCACATGTCCTGAGCTGGGATGAGGAAGTTGAACTCTCCTGGGCTGGGAGTCTCACTCAGGAGTAAAGTGTGCAGTTAGCATACACAAGGCCCTGGGTTCAAATCTTGAGGTCTCTCAGCCCATCATCCCGTTTGATGCCAGAATTCTTTGCCCTAGATGCTCAGCAAAGCACTCAGTTAATTCTCAAGCCAAGCAGAAATTTATTGGCCTGGGTTTCTGGGAAGCCCAAGGGTGTGGCCAGGTCCTGAGGTGAAAATTATGGTCATAGGTTTCTCTCTCCAGCCTTCGGCTCCACTCCCTGTGACCCCAGAGTATGTTGGTTTCTGTCCCATGAGCTCAGCCCAGGAGTGGGAAAGACTGGCTTGAAGCAGCCCTAGGTATTATCCAGAAAATTCCCCACACAAAACAAAGAGAAACCCGAGTGTGGTGGCACACTTCTGTAATCGAGCACTCTGGGAGGCTGAGGCAGGATGATCACAGATTGGAGCCCAGCCTGGGCAATTTAACAGTTTTGAGAGACCCTGTCTCGAAAAAATTAAAAAAGGACTGGGGGTCCAGCTCATGTGTCCAGGCCCTGGGTTCAATTCCCTGTGTAATACTGCAAAAAGAAAGAAACAAACAAACAAATGGAAGAGAGACCTCTTAGGTCTTAGAGGAGACTAACTGTCCTGGCTGGGGACCAATGCCCATCCCCGAACCAATCACAGCAGTGTGTTCCACCCAAAGGACCCCCGTTCTTGAGGGTGGCACCTCCACTTCTGGGGCTGCCTGTCTGTCTCAGGGCCTCTCTCACGTCCCCCTCTCTGTATTTCACTCAGGCCTGAGTCTCGCACCTCCCTCCGGGGGTGAGACAGGGAAGTTCAGTTCCTTCCAGACCTGGCTGCAGGGAGCATCTTTTCCACCAGCTGCTGGGGGCACCCTGCTCCCTTGTGCTTCTGAGTTGGGCAGCGCCCCCACCCCAAGGGCCTCTGGGAAATCAGGGTGGATGCTGGGAGTGGGACCTGGGATGATGGGGTTTTGTTTCTGAGAGCTTCCCAGAAGCAGGCCCAGAGGGTTGCAGCCACCCCTGGAAACTGGCTGGTGGGGCAGGTGGAAGGGCAGGCACTTCAGGTTTCCAGCTGCAAAGGAGGTGGGAGGCTGCGCAGCTAGTTGGAGGAGCTGCTGGCTGCTGAGCCTGGCCTGGAAGCCGGAGGGGAGGACACAGTTGGCATCCCAGGGCGTCCTCGGGTGGTCCTGGGTGCTGCAGCCCTGTGGGTGGGCACACAGGTGCAGACAGCACCCAGGCCACGGGTAGGAGTCACCCACCAATGAGAGGGTGGCAGGGAGGATGTTCTTAGAGTGGCAGGAGGTGGCCGAGGGTTTGCTTCCAGCTGGTGGGGGCTGAGGGTAGGGAGAGTGAAGGGCTACATGGTTTCTTTTCCCTTTTTTGTTTTTGTGGTACTAGATATTGAACCCAGGGCCTTCACATTGAGCTCCATTCCCAGCCCTTTATTTTTTATTTTGAAACAGGATCTCACTAAATTGCTGAGATGCCCAGGCTGGGCTTGCACTTGCAAGATCTTCCTGCCTCAGCCTCCTAGAGTGCTGGGATTATAGGTGTGGACCACCACACCCAGCTGTATGGGTTTCTCTTGGAGGTGATGAAAACATTGTAAAATGGCCTGTGCCGGTGGCTACACCTATCTGTGAGAACACCTAAAACCATCCAACATTCTAAACAGGTGATTTTTAGGGTGTGTGAATTATGTCTTAGTAAAGCACTTTTTAAAGTGTGGGCTGGTGGGGACTGGTCATGGAAGTAGTGCTTGATAGGGAGACTGAGGCATAAGCTCCTGCTATGGGCCAGGCCCCCTACATGGGTAGAGGCAGCATGGCTCAGACCATCTGCAAAGTCACCAGGCAGGCTGGCCACCAGGTGTGTGTCTGCTGTCCTCCAGTCAGGGCATCTTTACATACACAGATGTGCTTGTGTCACCCGAGGCATAACCTTCAGTGGTTCCTGAGAGAAAAATGATCCTTGCTTTGGCCTACAAGGCCCTACCCATGTGTCCCTGCTGACCAGTGGCATTGATCTTTTTCCAGGCATTGACCTTGACATGGCCTCAGGACCTTTGCACTTGCTGTTCCCTCTGACACTCCTTTCCCCTCACTTTCAGCCTGGAAAATGAGTCTCCCCCACCTCCTTGGCTGTAGAGGAGTCTCGCCGTGCACAGTTACACATTCCTGTGTGTTTGGGATGTAAATTCTTTGGGTCTGTGTGTGCTCGGCTGACTCAGAATACTCCATAAAAAGGTGTGAGGTGAATGGAGGAATGTTCCCTGGTACCCGGGAGGCTGCAGCCTGCTAGGAAGCCTTGAGATTCGGTAGTAGACGGTTGGGTGTGGGCAGATAGGGTGGCAGGTGAATCTGGGAGACCTGAGTGGTGGCCACAGGAGTAGGGGCCCTGAGGTCACCTCTGTCTGTGCCTCCGCCCTACAGGTTGGAGCCCAGGCTGGTGCGGGTGCTGTGGCTGGGGGCAGGGAGGGCTGGGAACTGGAGCCTCCGAGGGAAAGAAGATGCCTCAGCTGGAAAATCACATCACAAGCTCGAGGCTGGCGTGGGGACAAGCAGAGCCGAGTGCTGAGTGGCTGACGGCCCAAAAGCCTGCAGTGCGGGCGGAGAGGAATTCTTGGAAAGTGGAAAGCCCCGGGGGCTGCCACGGGTCTTTGAGACACTGGCCAGCGCCATTCTGGCTTTGGCAACGTCGAGGGTGGCGAAAACAGAGTGGCTGGAGATTCTGGCCCCTGCGCTGTGTGGACAGGGCCACTCCGCTCCTCCTGCTCCTCCTCAGCCCACAGGGGAGTGGAGCTCGGGCCCAGGTACCTGGCTCCCAGCCTGACCTCTTTTCTTGCTGCCAGGTGTGGCTGCCTCTTCCAAAGGGGAAAATCCACGTGGCGCCCCCTCCGGGAAGGGACTCGAGGGGTCCTTGCCAAGGCACCCCTGTTCTCAGATCCCTGCAAACCAGCTTTGCCAACTCGCTTTGCTTTATTTAGTTTTTTTCATTTTGGGGAAACATTTTAAAATAATTTTGAACTGAACAGAAAAGTTGCAGGACTAGTAGCAGGAATTGCTCTGTAAATGTTTTTATCCTAAATTCCTCACCTGTTTAAATTTTGTCCGCATCATATTCTCTCCCTCTACACACACACACACACACACACACACACACACACACACACTTGCCCCCAAGTTCATATTGACATGTCCAATTCCAGCTCAGCAACCTCATGTATGTCTAGATTTCCTCTTTCCATGATTCCTTTCTCCAACCATGGGAAATCTGGCTCCCATTTTTCACCCCTTGTTCAAGCCTAGAATAACAAGAAAACAGTTTTAGGATTAGTAATTTATACCACTGCAATGAGCAGACCTGTAACTAAAATTCAATATTTATTTACAGTTTCTTAGGGTAAAATTTAATTTACTAAAATGTACAAATCTTAAGTGTGTCATTTGATGAGTTTGGACAAATGCATACACTTGTGTTAATCAAGGTCCAATTACTTTGGCCACAACAAAACACCACAGGTTGGGTGGGATAAACAACAGACTTTTATTTCCCACGGTTCCAAAGATTGAGATGTCCAAGGTCAAGGTGCTGGCAGACTTGGGTCCTGGTGAGAGGTACTTCCTGGTTATGGGTGGCAGCCATCTTGCTTTGTCTTCACACAGGGTATGAGAGAGAAAGAGAATGAGAGAGAGCGGGTGTGTGTGTGTGTGTGTGTGTGTGTGCGTGTGTGTGCATTCTCTGGTATCTCTTACAATGACACAAATCCCATCCCACCATGGAGGACCCACTCTCATGAATTCACCAGAGATGTCACAGTAAGATGGCCACCATCTGCAAACCAGGAAGTGGCCCTCATATGCCAGGCAAGCACTCTACTGCTGAGCTATACCCCCAGCCCAAAGTGTCCTGTACTTTGCTAACATCACACCTTGGTGTTGTGTATGAAATGTGTGTGTCCCCCTGAAATTTGTATGTTGAAGCCCAAAACCCAAGGTGTTGGGTTTTGAGGTGTTTAGAGGTGAGGCCTTTGGTGAGGTAAGTACCCATCACACAAAATTAGAGGAAAATTTTAATATTTGAGACTATTCACTAGGATAATGAAATAGGAATGGAATAGCTAGATGATAAGAAAAGTATATGTTTAACTGTCAAAACTTTTCTGTGTCCATATTATTTTACCCTCCAAAAAACAGTGGGTATTTCCTCCACATTCTCACCAACACTTGGTATTTAGAGGCTTTCAAATTTCAGCCACCAGAGTAGAAACATATAGTGGTTTAGACTTTTTAGTTTGACTATTCTAAGAGATATATAGTAGCCTGTCATTGTGATTTTAAATTTGCATTTTCCTGCTGACTACACCAAACTCATTTGCATTTACATGACTTCATTTGGGAAGTGCACTGTGTTTAGATGTTTTGCCTTTTGTAAAAAATTGGTTTCTTCATTTTCGCTATTGATTTGTTGAAATTATTTTGTATTTTGGATACAAGTTCTTTATCAGATGTGTGTTTTATAATATTTTATTCCAAGTCTGTCTTCCTTCCTTCCTTCCTTCTTTCCCTCCCTCCCTCTTTCCCTCCCTCCCTCTATACTGGGGAATAGACCCTGGACCTTCACACTGAGCTTTTTAAAAATTTATTCTGAGACAGGGTTTCACTAAATTCTCCAGGCAGGACTCAAAAATACAATCCTCGTGCCTCAGCCTTCATTATCGTAATGATGATGTTTTAAATTGTGGTATTATAAAATTGACCATTTTAGCCATTTTAAAGTGTAAAATTCAGTGGTATTTAGTATATTCATAATATTGTGAAATCATCACTGCACTATGTCTTCCTCACTCCAAAAGGAAATAACACTCATAAAGCAGTCACTCACCAATCTCGCATCTTCCAACCCCTGGCAAACACTAATCTACTTTCTTTTTTTTTTCTAATCTACTTTCAGTCTCCATAAATTTGCCTATTCTGGTTATTTCCTACTAACAGAATCATACAGTATGGAGCCTTTGTGTCTAGCTTTTTTCACTTAGCATAATGTTTTTAGGATCCACATACAATTTAGAATGTAAAAAAATTGTATTCCTTTCTATGGCTGAATAATATTCCATTGTGTGGATATACCACAGTTTGTTTATCCATTCATCAGTTGGTGGATGTTTGGGTTGCTTCCACTTTTTAGGCTTAATTATGTATAGTATTGCTGTCAACATTTGTGTACAAGTTTGAGTGGATATGTGTTTTGGGTTCTTTTGGATATATGTGTAGGAATGGAATTGTGTCACAGGAAAATTGCACATTCAGCTTTTTGATGAATTGCTAAACTTTTTTTAAAAAATAAAAGCACTCCTTTATGTTCCCATCAGCAATATAGAAAGCTCTCAATTTCTCTACATCTTCTCTCTCTCTTTTTTTGGGTATCGGAAATCAAACTCAGGACCTTGCACTTGCGAGGCAGGCACCCACAATTTCTCTACATCTTCAACGAAATTTATTTTCTGTTTTTTGATCATAACCATCCTGTATATATGGAATTTGGTGTCTCATTGTGGCTTTGATTTAAATTTTCCTATTGATTAATGATGTTGAGTGGTTTTTTATGTGCTTTTTGGCTATTTGCATATTTTCCTTAGAGAAATGTCTAATCAAATCTTTTGTCAATATTTTAATTGGGTTGTTTGTCTCTGTTATTGAGCTGTAAGTGTTCTTACATGTTCTGGATACTAGATCCTCATCAAAGCGATGACCTGCATTTATTTTCTTACATTCTATAGAGTTTGTTTGTTTGTTTGTTTGTTTATTTATTTGAGACAGAGTTTTACTATGTAGCCCAGGCTGTCCTCAAACTTGAAGCAATCCTCCTGCCTCAGCCTCCAGAGTGCTGGGATTATAGGCATATGCCACCATGCCCAGCTCATCCATTCTATAGAGTTTTAATTTTTTTTTTAACTTTCCTGGGAGTGCCCTTTAACATACAGATCCCTCTCTCTGTATGAAAGGGTTACATCCTGATAAATGCATTGCTAAGTCAAAAAAATTGTAAGCGAACATTGAATTTAACACACCCAGCCTACTGAACATCATAGTTTAGCAAAACAGCATGTTGTACAGTATATGTCACTTATCCTATGACCATGTGGCTGACTGGGCACTGTGATTTGTCACTGTGGCTGCCCAGCATTGTAAGTGAATCTCCTACCACCCCTCACTGGCCTGGGGGAGATAAAGCTTTAAAATTCAGAGTGCAGTTTGTATTGAATGTGTATTGCTTTCCTGCTGCTGTAAAGTGGAATATTGTGAGTCAAAGCATTGTAAGTTAGGAATCATTTGTACATAAATTTTAAATTTGACGAAGTTCATGTTGTCTATTTTTATTGCTGTTGCTCATGTCTTTGGTGTCATATCAGGAAACCATCACCGGGTCCAAGGTCATGAAGATTTACCCCTATGTTTTCTTCTAAGAGTTCTATAGCTTTTAGATCTCTGATTCATTTTGAATTATGGTGTCAGGTAAAGGTTAGTTTCATTTTTTGCATGTGACTGATTAGCCCAGTACCATTAATTGAAGACACGATTCTTTCTCTGTTGAATGATTTTGGTATCTTTGTTAAAACTCATTAATAGTAGATGAATGGTTTTATTTCTGGATTCTCAATTCTACTCCATTGTGTATTTTAATGCAGTACCACAATTTTTTTTTCATTACTAGGGATTGAACCCAGTATCTTCACACTGAGCTACATCCCCAGCCCTGTTTTTTTTTTTTTTTATGAGTCTTGCTAAGTTGCCCAGGCTGAGCTCAAACTTGAGATCTTCCTGCCTCAGCCTCCCAGTGTGCTGGCATTAAAGGCCTGTGCACTATGCCTGGCTACAGCTTTGTAGCAAGTTTTGCAGTCAGGAAATTGTGAATTGACCAACTTGGTTCTTCTTTATTGGCTATTTGGAGTTTGGTACATTTCCATCTGAATTTTAGGATAAGCTTACCTATTCATTGCAAAAGGGCAGTTGGATTTTTTTATAGGGGTTACACTGAATGTGTAGATCAATTTGGGGAGTACTGCAATCTTAACAACCATCAACATGGGATTTTTAAAAAATGGGATTTTTTTCCATTTATTTAGGTCTTTCTCCTAACAATGCTTGATGGTTCTCAGTGTACAAGTCATACATCTCCTCTATAAAATTCATCCCTGTTTTATTTTTCTTCATGTGATCACAAACAGAATGGTTTTCTTCATTTTATTTCCAAATTGCTTATTGCAAATGTGTGGGATGAGTCCTTTATTGCCCCCTGGGTACCAGCAAACCACACGGGGAAGACAAAGACCTTCACCACCACTGCTCTGGATGGGGCAAGGGACAACTGGGGACAGAAAGCAAGAAATCACAGTGCTCTCTTAGTTAAATTGCAGCAGCTTCTTTCTTAATTAAACATTCTCTTGGTTCTTGTAAGATTTTTATTAGATTTCAGAATTCCAAGGGAGTTGAACCTGGCATCTTTTGCCAGCTTAGCCATTTCCTCAGCAGAGGGGTGAATGTTTAGAGTTCCTGACTCCACCATTTTTGGTGATGCGTGTCTGTTTTATTTTTAAACTGCCCATGCATGTGCCAAAGTGGTTGTGTCACCACACGCGCTCCTCAGCAATGCACGAGAGAGCTTCCAGTTAACATCTTCAAGTGCTCCCAGAGCACCTTCAAACATAATGGCAGGCAGCGGAACCACTGAGCTAAATCCCCAACCCTAGTGGTGCCTCATTGCTGTTATTTTTCTTAATTTTTGAGGTAGTGTCTTACTACTTATTTAAGGCTGGTCTTGAACTCACTATGTAGCCCAGGCTGGCCTCAAACTTGCAGCAATCCTCCTGCTTCAGTCTCCCAAGTGCTGGGATTAAGGCATGTGCCACTACACCTAGCTTGTTGCTGTTTTGCGTTTCCTTAATGATCTATGATGTTGGACGTCTTTTCATATGCTTTCTTCCTCTCTGTATACTGCTTTGATAAGGTGTCTGTTTAGGTCTTTTCCAGTTTAAAAATCTAATTATTCATTTTCTTATTGTTGAGTTCTAGGGATTCTTTGTATATTTTGGATTACAGTTCTTTATCAGATGCAGTTTTTGAAAACATTTTTTCAGTCTGTGGTTTGTCTTCTCTTTCTTTTGATGGTGTCTGTCACGGAACAGTTTTCCATTTCAGTGAAGTCCAGCTTGTTGGTTACTCTTTCATAGACCGTGCCTTTTGTGTTACAGCCAAGGTCATGTTTTCTCCTGTGACATCTTCTGGGGGTTTTATAGTTTTACATTATACATTTAGGTCTATGGTCCATTTTGAGTTATTTTTTGTGAAATATATGAGGTCTATGTCTAGATTCATTTTGCCAGATGTGTGTTCTAACACCATTTATTGAAAACAGTATCTTTTCTATTTGCCTTTAAAATCAATCTCTCTCTCTCACTCTCTCTCTCTCTCTCATGTTTCCTGGGGATTGAACCCAGGGCCTTCACATTGAGCTACATCTCGAGCCCTTTTGATTTTT
>NW_004624740.1:13936112-13971975 GCF_000247695.1 Heterocephalus glaber | reverse complement strand
TTTATTTGAGTTCTCTCTGTTTTCCTAATATGGGCATTGACTGCTATGAATTTCCCATGTAGAACTGCTTTCATTGTGTCCCATAGATTCCTATATGTTGTACTGGTGTTATCATTTACTTGTAGAAACTGTCTAATTTCTTCTTTAATTGCCTCTGTGACCCATTGGTTGTTCAAGAGGGTGTTATTTAATTTCCATGTGTTTGTGGGAGTTTTGCAGTTTCTTATGTCATTGATCTCCAATTTTATTGCACTGTGGTCTGAAAATATACAGGTGGTAACATCAGTTCTTTTACATTTTCTTAGACATGTCCTATGAGCTAGCATGTGGTGTATTTTAGAGAATGACCCATGTGCAGCCAAAAAGAATGTGTATTCTGATTTTGTAGGGTGGAACACTCTGTAAACATCTATTAAGTCCATTTGTTCAATAGCTTGCTTCAATTCTAGAATTGAGCCCCTTAATTTTTTATTTTAAGACAGGGTCTTGCAAAATTGCTACATTGTCCAGGCTGGGGATGAACTTATGATTTTCCTGCCTCTGCTTCCCAGAGTGTGGAGATTATGGGCATGCACCACCATGCCTGGCTGTTGACTGTATTTATCTGGGATCTATTTCTTGGCTCTCTACTCTGTTCCATTGATTTATCATTTTTTTTTCACCAGTACCACACTGTCTTGATTACTGTAGCATTGAAGTTGGCTACTGTCAGTCCTCTGATTTTGTTCTTTGATATTGAGTTGGGTATTCTGGGTCTTTTGCCTCTCTATATACACTTTAGAATCCATTCATTGATATCCACAAAATAACTTGTGAACTTTTAATTGGGGCTGCATTGAATTTATAGATCAAGTTGGGAAGAGCTGGCACCTTGACATTATTGAGTTCTCTTATCTATGAAGATGGAATAGCTCTCTATTTATTTAACTTAACAGTTTGTACCAAGAGTCACTTGGGCAGTGCATTTGTTCACATACTCACTAACCTGAGCATCACTTGGCAAGTGTCATTTCAATCAGTTGATTCTCGTATTGAATTAATTTGATTATTGTCATTTGTTTTCAGTACTGAGCATTGAAATCAGGACCTTGTGCTTGTGAGGCAGGTGCAGTGCCACTGAGCTAAATCCCTGACCCTGACAATTGTCATTTTTATATTTCCTGTTATATTATCTTATAAAAATTAATGAAAAAATCTGCAATTCTGGGGCATCCTGTGGTAAGTGGTTAATGCTTTTATATCTTTCATCAAGATTTTATAGTTTTCATTATATAAATATTGAGCATTTTTGTTAGATTTATACCTAAGTATTTAATTTTGGTGGGGGACTTATAATGTAAACAGTAATATGTTTTACATTTCAGTTTCTACTTGTTCATTGCTCATATACAGTATAGAGAAGCAGTGGGCCTTTGTATATTAATCTTGTTTCCTGCCACCTTGCTAGAATTATTTTCATTATCTTTTAGAACAACAAGAAATAAGAAAAAAATTTATTTGCCTTTCTTTATGCCCTTCCAAGTGCTTTTTCACTTTTTGGTATACATCCAAGTTTTAGTTTGATGTCAATATGAAGAATTTATTTTATTCAATGTGTGTGTGTGTGTGTGTGAGTGTGTGTGTGCGCACAGGGCTGGGGACAGAATCCAGGGCCTCATGCATGCCAAGCAAGTGCTCTACTTTCTTCCTTGATGTTATTATTTCTTGAAGTACTGGTTTGAGAGTAATACATTCTAAGCTTTTGTTTGTTTGAAAAATATTTTACTTCCTTCACATTTTTGAAGAAATCTATTAGTGCCTATATTTTCACTGGCTAGAAAATTCTTGATTTATAGATTTCTCTTTTTGTTTTTCTCCAAGTGCTTTAAAAATCTCACAGTGATTGTCTTCTAGCCTGCATTTTTCTGATGTAATTCTTATCTTTGTTTCTCTGTTTGCAATGTATCTTTTTTTCTCTGTCTGCCTTCAGTATTTTTAATCTTTGATTTACAATATGTTATTTCTAGGTAAACAAATATGTTTTCAGAAAAATGAATTTATTCCATTTGGAGTCATTTAATCCTTTTAAGTTTGGGTTTGTGATTTATTATACTTAATTCATATTGGAAAATTTTCAGCCACAAATTTCCTCAGATATTTCTTCTGTCTTATTCTTATCCTTCTGGAATTCCAATTGCTCATATGACTTGCTTAATATTGTCCCACTTTTCTTTTTTTTCCTCTTGATTCTTTTCTTTTTTCTTTGTCACTTTCCTGTCACTGGGACAAAACACCTTACACCCACAACTTGAAGGAAAAGAGGTTTATTTTGAGTCAGTTTCAAGAAATTCACTCTCTGGCTGGGTCCAAGGTAAAAACAGCATGGTTGGGTTGGAGATTTAGCTCAGTGGCACCATCCTGCCTTGCAAGTGCAAGGTCCTGAGTTTGATCACCAGTACAAAAAAAAAAGAACAGCGTGATGGAAGGGCTGGGAGGAAGAAAGCTGCTCACATTGTGGCAGCTGGGAAGCAGTAAGAGAAGGGAGGAGCTGGGAACAAGAATACACTCTTCCAGACCACACCCCCAGTGGCCACCTCCAACCAGGTTCCACCTCCTAACAGCATATTCAGCTACTGAACTCATCTGTGGGTGAATCCACTGAGGAGTGTAGCACCCCATGCTCCAATTGCCTTCCCAAAGCCCCACCTCTGAACACATGACACATTTGGGAGACATTTTGGATCTGAATCATAATAGTTTCTCTTTGTTATACTTTCTTTCTTGTCTTTCTCTGTCTCTCTTTCTTCTTTCCATTCTTATTTCTCTTTATGTTTCAGTTTGTGTATTTTCTATTGTCCTATCTTCAAATTCACTGATTCTCTCCTGGGTTGTGTTGGATCTTTGGAAAACCCCATTGAAGACATTCTTCATTTTTCACCATATTTTTAAAATTTGTAGCATGCCCATTTTATTCTTGTTATAATTTCAGTGTCTCTTGAAATTCCCACTTATTTATGCATTTAGAGTACCTTTTCCATTTGAGCCTTTAACATATTACCATTAATTATTTTAAATACGCTTTCAAATACTTGCCAATCTGGATCACTTTTGTGTTGCTTTCTTGGTTTATTAACAATAGATTGCTTTTTCTTTCATGTATATTTTGTCTGATAATTTTTGATTGAATACTGGACATCATGGGTAGATAGTAGAGATTGAAGAAAATGGTATTTATATCTGGAAATACTTTCTACTGCTAGGCACTTGTGAGGGGGTTGAGCCAATCTAATCAGAAGTTAAGTTGGTTTGGGTTTTAATTATTGCTCTGTTTATTATTTCCCACTTGGGTCTGTGATTCCCCATCTGTACCATGGACAAAAGCATCCCCAGCTCCTTGTCCTGCCTTAGTCTCTCTCATGAGAACCTGGTGGAGTCTGTGGAGAAGAGTCTGCCAAAGGAGGTGTGGGCTCCCTCCCTCTTTTTGCTTGCATGGATCTGTATTGTCATGCAATCATCACTGTCCAATTCCTAAACATGTCCATCATCCCCCAATTCCCATACCTATTAGCAGTCAGTCTGAATTATTCCTCCTTCTTCTCATCCTCTAATAGTAACTGATACAATCTCTTCCTCTAGGCAAAATGACCTACTCTGTGGACATTTCAGATCAAGGAGGTCACACAATATGTGGCCTTTTATATTTCACTTCTGTCTCTTAGAGTAATATTTTTACGTTTCCTTCATGTTGTAGCACCTAAAAGTGCCCCATTCTTTATAAGGGTGAATAACATTGTGGCATGGATATACAACACTTTGTCTAACCCATTCAGCAGGTAACAGACATCGAGGGTTGCGATGGTTAGTGTGTCCTCCAAGAAGCATGTATTGGAAACTTGATGCCCAATACAACACCTTGGGAGGCAGAGCCTAAGGGGAGGTGTTTAGGTCATGAGTGCTCCATGCACGCAAATGGATTAGGCAATTATAGAAGGGCTTCAAGCTGTGAGGTTCATTCTCTACCCCCACCCCTGTCTCCCTCTCTTTTTCTCTCTCCTGTACTCTTGCCCTTCTTTCATGGAATGATACAGCAAGAAGGCTCTCACCAGATGCCAGGCAGATGTTGGACAGATGCTGGCACCATGCTCTTGGACTTCTCAGCTTCTAAAACTCTGAGCCAAATAAATTTCTGTTCATTATAAATTATGCAGTCTGTGGTATTCTGTTACAAAAACACAAAGTGGACTAAGATAGCATGGTTTTTACTTTTTGGCTATTTATGAATAATGTTGCTATGAACAATCATGTACAAAATTTTGTATGAATGTATATTTCAGTTCTCTTGAGTACATACCTAGTAGTGGAACTGCTGGGTCATGGAGCCATTCTCTGTTTAGCTTTTTGAGGACTTGCCAAAGTGTTTTTCCCAGAGGCTGCCCCATTTTACATTCCTACAGCAATGCATGATAGTTTCAATGTCTCCGCATCTTAACAACATTAGTTATTGTCCATCTTTTTGAGTATATTTGTTCTAGTTGTTATGAAGCAGTATTTCCTTGTGGTTTTAATTTGCATTTCCCTAATGATTAACAATGTTCAGCATCTTCTTGTGCTTGTTGGCCTGTGTGTATCTAATTTGGAGAATGTTTATTCACATAATTTACCCATTTAAAAACTGAATAATTTGTTGTTTTATTCAGTAGTAAGAGTCTGTTATGTATTCTGGACACTTGAAGTATATAATTTACAAGTATTTCCTCCCATTTTTGGGTTGTTTTTTAGCTTTCTCAGTATTGTCTTTGATGTATCTAAGTTTTTAATTGTAATGAAGTCCAATATATCTTTTTATTTGGGTGTCTGAGCTGTCATCGTCATTTCTGAGAAGCCATTGCTGAATCCAAGCTTCTTCAGGTTTACTTCTCTCTCTCCTGCTGACAGTTTAGGGGTTTTGCTCTCATGTTTGTGCCTTGGTCCATCTTAAACTGCAGTGTGAGTGAAGCTGCCTCATGGGAAGTGAATGAAGCTTGACCTTCTCTCTTACAAGTGGAGAGCCCTGTTCCAATACCATTTGTTGAAGAGACTGTTCTTTCCCCGTGGAATAATCTTAGGTCCACTGTAAAAATCCATTGACCAGGTGGCTGAGCCAGGACCTTGGACCCTGTGTTGTCCTTGAGCTGGCTGAACAACACGTTGGCCTCATGTGAATGGGTTTGTCCCTGGGCTCTGCTCTGTTCCATACATCTATGTGTCCGGTTTTAACAAGTATTAAAAAATTACTTGTTTTTCAAAAATCATGCTCTCTTTCCAGCATAAGATAAAAATGTAACTCACATTTTAAGTTTAAGAAAATATAAACATTTCAATCTGTGAGATCATCGATATATACTACTTTAGCTATGTCATGTCCATATTGCTATATTATGGGGTTTTTTTTTTGGTACCAGGGATCAAACTTAGGTCCTTGCACTTGCGAGGCAGGCAGCGGAACCACTGAGCTAAATCCCCGGCCTGCTATATTGTATTTTCATCACTCATTTTATTTTTATCACATAATTATCATTGTAAATACTCTTTATTACTTCTTGGATCAGTGAGTTATTAAAAAATGTATTTTGATCAGGAAATCCTGGCATCTGGAACAACATGGATGAACAAAAGGACCAGGCACAGAGAGACAAAGATTGCATGGTCTCACTTCCATGAGGAATCTAAAAAGTAGAACTTGTAGATCTAGAAAGTAGAATGGTTTTGTGTATTTTTTGTTGTTTTGGTTTTTTTTTTATACCAGCGATGGAACTCCGGGCCTTGCACTTGCGAGGCAGGCGCTGGAACCACTGAGCTAAATCCCCGGCCCAGTTTTGTGTATTTTTTGATCACACCAGAGGCTGGGGTAGGGGTGAGTGGGAAAAGATAGACAGCGAGAAATGAGACAAAGGGAACAAAATCATAATTAGGTCGAGTAAGTTCTTGCATCCTACCGCACAACATGGTGATTATAGTTAATAAAAATGTATCCTGTATTTCAAAATAGCTGAAATAGAAGATTTTAAATGTTCTCATCCTAAATGATAAATATCTCAAGTGATAGATGTGCTAGTTACTCTGATTTTATCATTCTGCAATAGATATATGTATTAAAACATTATATTTTAGGGCCAGGGATTTAGCTCAGTGGTTCTGCTGCCTGCCTTGCAAGCGCAAGGACCTGAGTTTGATCCCCAGTACCAAAAAAAAAAAAACCCATTGTATTTTACCCCATAATATATAATTATCATTTTCAATGAAAAATAAAAGAAAATATTAAAATATTTTTTTAAAGTTTTAGAACACACGAAAAGAAAAGCAACTCAGAGTTTATGTTTGGACTCTGAATTCTAAGCCATTGATTTATATAAGAAGGGTGATCAAAAAATACAATGAATGTTTAAATCTAAAAAAAAATTATTACTTTATTTGTTCATTCACTGCTTGTATCAGTGATTATTTTTTTCTTTTTGGTACCGGGGCTCGAACTTGGGACCTTGAGCTTGCGAGGCAGGTGGCAGAACCACTGAGCTAAATCCCCAGCAAAAATTATTACTTTAAAAGACACACTGCCAAGAATGATGGGAAGACTGTGTTTGAAGAGAGGGCGAGTATTCTGAGTACACTGTGGGGGGTTAATGGCAATGTGTCTTTTACTGTAATGAATTTTTAAATTTTAACATTCACTGTATGTTATGATCACCCTAACTGATCAACCATTTATGGTAATTTCTGTCAAGTAAAAACACAATTGTGTGTCCTCATCTACTTTATTCACTGGATCTGGCAGCATGTGACCCTTTGCTCTTCCTCAAAGTCAAAATTGCCATGAAAGGTAAAAGTTTTGAATTGATTCAGGACATTGAGGCAGACAGGACAGCATAACTAAAGATACTCACAAAAGAGGACTCCAGAGCTGCTTCAGAAAGTGGTAAGAACAATGGGATACGTCCACTCCAAGTGCAGGGGAGGATTGTCAGGGGGATTCATGGCAATGTGTCTTTTACTGTAATAGATTTTGAAACATTTAAACACTCAGTATATTTTTTTATCATTTCTTTCCATAAAACAGTACCACAGAGTTTTCAGTGCTGCAGCTTCTTAGTAAGTTTTACAATTGGAAAGTGTGAAGCCTTCAATCCTGTTTTCCTTTTTCAACATTACTTTGGCTAAGGGCTTGGGGATTTAGCTCAGTGATGCTGCTGCCTGCCTTGCAAGTACAAGGTCCTGAGTTTGATCCCCAGTACCAAAAAAACAAAACAAAGAACATTACTTTGGCTATTTGAGATTCCTTGCATTCCATTTGAATTTTAGAACCAAAGGGTCCAACATCAAAAAGGAAGTTAGAATTTAGACAAGGATTGCAATGCACATGGAGAGCAAGTTGGGGCATGGTGTCATCTTATAATACAATCTTCCCCTCTATAAATAAGGGCTGTTTTCTTTTTTACTTAAATCTTTTGAAATTTCTTTTAACAATGATTTGAAGCTTTCAGTAAAGTTTTGTGGTTCTTTGGTAAATTTATTCCTAAGTATTTTATTCTTTTGGGTGCCATTTTAAGTGGAATTTTAATAATTAAATATGAAGTTGTTCATTGCTGATATATAGAAAGGCAACTGTTTTTTGTGTATGGATTTTGTTTCCTGCCACTTTGCTGGAGTGTTTTTCTCCTGTTATATTCTGCTATGATGCCATCTGCAAGTAGAAGTAGCTTTACTTTTCCAATATAGATAACTTTATATTATTTTTTTCTTGCCTGATTGCCTTGGCTACAACCTCCAGTGCAATACTGAAGAGAATTGGTGAGAGCAGACATTCTCATTTTGTTCACTGGGAAAATAAAAAATTGGAAAAAGCCTGTTAGAAGTAAAGAAACTGACCTAGTAATCAAAAAATTTCCAACAAACAAAAATCCCAGATGAGATGGTTACATAGGTGGATTCCATCCAACATTTATTTTACTTCTGTAAAGCCTATATTAATTTCCTTTCTTTCATACCTGATTTCAGTAATTGCAGTATTTGCTCATTTTTTCTTTAATCAGTATAACTAGAGCTTTGTCAATTTTGTTGATCTTTTCACCGAACCAGCTTTTGGTTTTATTGATTTTTCTCTAATGTTTTTCTATCTGCTCTTTCTTCTATTTCCACCTTAATCTTTATTGTTTCCTTTTTTCTACTCCCTTTGAGCTAATTTTGCTCTTTTTTCTACTTTCTTAAGGTGGAATACTAGGTTATACGTTTGAGATATTTTTTTCTTTGATTTAGGTTTTTACAGCTATAAATTTCACTCTGGGCCCTGTTTTCACATGATTCCATAAATTTTGGGGTGTTGTGTTTTTGTTTCCATTCATCACAAAATAGTTTCTATTTTGCCTTGTGATTTCTTCTTTTAGGAATGATTATTTAGGAGTGTGTGTGTTTTATTTCCACATACTTGTGAACTTTCCAAATATCCTTCTGTTGTTAATTTCTAATTTCATTCCATTGTTGTCACAAAACATATTTTGTGTGAGTTGTCTTTTCAGATTTACTGAGACTTGTTTTTGGACTTTCCATAGAATTTACACTGGGGAGCTGCATATGCATCTGAGAATATGTGCCCTGCTGTTGTTGGGTAGCATGTTCTGGAGCTGTTCGTGTGGTCAAGATGATACATGTTCTATGCTTCACTGATCATATGGCTAGTTGTTCTCTTCATAACTGAAAACGGGTATTGAAATGTCTAAGTGGTATTGCATTGTTTTCCCCTCCACTAGTCCCCCTAAAAATCCTTCCTCTCACTTCAAACACATGTATCCCATTGTTCCCGCCACTTTCTGAAGAAATTTTGGAAGTCCTCTTTCATGAGTGTCTTTAGTTGCACTGTTGTGGCTGCCTTGATGTCTTGAATTGTCAAAACATTTCACTTTCATGGTTATTGTGACTTTGGGGAAGAGCCAGAAGTCACACAGTGCAAGATCCAGTGAATAAGGTGGATGAGGACATGTGGTCATGTTTTTATTTGACAGAAATTGCCATAAATGTTTTATGTATTTACATTCCCTGGTATTCTTTATTCCTTCATGTGGGTTTGAAATACAATGTAGTTTCAGTGCAACCTGAAGGATTCCCCTTAAGATTTATTGTAGGATAAGTCTGCTAACAAAAAGGTTTTTAAATTTTTCTCCTTCATTTTTGAAGAATAGTTTTTTTTATCATATAACATTGATTTTTTTTTCCTTTCAGCTCTTCAAATATTTCATCCCACTCCATCTGGCTGCCACAGTTTTTTCTAAGAAATCTGCCTTTCCTCTGACTAAGGGTGCCTTGTATGTGGCAGCTACTACTTTCTTTTTGTTTTCAAGGCCCTCTCTTTATCTTTTGACAGTTTAATGAAAATCTGTCTCTTTTGACATGATATGGATCTCTCTGAATTGATCCTAGTTGAAATTTATTGGACTTCTTGGCTGTGTAGATTTTGCCTTCATCAAATTTGACAATTTGGGCCATTACTTATTAAAATGTTATTTCTTTCCCTTCTTCTGAGATGCTTATCACGTATATATTGGTATGCTCTGTGGCAATGATTCCTAACCTTTTTGTTACCAGGGATTGAGCTCATGGAAGACAATGTTTTCATGGGTTGAGGGAAGTGGATGATGGTTTCAGAATGATTCAAAGGAGCACTGGACTCAGATCCCTCACCTGTGCAGGTCACAGTGGGGTCTGTGCTCCTGTGAGAATCGAATGCATGGCTGATCTAACAGGAGGCAAAGATCAGGAGGTGTTGAGAGCCATGGGGCTGTAAACACAGATGAAGCTTCACTGGCTCACCTGCCACTCACCTCCTGCTGTGGCACCAGGTCCTAAAAGGCCAAGAGACCATGAACTGAAACTAATGAAACCATGAACCAAAATACATCATTGTCCTTTAAGTTCTTTCAGGTATTTTGTTACAGCAATGAAAGCTCCCTGACACATAGCCCCTTATTGATGTTCTCTATTTGGTGAGGTACTAGTCCCTGCTTTCCTTTAGTTCTAGAGACGTGGTTCCCTTTAGCTCTTTGAACATATTTAAGGAAGCTGACTTAAAGTCTGTCTAGAAAGTCCTCAGGGAACATGCCCATTCCTTGACATTTTGAATATTATAACAAATAACACTAGAGATCATATTCTCTCCTCATCCCCAGGTTTTGTCATTGTTGTGTTTATTGTCATCATTGCTGTTTATTTGCCCAGTGCATTTTCTGAATGAATTCTGTAAATTCTGTATTCTTCGTCATGTGTGGCCACTAAATCTCTGTTCTTTTAGTTAGAGTGGCCAACTATGACTGGACAGAGATATCTTTGAGCCTTTCTGGAATTTAAAGATCTCCCAAGCTGAGAATGGTGATGCATACCTATAGTCCCAGCACTCTGGGAGGCTGAGGCAGGAGGATGGCAAGTTCAAGCCCAACCTGAGCAACTTACTGATTTAGCAAGACTCTGTCTCAAAATTAAAAATAAAAAAGGACTGGAAATGTAGCCCAGTGAAAAGGCCCTGGTTTCAGTCCTCAGTACAAAAACCACAGAACATTCCCAGTCTTTGCTGAGGGGCACGTTGGGCACACTTTACCAACCAGCTCAAGTGTTAGTAACTCGGCATTAGCTTTCACTTCCTGCCTGTACACAGCCTCAGGGTGAGCCAGAGGTGAGAGTCTAGGGCCTTCTCAGGTCTTCCCTGAGCATGCCCTGTGCATGTGCATTGCCTCCAGGATTTACAGGACTACAACAGAGCTTCAAACTCCTTTGGGCATCTCATTCCCAGCCCTCTTTGTCAAGCTTTTTGGTTGATTGTTAGTGACTCTCCAGGCAGCAATGACTGAAACATTTGCCTCCAAGTGCTTTTGATAAACGTATCACCTACCTGAGTAGTGGCTCTAGCATCCCACTAGTTCTAAGTTAGGCAAAATATCAATGAGGTTTCTGAGTGGATCTTACAGGGAATCGGCAGTTGGCTAATGCAAGGAATCCCACTTCTCAGTGAACAGGGGCCCTCACCGCACACGCACTGCACTAGGAGTGCGATTGTTGTTTTCAAAACTGCCACTGATCTGAACAGAAGAGGACAGGACAAGAAAGCGTGAAATAGGAAAAAGCTTGCTGCTCCTACTAACAGTCAGCTGTTTTTCTAAGTAAGTACTTTTGAATTGCTACAAACCTTTAGCAAACTTCCAATGTTGCCAAAAAAAAAAATTCCTTCTGACATTTCTGCTGTTTTGTTTTTTAAATAGAAAGGTGGAGTTTTGGAGCTTTATTCTCCAGGTATCAAAGTGATTTGAGAGCTCTTCATGTAACTGTATAGATTAGGGATTGGCTCCTTTCTGTTGGTGAGCAGTGTGGCGTTGTGTGGATGTGCCACACTTTTTCACTCATGGTTTTGTTTTGTTGTTGTTGTTTGAGACAGTGTCTTGCTACATAGCCCAGGCTGGCCTCAAACTTTCAGTGATCCTCCCAAGTGCTGGGATTACAGGTGTGCACCACCATGCCTGGCTCACTCACATTTTAATGGACATTAGGTTCTGTCCAGTTTTGAGTTATTGTAATACACTTGCTATATTCACTTACATACAAGGCTCTAGGTAGGAGTATGTTTTCATTTCTCTTGGACACCTATCCAGGGATATAGGACTGGATCATATGGGAACTACTTGTTTAAATCAGTAAGAAACTGTTCAATTGTTTTCCAAGGTGGCTGGGTCATTTACCTGTCCACCAACAGTGTATTGGAATTCTAGTTGCTCCATATTATGTCAAATCATTGCTATGGACAAACTTAGAGTTTAACTATTTTAACAGGCATGTAGTGATAGTGCATTGTGGATTGTTTTTTGTTTTTTGTTTTGGTACCTGGGATTAAACTCAGGACCTTGCGCTTGCAAGGTAGGCGGCAGAACCACTGAACTAAATCCCCAGGCCACATTGTGGTTTTAATGTTTATTTCTCTAAAGACTAATTGATCACATTTTCACGTACTTATTTGCTGTTTATATAACTTTTAGGGGTCCAAGTATATCGTCTTAAGAATTAGGTTGTTGTCCCCCCATTATTAATTGTAAAGGTCCATTGTCATGTATAAATGTTGTGAAGACTTTTTCTTCCTTGTCTGTAGCATATCTTTTCCTTTCCTAATCAGTGTCTTTTGAATATTACAGTTTTGGGTTGGAAATGTAGCTCAGTGGCAGAATGCTTGCCTAGCATGTGGAAGACCTTGGAGTCAATTCTCAGTACCAAAAACAAAAAAAAAGTAATTGTCAAAAATTATAGCTTCTGTTGCATGGTGACACATATCTCTAATCCTAGCACTTGGGAGGCTGAGGCAGGAGGCTCACCCTAAATTCAAGGCCAACCTGGGCTACATAGTGAGTTCAAGGCCAGCTAAAGCAGAACTTGAAAGAAATCAGTTCCCCTACCTGAAAGCAGGCTAGCACTCCCCACTTTCCTATGACATCTTGGTTACTCAGGACTCTGCCTTCCTTAGACAGTTACATTCCTATAAATGAAATTTTGTAACCTTTGAGCAACCATATGCTCTGCAAACAACTATGTTCTGTAAGCAAAGTTTATGACCCTGTTTCCATATGATTCATAAGACACGGTCTTCTTACAAGGCTGAATTACTAACTGCCTTCCCTTGTCCTGTTCTAGCAAACTCACTTGCTGTGTCACTAGAAAGACCACCTACCTTTGACTAAATATATAAAAACTGGAACTTTTCTTTGTCAACTGCTCAGCCTTGGGACACGAGTTCATTGAGCCAGTGTTCACCTTACTCAATCTGCCCGATTTGGTCTCTCTTGTCCCTTGGAATTCTGCAACATAGCGAGATCCTGTCTCAAAAAACTAAAAAAAGAAAAAAATATATAGCTTTAAAGTAATAGCTTTATTGAGAAATAGTTGAAATATAATAAACTACATATTTAAATTGTATAATTCTATAAGGGTTACATATATATGCATCACCATAATGAAAATACTGAACATAGGCATTATTCCCAAAAGCTTCCAGTTTATGACTCTATCATTTAACAATGCTGTCCTTTCCCAGCTACCTTCCCCAGGGAGTAACTGGTCTACTTTTTTTTGGTACTGGGTATCAAACTTGGGACCTTTTGTTTGTGAGGCAGGCGATGAAACCACTGAGCTAAATCCCGGGCCAGTAACTGGTCTACTTTAATCCACATGAGTTCATTTGCATTTTCTAAAGTATTGCTGACCAATTGAAATATGCTAAGAGTCACATGTGATTTTACACTTTCAATGGGTACAGTAAAAAAGTAAAATGAAATAGACATAGCATATTTAACCTGTCATATATCCAGAATATTATTCTAATGTATAATCAACATGAAGATTTATATATGAGATATTTTTACCTTGTTTTTTTCTGTTGCTGCTCTTCAAAGTCAAGTGTACTATGATTAAAACATGCCTCAACTCAAAAGCCACATTGTCATCAGAGATATTTTATGAACATTTGGATTTTATACCATTCAAACTGAAGTAGTACATTCACATTCCCAATTTAAAGCTTTTCTGATAACTGAATTGAGTACCAAGCAAATATTTTTCTTCAATATCTTCATCCAAAACAATAGTATTGGCTTATCCTTTGAAGAAGAATTGATTTGACTTTGAAGTAGTTTCAAACTACTTTTGTCCAAGTTAAATCAATTCATTAATTCTCGTGTCAGCTTAGTAATAGTAACATTAAATTCAAAGAGGCATCCCATAAATGGAAAAGCAACCTTAAATTTATCAATATCAACAAAGAATTCTTCCAAATTTTCTTGTGAGCTTTGTAGCCAACTTACATAATTCACTGGGTATAATCAAAATCTTCTGCACATTAATTCATGTTTATTTGTTTCTTTGGTACCGGGGATCGAACTTGGGTCCTTGTGCTTACGCAGCAGGTGGTGAAACCACTGAGCTAAATCCCCGGCCCCACATTAATACGTGTTAAAAAAATGTGTAAAATAATCATTGTATCATGAAGTGCTTCAGTTGCAATAGAAATTTTCAGTCTTGGATAGCTGGGAAACAAATAAGCTTTTCCTTTTCTTGGGGGAATGTGTGATATTTTTCCATTGTTTTGTCTTTGGTCACTGAATATCAGGGGAGCTTTTCACTGCACTGAGAGATCTTGACCAGGAGTCAGCGCACACTGACACGTTGTAAAACTCCTCTGTGATTCAACCAAGCAGAGTGGCAGAGAACACAGGTCATCAAGTTCACTGTCTTCTTTTTCTCTTTGATATATACACTAATTTTTTTTTCAGATTAGGCTGAAACTTTTCTTTCACAGATGTGAAAAAAAATTTTTAAAAATAATCTGAGTGATTTTTTGAGGCTACCAAAGGACTTTTGGGGAGCTAATTTAAAAGTCTTTTGTGATAAAATGTGCCAAAGGTATGACTGACTGATGAATGAATGGACAGCTCATCTAAAGCAAACAAAAGTCTATTCATAGGGCCAGGGATTTAGCTCAGTGGTTTTGCCGCCTGCTTCGCAAGCACAAGGACCAGAGTTCGATCCCCAGTACCAAAACAACACCAACGAAAGTATATTTATAATTTGTGAACGGTGAATTAATTGATCTTTGATACCCTTAGGTCTTGTATTCTGTGGGCAAGTTTTTGGTAGCTTACTTGAAAATCTTCCCTTTTAGCACAATGTCTTCAGTGGTCTTTTCCTCATAATTTTCCAACAAAATTTCCATAACTAAGATGCTTATTTCTTCTATTGTTTCACTGCATAAAAATAACGTTGCTGTTTTCTGTCAGAAATCAAGCTATTTTATAGTTGGCCCAAGTTACAAGCTCAGTTCCTGGTACAAATTGTTTATAGAATTTTTAAAAATTATGATTTTAGTTGACAGATTTATCATTTCTATTTCGACTATTGAGAGGAAAATTTTAATTAGATTTATTATGTGTTTGCCAGAAATGTCTCCTAATATTATCTGGTTTATTATTTTAAAATATTTTACACAAAAGAGCTATTGCTTTGTTTTGTTTTGCTCTACCACAGCCCCTTTGTGAGTCTTTGTGGAATTTGCAATATGTGTTCTTTCAATATTTTTCTTTCTTTTCCATTCCGTCATGGCTGCGGCTCCTGTATCGCCACTTGATTCGATAATATACCTCGGTATAAAAGTTTAAATTTTGTCTGTGCTTATCTTTTAAACTGGAAAAAGGAATTAATTATATCATAATGAAAATAGGAATATTTCAATTTTCTGGCCAGTTACAATTCACACATCACTATTTACAGTGCTATCTATGTAAAAATATTCAAATATATACAGTACTGTGTCCCTATGGTACATAGAAAAATATTCAAATTGAATCAGTTCACTGACATCATCTAGAGGTGTTAAAGTGTTTTAGTGTGTGTAGCATAGATGGTTCTTTTGTGGTACTGAAGATTCAACCCAGGGGCTTTGCACTGAGCCCTTTTTATTATTTATTGTGAGACATTCTCACTAAGTTGCCCAGGTGGGACTTGAGTTTGTGATCCCCCTGCCTCAGCCACCCTCAGTGCTGGTATTACAGGTGAGCAACATCATGCACACCTTATGGATGGTTCTTGACCTACAATGGTTCAACTTAATGATTTTTCACTTTTATCCTGGTAGAAAAGCAATAAACACACTCTAGAAAGCACACTTTGAGCTTTGAATTTTGATCTTTTCCTGGGTCAGGAATATGCAGCACTGCCACTCTTTATGGGTACTGGGCAGCTACGGCAGTGAACTGCAGGCCTCCCAGGCAGCCACAGGGTCTCTGGGGTAAAGAACTCATACTTGGAGGTGGCTGTATTCAGTACATTTGGACCCCATGCTTTCAATTTTCAGCTGGTTTATTGGACGTGACCCCACTGTATGCCAAGGGGCACTTGTACCAGAAATAATCAGATACATCCATCTCACAAACCGCAATCTAATAACGTTTTACAGAATGCAGTGGTTGGGGTTGGGGATCTAGCTCAGCGGCACTGTGCCTGTCTCGCAAGTGCATGGTACTGAGTTCGATCCCCGGTATAAAAAAAAAAAGAATTCAGGACCAGGGATTTAGCTCAGTGGTTCCACCACCTGCCTTTGAAAGCGCAAGGTCCTGAGTTTGATCCCTGGTACAAAAAAAAAAAAAAAAAGAATTCAGTGGTTAAAGAAAGTGCGGTTCTATCACAATAATAAAGTTGCTTAATGGGAAAAATTTTGCACTGTAGTTTTAAAATTCAAATTTATGTAAATTAAGTACAATTTAAAGTTAATTCTGTTGTACTAGCCACACATCATGTGCCGACCAGCTACATGGGGCTAGTAGCTGCTGTGTTGGACAATTTCATATAAATGGAATTATTTAGTATATACTCTTTCTTTCTGGTATCTGTCACTCAGCAGAATTATTTTAAGATTTTGCATTCTATGTATATCAAGAGTACATTCTTTTTATTGTTATATAGTATTCCTTCGTATTGGATATACCACAATTTCTTCATCTTTTTGATCTGAAAATGTAGGTTGTCTCTAGTTTGTGGCTATTACAAATAAAGGTACTATGGGTATTTGAGGAATGCTTCCTGTGGGATAGGCCTTCATTTTTTCTTGAATAAATACCTAGGAACTGAATGACCAGGTCACCTACCATGTGTATGTTTAACCTCTTACAAAACTGTCAAAATATTTTCCAAAGTTGTTATATCAATTTACATCCTCACTAGCAGCCTATAAGGTTCCATTTTTTGTACATCTTTGTCAACACTTAATGTGATCAGCTTAAATTTTAGCCATTCTAAGGGGGTATATAGTAATATCTCATTGTAGAGGTGTTTTGTTGTTTTTTGGTACTGGGGATCAAACTCAGGACCTTGCACTTGTGAGGCAGGCGCGGTACCACTGAGCTAAATCTCCGGCCCTCATTTGTAGTTTTAAATAAAATTTTTCTAGTGACTGAGGATATTAAGCATTCTCCCTTCTACTTTTTTTTCTTTTTCAAAAAAGAACTTATTCAAATCCTTTGCCCAATTTACCTAGAGAAGAGGGAGAAATTGACTTATGATTCAGTTTTATGAACTCTTCATGTATTTTAGATACAAGTTCTTTGTTGGATACATATTTTGTAGATTTTAGCCCTTTCTAAAGTAGCTTGTCTTTTTATTTAATGGTACCTTTCACAGTGCAAAATTTTATAATTTTGATAAAGTCCAATTAATCAATATTTCATTTTTGCAAATTATGGATTTTGTGTTGTATCTAAGGACTCTTTGCCTAATCTAAGCTCACAATGATTTCCTTCTATGTTTCCTTCTGAAGGTTTTAGTTTTACATTTCTCATTTAGACCTACGATCTTTTTTGAGATATACGTATATTTTTTGTATAAGCTGAGGTTAGGTTGAAGTTCATAAACTTTTGCAGGTGAGTATCCAATATTCCAGCAATGTTTTTTAAAAGATTATCATTAATTCCTTTGAAATGACTTTGCACCTCTCTCAAAAATCCATTGGCTCTTCTGCTTCTGTCTGCCATCGCGTGCATGCGCTTGCCTCCGAGCCTAACCATGTCTTCTCACAAGACTTTCGGAATCAAGCGATTCCTGGTCAAGAAGCAAAAGCAGAATCGTCCCATTCCTCAATGGATTCGGATGAAGACTGGTAATAAAATCAGGTACAACTCCAAGAGGAGACACTGGAGGAGGACCAAGCTGGGACTGTAAAGAATTGAACATGAGATGCAGCATATTTCTCCCCCGAGAGTCACAAAATGATACATTCTTTATCACGGTTGAGATTACCATATCAAGCTTAAATACGATTGGCTGGACAGTTGAATGTGCTTAATCAGGAATCTTGTTCTGTGATCGCACTGAGTCAACAATAAATGTTTTGAAACCTTTAAAAAAAAAATCCTTTGGCTGGGGCCAGGGATGTGGCTCAGTGACACTGCACCTGCCTGGCAACCACAAGGTTCTGAGTTTGAGTCCCATACCGAAAAAAAATCCATTGGCCATATTTATGTGGGTTTATGTCTACTTTCTATCCTTTTGAACAGATATATTATATTCTGTCTTATTGCTTTGATCTATGTGTCTACTTATCTTGTTGCCAATACTACATTGTCTTGATTGCTATATACTTACATTAAGTCTTTAATTTGGGTAGCATAAATTTTCCAACTTTATTCTTTTTTATGTTTAAAAGGCTTAGTTCCTTTGCTTTTACACATAAATTTTAGAATTAATTTGTATATATCTACAAAAGTTTCGGAATGATTTTGATTGGTGTGTTAAGTTTACAAGTCAGAGAGTATTGATACCCTACCTACAACTACTTTCTACTTTGTAAACATGGTATACCTTTTGGTTTATTGAGATCCTTCTAGATTTCTTTTAGTTATTTCTAGTACCAACATTCTATATATGTTCGATAGTGTTATACCTAAGCATCTCATTGTTTTTGGTGCTAAATGGTATTTAAAAATTTTCCATTTCCAATTGTTTGGCTAATACATAGAAGTATGATTGCATGTTGCTCACTTTATAAATTTATTTATAGCTCTAGTATTTTTTTCTGTATATTTCTTGAGATTTTTCTATGGAGATAATCAAGCATGCTGTTCCAATCTGCATACTCTATATATTTCTTTTCTTACTTTATTGCCCTGGCTTATTCCTCCAGACAATGTTGAATGGAAGCAGTGGTATGCACTTGTAGCTACTTGGGAGACTGAGGCAGGAGGATAACTTGAGCCCAGAAGTTTCAGAGCAGCCTGGGTAACACAGTAAGACCTCTTGTTTCCAAAGAAAAGGGATGAAAGTGGACATTTTTGTTCCTGAATGTAGAGGGACAGTATTCAGTCCTTTACCAGTAATTGTGATATTAATGCTGAGGGGTTTTTTTTGTTTTTTGTTTTTGTTGTTTTTCTGGGACTGGGGATTGAACTCAGGTCCTTGCGCTTGCGAGGCAGGCAGCGGAACCACTGAGCTAAATCCCCAGCCCAATGCTGAGTTTTTGTAGCTCCCTTTATCAGATTGAAGAAGTTTCCTTTTATTTCTACTTTGATGAGAGTTTTTTAAAAATACAGAATGGATGTTAAATCTTCTCAAATGCTTTTTCTGCATTCACTGATAATGATCATATCAATATATTGATATTGTATATATCAATTAATGATATCAATATATTGATAGCTTTTATTCTGTTAATAAGCTGTTACTATAGATTACATTAATTTTCAGATGTTGAGTCAGCAGGATGAAACTCCTATGGTTGTGATCTTTTACTGTTTTACATATTTTGGGTTCAGTTTGCTGTCTTTTTCTCTTCTTTTGAGGATATTATGTCTATGTTTCCAGGTCTGATCTCTCGTACTTTTACAGTCTGGTTTGGATGTAAAGGTAATGCTGCTGGCCTCAGATAACAATTTTGGAAGTATTCATTCATTTTCTCAAAGAGACTCTGTAGGGATTGCGGGGGTTTTTCCCTTAAATCTTTGGTAAAATTCTCTGGAGAATTTTCTACGACTGGAGATTTCTTTTCCTTTTTTTAATTTTTTTTGGTACTGGGGATCAAACTCAGGACCTTGTGCTTGTGAGGCAGGCACAGCGCCACTGAGCTAAATCCCCAGCTCTTGGAGATTTCTTCTTGTTAGGTTTTTGACAATGAATCCAATTTCTTTAATAGTTTGAGACTATTCAATTATTTATTTACTTATTTATTTTTACTCTGAGTGAGATTTGATAGCTTGTGGTTTTTGAGAAATTGGTCTGTTGGTTACTTTTCTCTCATTGCTGAGACAAAATACCCGACACCCAGAGTTAGAGGGGAAGGGGTTTATTTGGCTCATAGTTCATAGAGGTTTCAGTCCATAATCAGCTGGCTCCAAGGCGGAGTGGCACATGGCAGAGGGGCATCACAGAGGAGAAACAGTTCATGGTGCCCAGATAGTAGCAAAAGCAACAAGGGCCCTTAACAGCATCTTTCTGCCTCTTTTAACCCATCCAGACCACCGAGATTAGGGCGGTGCCAAACCAGTCACTCATGTGTAGTGGTTTAGTAATCACACGCCCTTAATCCTAGCATCACACACTCTAGATTCACCCACCCATGACTGCATGAGGCTTTGGGGAATATCTAGACCCAAACCATAACAATCTATTTCATCTAAATTGTCAAACTCATGAGCGTCAAGATGTTTCTACTAGTGCTCACTTCGGCAGCACATATACTAAAAAAAGTTGTTTCTAGAACCACCCCCTCCCCGATACTGGGAAATGGAATCCAGGGCTTTGCATGTGCTAGGCAAATGCTCTATCACTGAGCTGCATCCCCAGCCCCTCCCTCCCCTCCATTCCTTTCCTTTTCTTTCTTTCATTTAGCTAGAGGTTTAGGAATACAAATTTTTAAAGAACTGGCGTTTGGTTTACTTGATTTTTCTATTGTTTTTCAATTTCACTGATTTCTGCTCTTTGTTATTCCTTTCTTTGTACTTGCTCTGAATTTATTTTACTCTTGTTTTTATAGTTTCTTGAAATGAAAGCTGAGATTATTGATCTAGAACTGTCTTCCTCTCTAATATAAGAATTTAATACCAAACATTCCCTTTTAATAGTGCTTGGCTGCCTCTCTTAAATTTGGATATGTTGTAATTTCATTTTCATACAGATTAAAACATTTTCTAATTTCTCTTGAGACTTCCTCTTTCACTCAAGATTATTTAAAAGTGTGTAAATTTGAATAGTTTCTAGTTTTCTATTATTGACTTCTAGTTAAATTCCATTTATCATTGCATTGCCTTGAGTTTTTATCATTATGTAATATCCCTGTTCATCTGTAATAAATTTCCTTGCTCTGAGGTATGTTTTATCAGATATTAATACAGTTACATCAGCTGTCTTCTGATTAGTATTTACATGGCATATTTTTTTCCATTGTTGAACTTATAACCTACCAATATTAAAGTGTATAGCCATGTTCTCTAACAAAAATCTATTCTGAAAACCTTTGTCTTTTAGGTAATGTGGTTAGACCACTTACATTTATTTTATTTATTGGTGAACTTGGAGATATAAGTCTATCATTTTATTAACTATTTTCTGTTTTTGCTTCTTATGTTTTTTATTCCTCTTCTATATTCTGTCCTTTTTTGAGTTACTTAAATATCGTTTAATATTCAATATTATTTTATCGGCTGATTATTTTAATATATCTTTTTGCACAATATAGGTTTTTAGGAGTTGCTCTCAGAATCTTAACATATGTGTACATATGTACACTAAACTTTTCACATTCTGCTTGGATTTACTATTTTATTACCACAGAGGTCCCTGTATGCTATCTTTTCTATGTTGTTCATAATAATTACACATATTCATGGGACACAGTGTGATGATTCAATGCATGTGTGTTATGTGTAATGGTCAAATCAGAGGACTTATCATTTCTTTGTGTTGGGAATCTGCAAACTCTTCTCTTCTCATTACTTTGGGATGCATATTAAACAGCTGAAAACTACAGTCACTCTACCATGCTGTAGAATACTAGAACTCATTCTTCCTTCTTAACTACGTTTAGGTATCTATTAACCTCTCTCTCTATTCCCATCCCCCCAGCCTCCAGTGACCACTATTTTACTCTCTACTTCTATAAAATTAACTTTAAATTTCCACATGTGAGTAAGAATGTGTCTTTCTGTGCCTGATTTATTTAACTAACATTATGTCCATCAGTTGTATTCATGTTGCTGCAAAAGATAGGATTTTGTTCTCTTTTATGGATGAATAATATTCCATTGTTTGTATACACTACACTTGCTTTATTTTTATTTTTGTTTTTTTGGTACTGGGGATCGAACTCGGGTCCTTGTGCTTGTGAGGCAGGTGGTGGAACCACTGAGCTAAATCCCCACCACCATACACTTGATTTATTAATGTATCTGTTGGTAGATGATCGAGTTGATCCATATCTTCATATTATGAATAGTGCTGCAAGAAACATGATGCAGGTATCTCTTAACATGCTGGTTTCATTTCTTTGGAATGTATATTTAGTAGGAGGGTTGCTGGATTATATGGTTGCTCTAATTTAAGTTTTTTTTTCCTAATTTAAGTTTTTTTAGGAACTCACATATTCTGCTATTTTCTATTTGCTGAAAAAGAAAATAATCTCATTCACTCTAGCCATTATGGAAAAAATATAGAGGTTCCTCAAAACATTAAAAATGAATAATTTTAAAAAATCTGTTCTCAAGTCTACTGGCTCTTTCTTCTGCCACATATATTCAGCCATTGAGCCTATCTAGCAAATTTCGTATTTTGATAACTATATTTTTCACTCCCAAAAACACTGATTTGGTCCTTTTTTATATCTTTTATTTTTCTGCTGAGGCTTTCTGTCCCTCATTTCTTTTTTTTTTTTTCTTTTTTGGTACCGGGGATCGAACTCAGGACCTTGTGCTTGCAAGGCAGGCGCCAGAACCACTGAGCTAAATCCCCGGCCCTTCCTCATTTCTTTTAAAAAGTATTCCCCCTTAGAAACATGGTTATATTGATCTTGGTGTGGTGGTTCACACCTATATTCCCAGCACTCTGGGAGGCTGAGATAGAAGGATCACAAATTTGAGCCGAACCTGGGCAACGTAAGGACTTAGTGAAAACTTATCTCAAAATAAAAAAGGGGCTGTGGATATAGCTCATTGTGAAGGCTCTGGGATCAATCTTTGTGGGTTGGAGAGGTGGGGGGGGAGGGAGAGGGAGAGGGAGAGGGAGAGGTGAAATGTGGTTAAACTGATGCTTTGAAATCTAGTCTGATAATTTCAACATCCATACCATTTGGGAGTTGTCATCTATTGTCTTTTTCCTTATAAAGCTTTTTAAAATGTCCTAGTTCTTCATATGTTGGACAATTTTGGATTGTATTTTAGATGTTTTGAATAATACTTTTATGTGGTTCTTCATCTTGCTGAAATTCTGGGGAAAAGTTTACATTTTTCAAAATAGACCATGGATTTGGTTAGGTTCAGGCTGCAACTTCCTACCTGTGGGCTGTGGTTACAATGTCACCTTAATTTCCAAGGATCTTGCAGTGCTGTGCAGATCTGGCCCGTGTGTGTACTGCACAGTGGCCGGCTTGGGACCTGGGGATTCACCTGTCCCATAGTTCATTCTGTAACCCTAATGCTTTTGATGACATGGTCCAAGCCGTACCCTCAGCTCAGGGCTGAGCCCAGCAGTCCACACACAACCTCGGCAAGTTGCTCCCTGGAGCTCCCCCTTTTTAGCTATTTCAGGAGAACTCTCCCGCTCCTGGGAGCCTCTCTCCCCAGCCCTCCAGCCCAGGTTCTGGATTAGTTTCACTGTGCTCTGCCATGCAGGCTTCAGGACTGTGTCTTCCTCCAGTGCCAGGAAAGAATTAGGCGGTGATCAACCTTTGATGTTTACGTGTGTGCTCAGTGTTTTCAGGAATGCACGTCAAGTTTTTTCAAAAGCTTTTCAGTGTCTACTAAAATAAATCATTGTTTTGTTTGTTTTTGTTTTGTGTATATAATTAATACACTGATTGTTTTTGAAATGTGAAACTAAACTTGCATGCCTGGGATAGATCCTATTTTACAATGTTGTTAAGAAATTTTGCATGTTCTGGCCTTCACTTCTCTTTTTTTTAATAATCTCCATGGCTGATTTTGGTATCAGAGTAATAGTGGCCTTGTAGGATGAATTGGAAAGCATTATCCTTGATTTTCTGGGAGAGTTCGTGTAAATTTGGCACTGTGTCTACCTTAATTAAAACATTTAAATTTTGTTTCTCATTAAGTAACTTTAAATAATTGGTGGGAGCTCTTTCTTCCTTTCTAACATAACCAATGAATACTGTAAATTTCCCTTTAAATCCTGCTTCAGCTGTGACCCAAGTTGTGATTTTATGGTCATTCATTTTGAATACATTCTAATTTCCCAAGGAATTTCTGCTTTGATCTTCTTTTATTCGGAAGTGTATTGCTTAGATTACAACTGTGTGGGGAAGTTTTTCCAGATATCTTTCCCTTATTGGGTTCTTGTTTCATCCTTCTGTGGTCAGAGAATGTGCTTTGTAAGATGTGAATTCTCTTAAATGGATTGAGACTTGTTTCACTGCCCAGAATACAGTTATGTCCCTATGGGGACCATCCCACTTGCATGTGAAGGGAAACAACTAAGTTTGGGTGGAGGGGGGTCTATAAATATCTTTTAGGTTGGTTGATGGTATTATTCATGTCTCTACACTACTGACTCTGTCTACTTTCTACCAATTGTTGAATAAGTGGTGTTGAAATTTCTGGCTGTTGACACATCTGTTTCTATTTAGAGTTTCTGCTTCATGTGTTTTGAATCTCTGCTGTTAGGAATATAAACATTTAGGATTGTTAAATCCTTTTGATGAATTGACCCTTCTGTTAGTGTGAACTGACCTTTCTCATTTCTGGTAACATTCTTTGTCCTGAAGTCTACTTTTTAAGAATTATTAATGTAGTCACTTTGTTTTTAGTTTGATCAGTGTTAAATATACACATATATATATATATCAATCATTTCATATGAATGAAATACTATTAATATAAAGTAACATGTGTACATTACTTTTAATTTACTTGTATCTTCCTATAAATAATGGGTTTCTTCTAAGCAGCCTGTTGGCTTTTGTCCTTTATCCAATCTGACAATCCCTGGCTTTTAATGGGGACATTTAGACTGGCAGTTGAAGAACTTTTTCTGTAAAAGGGTGAGTAGTAAATATTTTAGGCTTTGTGGGCCACATCTGGTCTTTGTACGTACTCTTCTCCCTTTCTTCATTTTAAATACTTTGCCAGTATACAAACCATCCTTAGCCCGAGAGTCTGGTATGAATAGGCTGCAGACCTGGTCTGGTCAGATGGCCAGTGCTTGCCAATTGCTCCTATAAACCATTTACATTTTCTGTCATTGTTGATACGGTGGGATGTAAATCCAGCATCTTGATATCCAACCCATCTATTTTTGTTTCTTTCTTCCTCTTTTTTTTCTGTTTTGAATTAATTAAAATGTTTATGATTCCATTTTATGTCATTCATTATTTTATTAGGTTAATTTTTTATTTTTACTGATTGCTTTATGGCTTATACTACATGTCTTTAATTTATCATTCCACCTTCAAGTAATGTGCTAGGCTTTCGCAAAAGTAGTGTAAGAACCATATAACCATATATTCTGTTTTCCCTCTACCATGCCATTATGCTTTTATTGTCAGACATTTTTCTTCTACAGGTTAGGAATCCTACAATACATTGTCCTCATTTGTGTTTTAAGTGGTCAATTACCTTTTCTAAAGATTTTAGAAATAAGAAAAGTCTTTTATGTTTACCTGTATGCTTACTGTTTCTCTTCATTCTTTTATGTATGTCCAGATTTTCATCTGGTGTCATTTTTCTTCTGCCTTTAGAACTTAATATAACTAATTTTTTGTAGCTAAGATCTGCAGACAATAAATTCTTTCAGCTTTTATATGTCTAAAGAATCTTAGGGGTCGGGGATTTAGCTTAGTGGTTCTGCTGCCTGCCTCGAAAGTGCAAGGTCCCGAGTTTGATGCCTGGTACCAAAAAAAAAAAAAAAGAATCTTCAGTTTCCAGATATGTTTTTCTTTTTTGTGGGGGGGAGGTCATGTTTTATTTGAGGGGGTTGTTTGGTTGGTTTTCATTTTGTTGTTTTGAGACAGAGTCTCACTATGTAGTTCAGGATGACTTTGAACTCAACTATGTAGCCCAGGCTGGCCTTGAACTCACAGTGATCCTCCTACCTCAGTCCCACCTCAAGTACTGAGTTTATAGTCATGAGCCATCATACCCAGCTAGGTGGAGTATCATACCCACCTTGTCCCCCTGGCTGAATGCAGCTGGAAACTCTGCAGAGAATCCACAAAATGGCCACTGAGGACTCCGAGACATCAATATTAGTGAGAACATTGGGAAAGGCAGCCCAAATTCACAGTACCATAAGCCCATAGTGAGTCTATCAACTTTGCTCCTCCAGTGTCTTCTGCCTCAATACAATACAGCCTGGAACCTAGAAATGGACATTTGTGTGAATAGTGAGGACCCCAGGAGAACATTCTGGTTCTGGTCCAAGAAGAAAGGGACCCCTTCATGCTCAGAGAGGACAGAGAACCATCTTTTTCTCCTCTCCAATCTCTCGTACCAAGGTCCAATCAACTCTTTGGAAGTGATAAACATCACAATGGAGGCCACAGGACCAATTCTTCAATAACTGCAAGTCGCCACAACTCACCCAAAATGACATAGAGAACCTGAATGGCATCATATTGCTTGAAGAAATTGAATTCATAGTTTAAAAATCTAGCAAAGAAGCTTCCAGGTCCCAATCATTTCACTGCAGAATGATGCTAAATATTTAACAAAAAACCCTAATTCTATAAAATCACTTCCAAACAATAGAAGAAAACACTTCCTAAATCATTTTCTGAGGCCACCATTACCATAATACCCAAGCTGAGCAATCACAGTACAAAAAAGGGAGCCTGCATGGACCAGCAGTCTTCATTAACAGACAAAAAAATTCTCAACCATTTTGCTAATATTTCCTTTTCTGCAAGGTTTAATCTTCTGCTGGTCTTATCCTGTGTATTTTTCACTTTGGATATTGTAGTTTTCATCTCTAGGCTGAGTCTTTTCAATGTCTTCATGACATACATTTTCCATATTGTGATTTTAATCTTTTCTGAATCTCTGTGTCTCTACTAAACATACTCAATCTTTCTCTTACTTCTTGAATATATGGAGGATGTACTGTTTTAATGTCCAACAATGTCCATCTCCGCATCCTCACAACTTATGAATATGTCACTCCACACGGCAAGTGGGAGTTTGCATATGTGATATGTGGCTATAGTAAGACTCTTGTGCCCAATCTTTTTTTTTGGTACCGGGGATTGAACTTGGCACCTTGCATTTGCAAGGCAGGTGGTGGAACCACTGAGCTAAATCCCCAGCCCTTGTAGTAAGAATCTTGAAATGGAGACAGTCTCTTGATTATCTGGATGGGACCAATGTAAGCACAGTGTAAGAGAGAGGTGGGAGCTCAGCAGAATCAAAGTCAGAGAAGGAGACACTGCTAGCATCAAAGATAGAGAAACAGACCAAGAGCCAAGGAATTCAGGCAGCCTCTAGGGACTAGAAAAGGCAAGATTTCCCCTTTGAGCCCAGAGAAGGAAATTAGGCCTGAGCACCTTGGTTTTAGCCAGAATCAATTTGGACTTACAACTTCTAAACCTGTAAGATAATGCATTTGTAAATAGTCACTAAATATGTGGGAATGTGTTATGGTAGCAATAGGAGATGAATATTACATGGCAAGTTTTAAATTTATTCCTATGTATTTGCATTTTTATACACTATGACAAATGGATTTCTTTTGAAATTTTCATTTCTAACTGTTCGATGCTAACATAGGAATTCAGTTGACACTTTGCTATACTGACTTACTAGTTCTGACTCTATTGCATATCTCTAGGGTTTTCTGCATAGATGAATGTGTTGCCTGCAGTAAGGACACCTTTACCTCTTCCCTTCCAATTGGGGTGGCTTTGTTTTTCTTCTATTGTTTCACAGGCTGGAACTTTCAATGCCATGCTGAATACAAGCCATGTACATGGATATCTTTGCCTTGTGAAAGAATTCAGTTCTTCACCATCAGCTGTGAGGTTTGGTGCCTCAACTTTTTCAGGTTGAGACCATCCCCTTCTGTTTTTAGTTTGCTGAAATTTTATTTTTATTATGAATAGAGGTTGAATTTTGTGAAATACTTCTTTTCTGTGACTATTGAAGTGCCAATGTCATTTTGAACCTTTGTTACTATAGTATTGTATTACATTTATTTTTTTTTGTTTGCTGAACCATTAGATTTCTGGAATTAATTCCACTTGATCTTGATCTTGTATGTGTTTTACTTACTCTATTTTATTTACTTTCTAAAGAACATTTGCATGTTTTCATGAGGGTTGTTGATCTACATTGGGGCCAGTAAACCTTCTATAAAGAGTCAGATAGAAAACACTCTTGGGTATATTCCTAGGAGCAGAACTGCCCTTGGTAAACTGTATTTAATTTTTTGATATACTGTCAAACTGTTTGCCAGATTGGGTGCACTATTTTAATTCCATCAGCAATACAGGAGGATTTCAATTTCTCCACATACTTGTCAGCACTAGTTATTATCTGCCTTTTCTATTGAAACCATTATGGTGTTTCATCATGACTTTGGTTTTCATTTCCTTAGTGACTAGTGACATAGAACACCTTTATACATGGTTATTGGACATTTGTATATATTCTCTAGAGAAATGTCTACGAAAATCCCTTTCAACTTTTAAAAGATGAATTATTTAAGTTCAATTTTGTTATGAAAAAATGTTGAATTTATTATGAAACTAGTCACTTATCAATAATTAATTTGCAAATATTTTCTCCCGTTATGTGGGTTGTCTTTTCACTTTCTTGATGGTGCTTTGAAATACAAAGCTTTAACTTTGATTAATTCCAATTTATCTTTTTTTGGTTACTTGTCCTTTAAGTGTCATATCTCAGAACCTATGATCTAATTCAAGATCACAAAGATTTACACCTATATTTTTGCTCTTACATTTAGGTCTATAATCCACTTTGAGTTACTTTTTGTATATGGTGTGAGGAAGGGGTCCAAATTCATTCTTTTGCATGTGAACATACAATTGGCTCAATATTTATTGAAATTGAGTGTGGTGGTACACACTTGTAATCCCAACACTTGGGAGGCTGAGGCAGAAGGATAGCCATGAGTTCAAGGCCAGCCTGAAATATATAGTGAGATTCAGTCTTAAAATACCAAAATCATTGAAAACATATATTCTTTTTTTTTTTTTTTTGTACCAGAGATCAAACTTGGGTCCTTGTGCTTGCAAGGCAGGCAGCAGAACCACTGAGCTAAATCCCCAGCCTGAAAACATATATTCTTGTTGAAAAATCAATTGTGAATATGTAGGCTTATTTTTAGAGTCTTGATTTTATGCCATTAATCTATATGTTTATCTTCGTGTCAGTATCATAATGTTTTAAATATTATAGAGTTATAATAATTTTTGAAGTTGAGAAGTCCTCCAATTTTTTCCTCTTTTTTAGGATCATTTTCCATATTCTGAGTCACTTGTATTTTCATTCCAATTTTAGAATACATCCTGCCGAAGTGAGCACCACTTGTATTTTCATATGATTTTAGGATAAGCTTGTCAATATCCACAAGAGAAATATCTTGGATTTTGATAAGAATTGCATTGCATCTGTGGTCACTTTAGGGATTATAGCCATTTTAATAATGTTAAGTCTTCCAATGCATACATGCAGGGTTTGTGTAGGCCTTTTCATTTTTTAGGTTTTCTTTAATTTCTCTCAACTATCTTTTGTGGTTCTTATAGTATAAATTTCACACTTCTTTGTTACATTTCTTTCTAAATATATTAGTCTTTTTGGTATTTGTTGCTTTAATTTTATTTTTGGATTATTCATTTCCAAAAACCCCCACTATTTATTGGTTTTTGTATATTTGTCTCGTATTCTATAACTTTGCTGACCTCATTAGTTCTAATGGTTGTGTTTGTATGTGTGTAACTTAGTCACTTTCCCATCACTAGAACAAAATACCCAACATTCACAACTTAAACAAGGAGAGGTTTGTTTGGGCTCACTATTCCAGTGGGTTCAGTTCACAGTCAGCTGGCTGCATGGCAGAAACAGCATGGTGGTCACCACTGCATGATGGTCAGGAAAGGGAGAGAGGAGGGGGAACCTGGGACCAGAATGTACCCTTCCAAGTCACACCCTGTCTTAGTCACTTTCCCATGGCAACCAGGAAGGAGGGGAGATAGAGATCTTTAGTGATCGCCCTTCCAGGTCACAATCCCGGTGACCCAGCTCTTCTGACCAGACCCTCACCTCCTAACAGCACATTTAGTTCTGAACTCTTCAGTGGATGAATCTACACATGAATATAGCATCCCCATGCTCCAGTCCCCCTATGATCCAATCACCTTTTAAAAACCCAACCTCTTGAATATATGAGCCTTTTGGGAGACAATATAGATCTAACTTGTAACAGTGTATATGCCTGTGGATTTGTGTAATCCTTAGGATTTTCTAGGTATGAGTCATATCATTTGCAAATAGTTAAACTTTCCAGTCTGGATGACTTTATTTCTTTCTCTTGCCTAATTACCCTAGCTGGAACATCTAATATAATGTGGATTATAAGTGGAGAGACCAGACATCCTTGTCTCATTCCAGATCTTTGGGGCAAGGGTTTCCATCTTTCATCATTCCCTGTGATGCTAACTGTGGGTTTTTCATAGATGCTCTTTATCAGATTGAGATTTCCCTCCATTCCTAGTTTGTTTATTGTTTTTACCATAAAAAGAGTTTTGGAACATAAACTAGAAAGCTTCTGCACCATAAAAGAAATAATCAACAGAATGAAGAGACAGCTTACAGAATGGAAGAAAATGTTTGCCAATTTTTCATCTGGCAAAGGATTAATATCCAGAAAATATAAGAAAGTAAAAAAATGAAGAAAAAAAACCCCAAGTCATCCAGCTTTAAAATGGGTGAATCATCTGAAAGCTACTTCTCAAAAGAAGTACAAATGACCAGCAAATATTTGAAAAAATGCTCACTGTCATTAGCCACCAGAGAAATGCAAATCAAAGCTACAGTAAGAATCATCTCATCTTAGTTAAAATGGCTATTTTTTTTTAAATGCTAGCTAGGATGCAGAGAAAAAGAAACTCTTTTGCACTGTTGGTTGGAATGCAAAGTAGTACAACCATTGTGGAAAACAGTATGAAGGTTCCTTAAAAAGCTAAAATTAGATCTACCAGATGATCCAGTTTTCTCACTTTTGTGTATTTATCCAAAAGAAATAAGATCATCATACCAAAGAGACACCTGCATGCCCATGTTTACTGCAGCACTATTCACAATAGCTAAGGTATGGAACCAACCTAGTTGCTTATCAATGGATGAAAAAATGCATTATATACATGTAATGGAATACTGTTCAGTCAAAGAAGGATGAAATCCTGCCATTTATAGAAAAATGAATGAAACCAAATGACGTTATGTTAAATAAAATAACCCAGACACAGAAAGACATGTACCACATATTTTCTTTCATATGTGCAAGTAAAAAAAAAAAAGAAGAACTGAGTATAGAAAGAGATAACCAGAGCTTGGGAAGTGAGAGGGAGGGGGAATAAAGGGAGGCAGGATTTGATCAGAGCACATTGCATGCATATAGTGAAATATCACACTGAACTCTATTAATAACGTATAGTTAATACAATGATTTTCTTTATTTTTGTCCATTATCCAATTCATTGTTTTTTGCTTGGTGCATCTTTTGTTTAGCTACTGGAGGAGCTTCCTGGTTGTTTCATAGCAGTGGAAGAGCGAAGCCAAACTCATGTTCATAACGACCCACTCTTGGGGGTGATGAACGCGCTCCTGTGGGAACTACACCACTCCCCTAAGCAGGGCATCCATCCACCCACAAGGCTGGATCCCATTAGGCCCCATGGCTGCTGTATTAGTAATTAAGGTTCCAGTCTATGAACTTTTGGGGGACATAATCAAACCATAGCATTTCACCCCTGGTCCCTAAAATTCATGTAAATTCACAATGCAAAGCATACTCATTCTATCCCAAGCGTCCCATAAGTCTTAACTGGTTCCAGCATCACTTCAAAAGCTCGAAGTCCAGCATCTCCTCTGAATCAGATATGGACAAGACTCAAGGCATGATTCACCCCAAGGCAAACTCCTTTCCAGCTGTGAGCCTGTGAAACCAAAACAAGTTGTCTTCTTCCAACATTCAATAACCAGACAGGGACAGGGTAGACATTCCCACTCCAAATGGAGAGAGAGAGAGAGAGAGAGAGAGAGAGAGAGAGAGAGAGAGAGAGGCAAGAATAAAGAAATAACAGGCCCCAGGCAAGTTCAAAAGCCAGCATGGCAGAAATGAAATCTTCAGACTCAAGAATAATCTTTTACTGTACATGCCAAGCCCTGGGCACCCTGGGGATTTGGGCTACCAAAGTGTCTCAGCCCCGCCTGGGTGGCTTTGCTGGCCTCAGCCCATGCAGCAGTCCTCTCAGCTTGCCATCTCTGGCCTGCAGCCCTCCCTGGTGGGCATTGCACTGGTGGCCCCAAGCTCTGTGTTTCAATAGACCATTCCCCACTTCTCTCCTATCTGTACTAATCTCTTTAGCAACCAACTGCTTGGCTACATCCTCAGTATTCCCCTCTGAACACATTCTTTCACTCTTTAGATGGCCAAGCTGAGTCTTTTCCATATCTGTCCACTCTGCTTCTCTTTTAATTACAAATTTCATTTTTAAATCAGCTTATTGTTCCCACATCTCCCTCTGAGTAGCCAAAAGCAGCCTTGGAGCAGCCTGAATGCTTTGCTGATTAGATATTTTTTCCACCAGATATCCAAGCTTGTCACTCTTAAGTCCTGCATCCCACAAAACCCTCAGGCATGAGCACACTTCTGCCAAGTGCTTTGCAACTTCATAACAAGGATGGGATTTTGTCCAGTTTCTACTACCATGGTCCTCGTTTCCATCTGAGGCATTATCAGAATGTCCTTTACCATCTACCTTTCTGTCAATATTCTGCTCATGATCACCTAAGTAATCTAGGAGAAGCCTCAGACTTTCTCTGGTCCTCCTGTCTTCTAAATTGTGCTGGTTAATCTTGAGCATCAACTTGACTGGATTCAAAGACTGCTGGGGAGTTGATCGGATTTTAAGGACACTAATTTCATCAATGGATTAAACCGTTGAGGAGTTCATAGCTGAATGGGCTGTTGGGAGGTAGGACTAAATGGTAAAAGTGAATCATGGAGGGCTGTGACCTTGGGGACTACATCTGGTCCCTGGCCCCTTTCTCTTGCTCTGTTCCCCAGCTGTGATGAGCAGCTTTGCTCTGTCACACCCCTCTGCCATGATGTTTCTGCCTCAGAGCCAGATGACTATGGGCTTCACCTTCTTAAACTGTGAGTGGAAATAAATCCTTCCTCCTCTAAGTTGTGGGTATCAGATATTTTGTTCCAGTGATGGAAAAGCTGACTAACATATAAGCTTTCACCAGAATCACCCTTAAAGCTCCATTTATAGCATTCTAGGTTTTTCTGGTGTATTTTTCCAAATTCTTCAATCTTCTACCCATTACTTGGTTCCAAGGCCACATCCACATTTTCAGGTGTTATTATAGCAATGACCACCCTGCTTCTCTGTACCAGTTTCCTGTGTTGTCTTGGTCCATCTTCTTCTGCTCTAACAGAAAACCACAAAGTGGATCATTTATAATGAAAGATTTGTTTGCTTTGTGAATCCCGGAGGCTAGGAAGTCCAGGACTATCTGGTTGGCTTCTAGTGAGGGCTTTTTTGCAGCCTCATGAAATGGCAGAAGAGTAAGAGTGGGAGGAGAGTCAAGGAAGCCATGTAGCTTTTGTAACAACTCACTCCTGCAAGAACCAGCTGACTGGGAGAACGGCAGTGACGCATTCATGTCACCTCTCATTGCGCCCCATCTCCCAACTCTAGAAATTCATGTTTTCACCATGAACTCTGGGGGATGTGACCAAACCATAGCAATAACAAAGCTCTAAATTATCCTGTAAGAACTGCTCACCTCTGCAACCCACACATATTGGTGTTGTTTTCATTTCTTTTTAATTCTAATTTCCCATGCCATTTCTTCTTTGACCTACAAGCCACTTAGAAGTATGTTAATTTCCTAATAGTTAGTAAATTTTCACCTTATTTTCCTCCTTTTAGGGAACACATTTCAGCATTGCCTGCAGGCCATTTTGGAGCTACACTATTTGGTTTTCTAGGTGTTTCATTGCAGTAACGGGGATTGAACCCGGAGCCTTTGCACTGATCTACATTCCCAGCCCCTTTGTAATTTTTTTTTTTTTTCAAGAGAGTCTCATTTAATTGCTAAGTGGCCCAGGCTAGGTTCAAAGTTGTGATTCTCCTGTCTCAGCCTCCTAGAATGTTGAGATTACAGATGTGCACCACCATACCCGACCTTGTTTTTCTAGTTTTTAAAGTAGAAGGGTCAGGACAGTCCCTGTTGTACTGTGGGGCTTGATGCAGAGCTATATGTTTGAGTTTAACTTTACCATTTTGCTGGGGTTTTTTTTTTCCTAATTATGTTCTCTGCCCTTTATTTTTAACCTTTCCCCTTAGCTTCCTTTGTCTTGAAGGATTATTCTTGTTTTGCCACACTGGGGGTTGAATCCAGGACCTTGGACATACTAGGCAAGTGCTTTGCCACTGAGCTACAATACACCCACAGCTCCTTTTATGTTAAATTTTTGAGACAAGGTTTCACTAGATTTCCCAGGCTGGCCTCAAACTTATAATCCTCCTTCCTCAGCCTCCTGAGTGAGTAGCTGATATTGCATGTATGATCCCCATGTCCGGCTAGATTGAGGGGTTTTGGTTCATTTTGGTTTTATCTTCCATTTTGTCACTTTTGACCTATTAGTGCCCCTTTTGTCTGTCTGATTGCCCTGGAGTTTACAGAGTGAATCTTTAACAATATGCCTTGAAATTATGTGTAACAATTTATGAAGAATACAAGAGCCTTTCAGCAGTACGCTTCTGATTCCTCTCATCCACCCTTTGTCCCACGGCAGTCACACATTTCATAGGTTAGAAGCAGACAGTTACCTTTTAAAGAAAAATATCTTTTATATCAGCTTACATATTTGCTGTGTCCAGTCCTTTTCATTATCTTGTATATCAAATTTACATGCATGATATCTTTTTCCTTCAGTCTGATTTTTTTTTTTTTTTTGGTACCAGGGATCGAACTCGGGACCTTGAGCTTGTGAGGCAGGCGTTGGAACCACTGAGCTAAATCCCCAGCCCGAGTCTGAATATTTTTCTTCAAAAATTTTTTGTAGTACAAGTTCTGCTGGCAATAATTTTTTTTTTACCTTTTGTTTGTCAAAAATTGTCTTTATTTTGCCTTCATTAGGGGAGGCTGTTTTAACTGAAGGAAAAATTCTAGGTTGACAGCCCTCCCCACTAAGATGTCATCTCATTGTCCTGTGGCTTTCATTGTTTCTTTTTTTTGGTCCCGGGGATCGAACTTGGGTCCTTGTGCTTGTGAGGCAAGCAGCGGAACCACTGAGCTAAATCCCCGGCCCAAATGGCTCCATTTTTTTTTTTTTTTTTGGTACCGGGGATCGAACTTGGGTCTTTCATTGTTTCTGACGGGAAGTCAGCTGTCCCGTCATCTTTGTTCCTTCTACATAATGTGTCACTTCCCCCTCTGGCTATTAAGATTGTTTTCTGTTTATCATTGGTTTTTAGCAATTTAATTACGATATCCTTTGGTACGGTTTAGTATGTTGAGAGTTCTTTGAGCTTTTTGGATCTTTGGGTTTATGCTTTTCATCAAATTGGAAATCTGAGAACATGTCAGTAATTCCTTCTTCATACTGTCACTCCAGATATATGCTGGAAGGATTAATATTGTTCTGCAGGTTACCAAGGCACTGTTAATTTTTTGGCTTTTTTTCCACTTTCTATGTTTTAGTTCGGATACATTCTATTGCTCTGTCTTTAAGTTCATTGATTTCTTTGCAGTGTCAAATCTGCTACTAAGTGAATTTTTCATTTCACATGCTATATTTTCAGTTTCAGAAGTTTTACTGATTCTCTTGGTTTTGGTTTTGGTTTTGGTTTTTGGTTCTTTTTTTTTTTTTTTTT
>NW_004624740.1:13847322-13935951 GCF_000247695.1 Heterocephalus glaber | reverse complement strand
TTGAACTCAGGACCTTGTGCTTGCAAGGCAGGTGTAGTGCCACTGAGCTAAATCCCTGGCCCTATTTCTTTCTTTCTTATATCTGTGTTCCCTTTTAAATTTTGAACATATTTACAGTAGCTGATATAAAGCCTTGTCAACTAATTTTATCATCTTTATTATTTCTAGATCTGTCCTATTGATTGATTTTCTAGATTAGGAGTACATTTTTCGCTGTGGATTTTTGCATGTGTATAAGGTCTTTTGTGTTACACATTTATTGACAGTCACATACCATACAATTTACCCATTTAAAGTTTATACTTCAATGGCTGTATTATAATCACAGAGCTGTATACTCTGTATGTCAATTTTACAGACTTTTTACTACCCAAAAGAAATCCAGTCCCCTTATCCTTCATTCCCTAAACTTTTCCTCCCCTAAGCCCACTCCTAGACAACAACTAATCTTTCTATCTGTAGATTGCCTATTCTGGACATTGCATGCAAATGGGATTCATATGTGATTGTTTATGACTTAGATAATGTGCTCAGGGTCCATTCATGCTGTAGCCTGTGTCAGGACTTCCATTCTTTTTATTACCAAATAGCATTCTGTGGTGTGGATGCTGTACACTGACATTGAAGGTTGTGATGTTATTCTGTTTGCTTTCCATCCACAGCAACTTTATGAGGCAGGCATGATTTCTCTGCCTCATGGATGAGGAAGGTGAGGCTCAGAGAGAAAGCTGGGATCCTAGGGAGCTGGTATGAGAGAGGAGACATGGCCTTTCTCTGAGCGATGCTTTGGGAGGGTCTGGGAGGAGAGACATGGACTTTCCTTCGACAGTGATTGAATCTGATATGGTAGGCACACACATGGTTTGGAAAGTCTTGTGGTGGTGCTGGTGATGGGGAGAGGGTCACAAGGCCCTGTCCTGAGAATCCCCGTCAGAGGGGAAGTTGCAACCTTTTCTTGGGATCTGTGACCTAAGAAAAAATGGGGTCCCACTTGGAGGAGACCCCATTCAAGAGGCCACCCCTGATTGGTGGAGGTCAGTAGGCATGGGCTCTGGGCCCCTGCCTGCATCTTTCTGCAGGAAGCTGGCGCCCAGGCAATGCCAGAAGGGATGCCAGGCACAGAGACAGACCTTGTAGCACCTGGCATAGGTTTTGACCATAGCTTTGCTCAGAGGTATTGCACAACCTGGAGAACTCCTGGTCTGCAGGTACTTGTTCAGATCTGCTGGGGGTGGGGGGCTGTGCCGTCCACCCTCTGCTCTGTAGCTGACTCCTCCTGTAGCTGTAGCTTCTTGTATCCACCTGTGGGCTCTGCACCATGCCAACGTCTGGGACCAGCTGGGTCTCCCCCGGGACTAGAAGCAGTGGACACAGGGGCAGACTCCATCAGAGACTCAGGCTCAAGCCGCCCTGGCTCAATGTTTGATTGCATTTTGGTGTCTGAGCTCTGGCTCCATCCCACAGCAAGACCTCACCTTGTCCCTGGTTTTGAGACCTCAGCCTTAAATGACACACCTGAGCCCCTTTCTCAAAGTGCCCACCTAGACAGTCTGTTCCTAGCCTGAACCCTAGGGAAGGTTCTGGAGCACTGGCTGCATCACACTGTTGGCCCCTCAAAAGCCCACACTACAGTAGATCTCTAATTGTAGGTTGTTCAGCTTTCTGGCTAATCAGCTCCTGTCAGCTGAGGACCAATCTCTGTAGAAGGGGCAGCCACAGGCTCACAGCAGTTCAGCCTGGTTGCATGGCCCAGCTAAGAGGAACCAAGTATCTTTCTCCATCTCAGGCTTCTGAGTCTCCAGCTCAAATCCAGGTGGTGTTCTGTACAATTCTCAGAGATTCTAGTGGAATGGAGCCCCTCAGTGCAGGATGCAGACCTCTCCAGCAGCCTTCAGCAGCCTTTGTCCTTTCTCAGCTCCCCTCTCCTGTCTCAGAATCCTCTCCCAAATGCATGCCCCAGCTCAGTGCTGTTTCCCAGGAATCCAGCTAAGACACCTGGTCTGGACTGCCTCAACAGTGACGGAGACCTGCGGACAAGTTTTGTGCTGGATCTGGTTCTTACTTCAGAGGGGTTCCCTGGGGCAGTGGGAAGGAAAGGCTGGGCGATGTGAGAAGTGGAGAAGGTCACAGTGGTCGGTGGGCAAGGGGGTTGGATGATGGGTATGGGAAAATGGCAGCAGTTGCTGAGAGTGAGGGACCAGTGGAGCCTAGGCACTGGGTGAAGCCATGGTGGGGAGCTAGTTTGGGAGAAATAGTCAGGTCCTGTTTGCTTAACCCTAGGAGTCAATGAAATGCCCAGCAGAAGCAAATCCATAGACACAGAGTAGATCAGCAGCTGCCGAGAGCTGGGGGAGGTGGTTACTGTGCCAATGGTGGTGGAGAAATTGGGGGGGTAGAAGTAGGCAGTGATAGCTAACAGGTAAGGATTTGTTTGGGGGCATGATGATGAAAATGTCCTAGAATTGATGGGAAACTATTGCACACCCCTGTGGTTATATTAAGAACTAATGAATGAGACACTTAAAATGGGTGAATTGACTGGCATGTGATTTATATCACAATAAAGCTGTTCTTCTAATAAAAGCAATGAGTGCACTATTATGCAAGGGCTCTGGGGTTGGCTGTGGAAGGGACTTTGCTGACTAATGGAAGGTGACATAGACCTCAGATGTCCTGTTACTTTCTAAGCTGCCTTATTTGCCAGGGGAGCCAGCCCTGGTGCCTGCCCCAGGACAGAAGGAGACAGGGGCTGGAGCCCAGATCTCTGGACTCAGCCGCCATGCCAGCATTCCCTGTGCCACCTCCCAGTGCCTCGCTGGCAGTGCCCACTGGCCACCACTCCAGCCCGAACATGGCCCTCCCTGTGGCCTGCAGCCTGCCCGTCAAGAAGTGGGCGACAGACTGGATGAACAACCTTCCTGCTCTCGTCCCCACCCACCCTGCCTGGTGAGTCTGACCAGCTCCCTGCAACCCCCAGGGACCTTCTCGTTGCCAAGGGGCAGCCTGGGAGGACCCAACATGGGTGGAGGGACACGATGTTTGGTTCTCTGAGCAGGAGGGTTGGGAAATTGAACCTGACACCTGGCAAGGCCCTCAGCCCTGGCAGCAAGCTGGGAGCCCAGCCCATGTTCTCCGCCAGGCTTCTCCAGGCCAACCCCTCACCGGGGTCCTGGCAGAGGCCACAAGAGGCGCGCCCAGGGGACCATGATGGCAGATGGCCCATGGGTAATGGAAAGGCTCAAAGATTGGTCATGGCGGCCCTGATGGTATTTCACATGTTGATGTTAACAGTAGGGAGGAATCCATGAGCCCTTGCCAAGGACGCGGGGATTCCCAGTGACTGCTTCTGAACACAGGCTCAGGCCACATCTGGAGCCTCCTGCCGCCAGGGCCTATTGCTGCAAGATCCCTCAGCCCCTCAGCCTCCAGGGCCTCCATTGGCCTTGATGACGCGGGGAGCTCAGGGCTGCTCTGTGTCACCAAGGAAGGCCTGTGCTGGGGCCAGGGCCTGGCCACATTCCTGAAGAGGAGACCCTGTGCCCAGGGGTGGTGACCCTATCCTGTCCCTGGACAGCTCTTGCCTGGTGCTTTGCCCTCGTTAGCCAATGCCCAGGAGACACAGGGGCCCCTTCAGCAGCACTGCCTCCCACAGGGGCTTCTGGGAGCAAAAGCAAGAGGTCCCCACTGTGTCGTGCCTGGATGGGCTTCCATGGTCAGCTGAGAGGCTGGGGTCAAGGGCTGGGGTCACGGCCACCGTCCCTAGCACTTCCCCATGCTCGCCGCCCCCTCCCCTCCACCCTGTCCTCCACCTTCCTCTCTAACGTCACCCCATCCCCAGCTCAGCTGTGGCACAGGCTTCCCATCCCACACAGCAGGAGGTACTTGGGGAGCCAGAAGCGAGGGTCGGAAGGGCTGAGCTGGGATGAGTGATAGGGAACCAAGGGGACCTGGAGACCAGAAACAGGGGCCAGGGCACCCGAGCAAGCCCAGGCCGGAGCCCAAGTGGGCACGGCACATGTCAGGCCAGAGAGGGTGACACCTCCTTGCATGGCTGGCAAGTGGGAGGGCCCCCAGATCCCCGAAGTCAGTCCTGAAAGAGCCCTTGGGGGCCACCAGCGCATCCATGCCCTCCAGGGAGGATCAGAGGCAATGAAGAGCAGGACAGGGCAGAAGCGGGGCTGGTCTCGGGCTGCCCTCCTCCCTGCCGCCCTGGCTGGGGCTGCCTTTCTCTCCAGCAGTGAAACAGCCCCAACTCTGGTGAAGGTGCTGGTCCAGGGCAGGCTGGAGTTGGGCTTGTTCGTTCTTCCTCTTTCTCTTTCTTTCTTTTGTTCATTCTTTCTTTTTTATTCATGGTACTGGGGATTGAACCCAAGGCCTTCACACTGAACTACATCCGCAACCCTTTTTAAATTTTTTTTTTTTTTGGTACCAGAGATCAAACTTGGGACCTTGTGCTTGCGAGGCAGGTGGCAGAACCACTGAGCTAAATCCCTAGCCCCCCTTTTTAATTTTTATTTAGAGACAGAGTCATGCTAAGTCACCAAATTGCCCAAGTTGGTCTCAAACTTGAAATCCTCCTGCCTCAGCCTCCCAGAGCGCTGAGATTACTTGCACATACCACCACCCCTGGGCTTTCCTCCGTCCTGTCCTTCCTGTCCTGGGATCCCCTCTGGTCCAAACAGTAATGCTGTAATGTAAGGATTTCTGGTGCTGGGTCTTCAGGAGAGCCCCCTGCCTGCGCTCCACAATCAGGCTATGGGTGCTACTGCCCGCCTTCACCATGAGCAAGCACCCACTGGAGGCCTACTGTGGCTCTCATGTCCTAGTGAGGAACAGAGGCTCGGGGAGGTTAGCTCGAGCAGAGCTGGGGCAGCTCAAGGCCTGACAGCCTATGCGTTGAACACTGTGGCAAACAGGGAAGCTGGCCGGTGCTTGGGGAGGACACGGAAAACAAGACAAGCAGCTGCCGCATAGCCAGTGCTGATGGGCTGGGGCTCCCTGCCACTCAGGGCCCTGCCGACTCCGGCCAGGGCTGGCTGCCAGCTGCACCTTGGGCGGCCAGAACACCCGGTTTCCTTGGGCTGCACCCTCTCCCCTGTAGCCCTGGCACCGGTTCCCTTGCCAGTGGGTCTGGATGCCTAGAGCACCACCCACAAGCAGGGCCCGGGCCTGAGCCCAGCAATGCCAGTCTCAGGGCCTGGGGCTCCTCCAATGCCACCCAGCCCCACTGAGCAAGGTTGTGACACCTCTGGTATGCTCCAGCCTGGCCTCACCCCACCCTGCTGCCCACTGCCCACCTAGGAAGGAGGAGTGGGAGAGCCAGTGGGAGAGAGGGCAGTGGGGTGTGGCAGCCACTGGCCATTTGTTGTTGTTTGTTTATTTTTTTGAGACAGGGTCTCGTTATGTAGTTCAGTCTGGCCTTGAACTCACCATGTAGCCCAGACTGTCTTCAAACTCGGCAAAATCTTCCTGCCTCTGCCTCCTGGGTGCTGGCATCACAGAGGTGCCATCATGCCCGGCTCTCCTCTGGGTATTTCAGGAGGGAGTTTCAGGTGAAAGGAGGGACGCGGAGGCCGCACAGCCAGCCATCTCCCGGATGGCCCTGGCCACTGCTCTGCACGCGGTCCCCACCCCTCCATGTCCGGTCTCAGCAGCGAGCCTCTCCGGAATTCCCGCAGGCCCCCAGGTCCTCCCCACCCTCGCCTCTCAGATCCATCGTGAACCGGGTCCCCTAGGTCCACAGCTTTCCAGCCCTCAGAGACCCCGTCCAGTGCCAGCCTCTGCCAGAGCCCCCGTCAAACTCTCCCTGCTGTCCAACATCAGTCCGGGGCCTTGGGAGAGCAGCCAGTGCTATCGCGTCCCCGAGCCCCACGCCCTTCCCCGTGCCCTGCTCACTGCAGAGAAGGTTGAGCTCCTGAGCAGCATGGCTGAGGCCCCTAAGGCTTTCGTGCTGTCAGCCTTGTCTCCCTGCACCTCAACCAACGCTGTCCCAGCCTGGAAAAGCGGCCCCCAAGATTCGGCCCAGGCACCCCGTCCCCAGGAACGTCCCCCATCCCACGCCAGCTCCCTTGCTCTGGCCAAGGCAGGGGCAACTGCTGCTCCGCTGCTGCCCATCTGCCCTGAACTGCCATGGGCACAATGACCATCACCCCTAGGGGCACCTACAAAGGGCTTAACCTGTCTTCCCCCCCAACACGAAAGCCCCGAGGGCAGGAATCAGCCTGGCTACCTTCTCCCCAGGCCCTGGCGCCCAGGGAGCCCATCTGTCCGTCCTATCATGGGGCTCCTTAAAGACTGGCACCTTCTCCAGCAGCACAGCCCTGGGCAATGTCCAGCCAGGCCTGGTGGTAGCGCTTATAACCCCCCAGCACTGTAGGAGACTGAGGCAGGAGGATGCCCAGGGCTACAAAAACAAAAAAATCACAGGGTCTGGGTGGCTGATGGGAGCAGGGAAGCAAGGCAGGCAGAAAGAAATGGTGTCTGAAACTGACTGGGGACAGGTCCAGGGAGGAATTGTGCTCTGGACACCTTGGGTTTGGATTTAAACTCTCACTCCCTAGCTGTGTGTTGAGGGGAGTGCTCACCCTCCTGAGCCTCTTTCCTCAGGTGTGGAGCTGCGTGTGGCCAGTGCAGGGCCACTGGGCACAGCATGGGCTGCTCTCTTCCTCTTCCCCCATCAGGAGCCTCTGGTTCTGTGGGGGTCGCCTGGGGGTCCCTCCTCAAAGAAGCAGAGAGTTGAGACCCCTGGCCTGAGCAAGCTGCCCAATGTGTTCCTGTGGTCTCAGTGGGAACAGGGAGGTCGGGAGTCCCGGTCTGGGAGGAGGGGCTGTCTGAGTGGGGGTGCAGGGCTCCCCTGCCTGTGAGTCACCCCAGGCCCTGCCCTGTGCACCCTTCTGGGAGCCTGGTGGGGCCAGGCACTGGGTGAACCCAGCAGTGTCCCAGCAGAAGCACTCTGGTGTGTGTGGCCTTGCTGGTGACAGGACATGTGTCCAGATGTAGAACTTCTCTGAGGGGAGGACATTACTAAGCTTCCATTTCCGGGGTCCACAGAGCCTCTTTGTGGGGCCAGGTGAGCAACAGAAGGCTGGGAGCTGGTGTAGTGCGAGACGAGACACTTCTGCATGTGTGTTGCCTGCCTGTGTTTCCTGTGTGCTTGTTGCCCGTTTTCCATTGGGGTGTTGTCTTTTCATATTCATTTCTTCTTAAAAAGATATTAACCCCTTGGGAGAAAAAAAAGAAGAGGGGCCAGGGATTTAGCTCAGTGGTTTCGCTGCCTGCTGCGCAAGCCCAAGGACCCAAGTTCCATCCCCGGTACCAAAAAAAAAAAAGAAAGAAGAACCTCATGGTGTGGGGGTGATACCCGATAGGGTCAAAGTCCCCAGGCTTCAGGGTAGAGGAGGGGTCCCCAATGAGGAATAAGGGGTCAGGTGGCCTAAGGCACCCTAAATCTGGAGCTCTGTCCTGAAAACTCATGGGGCAGGAAAGCTACTTGCAGGAGTGGCCTGAGGGCAAGATGGCAGAGGTGGCCACCTCAGCACCGGCTCCTGAAAGGTGGTGGCCCAGGGCGAAGAGGGCCTCTGGAGAGGAGGTGACTGGGCGTGGAGACCTGGTTTGTGGCCTGGGCAGCTGAGGTATAGTCTGCAGAAGAGTTCGGCAGGTGACCCACCGAGGTGCAGCCTAGGGCTGTGCCTGCCAGGTCCCCAGGCCCATGAAGGTGTGACACCCAGAAAGCAGCCCCAAGAGGTGGCACAGAGAGCAGATTTTGTTTTTCAGTACTGGGAATTGAACCCAGGGCCTTCACACTGAGCCACATCCCCCGCCCTTTTTCTTTCTTTACTTTGAGACAGGGTCTTCCTAAGTCACTAAGTTGCCCAGGCTGGACTTGTGTTTACGATCCTCCTGCCTCAGCCTCCCAGAGTGCTGGGATTATAGGCGTGCACCACCATGCCCTGCTCTGCAGGTGGAATTGCTGTGCTCCAAGTTTCCTGAGGATGGGGGACATTGTGATACTGAGTCAGGGGACACAAGGAGGAGGAAGGAAGAGAAAGTCAAGAAGGCTGGGGGACCTCTCCCAGGTGCCCCCTGCCGCTCCGAGTCTCCTCTCCGCCCTGACCCTGCAGGACTCAGCCCTGAGCCCTCAGCAGCCTCTGCAGTTCTCCAGGTGGAAATTCTCCCCAGAGGCCCTGTGTGTCTCTGTGAGCTGGTGCATCTGTCTCAGGGCCCCCACCCCCAGCAGCCCTCGGGGTCCAGGCTCAAACCTCTGGAGCGCTGGGCCCTCCTCCCAGAGGGGCGGCCGCCAAGGAGGCAGACAGGCCTCCTGTGACCCCTGCTCACCTCGCCCCGCTCCACACCAGTACAGACACACTTGCGATTTATCTCTCCCTATTGTTTACTGTGTGGAGGCCAGGCCTCCCGGCCAACTCTGAGCTGGGACGGCCAGCCGCGGCCCGACAGAGATGGCTGCCCCCGCCAAACCCGAACAGCCCCCCGCCTGCGGGCCTTGGCCGCCCCGAGCCAAGCAGGCCCTGAGCTCTGGCCCAGCCGGATGCTCTTTATGGAGCCCCAGGGCCCGTCTCCCCTGTTGTCTGCCCTGTTTATAAGTGTGTTCATGTTTGCCTCATGCTTTTATTCTGGGCGACGCCCTGGTCTGGATGGGGCCTGCATGCCACGCTGCTGAGCCTCTCTGCACCAACCCGGGGCTCCTCATCCATCATCTCTAGCTGTGCCCTGCAGCAGCGGTGTGGGGGATGCATCACCTTCGGGGGGCTGGCCGGGGTGAGTGGGGTGAGGGCTGTAGACTTGTTCTCTGCTGCACATGCATGTGTGTGTATAAGTGCACATGTGTGCATGCATATACATTTGTATGTATATGTCTGCATGAGTCCATGTGTTTCTGTGTGCAGGCAGGCACATACAGCCACATGTGTGCACACGTGTGTTAATTATTGAGGTTTAGGGGAGTTTCACCCTCAGTTGAATGCCCGGACCTGCTGAAACCCCCAGCCTGGACAGCAAAGGACATGGACACCACAGGACAGGCTGGACTTCCGGGAAGCCCTCCCAGTCACCGCCACGTGCCCTGAGCAAATTGTTCTCCAGTCTGGGCCTCACTTTCCCATGGGTGAAGGGAGAGTGTATTGAATCTGGCCTCATCATATGCTCTGGGCATTGAAGGGCTGCAGGGCTCCAGCTGCAGACCCAGGGCCTGTTTGCCCCGTGTCCCTCCTATAGCTCCGGTTGTTAATCTTTGGGGCTATTCCCAGGAACATGCATCTGTCCCCATACATGCAAAACTCAGTAAATTCACTGAGCACGGTGGTGCTCCCCTGTAATCCCAGCTACTCAGGAGACTGAGGCAGGAGGATTGCAAGTTCAAGGCCAGTCTGGGCAACTTAGTGAGAGCCCTTGTCTCAAAATTAAAAATAAAAGGGGTCAGGGATTTAGCTCAGTGGTTCTGTCGCCTGCCTCACAAGCACAAGGTCCTGAGTTTGATCGCCGGTACCAAAAAAAATAATAATAAAGTAAAAGGGGTTGGAATGTAGCTCAGTGGCAGAGCACTTTTCTAGCATGCCGGAGGTACTAGGTCCCCATCCCCGGCACTACAACAAATAAATAAAACATTCAATAAGGTCCTTAAAGTCGCTCATGCATCTTCTAGCTAAAACCCTCCATGGGGCCTAGAGCTTTTGACGGCAAACTCGGAGAGGTGGTAGTCACCAGGATGTTCCCAGCAGTGACCAAGAGACCCAGGGCTGCCACTCTGTCCTCCAGGGAACAAATCACAGCCAGATCTCAGAGCCCTGGCCTTGGCGGGTGACTGAGGCTACTGCTTGACCCTGGATTGTTAGATGCGAAAGGATAGCAGCCCCTTGCACCTGCAGAAACTTGGGGGGCCAGAGGGCTCACCCTGCTGTGTGGCCCCAGGCTGAGCCCCCACTGGTGCCCTGGTGAGGAGGACAGCAAATCTTAGGGCCAACAAGAGGGAGCGTGGGGAGCCGCAGAAGGTGCTGGTGGTGCAGGGACAGCAGGGGCTCTGCTGAACCCGTCTCCCGTGGTGACAGCCAGGCCGAGTGTGTGACACTCCCCGGGCATCGCCATCCCAGGGACCTAAGCCCTGGGATCTGACTGCAGTGGCCAGATGACACCTCAGCCACCAGGCACCCTGGAAACTCCTCAGAGACTCTGACTCCTGGACCTCCTGCCTAGGGCTCCTGTCCCTGGCGGCACCCTCGTGACAGCAGAAGCCTTTGTGTCCTGTGGCCTCCTGCTTCCTCCCTTGCACCAGATCCAGCCTGGACCCTGAGACACAGCGTGGCCTAGGGGCGGCTGGGTGGGTGCTCACAGGAGAGGCGGGAGAAAAGTGGCTCCTAAGGACACAGAGGCTCCCAGGGGGGCTTCTGGGTCTCTGCATCCTGGCTCACCACATCCACTGACCTGAGCTGTCAGGGTCCCCCAAGAGACTTCAGGGCTGGAGGTGACCAGGCGGATGCCTCAGACGCTGAGGGGCTTGCACGTGACAGAGGATGAGCTGGGTGCCTTTGCGCTCTGAAGCCTGCCGATCTCAGTCCTGCGCTGAGGGGTCTCGGGAAGCCCAGGATGCCCCCTTATACATCTGGGAGTCCAAGGTCAAACTCAAGGTAGGTGCCCACCCCACCCCCACCCCCACCCCCGAGCCCAGCATCTCTGGCTCACGTTTCCTAGGATAAAGGGCTGGGCTTCCAGGTCTGTGAGGCCCGTAAAAGTGCCAGTTACTACTCCTGTTCTCCAACGCAGCACCGTAGGGAAGCCCTCCAGAGAAAGAAACAGCATTTCATGCATCTAAAATCACGGTCCAGTGACGGTGTAATTCAATTATCATCTTCCCCATGCACTAGAAATGTCAGCGTCTCCACCAAGCCCCTCCTCCACCCACCCGAAACCCGGCTTCAACCCGACGCCCATAAATCTGTTTTGCTTCTTGCGCGCACGAGCTGCCTGGGAAAAGGCCCCGCTCACTGTGTCTGCTCTTCCGTCCAAACACTCAACGCCTTTGAGATTTTATGATCTCGGATTATTGACTTGGCCCCCCGGATCCCCTTGAGGAAGGCGGCTGTTTGGGAGAGCACAGAGAGGCCTCGCTGACCTCAGCTTCACCCCTCGCCTGGCCTGGCCAGAGCAGGGAGGATCGTGCAGCGGCCTGGGAGCAACACCTCGGGCTGCGGCCGCCCCGCACCCCACCTGTCCCGAGGTCCCCGGCTCCTTTCCATCAGCTTCCTGGCTCCCTCCGCAGCCCTAGCTCCTCCTGGCCACAAGGAACCCCCTAGAGGAGGACAGACAGGAAGGGCGGAGGGGTCGCGTGCACCCCACAAGGGCCTCCTCCAGCCGCGCTTCCTGCTGCCACCCAGAGCTAGAGAAGGCTGGATGGTTTTCAGCCAATCCGGAAAGGTGGTGCAGGTTGTAAAGATGTTGGTTGATATCAGGAATGCGGGGCCGCTGTCTTTGCCTGGAGGGAGCCACAGTCTGGGAGGGAAGCTAGGAGGGAACCCAGAACCGTGAGCCCAGTGTCCGGTAGTGTCCAGATGGCTTGAGGCTCAGAGGGCTCCGGTGGGGCTGTCCAAGCCTCCTGGGGGAGGGCAGGGTAACCTCTATGAGGCATGATCAAAATACACCGTGAATATTCAAACGTTTAAAGTTTATTACAGTAAAATGTAACCCCCTCACTTCCAACACACGGATCCCAGCATTCTTGCCACCTTCTGAAGCAGCTCTGGAGTCCTCTTTCGTGAGGGTCTTCACAAGGTGTGACCAAAAGTACAGTGAATGCTGCCATCCGAGGGGAAAGCAGGCTCGTAAAAATGTGATGGTGTCCTCATCCACCTTATTCACCGGATCTGGCACTGTGCGATTCTGGCTCTTCCCCAAAGTCAAAATAGCCACGAAAGATAAGGGTTTTGAATCAATTCAGGTCATCAAGGCAGCCAGGACAGTGCAAAACTTTCCAAAAGACTTCCAGAAAGTGGCAAGAATGATGCCATCAGAGTGTCCAACAGATACTTCTTTTTTATTATGTTTTATTACTGGGTGTTAAAATTAGATGGTGGTGGGGTTTATTTTGGGAAATTGGTGCATGTACCTAACATATCCTAATCAATTTCAACCCTCTTGAGTTTGGAAAATATTTCTGAAATACAATACAAAAACCACAGGGCCCAGAGATTTAGCTCAGTGGCACCGTGCCTGCCTGGCAAGTGCAAGGTCCTGAGTTTGATCCCCAGTTCTGGGAAAAAACAAAAACAAAAAAAAGCACAAAGAGGAAAAGAAAAAAAAATCAATAAACTTTTTTTTTCAGTTGTTAATAAACTTCTTCTAAATGAAAAACTTTAGCTGTTCTAGTAACACTATTCAGAAAATAGTAAAGGCAGCTGGGCATGTAATCTCAGCACTCAGGAGGCTGAGGCAGGAGGATCGCTGTGAGTTCAAGGCCAGCTTGGGCTCCATAGTGAGTTCAAGGACAGGCTACACTACATAGCAAGACTCAAAAAATAAAAAAAATGATAAAGGCAAGCCAGAGACCAGAATTTTTGTAAAACATCTCTAACAGAAGGAGCTGTATCTATAATACATAAAGAGTGTTTGCACCTATATAGAAAGTAGACAAACATTCCAATTTAAAAATGGGCAAGGAGCTAGGGGTGTAGCTCAGTGGTAGAGGTCACACTTAGTATGTGTGTTCAATCCCCAGAACCAGAAAAACAAAAACGAAAACTAAAAATGGGCACAACCCAGAATTCTCACTCATATCTGATGAATGTATAAAATGGCCCAACCACTTGTTTTGGGGGCCCCTACTGGGGATTGAACCCTGGGCATTTGGACTAAGCTACATCCCCAGCCCTATTTATTTATTCATCTATTTATGGGGCCTCCCTAAGTCACTAAGTTACCCAGACTGGGCTTGAACTTGCAACCCTCCTGCCTCAGCTTCCCGGAGTGCTGGGATCACAGGTGTGTGCCACCACAGGAGGCTGCCACAGCTATAGCATCCCCTAAAATGGTACATACTGACCATATGATCCAGCCATTCCACTCCTAGATATTTCCCCGAGAGAAACGAAAATGTCTATCCACATTAAAAACAAAACACATGTATATTTATACCAGCTTTGTTGGTAAGAGCCAAAATCGGAAAATAAGCCAACAATTTTGGTGGAGTAGGGGTAACAGAGCCAGACTGCAGGGGATCGTGGAGAAATGTGGGAGACATGAAAACAGAGAATGCGGACACTTCTTAAAATAACTTCGCTTTGAAAGAGAGGAAAGTAGGCTATCAGGAGACCGGGAGCGGAGTGGAGGGTTAGGGAGGCTGGTGGTTTTTAGTCACGGGAGACTTGGGTGTGTTTAATTACCACCAGAACAGAACAAGAGTCCAGTCTTCATCTGGACTGTCACTGGGCTATGACAAAGCCTCAGATCCAATTCTATGGTAAAAGGAAACTCTTTTCAATCCATGCTGATATCAGAGTATCTGGATATATGTATAAAAAAAGAGAAAGAAAGAGAGAAACGAATTTCGATCCCTACCTCACACCACACACAGCAATGAATTCAAAATAGACCATAGACCTAAATGTGAAATCTACAACCGTAAAGTTCATAGAAGAAATCACAGGCAAAGGATGTGACCCTCACTGCCCACCAGCAGAGCTAAAATGAAAAAGGACACAATTCCAAGTGTCTGCAGGATGTGGAGCATTTTGAGTTCCCTTCGCTGCTGGAGGAAATGTAAAGTGGTCCAGCTACTGTGGAAACTGTTCAGCAGTTCCTCCAGAAGCTTGACGTACAGCCACCTTCACACCCTCATATGCTCAAGACAAGCAGGTTCATGGGTCACCAGAAGATCCATATGGGCAGAATTCCTACAGCCCCGACTAGTACGGCTCCAACAGCCATGAAGAGAGAATGGAGAAATGAATTACGATTGACCAAACAATGGAATTCATACTGCTATGACAAAAGAATTGATTCACATAAACTATGGAGAAATGTTAGAAAAATGTTACTGAGCAAAACAAAAGGGGAGTAAAGGAATATATGGTATACAATTTCATTTCTTCTTGTTGTTTTCTTTTTACCATGAAGATCAAACCCAGGGCCACAGGCATGTGAGGCAAGCTCTATACCATTAAATTACATCCCCAACCCCTAAGTCCATTTTTATGACATTCAAAAACAAATAAAAATACAAATAATGATAAAAATGGAAAGAGGTGTGCCTGCTTTTTCCCTACCACTTGACTGAAAAGAGGATGCAATGGATGGAGCTTAAGCAACCATTTTGGACCACAAGGTCAATGCTCCACATCAATGCTGAAGGTAAAGAAACAGGTAAGAAAGATCTGGGGAGTTTGGTGATTCTTGAAATTCTACTCATGCCCCTTGACTACCTTCCTTTAAACTCTTTATAGAGGGAAATAAATCTCTCATTTGTATAACCTACTTTTATTTTGGTAAATTGTGATCAAAAATTTTCCAGCAGATACAGCAATAGAAAGGTGGCATCCAGGAGGGAGAGGGAAGGCAGCAAGGACTAATGGTGACAGAGACCAGGGGGTTCTGCACACTGGGGGGACACAGATGCTGTGGGAGTGGGAGCAGGAAGTGGGGCCGCCAGAGTTGGAAAACAACGACAGGGCCCTGGGGTGGCTGGCAGTGTGGGGCAGAGCAGATTAGAGGCGAAGGTGACTGAGAGGCCACAGGGAGGAAGTCTGCAAAGTCTCCTGTGAGGAGAAAGGTGACCCAGAGGTCCGGGGGGACACAGAGGCAGGGGAGAGCGGGGCCTCTGGAGAGGCCTTGGAGGCAGGAGACTGAGGGCCCCCCTGGCCATTAGGCCAGGCAGGGAAAGGCTGGGAAGCAGGGTTTGGGGGAGGCAGAGCCGGAAACTCCCTCTGCCCACCCCTTCTGTTAGCCTCTGCCGGACCCAAGCTGGAGATCCTGCTGCCTTCAGTTGGAAACCTATTCCCCTTGTCTTGGCATTCAAGGCCTCTGCAGCCACACTTATTTGCTTCTCCTGCCCATTAGGCTGTGTGTGAGCAAACAGGGCCTGGGCGGGGGGTGGAGGGGGTGGGGGTTGGGGGGGTGCAAGAGATGAAGGACTTGGGCACGGTGGCAGGTGGAGGTGGGGTGGCTTCAAGGGACAGTCCATCTGCCCACTCAGTGATGTGCACGGCCAGGCCATGTTGCTCTGGGGGGTGAGGAGCCCAGCCTCTCATGGATGGACCCACATGAGGGGAGCAGATGCCAGGGAGAGGTGGGCCAGGTTCAGGGATGTAGGAGTTTGGCACCAACTTTTGGCCTCGTAGGGAAACTGAGGCAGAAGCCTAGACCCAGGAACCGGGCTGTGCACTGCATGAAGATAAAGGGCAGAGCCATGGGATATGTCAGATCTTGTATCAGGATCTGCAGAACCAGTAAGGGTGAGAGCATGTCCCCAAGAGAGAGGAAGGTGTGCCGAGGTACAATCTAGGCAGCCCGGAAGCTGGGTCCAGGGGACAGGAAGGAAGCACCCTGCCAGGGTCAGGGGAGCTGGGATCAGGGGACACAGCCACCCACCATGCTTGGCCAGGCGCAAAGGAGAATGCCCACCCGCCCTCGGCCCTCTGCCTCCAGCCCGTCATGCATGCCCTGGAAGCCACAGGGTGAGGGGCCCTGGTGAGGCCAGGGAAGGTCTGTGTCCTGGGCACAGGGGACGCAGGAGGAGTAGAGTACATGGGGTGGGGCGAGCATGGCACAGACCTCACTCGGCAAACTTCAGGTAGCAGTTTCGGTCCATTTACAAGGTGTGATCTAAAAATACAGTGAACATTTAAAATTTTAAAAGCTATTTACAGCAAAAGACACAATGCCATGAATCCCACCAAAAAACTCCCCCTCACTTCCAACACACTGATCCCACCATCCTTACCATTTTCTGAAGCAGTTCTGGAGTCCTCTTTTGTGAGGGTCTTTAGTTGCACCATCATGGCTGCCTCGATTTCCCTTATCCAAAACATTTCTCTTTCATGGTCACTTTGTCTTTGGAGAAGAGCCAGAAGTCACACAGTGCCAGATCTGGCAAATAAGGTGGACAAGGGCACAGGGTCATGTTTTTATGAGCCACCTTTCTGTTGGATGGTGCTCAGCTGCAGCAGTCATATTTTCCATCACACTTCATTAAGACGCTGATGAAAGAGGACTTCCAGACCTGCTTCAGAAAGTAAGGAGAGCAATGAGATCAGTGTGTTCGAAGCCAGGGCAGGTATCTTGAGGGAGATTCGTGGCAATGTGTCTTTTACTATAATGATATTTTTAAATTTAAACACACACCGTATTTTTCTATCACACCTCACATAGATTAGGAAACAAAACTCAGAAGCAAGTAGACTTGCCCTGGGCAGGCCTGGGACCCTGAATCTTGGCGCTCAGGCAAAGCTTCCTGCCTGCCCCAGGCCAGGTGAACATAGGCCAGGCAAAGCTGGCCTGGAGGACCCTGAGCTCCGTGCCCATGAGGATCACCTCTCAGGATGAGGACTTCAGGCCCAGGCCCTCCTCTCTCTGAGCCATCTGGCTCCCTCTGGGGCTCCAACGCCGCTCCGTCACGTGGCCACGCTGACAGATTGGATGTCTCCGGTGCGCCGGCTGCTGCTGCTAAGTGGCTTCCTGGCAGGGAGTCAGGGGTCACCTCATCTCTGCTCTGCTCCAAGCAGCGCCTGTCTGCTGCACCCAGCTGTGTTTAGAGTCAGCTCTGATATCCCAGAGCAGCCTCAGAGACCAGCAGACCCTTGGGACAGATGGCTTGGCTCCCCACTCATGTCTGCCCTGTGCTGCATGGGCAGGCCCTGGTGTGACCCGAGTTCTGGTCCCACGGAGCCGTCTAGGTCTGGGTTCCGTGTCCAGGCCCCTGGCTGGCTCTGGGCCTCCCCTCTGGGCCAGGCCTTGGTCTGGGTCCTCTGTAACTCCATGTGGTGTGTCCTGCAGAAGGGACTGGGCGAGCCAGACTGGGCAGTGTGGTCACATGTGGGGGAGCGAGTACAAGGCTTCCAGGGCCAACTCCACGTTGAGGTGAGCAACCCCGGCCAAGTCACTTCCTGTCCCTGGGACTCAGACCTGTCCTTCGAAAAAATGGAGAAGAGAGAGCTGAGTAGTTAACAAGTCTTGGGCAGGTGTTGGGCCCTCAGGCCCCCAGCTCCACCCTAGAGCGTCCCTAAAATGTATGGGTCTGGGTGGCCTGGCCCTTGCCTGCCCTGCTCGGCCAGTTGCCCTTGATTGGACCTGGTTAGGATTCAGATGTGGCCCCAGCTCTTGACCAGCTCCCAGCCAGGAAGGGGGCAGTTTGAGTTCAACAGGAGCAGGAGTAGAAGATATGTAGGCCTCAGGGACACAGCAGACAAGGCAGGGACCAAGAAAGGCTCTTGCTAGGCGTGGCGGTGCATGCCTGCAATCCCTGTACTCTGGAAGGCTGAGGCAGGAGGGTCACCTGGGCAATTTAGAGACTTAGTGAGTCTCTGTCTCAAAATTTAAAAAATTTTAAGAGGATTGGGATGCAGCTCAGTGACAAGGCCCTGAGTTCAAACAAAAAAGAAAAGAAAAGAAGGAAGGAGGGAGGGAGGAAGTCAGGTTTCTCAGCAGTGACGAGGAGCTGGTCTTGAGGCTGGGCAGGGCTACGCTGGGCAGACGGGAGGCCATGACCAAGTGCTCCAGGGTGTGGAGTGGGCCGTCCCAGCGCTCTGGGGAGGCAGATGCGGTCTCTGCAGTCCGAGCAGAGGGTACAGGTGTGGGCAGCGGGAGATCAGCTGAGAAGCGAGGCACCTGGGCTGGTGGAGAGTCCGTGGACCCTGGGACAGCCTCTGGATCCAGGGAGGGAATGGAGAGACAGAGAAGGGACCAGAGCAGGGTCTTTCCAGGTGTGCCTGGTACACCGTCTCGGAGTCACCTGAGGAGTTAGAGTCCAGATTCCAGGCCCGTCGCTCCATCGTCACAACCGGGTCACTTGCTGAGAACCTGACCGAGGACAGAGACAGCCCCGGCTCACAGAAGGACCTGGCAATGCAGGGCTGTTTGCCGTGGCCGGGGAGGAGCCAGGCAGGCAGGGCCCAGGGCGCCCATGCTCGCCATGTCTGTGCCAGTCTCCTTGGGCCTTTGGGTGACATTCTCAGCAAGGCCACTTAGCTCTGCCCCTTCCTTCTGAGGACCAGGCCTCTCGGGGGCCTGGCATCCCCCTTGCTAGCGGGAGGAGCCCTGTCCAGCAGACACACATGCTCTTTGTCCACCTCTCTGCAGGGGATGGTGCCGGGGTGGTGTCCACCTTGGTCGGGGCCCAGGCTGGGTCTGCAGTGCCAGCCTCCCATCTGGCCCTGGCTTCCAGGCCCTGCCGAGAGGTCAGGATGGCTGTGATGGCTGCAGGCGGCGGGCAGAGGAGCAGGAGCACACGGAGCCTGGCCTGCCAAGTCCACGGCCACTGCAAGCAGCTCTGGGCTCTGGGTTTGCGTGTGGGGGTGAAGTACCCACTCCCCCCAAGGCTTGGGAGGCCTCACGTCACCACAGCCAGAGGATGCACAGGACCAAGGCAGCAGGCGGAGGCGGTGCCAGGGACAGGGCCACTTGGGGCACCAGGGCTCGGCAAGGGGTCTGCGAGCTGAGCCCAGGCACCAGGTGAGGCTTGGCCTAAACTGAGCTCCCTTGGTGCCTGGCACAGGCAAAGGCTGGAGACCTGGCCTGGCCTCTTCCAGAGCCCTCCCAGCTGGGCAGGGTGGGGTGGGCCAGGGGCTGGGCGCGGCTGCTCATATCTTCCCTGTTACTTCATCCATTTTGCTCCCACTGATCCTGTTTATCTTGCTGGGAACGCAGCCGCTGAGGCAGAAGCTGGGGCCAAGGGAAGGGGAGGGGCTGGGCCCCCTCCAGAGCCCCAGCCCCGCCTGCCCTGCTCCCTCACCTGGGCCCCAGGCTGAGTGTGCCTGGGGACAGCCATTGGAGCATGGGCCTGAGGACCCCACGAGAAGCCAGGTCTGGGCAGGGGCTGCCACAGCTGGGCTGTGTGACGTGGGCCAGGAAGGGGTGGCCTCCAGCTTTCCTGTCCTCATCTGGGAGTCGAGGGGAGGTTCCAGAGGACTTTGGGGTGCCTGTCATTCCCTCATTCTTTCTTTCTTACTGAAGATCAAAACCAAGGCTTTTAGACTGAGCTGCACCCCTAGCCCTTTAAAAAAATTTTTTTTTGAGACAGGGCCTTGGTAAAATGCCCAGGCTAACCCCAAATTTGTAATACTCCTGCCTCAGCCTCCAAGTAGCTAGGATTACAGGCCTGTACCCCCTAACTCAGCTAGCCTGTCACTTCCTAACCCCCACCCTGGAAGCAGCCCTGTGCTGGCCCCTGAAGTCCTTTCTTACACTTAATGCTGAAGGTCACCAGGAATTCTGGGGACCCCACTGGAGGAAGGGAAGGGGGCTCTGCAAGTGGCATTGTGCAACTCCCATGGCTGAGACTGCAGCTTCCAGCCCGGGGTTCAGGGCGGGCCCCAGGAGGAGCGGGGGTGGAGTCCAGGCTGGGAGAAGACTGGAGGGCTGCGTGGGGGTCACAGCACAGGAGGTGAGGGCAGCCACACCGGTGTGCGGGCCCCGGGGGCTCAGCGCCTGGGACATTTGCTCAGGAGCTGGTCAGAGGCCCTGAACACCGGGCCCTGGCTCTAAGGGGCCCTAATCCCCTGTGCGAAGGAAACCAGTCTGCTCTGAAGTCGGCCCCTCGGGTCGGGAGCCGGGTAGGTGCTTTGGTTTTATTAAGCAGCCCTGACAGAGCCCTTGTCCTTAGCAGTGAGCTCAAGGGAACCAGGGACTGACAGGCCTCATCGGAGGTGAAAACCAGGGTCCAGAGAAGGCAGTTAAGTTTCTGAGCATCACATAGCCGTGATCAGCAGAGCTGGGATCCCAGCATGGCCTGCCTGAGCCTACAACTTGGGGACTCTTTACCTTCCCAGCCTAGAGGATGCCCTTGTGGGTCCCCTCAGAGACCCAGGAGGGAGTGGATTCAGGTCGGGCACTGGGGACAGGGTCTCAGCATCTTCTTTCCTCCCAAGACTTGGTTTTCCAGTCCATGGCATGGGGCACGAGGGCCCCACTCCAGGCCTGGAGCAAGGAGAAGAAATGAGATCATGTTTGTCCAGGCCCGGGAACATCTTGGAAAGAGAAGGCTGGGCTAAGACAAGGGCCTATTGTCCCCCTCCCAGCCCCCGCCTGTTCCGCCCATCACCACCCGAGGCCAGCCTGGCCCACAGGCCCCAGTGGCCGCCATGTGCCAGCGCAGGGTGTGACTCAGTTCCCCTCCCTTCCCGAGGGTGACACTGCCAGGAACCAGTCCCACGGTCAAAGCTCTGTCGGGTGCCCCTGGGAGGGGGGTGTGCGGAGACAGCAGGGGCAGCTCGGGAAACCCTGTCCTGGGGTCTTCGCTGCACCCTTATGGCCGGCTTGGGTGAGCAACCCAGCGATCATAAAACCGCCACAACTTTCATGCTTGCTTTTCAACAGTCCTGACAAGGATAACCTCGTGGCGTCCCTGAGGGACACTGCGGCTGTTACCCCATCTCACAGATGCAGCCCACTCACCTGGGCCCCCAGCCCCCAGCCTCGAGACCGGGATGGAAGAGATGGGATTTGAACTGGAGTCCGAGTGGCTCTGTGGAGCTCTGCAAACAGGTCGGGAAATAGGGGCCTGCCTGGGGGCCAGGGCGGAGGCAGCCCCAGAGCCTGACCCAACAGAGCCCCAGGCCCCTTCCCACTGAGCCTGTGGACACTGCTGCAGTCCTTCACTGCAGAATGGGGAGGCTGAGGCAGGTCAACTCTTGCCCTCCCCGGGAGCTGGGAAGCCCCTTGGACCCCTAGGTCCGAGAAGAGGACTAAGCAATTTCAAGCATGAAGACACCGAACAAGGTCATCCGTGGGCAAGTAGGCGCCCCTGCAGCTCTGAGGCCCTGTGGGGCTCTCAGCCACCCGCCAGAGGGACAAATAACAGCTCCGGCTTAACTCGTCCACAAGTAAACTGGAGATTTCCTCTCCAGCCCGCTCCTCCCTCTGTCTCCCCACCTCAGGAAATGGTACCATCGCCCGCCTGGCTGGCGGCTCGGGCTAGAAAACCGGGAGGCAGCCTCGGCCCCCTCCTGCCTTCACCCCCACATCCCGCCACTGCCAAGACCTGTCAGCTCTCCCTCCAAAGTAAACCCCAAACCCACTCCTTGCACTTGAACGGCCACCACCACCCCTTCCGGCCCCTCCAGACCCCCTGACAGGAGCCAGATGGGAATCGGGTCCCATCCTTGTCTACACGCCTCCGTTCCCCGCAATGGACGCCTGGCCATCTGCTAACAGCTCTGAGGCACGGATGTCACCTCCTTCCGCTCTGAGCCACTGCGTTCTCCTCTTTGCATCCGTGGGTGTGACATGCTGGTCCCTCTTCCTGGGCGCTTTTCCCTCACTCTGCACCCCGCCAGTGCCTTCTCAGTCTGTAGCTCACTTTTCTTACCCGAGGAAGGAGCCTGCTCTCCTGCTCGCCGCCTCCCCCTTGCAAGCAGGCAGATGCCTGGTGCAGGAGTGAGCCACAGCAGTTTGGATACACTGAGCTTCTCCAGTCCTTTTTGGGTGGAATCCTCCACACCTTCCCTTGTCTCTTCCCTTTTTCCAGATGTGGAGACTGAGGCTCAGAAGCTGGGATAAGTTGCCCGATAGCATGCAGCCAGAAGATGGAAGCGCTGCATTTAGAATCCCGGTTTCTCAAGCTGGAAGCCTGTGCATCTGACCACTCGCTGTGCTGTCTGCAGTGGTTAACTGAGATAAACGCTGTCAACACTGTTGCCATACTGCTCACATTGCAGGAGCTGCTGGTTATAAGGTGCATCGTTGTTTTACAGCCACTCATTCAGGTTAAAAAAAAACTGACAGTGAAACTGTAGCCTGCCACCCTAGTTTTAAAGATGAGAAAATACAGGGGGTGATCATTAAGTATTTTAAAACTTTGTGAAATCTGCTGGGCTTAGTGGTGGCACAAGTTTGTAATCCTAGCATTCAGGAGGCTGAGGCAGGAGGATCTCCCAGAGTTCAAAACCAGCCTGAACTACATAGCAAGATCCTGTCTCAATAAATAAAAGAATAAAATAAAACTTTATGATATCAGATTAACTTTAAAATGTTTTGCTGTTTCAAGCTTTTAAATTAACCTCTCCCAATGATATATAATAGCCATTATTTTCTTTCTTTTTTTTTTTTTTTTTTGGTACTGGAGATTGAACTCAGGACCTTGCGCTTTCGGGGCAGGCGGTGGAACCACTGAGCTAAGTCCCCAGGCCAGTAGCCGCTATTTTATCTTCAACAATCATGAGATTGTCTTGGGATCAAATGATTGAATTAACTGGGAAACCTGCACTATATAAAAATATATTCTTCTCTTCGTTCTTCCAGAAAATAACATTGCAGAGAATTTTTTTTTTTAAATAAAGATGTGCAAATAAGAGAACAATGTTTATTGAGAAATGATGCAGTAGAAAGTTTTTGGTTTTGTTTGTTTTGTTACTGGGGATCAAACCTAGCAGCACTCTACCTTGAGCTACTTTTTAAGTTTAAAAAATTTTTAAATTAAAATTTAAAATTTTTTTTTAAATTTTGAGATTGAGTCTCAATAAATTGCCAAGATGGGACTCAAATTTGTGACCCTCCTGCCTCAGCCTCCTTCAGTTGTAGGTTTGCAGAAGTTCGCCCCCACAAAAACCTTCCAATCCTGTGGGCTCAAAGGGCAAAATGACAGGTGGATTTCTCTGCAGTGCTGGGCTGGTCCATGAGCAGCAGGAGTGGAAGACGCCCTGGCCCAGGCCTGAAGTGTTCAAGGTCCCTGGGGGCAGCTGGGTGAGAACAAACCAAGTGGGTGGCCGGGTGGCGGGGGCGGATGGGGACAGCCCTTCTGGGGCTTCATCTTGCAGGACGGGCGCCCATGACAGTACCAGGGCTCCCTTTGAAAGTTAAAAGATGGAGTGAGGGGGGTGGGGAGTCTGCAGTGGCCAGAGGGCCTGGGAGAGTCTGGGTGATACCGTCAAGGACCCGGCCACTCCAAGGCCGCATGGGGACACAGAGGCCATCTGATGCTCTCTTGGGGCCCCTGGCGCGGCTGGCCCTGCCGAGAGGGGCTTGGGAGCAGGCAGGGTGGAGAGCGGCCTTCCCTGCCCAGGCCTGGGAACATCCGGGCTGGCCAAGGGCCACCGAGCCTGGTGAAAGGCACACTTACCATGACGGATGGGGACCCCGCCAGCCCTGCCAATTAGGCAAGATGGAGTGCCAGGGCCCAGCTATAAATATCTCGGCCGCCGACCGGCCCAGGAATGTAAATGGTGGCGTTGAACAAGCAGGAGAAAATGTTCAGTTTAGACAGGATGGGCTCGGGGGGTTTTAAAAACATGTTCTTTGCTCCACCAAGACTTTGAGTTGGGCAGCAATAAGCCCGCTTCCCGGAATGTGAACCCCACTTACAGCTTTGTCCTGGTCAGGGGGTGCCTGGCGAAGGAGGGAAATGGAGCCCCGCCAGGTGTCAAGGCCACCATCAGCAAGTGGCCCCTGTCCCCGGCCTCTGGTGGCCCTGAGAGTCATGGGCCAGAGCTGAGGGGCGGCTTCCCTTCAAGACCAGAGACAAAGAAGCTAGGCTTCTGCTGGGGTCGCATGAGAATGGGCCCTCTGTGTCCTTCTACCCACCCTGACACCCGTTAATTTTTTTTATTTTAATTTTATATTTACAGTCCCAGAGCCTTTGCACCGAACTACATCCTCAACTCTTTTTAAAACTTTTTTTTTTGGTACTGGGGATCGAACTCAGGACCTTGTGCTTGCAAGGCAGGCGGCAGCACCACTGAGCTAAATCCCTGGCCCTTTAAACCGTTTTTTTTTTTGGTACGGGCGATTGAACTGGGGTCCTTGCGCTTGCGCAGCAGGTGGCAAAACCACTGAGCTAAATCCCTGGCCCCCTTTAAAACTATTTTTTATGTTGTGAGCAGGTCTTACTAAGTCTCTAAATTGCCCAAGTTGGGGTTGAACTTGGAATCCTCCTGCCTCAGCCTCCTAGAGCACTGAGGTTACGGACGTGCATCACTATGCCTGGCTCCGAACACCCTTTTTAAATCTCAGAGTAGCTTTGACCAACAAAGAGATTAAGCCTCCAGGTCATCTGCTCTTGTGTTTCGAACCAAAGGTTGTAGGACAGGCAGAGAGAAGCAGGGGCCAATGGGAAAGGAGACAGCTCAGGCAGTGTCCTGCATGACAGCAATGCTCCTGCAGAGGGCTTAGAGCCCCCGGGATGCTCTGAGGTCTCGGATGGCAAACACACAGCGTTGCTGGGGGTTCCAGACACCGGCAATGTGGGTGTCCATTCCTCAGCCTCCAAAGATTACTTACACTGCAGCCCCCGGGGCTTCCTCCTGCGTGGCCCGTTCCCCCAGCACAGGCCTGCAGAGGTGGCCCTCTTGTCCCTTATCGCCAGGCCACACATCCCATGGCCACATAGGTTGGTCTTTTTCTCTGTGATTTCTTCTATTGCTTGAAAACTTACAAAACTCTCCAGGAAATGTAAGGGAAGTTAAACAAGTTAAAGAAAGAATTTATAAGTGCTTTTCCAGAGGGTACAAAAAAAATTTAACTTATTTCCTACTAGCAGGTCTAGAATTTTATTATGTATTTATATATGTTTCAACTTTATAATCTGTCTGGAGATCATCTAATGTCAGCCATAAAGTGTTTGCTAATTTCCTCTCACTCCGAATTACTGACCTTTGTCTCCTGTTGCTATGGAATGCTTATTTCCTTGTGGATTGCATTGTATATGTAAGTGACACTTAGATATAGGAATAATTGCTGCTTCCTTTTCTATTCTAGTGGTTCCTATTGCTGATCTTACTCCACCATGGTGCTATTAAATTATTGTTCCTCTAGACGATGCTTTATTGGCGGCTTTATAGTATAGTAATCAAGATGATGGGCTTTAAAGTCACAATAGTGGGGATTTACACAAGAACTGTGCTGCTTAATAAATGTTTAAGCTCGGGCAAGTTAGCTCCCAGCTTCTCACCTGTAAAACGGAATATGAGGAGACCTATGAGTAACATCAACCTCACAAGCTAAGAGCAAATGGAGAGCTAGATCTGGGAGCCCATTGCACAGAGGGACATCAGGTTAGCCCTGCTCAGAGATCAACAGGAGGTCTGCCTACCACTCCTCTTTTTCAGGATTATTCAGGAGATGCTCGCCTATGCAATACAGCAAGAAAAAGAAAAGTGCTGTGGTTTAGATTGTGAATGACTTGATGGCCTGGATGTTAAAGGTGTAGTCTCCAGGGTGCTGCTAATGGGGGACATGCAGTCTTTAGTGAGAGTTGGGGCCCTGTGGGACCCTCACCCAGTCTCTCTCTTCCTCCTTTGGTTGCTGGGTGTGAGATGAGTAGTCTTGCTCCCGATACACTCTCACCATGATGAGCTGCCCCTCAAAGCAAGGGGGCCAGTTGACCTCGGCCTGGAAACTTCCATACTGTGAGTGGAAGTAAACCTGCTCTAAGTCGATTAGCAGGTATTTCATTATGGTGACAGAAAGACGGGATGATTTGAAAGACAAGCCTAGAAACAAAGGCTCCCTGGGCATGTCCCTGGCTCACGTTGACTCAGGCCGCCAGTCACAGGCAACACCAGACCCCCAGGTCCTCCCTCCACCCCTACCAGGCAGAACATAACCCCCAAGTCATCCTGGGCACAGCAGAAAAATCCAGGCTTCCTGGGGAGAGGGGGCCTTAGCCTAGGTTCCCTCACACAGAGAAGGGCGAGGTGGTGGAGACCTCCACAGTGATGACTTCCTCTAGACCCCAGGAAGTGGATAACACCTGAGACATGACCTCCTCGCTCTGCTCCTGGGGGCTCAGAACCTGAGGTCAGAGAACCCAGAAGTCAGGACTCCTGGGTTCTGGGCTCCTGTGGAAGCCACTGGAGGCCACGAAGCAGATTCAGGTGAGAGGCTTTGTGGAGAAGGGACGTCCAGATGAGAGGAGTGGACATAGGCCAGAGGGGTGGGAGACCAGGGAGAGGTAGCTCTAGGGAGGAGGATGCCGGGTCCTGGCTGTGGGCAGGCTATGCCCCATGTAGAAGAGGCTGCCAGGCTTGTGGAGCAGAGTTAGAGAGAGCAGGGGCAATATTGGCACAGCGAGTCCCACAGCCCAGGGCCTTGTGGACACAAAAGATGTTTGCTTGAGTACTAGTGATTGAACCCAGAGGCTTCCCACTGAGCTACAGCCCCAGCCCTTTTTAATTCTTTATTTTGACAAAGTCTCCCTAAGTCTCTAAATTGCCCATGCTAGGCTCAAACTTGCCATCCTCCTGCCTCAGCCTCCCAGAGTACTGGGATTAGAGGTGTGTACCACCACACCCAGCTACACATTTTTTATGTTATCCTGCAGCTCCTGGAAGTTATTGGTGGGGTTCAGGCAAGTGGTAAGATGTGCATTTCTAAAAGGCCGGGGAGGTCTACAGGGGAAGGTGAGCGGCATCCCTAAGGCAGGTGAGGAGGGAAGGCAGCCTGGCCTGGGGGTGGGGGACAGGGGGTGGGGGTGGTGATGATGGGGGTGAGGACGTGTGGAAGGGCCGAAGACAGGCAGCAGTGTGGGTGGGACAGACTGTAGCAGGAGCAGAGAGGAGGGTGTTGATGGGCGGAAAGGCAACATCTGCTCTTCAGTGTCCTGGCTGGGAGGTCCCTGCCCCAGGAGGCCCCTGTCACCACAAGTCTGGTCCAGGGCCAGAGGGGCACAGACCCCAGAAGCCCTGACTTCCCGCTTCTCAGACCTCAGGTTTGGGGGCGCCCAGGAGCACACCTGTGTCCCTGACCCAGCACCTCTTCTCCCTGAGGGCACTGCAGAGCCGCAAGGTCAGATTCCGGAGGGGGCAGAGGAGGGGAGGCCTGAGGGGACCCTCAGTCTGAGGACCAGCAGCAGGGGCAGCTGGGGGTGATAGTGTGCACCTTCTGAAGTCGAGATGGCACAGGCCCAGCCAGGCAGGGGGTGTGGGCTCACAGGAGCCAGGAGAGAGGGTCTCAGAATGGGTCCCCAGTTGGAGCACTGCTGAGATGGTGAGTTCAAGAAAAAGCCACGGTAGCCAGGTGTGATAGCACACACCTGTCATCCCAGCACTCTAGGAGGCTGAGGCGGGAAGATCCCACGTTTGAGTCCAGCCTGGGCAACCTAGTGACTTAACAAGACCTTGTCTCAATTTTTTAATTTAAAGGGCTGGGGGAATATAGTGCAGTGTGAAGACCCTGAGTTCAATCTCCAGTACTTAAGAAAAAACAAAGAAAAGAAAAAAGACTCAAGTGGAGGTCAGAGAGGGAGGGCTTTGTCCACAGTGGGGAGCAGGGGGTTGAAATCGGACCCCAGAATTCAACAGTGAGCTCCGAGGGCTGTTGACCCTTCAGGTGTCTGACCTGGCCCGCTTCCCTCCAAGAAGCCCCCACCCAGGGAAGATGCCAGCCCGGACCAAATTGTGCTGCCAGCCAGCACGTCCCGGCCCAGGCCCACCCTCCTGGGCTTTGGGCTGAGCTGAGTCCTGCCCCACCCAGACCAGGGTGAGAATTCCAGCCACACGGCCCTGTGATGTGGTCATGTTGGAAAAATGTTAATCAAATATTCTCTCCGTGTTTCCTTTCTTTCCCAGGCTGGATTCCTAGAAGACAGGAATTTATGGTGTGACAGCGCCAGCCCCCGCCAGCCTGCGGCCAAGGCCAACAGCCCAGGCAGCCACTGCCAAGCAGGGAGGGAGCGGCCCAAGGAGCTGGGCACAGGGAGCTGAGTGCCTGCGCTTACGGAGCCCTCTGACCCCCAAGTTCCCGACCAGGGGCCCCAACAAGGTCCCCCTCCTGGCCTGGTCACCCACATCTGAGAAAAGCGCTCCCCCTGGGACAAGGCCTGCGGAGATGCCCAGGGGTCTCTCGACAGCCCTGCAGCCATCACTGAAGGCCCATCCACCTGTCACCTGATGAGTCCCACTGAGTAAGAGGCACCTGGGAATGAGAACAATGCATGGAATGAGAAGGGGGGGTGACTGCCCCATGAAGCCGGGAGGACAGGAGGAACTGCAGGTTCCCCGGGATGGAGTGACCGCCCCATAGGTGGGAGGACAGTGGTCACCGAAAGCCTCCTGAAGGGCGTGTTTCCACGGGTGGCTGGAGTTCACCAGGCAGACACACAGGGAGGGACTTGGGGGAACATTCCAGCTAAGACCCCAGCATGCACAAAGGCCCAGAATGTTTATACCTTGGTAAGACTTTTCATATAAATAAATTCTCACATAAAAAAAATAAAAAGGCCTTTGGCAAAGCACATGTCTGGATTTCTTGCTTGGAAAATGAAGCCCTGCTCTGTCCTGAAGCCCAAGGACAGCGGAGAGCGTGACCTGACACGTCTCGGGTCCCTCCTCCTTCTACCCAGACACCCAGCAGGGTCGCTCTGAGGCCCCTGCAGCTCCTTAGTCTCTGTTCCCCTCCTCGCTCCCCCCGCACCTGCCCAGGCCCCAGGACTGACTCCAGCTGTCCTCTACCCTGGACCTGGAGTCTGGCAGGGGACAAGGTGTGGCCAGGGCCCTTCCCAGGCCTCTGCTCTCTGGGTGCCTTGGAACAGTGGGACTCTGAATCTTTGGCTTCTATTTTATTTTTCAAATCTCTCCGGCCCTCAATTACAGAGACTGAAGAAGAATCCCCCCTTATCACAGGGGATACATTCCAACACCCCAGTGGGTGCCAGAAACCACGGATAGTACTGAACCTTATAGACGAGGCATGGTCAAAAATAAGGTGAATGCTTACATCTAAAAATTTTATTACAGTGAAAGATGCATTGTCACAAATCTCTCCTAAAATCCTCCCTTTCGCTTCTGACACACTTATCCCAGTGTTCCTGCCACTTTGGAAACAGTTCTGGACATCATCTTTCCTGAGTGTCTTTTGTTGCACTGTGCGACTGCCTCAATGTCCTAAATTGATTGAAAACATTTCCTTTCATGGCTATTTTGCCTTTGGGGAAGAGTCAGAAGTTGCACAGTACCAGATCCAGTGAATAAGGTAGATGACACACCGTAATGTTTTTATTTGACAAAAATTTCCATAAATGTTTGATCAACAAGGAGTGATCATAAAACATGATGAATGTTTAAATTTAAAAATGTATTTCATGATCCCCAGCACCAAAAAAAAAAAAATGTATTTCAGTATAAGAAAAACTGCCATTAATTTCGCCATTGAAGCAATTATCCTATTGTTCTTGGCAACATGTCTTTTACTGTAATAAGGTTTAAAAAAATTTGAACACCATATCTTTCAATCACCCCTTGAATACTGTGCTGTTTCCTAACTTAATGTACTATGATAAGCCTTCTCCTTTTCATTTTCAGCTTCTGTTTGTCATATCCAAAATGCTGGCCTGGCCACTTTTGAGCTTTGGGACCATTGTTAGGTAAAATAAGGGTCACTCCAAGCACTGTGATATTAGTTGATCTGATATCCAACAAAGCTACTAAGTGACTAACGTGCAGGTAGCATATACAAGGCAGATACGCTGCTTCTTGTCCTGCACACAACACAACAGGGCAAAATGTGAGCTCTTGTTACACTCCTCAGGATGGCACACAATTCAGAACATGTGAATTGCTTATTTCTGAAATTTTCCATTTCATATTTTTGGACTGTGTTTAACCACATAGAAATGAAACCACAGTGAGTTAAACTGTGGGTAAGAAGGAACTACTGGATTACCTTGTCCCTGTTATTCCCTTTCCCTCCAACCATGGCCAGCCTTCCTAAGGGATCTGATGTATTGTCATAAAATATGGGTCACTGCTAACAACAATGGGAACAGGAATGGGGTTTCTTCTTGGGGTGATGAACATGTCTCAGAACCAGATAGAGTTAATGGTTATGCCACATTGTGAATGTGCTAAATGCTACTACATTGTGTGCTTTAAAATTCAGGTTCAAGATTAATTTTATTTTCTTTGCCCCCCCCACCTTCCTTTTTCAGTACTGGGGACTGAATATAGGGTTTTACACATGTGTTACCACTTTTTATTTTATTTTTAATTTTTTTTTTTTGGTACCAGGGATCGAACTTGGGTCCTTGCACTTGAGTAGCAGGCAATGAAACCACTGAGCTAAATCTCTGCCCCATGTTATCACTTTTTAAGTACCCTCTGTATTAACTTAGGGTCTCACTAAATTGCTCAGGCTGGATCCAAATTTATGACCCTCCTGCCTCAGCCTCCTTAGTAGCTGGGATTACAGGGCCACCATGTCCAGTCAGGGTTAGTTTTATATTATGTGAATTTTACTTCCATTTTGTAAAATATGCATCACTGTTTGGAGGAGGGGATTTTGATTTCTATCCTGCGTAGTACAGCTTCTTCTTGTGGTCCTCCATTATCTGAGTATCATACCACATAGCACTAGCCTGGGAAAAGATCAAAACTCAAAATTTGAAATAGAGTTTCTGTGGAATGTGTTTCATTTTCACAATATCATAAAATTAAAAAACCATAAGTTGACCCATCCTAAGTCCTGCTAGACAACAACCCATGTGGCCACCCTTCTGCTCCATATCCCTGCCAACACATGAGGTGGCCCAGCCTGTGAATGCCAGCAGCTTGGTGCATAGTAAGCAACATCTCGTCGCTATTTTAATTTGCATTTCTCTGCTTTCTTCCTATTTATGAATTCAAGTCTCCCTTCCCATGATCTTTGTTTGTGTTTCCTTTTTCACAAATTGCTAGTTCATACACCTCACCCATTTCTCTACCAGGATTGCTTTTTTTTTCCCCCTGTGCAGATATTCTTCATATATTCTAGAGAACATCCCTGTGTTGTTTAAAAATCAGAACTATCACAACCCCCCCACCCCCACCCCGCCCGTCTGTCCTTTTGTCCACAAGGGATCCTTCCTGGAACAGAAATCCTTCTGTTGGATTTTCTGGGGTTTTTGGTTTTGTTTTGTTTTGTTTTGTTTTTTTGGACAGAGTCTCACTATGTAGCCCAGGCTGGCCTCAAGCAATCCTTCTGCCTCAGTCTCCCGAGTGCTGGGATCACAAGTGTGCGCCACCACACCCAGCATTCAGTTGGATATTTTGTTGTTGTTGTTGTTGTTGTTGTTGTTGTTGTTGTTGTTGTTTTGGTACCAGGGATTGAACTCGGGACCTTGCGCTTGTGAGGCAGGCGCCGGAACCACTGAGCTAAACCCCCAGCCCTCAGTTGGATATTTTTGAGGACTTTGATACACATAGTTTAAAGTACATACAGATTTGTGAATGGTGAGGGCTTTGGAAAAGAAACCACAGAGGAGAACTTGTCCTAACCAGTACCAGCCCCCAGCCCAAAGTCACAGGAAGGGCAGCTGTGCGGCAGTGACAGGAATCTGGGCCACGGCTGACAGTCAGATCAGTGTGTTACAGGTCACAGATCTGCAGGGAGAGGACAGCAGGTTCATGGGAGGTGCCAAGAAGACAGGCTGTCTGCACCACTACCTAAGACCTCATGAAAGGCCACTCCAGGTGGACAGATGCAGGCTGAATGTGAGAATAAGACTCCAAAGAGCAGGGTGAGCTTTGGAACACGGGTCGAGAGCACTTCTGAAACAGAGCCACCCCATGCACAACCCGAGAGGCATAAAGGGCCGGCCTCCAGCCTTATCCAGAGGAAATGACACTTCCTCCCGGACACAGCCGGGCCCTGCCCACCCGTGAGTCATGAGCTCTGCAGGCTGGCAGCCTGGCCCGCCCTTCCCGACCTACCCAGGAGGGAGCAGAGTGCAGTGCCCACCTTATCTCACCCTGGCCCACGGCCCCTCAGACATGCGGTCAGGGCCGGGACGTGAGGAGGGTGGGAGGTTGAAGACAGGCGCGGGTCAGGGAGGGGTCAGGGTCCCTGGCCAGGCTGTCCCCACCCTCTCAAGGTGGCAGGGAAGGGAAGGCAGGAAGGGCCGAGGCCAGCCTCCAGGCAGGGGCAGCCTAAGGTCCATGTCACCAGGGGTGGCTGGTGGGAGAAGAGCGCCGGGCCGAGGCCCAGGGAGCAAGGGCCATACGAGGGTCTCCAACCCAAGACTGAGTGTGCTCCTGTCCCTGCCCAGTGGCTTTTGCACCCAGCTGCTTGCAGGACAGGCACAGCCAGACAGACACTGCTGAGAGTCAAGTGAGACCACCTCCACCCCCCCACTGTGTCTCCCTGGGTCTCTGTGAGTGTCTGGGTCCTGCTTGTTGCCCATGCATGAAGGGTCACCAGCACCAGCTCTGTCCTGGAGGCACTGAGTCACCATGGCATTGTGGCACTGTGTCTGGATCTCGGTGCTTGCTTGCTCCTCAGGGCTCTGGCACTGACTCCTGTATGTATCTCCCTGCATGTGACACGGACAGGTCAGTGTCCAACCTTCCCTCCCTGTTGCTTTGTCCCTGCCCTATGCCAACCATCTTTCTCCAGAGGCGCCTGAGACTGCAACGATGGTGTATCCTCTGCATCTGCAGGGGACACCATGTGTTCAGGAGCAGACAGGTTGGGCTCTGGAGGCTGACAGCCCGCTCTGCCTCTGTTCCTCAACCTGTAGGTTCCTACAGGTTCGTCAACCTGTAGACCCTGTAGCCAGGGTCTCTGTTTGTCTCTGGAGGTGGAGGGATCTCCTGGAGCCCTTCTATTTCCCTCAGGGGCCAGGTCTGTGGGTCCTTTCCAAGGTGAGGAGGGGTCTGTGGGGCTGATCCACTGGAGCCCCTCCTCCTCCATCCCCTAGCAGGGAACCAGTGTGCATGGGAAAGAACATTGGCCAGATTCTTCCAAATGCACAGAACCAGATGCGAGAGAGACAGATGGATAAGTAGATAGATGAATAAACACACATAAGTGTGTGATCAAACAATACTGTAATGTTTAAATTCTTTAGAAAATTAGTACAGTAAAAGACACATTATCATGGGTTCCCCTCAAAATCCTGCCCTCACTTCCAAGACACCCATCCCATTATTCTTGCCACTTTCTCCAGCAGTTCTGGAAGTCCTCTTTTGTGAGAGTCTTCACAAGGTATAATTTAAAAACTACAGTGACTGAGCTGCCAAGCGCCATCCGACAGAAAGCCAGCTCCTAAAGACATGACACTGTCCTCGTCCACCTTACTCACCGGATCTGGCACCTGCAGCTTCTGGCTCCTCCCCGAAGTCTAAATGACCCTAAAAGGGAAGCATTTTGAACCAGTTCAGGACATCGAGCCATCCACAAGAGCACAAGTAATGACACTCAGGAAAGGGACTTCTAGAACTGCTTCCAAAAGTGGCAAGAAAGCTGAGATAAGTGTGTTCCAACATGGGGCAGGGGGCACTTTGGAGGGGATTCATGGCAATGCATCTTTTCACTATAATATTTTTTAAATTTAAACACACCGTATTTTTCTATCGCACCTCATATATAATATTAGCTATAATAAAATACTGCACCTGGTGTCTGATGTCAAGGAATTATATTATTCACACATAGAAGTGCACACGTGTGGCGTGAACTTAACTCACACCAGCTAAGAACTGTCACACTCTGGACACGTCCTTGTCGCAGCACCCAGAACCTTGGCCCCCCCCGCCCCCCCCAACCGCTCCCCCCAACCGCTCCCCCCAACCGCTCCCCCCAACCGCTCCCCCCAGGTGACCGCGGCCTGATCCGGAACTGGATTTGGACAGGACACCGGCGCATGCTCATCAGAGCCCCTGCGTGGAGCTGCAGGGGTTTGATCTGATTGGATCTGACGCAGGCCGTAGCCCGGGCGCCCCTCTGCCTGCCCCCCAGTCCTCAGAGCCCCCGCCGGGAAGAGGCAGGCGTGGGCAGAGAGCCGTGGGTGGATGGCACATCCCCAGGGGACGGCTCCTCACGAGCGACCTCGCTGGCCAGGTGAGTGACGGCTCCAGGAGGGGCGCAGGAGCGGGAGGTGTTGGGGCGCGGCAGCGGCTGATTTACGATCAAGCAGCGATGGCACCGCCGGGTGAGGTGGGCACCACGACAGACCCTCGGAGATAAGAGGCAGAAGTATGCGAGCTATGTAAACAGCAGGCGGCAGACGCCGCTCTGTACCAACCGGAGACACCCAGGCCAGAAGACGAGGAGGCCACCTGGGGCCCCACCCGGCTCCCCCGACCCGAGGGCCTGGGACCCTCGATCTTTCCCAGCCCGCCACCACACCACTGTTGTCCTCACGTAACCCCTTCCCGGTTCTGCACCATCGTTCTCCAGGCAAAACCTGCCCACTGCTCAACGTGGCGACTGACTCCATCTTCCAACCTTCCAGATCTGCCTTACGGGATGGCCAAGCCCCTTGCCTGACTCCAGCCCTTGTCATCACCTACCCATCTCCCCTCCTTCACGGCTCACCACTGCCCCGCCCACTGTCTCTCCCACCCTGAATGTGCCCAGCACTTCCTGCCACCTCTGGGCCTTTGTACACAGAATGTCTTCCTTCTAATGTCTCTCTCCTTCCTGGTTTGCTGGCAAACTCCTATTCAACCTTCAAAAGCCATCTCATAGGTGTCCTCCTCCCTCTCTAAGGGAGCCTCGGCTCTCACAGCCCCCACGCGTCCCCAGCACTCCTGCCAGCCTTCTCCCTTCTCAACGAGACCTGTCTGGAGAGGAGGTCTCGAGTGTGTCCTCTCTGAGGCCCTGAACTCACCTTGGGCTTTTGAGAACTCAGTATCTCCACATTTAAGGCTAGAGGTTCCCTTCTTTTGTGAAGAGACCCTGCACTAGGGGGAATAGGACCCGAACTCCAAAACACACAGGCTCTCTCTGCAGGCCCCCTAAGCCAGCCCCAGGCCCAGGGACAAAAGGTTTCTGTCATGGATCCTGATCACAGTAGCCATGTGTAAGAATGACCAGGCCTGTTTAAAGGAGGGGAAACTGAGGCCTGGATGTGGCTCCGTGGTAGGGTGCTTGCCTCTCATGGGTAAGGCCCCGGGTTCCAGCAAAGAGGAGGAGGAGAAGGGGAAGGGAAGAGAAGGACAAAGTGAGGCTGGGCCAGGGTTCGTGTCCCTCCCCAAGCTGTTGGCTCCCTTAATGTCCTTGTGTCTAGGGGAGGGTGCGGACAGGGCAGAGGACACTCCAGCTAGTGCCTGGGCAGGACAGGGCACACCCAGCTCGGAGAGGTGCCCTGTGTGCCAGGCACAGGATTTGCCACTGCCCACTCAGAGAAGGCCACACACGAGCAGGGTCAGAGCAGATGTCCTCATGGGGCAGACAGGTGCCACTTAAGGGCCTGGGAGGACACAGAAGCAGGTGCTCAGCTGTCCATCCAGGCCATCTGTGGGGGAGGGAGCACAGCCGCGCAGTGCCCAGGTCCAGTGGCTGCAGACCCCACTGGACCCAGCCGTGTGTGCACTGCAGAGCCCCGACTCCTGCAGATGCTTCGACCCCCGCCTCGCCGCCTCCTGGAGGAATGTGGCCCAGGACGGAGACTGTGTCATCCGAGAAGCATTCTGTTTTCCTTGGGGTGTGCTCTGGGAAGCCGAGAGGACAGCCGGCCACGCTGCCGTCCGCATACTTGGGTGGCTGCCGGGCTGACGGCTGCCGTGCCAATGATGTCCTAGGTCCAGCGAGGCCAGGCTGCTCTGGTGAAGTCACCCCTCAGCCACCTGCCTGGGAGACCAGGTGAAAGAATACCTGAGCCAGGGTCTGGGGGTGGGGCTTGCAGGGAGCAGGGGTCACATGCCACCCAGCCCTGGGCCTTGATGCTCACAAGCCCCGCCTGAGCCTGGGAAACAGAGCTGAGGACACCCGGAGCCGCACCCCTTTCTGCACCTCGGTCTTACCCTCCATGCAGTGGGCTCCCTTGAGGCCTTTCCAATGCTGAGTTAGAAACTTCAGGTCTTGACCTGGGCAGCTCACAGCCACAGGGTCCAGAAGGACACACGCACACCCACACAGCGGCTACGGAGCAGCTTCTCAGGTGGCCTTTGAGGAGCGGCCATCTCAGGGTTGGAGACCTGGTCGCACCTGACTCTCCTGGCCTGCCTGGAGTCCCTGCTGTGGGGACAGGTGTGTGTCTGTGTGAAGGGGAAAGAGGCCACCTGGCCCTCTGACGCAGGGGTTCTGGGATGCTATGTCCTCCAGCTGGTGACCTTCAGGCCCAGTGTGGCTGTCCCCAGGCTCGGGGCCTCTCCAGGTGGCAGGGCCTCCCTGGACCTCCTGTCCCGCTGCCTGCCGGCCTGCCTGCCCCAGCCCGGCAACCCCATTTGCCTTGGCCTGCTGCTCGCCTGAGGCCTGGAACAGGTCACATCCGGCCCAGCCGTCTAAACAGGCCTGAGGCCTCAGAACTCATTGGGCCCAAAGGGAGCCCAAAATAACATCTGAGTCAGTCAGCGTCCCTGCAGACACCCCCACCCACCCTGCCCTGGGGAGGGACCTAGAGCCGGCCCAGACAGGGGACCAGGCCAGGTCAGGCGGCCACCTGCCCCGTGAGGCCCCGCCAGCGGCCAACCTGGCCCGAGAAAAGATCATCAGGGTGGGAGGGGGATGCTGCCCAGGAGGCTGTGGTGTGGACAGTTTCCCCCAGAGAGAGAAATAGAGGATGGCAGGAGCCAGGAAGGACCCTCAACCTGAGCTGGGGCCAGGGAAAGTCTCCCTGAAACAAATGAGTCTGGAGGGGTGGGCAGAGGGCAGGCAGGACAGGGATAGGAAATGCGCTCTAGGCGGCGGGAGTCATGAGCAGAAGCCCCCACAGCCAGAGGGGACCGAGCCCCACGAGCCCAGGGACTCGACCCTGAGCCAAGCTGGGGACCTCTGCCCTGTGACCCAGCAGCCACACCAGGCCTGTTCACCCTGTGCTAGCCCAGCTGAGCACAAGCACGGCCCCAGAAGAAGGGGCTGTGTGCCCTGTGACACCCACACCCACGTCTTCCCGCCAGTGCTCCAGAGGTCCTCAGGGGTCCTCAGGAGGTCCTGAGTCTGAAGCAGGGTCTGGTACTAGGCCAGTGTCACGAAGAGTCCCATCGAGTAAGGCTCAGGACCGGGCTGGGCTGGGGTAGAGGTCACCCTGGGCCCTGAGACCCAGATCTGTTTCATGAAGGGGTCAGGATGCACAAGGGCACCGAGGCTGGCTGAGGACCTGTCATGTCCCTACATCCCATTGAGTGACTCATGTCCCTGAGGTCATCTGCCCCTCGTCCCCAGACCAAGGCAGGAGGCAGATACCTGCGTCCCCACCAGCCTGCGGCCTAATCCCCCAGCTTTCCTGAGAGCGGCTCTGCTGTTCTTGGCCCAGGGCCACCACTGAGCCTGGCACGGCCTGGGCTTGGCGCTCACCAGCGAGCGAGGGCTTGGCCAGGGCCCAGCCAGGGCGGTGGACACGATTAAAGGAGAGAATATGGGCCTGGGCAGGGAGCAGGACCCTGCTGGGCTCTGGTCAGGGACCCTCTTGTCCAAGGGGGGTCGACAGGGCCTCCCCTGCTTACCTGGCAAGGAACAGGCAGAAACCAGCCCTCCCCTCCTCCCAAACCAACCAGGACTCCCCAAGGGACAGATGCAGAAGATGAGGGTGAAGCCCAGTCCCCCTACAGTGGGCCCGCTCAGTGCCAAGCTCTGGGCAGAGCCCTCCTCAGCGATCTGGTTTCTTGAGAGGGTCAGAGCAGGGGTCACAGTGGGCTGTGGGGAGCGTGGCGGCCACCCTCAGCCAGGCACATGCAACATGCATCGGCTCCGGACTCCCGCCACAACCCTCTCTGACAGGTGGGGAAACTGAGTCTGGGAGGGGTCATTTACCCAAGGTCAAATAGCTCAAAGTGGAGCAGTGGGGACTTGAACCTGAGCTAGGTGAAACCAAAACTGTGGTTTTCAAGAGGGAAGAGAGTGACAGAAACAGAGAGAGGCTGGGTTAGGGTCAGGGTGGGGCCCTCAGGCTGGATCAGAGGGCAGACCCAGGGGATTTGCCACTGAATGCCCCCCCACAGTCCCTAAAACCCCAGAGTCCCCGGTCCATTTAGTTAGCAATTGGTGTTTTCAACCCCTTTCCCTTACAGGCCTCTTTGGGGCCATTTCTCAAACATTTCCCAGAGAGAAACACTTCAGAGCAGAAGCCAGGGACCAAGTGCTCTACCACTGAGCCAGGCCATCAGCCCAATAATGCAGAATCGGAGACATCAGCCTCGGTCTCATTTGTCAGTACATCCTCAGTGGCCAGCACAGGGCCAGAAATGTTGGAGATGCTCAATTCACTTTCACAGAATAAAGGCCTCTTCATCCAATGGATAGAATATGAGCTTCCAACCAACACTACGAAGGAATAGCTGAGAGCCATCACATCCTAGAGTCAGTTAACCCTAAGAGGGCCTTAGATAGATGAGATCAAGGTCATCAAAGGCTCAATCCACCTCTGGCTCCCGGGCAGACAATACCAGTGAGTCTCACCTGGGAGCCCTGAGCACTTCAGAACCCCTGTTAATGCCAGACATGGCTGGGTGCGGCCTCCCTGAAGTCCTGGTTGGGGGAGCTGCAGCCCCCACATCTGTGACCAGGGGACAGGAGTGGCTGGGGAAAGCCAGGCCATGCTGTGGGTTTGGGAGGAGTCGGGGGAACAGGTGGGGAGGTCCAGCTCCAGCTGTAGTCTGGACTCAGAGTGGCCTAAGCCGTGAGTTTGTCCCTTGTGGGGTGCAAACGGCGGCCCCCGTCTCGCTGTCTGAATCCTGGCAAGCATCAGAACCAGCTTTCAGCCTGAAAACCACAGGCTTTTATTAATTCCAGGGCCCGGGGGAAGGGCTGGGCCATTGAACAACCTTTGCCACATTGGTCGGGGAAGGAAGAAGAGTTTTTTCCAAATTCTGGGGCCTCTGAGGGTGGCGAGGGTCAGGACAGGCTGAGTCCCAACTCTGTTGAGGTTTAAATTGCTCTGTGTCTGTGGAGGTCATAGGCCCAATGTGAAATGCGGAACCAAAACGCTTCTGCAGTAAAACACAGGAGAATGTCTGTACGATCTTCCGGTAGGCAAAGATTTCTTGCTATTGTTTTTCTTCAACTTTTCTTTTTATTTGTTTTTTGAGACAGAGTCTCACTATGTAGCCAAGCATGCCTCAAACTGACAATCCTCCTGCCTCAGCCTCCAGAGTGTTGAGATTGCTGGTGTGTGCCACTACACCTGGCCAAAGATTTCTTAAACAGGACAGAAAAACATACCATCACTAGAGAAAAGTCTGATTTTTCTTTTTATGCAGCCCTTTTTAATTTTATTTTGAGACAGGGTCTTACTAAGTTGCCAGGGCTGGGCTCAGACTTGCTGGGCTCCTGCCTCACCCTCCTGAGTAACTAGAATTACAGGTATTTGCCAGTGTGGTTGGCCAAAATGAATACATTTGACTGCATTAAAAAGCAGGGACTTTTGTTCAACACAAGCAACAGCGAAAGAAAGGCAAACCATGGAGTGTGAGAAAAATTTCTAATGCCCAAGCCAACTACAGAATTGCATCACTGTATGTAAAGAACTTCTACAAGTCAATAGGAAAATATCATATAATCCCATGTTTAAAAGTAAGCCTGGCCCTGAACGGTACTTAACAAGGATGTTAAAATGCCCCAAAAGCAAAAGGAGAAGGTGTTGTACTGTTATCAACATCAGAGAAATTAAAAAGTCAGAACCTCAATACTCAGCATACCCAGCAGGGCACTGAAATTTAAAAATTGGTGAGGGCTGGGGATTTAGCTCAGTGGTTTTGCCTCCTGCTGTGCAAGTGCAAGGACCCGAGTTCGATCCCTGGTACCAATAAATAAATAAATAAACAAAGATTGACAACTCAGGGTGCTGCCAGCAAAGCGAACCCCTGGGGCCCTCAGGCACTGAAGGGAATGTGAAATGTGCCACCCCTGTAAAAAGGTCACCTCATGCTTCCAGTAGAGCCCCAAAGTCATGCTCCTAGCTGTGCAACCATGAGAAATAAGCACAGTGTGTCCACCAAGGAAAGAGTCCTGGCGGTGTTACTCATGAGAGCAAAAAGAAGAGCTCCAATGCTCATCAACACGCAAACGCATACACACTGAAGCATGTTGGTTATCCCTTACCTAAAGTGCCGCGACCAGAGGGGCTTCAAAGTTTAGATATTTTTTCAGATTTTGGAATAATTGCTAAGAAATAAAGAGATACCTTGGTGATGGGATCCAACCCTCAAATAAGCATGAAATTCATTTATGCTTCATATACTTTTTTGGTTTTTTGTTTTGTTTTGTTGCATCAGGATCTCACTGAGTCACCAAGTTGCTGAGGTTGGGCTTGAACTTTCGATCCTCCTGCCTCAGCCTCAGAATGCTGAGATGACAGATGCACCATGGGTCAGGCCCAGGCCTGACTTCATACACACTTTATACGCCTATCTGAAGATAATCTTATACAATATTTTTAGTAAATTTGCACACTAAACAAAGTTTGATGATATGAAAATTTTTACTTATGGAATCAGCCCTCAAAAAGTTTCAGATGTGAAAATATTTCAGATTTTTGGAGAAGAGATGCACAACCTGTATAATTATAATATGAATTCTACACAGAAACAAAAAATAAACTTCAGCTACACTTAACAGTCTGGGCAGGTCACACAAGAGAAAAGAGGCACAAAAGAATACTTGGGAGGCTGAGGCAGGAGGATGTAAATTCAAGCCCAGCCTGGGCAACTTCGTGACTTAAAGAGACTCCACCTCAAAATAAAACTTTTTTTTTTTTTCTTTAGGGATTGAACTTGGGTCCTTGCACTTGCTCAGCAGGCAGCGAAACCACTGAGCTAAATCCCTGGCCCCAAAATAAAACATTTTTAAAAGGGGCTGGTATGTAGCTCAGCGTGAAGGCTTGGGTTCAATTCCAGCACCCTCAAAAGAAAAAAAACCCTCCTTCCTTGCCCCTTCTTAGCTGGGGGAGCTGTCAGCCCCCTGTAGCCCTCCTTGGCTTATAGATGCCTGTTCTTTGGGTCTCCTCATGTCTCAGTGCCCCTTAATGAGACACCAGATGTGGGGTTTAATCCAGCACAGCTTTATCTTGACTTGATTTCAGGTGCAAAGACCCCGCTCTTTCATTCCCAAAGACCATGCTCAAGTCCCTGGAGGTCAGGACACAGACACAGCTCAACCCACTGCAAGGTGTGAGGCTGGCAGACTGATTGAGGGAGACAGCCGAGCACCTTTCTAGCCAGCACTGGCTGGGAAGGGTCCAGAGGGGGCCTCGGGGTCGGGGATCTGACTTGTCTGTAACTGATGGTTATGTGGGAGCAGAGATGTGGAAAGGTTCTCAAGCTGCACCCACCTGTGCTCCTGCAGTGGGGTGTGCAGCTCAAAGCAGTAAGAGACTGTGTGACCAGAACCGGAGGCCAAACCCACTGTGAGCTCAAGGCCAGCCTGGAAGGCGGAATGAGACCCCATCTCAACAGAGGGAGAGAGAGGTTGGTGGGAGCAGCAATCACTGCTTCCCAGCCTGCAGGTGTGTGTCCAGCTGTGGCTCTAGGATGGGTGCTGGGGTCACCCAGGGGCTCAGTCTCCAAGGAGCTCCTACTGGGAAGTACAGACGGCCATGTTGGTGGGAGGCCAGGCTCTTATGTCTTCCTCCTCCTTGCTCCTCCAAGGCCCTGGTCTGTGTGCAGATGGGGCGCTGAGGACAGATGCTGGACTTGGACTAATGTCCAGCTTTAAGTCCTGACGCAGCCATTTCCCAGCTATGGAACTTGGGGCAAGTCACTTGGTCTCTCAGACCTCAGTTTACACATGAAAAATGACCCTAGCACTCTGGCAGCCTGAGGCAGGAAGATTGCAAGTTTGAGCCCAGCCTGGGCAATTTAGTGTGACCCTGTATCAAAATTTTAAAAAAGGGCTAGCGATAGGGCTGGGGATTTAGCTCAGTGGTTCGGGCGCCTGCCTCAAAAGCAGAAGGTCCCGAGTACCAATAAATAAATAATAAATACATAAATAAATAAATAAATAAATAGGGCTAGGCATGTAGCTCAGTACAAAGTGGGCTCAGTCCCCAGTACTGCCAAAAAGGAAGGGAGGGAGAGAGGGAAGGAAGAAGGAAAAAAAGGCAGGAGAAAGGAGAAAGGGAAGGAAGGGAACACAAGAGGGGGATAGGGGCCGGGGATTTAGCTCAGTGGTTCTGCTGCCTGCCTCCCAATGCAAGGACCCGAGTTCGATCTCTGGTACTAAAAAAAAAAAAAAGAGGGAGGGGGATGGGTGACCCCATTGACAGCTGTTTGCTGAACCCACAGCTCCTGAGAGAAGCCAGGCCAGCCATAGGGGCCACGCAGGGAGGCCCAGGAGGCAGAGGCAGGAGGAGACTGTGGAAAGCGGGCTGCACCTGCAAGGCAGATGAGCAGGGTAGGATCAGCAGGCTGGGGTCACTCGGCAGGCTCTGGGTGGGACTTGCTGTTGCTGGCCATCCGGGACCTGGCCCTGGGGAGACCAGGACTGAGGGACTGAAAGGAGGCAGCTGGGGGTGGGCTCTGGGTCAGATAGTTTGCATCTGAAGGGAGAGGTCTTCATCATCTCCAGGAAGTCACCAGCCCCAGGAGGCCCAAGCATCAAAAACACAGCATAAAAGATGTGAGCAATGGAAGAGATGACTGCACCTTCCCCATGGGACTGAGGAGTAAGCCAGTTACTGTCCAACAAGCTCCCTGCGGTCCCTGACAGGTGGCAGGAGCTGAGCAGAGGCTGGAGCCTGACGCCACACCTCACCTCCTCCAGTGCTGATTCAGCCCCACCCCATTAGCACTGTCAGGCCATCATATTCTACACCAGGGTACTCTTAAAACCTGTGGCTGGGGAGCAGGGGTTTGGCCAGGATGGGCTGGTCGGGGAAGGGCAGGTGGCCCAGGCAGACGTGTCTAATCACATGCCCACCTGGGTGCCCAGATGGCCTAGTATAACGTGTGACCAGGAAGTCCTCATGGCAGGGTCTTTTCTTCTACACGGGACATTTTTTGGTACCAGGGATTGAACTCGGGTCCTTGTGCTTGGGAGGCAGGCGGCGGAACCACTGAGCTAAATCCCTGGCCCTTACACAAGTCGTTTTGAGTGTCGTCGTGATACAGTGACAGGCCACCGGAACCCAGCCCAGGCGCAGATGTGGAGCAGAGGGTCCACCCCGGGGCAGGGCGAGAGCAGCTTTCCAAGGAGCTCCTGGGAAAGGACCCGCGACTGGGGGGCGGAGCCAGAAAGAGTCCTGCCCCATCCCCCCCAGCACCTTCTGCTAGGGATGGACGTGACTGTGTTTGGGGACAGGGTCCACCCGGTCATTAGAGTGGGCCCAAATCCATTATGACAGTGTCCGTGTGAGAGGAGATTGGAGCCAGGATGGCACACAGCTGTAGGCTGAACTTATAGGGAGGCAAGTTCAAGCACAGCCTGGACAGCTTAGTGACTTAGCGAGACCCTGTCTCAAAATGTTTTTTAAAAAATAAGGAAGAAGGGCTGGGGATTTAGCTCAGTGATTCTGGGTTCTGCCACCTGCCTCAATAAAATAAGGAAGTGCTGGGGATGTAACTCGGTGTGAAGGCTGTGGGTACGGAAAAGAGAGAGACAGAGAGAGAGAATCATACTGAATATTACTAGTATGGGGGGGAAATCCAAATTTAAAATTTGAAATATAATTTCTACTGAATGCATATTACTTTCATGCCACTGTAAAGTTGAAAAGTTATCTTTGTGTGTGTGTGTGTGTGTGTGTGTGTGTGTGGTGCTGGGGATGGAGCCTCGGGCCTCATGCGCAGCGGGCAAGCGCTAACCACTGAGGAGACTCCAGTCCTAAAGTAAATAAAGTCTTACACCAAGCCGATGGGCATGAGGCTGTCTGCATCCCCATTTTACTCCACTCTATTCCATCCGATCTTAAGCTGCTACTCCTGACCCACTAAGCAGGTTGGCTGATGGATTGCAAGCTGCCACTGGCAGAGCAAGCATGAAAGGGTCCCTATCAGGTGTGACCGGGCCAGTGTCCTCTGAGAGCCCTAATTGTCCAGCTTTAAGCAGGGCAGGGACAGCACGGACCTCTGCTCTTGGAGGCCTAGCAGGCTGCCTCGTGGGTGGGCTGAAGGGCAGAGGCTGCCACCCGGAAAGCATCTTCCTTTGGAAGCCCTGAATGGCGTAATCAGCTCCAGCTTCCACTCTTCCAGGAAGTCTTCCTGTTTGTTTGCTGGCATCCAGGCCTCTGAGCCTTCGTCCCCATGACTGAGGTCCTGTCTGTCTTCCCCTCCCAAGCCACAGCCCTCGGAGGGCTGCTAGAGCCCCAGGCTCAACTCCCCTTCCTCCCACCCTGCCTCCTCACAGCTGTCCGGGCTGCCCAGTGGGACCCGCCTGGCGCCACAGGCATCAGGGTTCCGGGCATGGGTGGAGGACTCTGCCCTGGCCAGGGCACAGGAACGTGGTGTGGGGATGGAGACAGGCAAAACCCAGGAGGAAGAGCACTCCCACCCGCCCGTCTCATGCCTGTCTGAGGCTCCGGGAAGGGCTCCTGATCCGGCAGGCTGGGGAGGCAGTGAGATAAGGGCTGGGAGGGAGGATGCATGGCCTTGCCCGCCAGCTCCTGGGCCCAGCCCAGACCCCTCTGTGCACCTGGCCAAGGAGAGAGGGCCCAGCCGTCCAGGTGCTGGGTGGCCCCCTGGGTGACAGGCCCCAGGGGCCTTGGCTGCAGCTGCAGGGCCATTGGTGACTTGGGCCAGCCCTCCGCTGTCCCTAATACCTGTGTGTCCGTCTCGACCCCTCCCTGACTCGAGAGCGTGCCTCCTGGAGGGGACATTTCCTGCGGGGAGAGAATGGCTCCTCCCTTGGAAGTGTCCCCCATCCCATGACCCAGCCCCAGGTCCCAGCCTCAGCACAGCCTGGGTACATGGGAGAGCAGAGCCATGGGGTGAGGGAACGGGGAGTGGGGAGACCTGAGCACCCAGGGACTCACCCCCACCCCCTGCCTGCCCGGCGGCCACCCTAGGGGACAGGGTTTAGCATTAAAATCAAGTCATTCTGAGGGGAGACCTAGAGAGACTGCCTCCTGGCAGGCCTGACCCTTCCGGCTATAAACGGGGATAATAATATCCCCGGTCAGAACTGGAGATGTGCTTTGTAAACTGTCAAGTGTCAAGCAGACAGAGGTGTGTCCTGGAGCCCACTGTCCCAGCCCCTGGGGAGAGGGTGCGAGTGAGTGGTCGGCTCGCGATGTTCCCGCGAGGCGATGTGGGAACAGCCTGTCTATCCAGACACCGAACCCCCACCCACTTGCAGGGCCAAGAACCCAGACTGACAATGACTCAGACACACAAACACCCAGGGCTCAGAGCCAGGCCCCCGGGCTGCATGGCGGCCAGTGTTGGGGGAACCCTCATCCGGTCCCCCCTCAGCCTCTATCTTCTGTCTCAGTTGCCCAAATTGGTGTCATGGAGCCCATCCCGTGCTTGAGCACTCCTGTATGCCACACTCTTACAGACATGAGTAGTCCAGCTTAAGGCCTTGTGGGGGCCCAGGCATGGTGGCGCACCCCTGTCATCCCAGGACTCTGGGAAGCTGAGGCAGGAGCATCGCAAGTTTGAGCTCAGCCTGGCAACTTAGTGACTTGGTGAGACCCTGTCTCAAAATAAAAATAAATAAATAAAAAGGCCTGGGAATGTAGCTCAGTGCAAAGGCCCTGGGTTCGATCTCCAGTACCAAAACAAAAAAAAGGGTAAAATTGGGCCAGGGATTTAGCTCAGTGGTTCCAACACTTGCCTCGAAAGCGTAAGGTCCCAAGCTCGATCCCCGGTACCCCCCAAAAAAAAATTTTTTTAAAGATAACATTAAAAAAAAGGTTTAAAAAAAAGGGTAAAATACTTGCCAGTTTTAAGACTCAAGACCAAAACCAATGTAAAATATTTCAATGCTCTTTATATTGATTACCTGCTGAAATAATAATAGTATTTTAGGTATACTGCATTCAATATAACATATTATTAAATTAATTTTTTTCTGATATGTAGCTGCTAGAAAGTTTGAAATAAGGGGAAGGAGGAAGCACTGGCCGGCACGTCTGCAGCTGGGCCTGATGAGTGAGGTGGGAGTCGTGGGGTCTCTCACCCCACCTGGCTGCTGATCCTGTCCCAAGCGCTCCAGCCCAACCAGCAGCCGCTTCCGCCCCAGGCCTCCGCTTGGTCCACAGGAAGGATTCGTGCCCTGCTGGTGTCCTGCGCTGCCTGCCTTCTTCCTGTGAGTTCTCTTACTCTCTCCGAGGTGGGAATGACTGCCAGTAGCATCTTCCGGGGCTCTGGGTGAAACCAGTGGGGTCTGAGCCCTGCAGCCTGTCTGCCTCTCTTGCCCACCCAGGGTTCCACACTGAGTCCTGCTTCAATGGTGGGACCCTGACTCTGTAGATCAGGAGGGGAGCAGAAGCCACACCCCAAGGGTCTGGCCGGGATCTGTCTCCACCTCCTGGAAGGCTCATCCATGCTAACCCCACACTTGGATGTGGAGAGACAGAATGGGTTCACCTTGCACCAGGAGGATGACAGGAAGGGCCCACACTTGGCTCATGGTCAGCAGGAGCCTGAGGAGCCACAGAGAGACCCGGGGGGCAGGGGTGAGGGTGGAGCAGACCTGTGGTGGACGCTGAGACCAGGGGACCCCGGCCACAAAGTCCAGCACCCAGACATCCAGAACCAGCCTGGGGCCCAGAAGGGGACTGGTCAGAAGGAAGGATGGCCACAGAGCACAGTGGGATGGGATGGGCTAGGCCTGGACAGCCCTACTCCAAGCCTGGAATTTATCTAAATGGCTACAGAGGGTTTCTTTCTTTCTTTCTTTTGCATACTGGGGGTTGAACCCAAGGCCTTCGCACTGAGCTACATCCCCACCCTTTTTTAAATTTTTAAATTTTGAGACAGGGTCTCACTAAGTTGCTAAGTTGCTCAGGCTGGGCTCAAATTTGCAATCCTCCTGCCTCAGCTTCCCAGAGTGCTAAGAGGACAGCATTCCACACAACTCCCAGCCTTTCTGGGATGCGCAATGTAGGAAGCTGTCCCACCAGCATTCTGGGAAGCTGAGTGGCATGCACCACCACACCTGGCTCTTGTGGGCTTCTTGAATGCAGGGTGAATGGATATTGACCAGTGGCCGTGCTGCCTTCCTCACACTACGTGCTGCAGGCACTGGGCTAACTTGCCAGGGGATCAGTTCCGTGCCTTTGGCTCTAAATCGAGCCCCTTTGGAGATATATGGAAGCCCTGCTGAATCTGCGTTAGTGGAGCTCTGGGAACAGGTCACTAAGGGGCAGGAGACTGGGGCTGGGGACAGGACCCGGTGCAGCCCCCAGCTTTGCATCTGTCCTGTAAGTGCATCCCCTGGTCCCTCGGCAGGCCCTCTCCTGCTGGCTCCGGCCGCTTCCCCATCCTGGAATTAATAAAGACTCCGCACAGACTGCGGTTTGCAAGTCTGAATGCCGGTTCCTGCCCACGTCACTGCCCAGAGAGGTGTGGGGCCAGGCTCCCCACCAGCATCCCCTTCCTCCTCTTCCCAGGAAGGGAGCAGGGTGCACGCACTCGGCCTTCCTGACCTCCCACAGCCACTGCCCCAGAACGGAGCCTCGATCCTGCCCCAGGCAGCGCCTGCCCACCAGCACCGCTGGCTCAGGGTGCTTCGGGCCCTCATAATCTCCATCAGCGACCGCAGCGCACCCCCAAATGAACACACTGCACAGCAGCTGTACCATGGAAGTGAGTTCCTCTAACTTGTCCCCATCTCCCAAAATTCTGGAGCTACCATGATTGGAAAAGGAGACATTGTCAAGGGTCCCAGGGTGGCCAGGGAGAGCGGGGCCTGGAAACAGAACCATTTGCAGAACTGGTGGTGGCAACAGTAGGGCACCCACACCAGAGGAGTACAGAGCTTTTTCTTTTTTGGTTTTTTTTTTTTCAGTATTGAGGATTGAATCCAGGACCTTCACACTGAGCTATAGCACCAGCCCTTTTTTATTTGATTTCGAGACAAGGTCTCCCTAAATTGCTAAACTGCCCAGGCTGGGATTGAACTTTCAATATTCCTGCCTCAGCCTCCCAGAGTGCTGGGATGACGGGCGTGCGCCACCACACTCAGCCAGCAGAGAGCATTTTTTTATCTGGCTGGCACAGAGCAGAAATAGATGCCACGTTTTATTTACCACTGCAGTCATCTTTCCAGTAAGGGTGTTCGTCAGCATTCCGTGGGCGAGGAGAAGCTGCCCCACTAGAAAGTGCTTAGTCCTAGGTCCAGCTCAGTGCTTAGTCCTTAGTCCTAGTCCACAGCCTGCCTTCACCCCTCCACTCCAGCCACCTGCTCCTGGCTGCATGAGGCACTAAGCCACCCTGGGGCGCTGCAGAAGCGCCCAGGATACTTGGCCTTGACTTTGCTGGCTGGCTGTGACCTAGGGCCAGGAACAAGTTTCCTCTCCTATCTTCTGCCTCCCACATTTCTCTCCCACAAGCAGGGACTGGGAGGGAGTGGGAGGGACGCCCCCACCCCCCACCCCAGGGTCCACCGTCCTCCCCTGGGGCAGGCAGGAAGACTGAGTTCTGCGGATGCTGTCCCAGCTGTCTCAGAGCTGCCGCCCCCTGGTGGCCATGAGCGGAATGGCAATCCTGGGCGCTCCCAGGGGAGCAAAGAGAACCAGCTGTCTGGAGCTCCCCGGGTCTGATCCCGACCTTCATGGAACTCAGTGTTGGGACAGGTGGTGGCTGAGTGATAACAAAGAGGCTGGGCTGTCACCTCCCTGTTCCCCACAGGGCACCTGGAGTCCAACCTGACCTTTGCCAGATACTAACCTGGACAAGGCTGGGTGTGGGGCTGTGACCTCCATCTGTGCAGAATGGAACCTTGGCTTTCAGGGTCCCCTACATGGCCCAGATGCCCCAGGGGACAACACGGACGTGGCCTTCCCTCCTGAGCCATGCTCCTGACCAGAGCACCCAGCCTCAGCCGATGTGACCCCCAGACCTCCTGACACCCTTGCCCCACCTTTGGGAGAAGGCCGAGCCTTGTCCCATATAGAAGGGAGCTGAACCATGTGTCAGGTCCCCAGTCTGTCCCCTGGAGGCCCACTGGGCAACACCACCCCGATCTTGCCTCCCACGCTATTCTGCCTACAGCCCCTCTACCTCTGCAGACCTCGGCCTGGAGCCCCAGACCTGCCCAGCCCCCCACCCCAGCTCGGCGCAGGGCCTGTCTCAGCCAGGCCTAGGGGTGTTGGGGTGTCTGGAGGGCCGGGGTGGGGGCTGAGGCTCGGGACAGCTGGCCTGTGTCCCCACACTGGGCCCGGGGCCCAGCCAGAGAGGCGGGGGCCTGGCCACTCAGGCCCTGGCTGAGGCCAGGATTTTTGGCCGGGCTGCGGGGCCCTCCCTCCCGCTTCCTCTCCCGAGGGCTGTCCTGGCAGAGGCCCCCTCGCACTTTTCTGGCGGGAACACGGCCAGCATGGAGAGAACAGCCACAGAGGGAAAGCGGGAAGGAGATGGAGGAAAGTGTGTGTGTGTGTGTGTGTGCAGGAAGAAGGCCCGCAGTCCAGTCCGACCCAGCCTGGGAGGCTCTCGCCGGCCCTTTCGTAATTGCCCCCTCCCGGCCCCCTCCTCCGCCCGCCCTCCCGCCCGCCCTCTCTCCCTCCCTCCCTCCTTCCCTCTCAGCGACGACCAGGCAGCAATTACGCTTTGGGGATAAAACGAGGCGCAGAGTGCGGGCCGGGCATTCCTCCTCCGGAGATGGCGGGTCTGACTGCGGCGGCCCCACGGCCCGGACCCGGAGCCCTGCTCGCGCTCCCGCTCCTGCTCTGCCTCCTCCGCCCCGCGCAGCCTGGAGGTAAGAGCCCCTTGCCGGTCCCCTGCTGCCCGCAGCCCTCGCAGCCCCTCCGGCCAGGTGCTGGACTGACAGGCTGCCAGAGGAACCCTTCACGCCCCAGCCTCCCGCTCAGCCCCAGGAGTCGCCTCGAGAGCCAGCCCTGTGCTGGAGGAACCTGTCACACAGACGCCCTGTGACTTGGGATGCTCCCTAGCCCTGTCCAGGAGGGCAGCATGGACTTTGCTCCACCAGATCCGCCCCTTACTGCCATTTGGGCTCTGATTGGCCACTTGCACACCTGTGGGGCCAGCTGGGTGCCCGTGCCACCCTGCGGAGCGGGCACCTGTGTTGGAGACCACTCTGCCACAGCGAGCTGTGCAACCTCGGCAGGCTCCCTGTCCCCCAGGAAGTCAGGGTCCCCCTCTGCCGAGGTCAGGGCCAAGCTGATGATGGGCTCGTGGGTCAGAAGGCTGCTGCTGTGACCCGTCCCTGGCAAGGGGCACGGGGAGGCCTGAGTGCGATGCGTGCATGGGCAAGGTGTCATGTGCTGTCTTGCACAGATGGACGCGTGGGCCATGCCCAAACATGTCACTGAGCGGGATGGAGTTTCTGGGAAGGGAGGAAGGTCTGCACATGGCTTCACCCTGAGACAGGTGGACGTGGGGCTGGGGGTCACGCATGAAGTTGCCTGTTCAAGTCAACAGAAGTCTACCAACCTACACGAACGCATGGGAGACTGGGAGTCCAGAGTGTCCCAGGTGTGGGCTGTCACTGAGCGTGTGACCAAGTGTGGGTCTGTGTGTGAGCAAGTGTGATATTGATGAGTACAATCGAAGAAATTGGAGCTAGGTGGCTTCAGGCGGGGGCGGGAGAGGACCTCGGGGTGTTGCTGTGTGTGTGCCCTGACTGGGAGTGGCTGCTTGGGGCCAGGTGGGGCCACAAGGTGCATCCGGCTGTGGGAAGAATGGGAAGGGAAGTGCAGGCTTGAGAGCCATCATGGGGCGGAGGGGCGGGGGGGTCTGGTTGTCACGGGAGTGCACCGAGCCCTTAGACCAGATCTAGCGTGGAGGGCAGAAGGGTTTCAGGACTGAGCAGGGCTGGAGTCCGACCAGGGCTGCAGCATCTGTTGCTCCCATGAGGCTGACCTGCAGGGCCGGCTGCTGGGAGCAGGAGTCACCCAGCTGGGTCCGCTCCTGAGTTTGGAAGAGGCCGAGGGATGTGGGCACCAGCGCCTCCAGGCCGTCTGACCCTCCTCTCCCAGCGTGACCCCAACTCCTGCCGCCCTTCCCAGAAGGCTGCCACCTATAGAGGAGCACCAGGGATGACCACCTGGGGTTGGGGGATGGTGGCGTTCGGGGAGACTTGGGACGACATCTGGGGAGGGGCAGGCCTGGGCATTGTCCTGAAGGGAAGTGACCCTAACCTGTGGCCTTGGTGACAGTGCTTAGCCCCCAGCTGGCCAGGCCCTTGCAGAGAGGAGTCTTGGTTCTGGCCCAGATGGCCAGACTCGCTGGGTTCAGATCCGGGACATGTGGATTGGGGGGGTCTTGGGCTGTGCACAGGACACTCTGGCAGCCCCCCATCTGGCTGTCCTGGGGGATCCCAGCTTCCCCACCCAAGCTTCAGAGTCAGTGGGCTGACAATGGCACTTCCTGGGGAGAGCACCTGCCCCAGCCCCCTGTACGCTTTAAAGGGGGAGCTGGTGACATTAAACCAGGTGTCCTGCTTTCCCCAGCCTTTTTCTGATTTCTGAGCTGGAGGTGGTTTGGATGAGAGCCATGGGGGGAACGCTGAACAATTGCGACATAGGGGTCACCGTGCTTTGTGCTGGGCAGGGAGGTTTTTTTTTAAGCTCCCCAGGTGTCTGATGAACCGCCAAATCCAAGCAGCTCAGCTTCAGACATTGACCCAGCCCCATCTGGCTGCTGGGACCTCAGCAGGGGACAAATATGCCCCTGTGTGGGAGGGGACAGTCACCCACGAGGACAGATTGTTTTTGAAAAGCCCTTGGCAGCCCGCCCCATGCAAACAACAAACAGCTTCGTGAGCTCTTATCTGCTCCCCAGGCCAGTCCTGGGCTTTGGCTTGATGAAGCCATTGCCAAGGCCCGCCAGGCGCTGTCACCCGCAGCGTCCCAGATCTCAGAGCGAGGGGCAGAGGGCCCAGCCTGTGACCAGGGTCACTGCTGGTCCCAGACCTGACGCTCTTCCCGCTGGCTCTTGGTTCCCCCAGCTGCAGAATGAGAAGAAACAGCCCTGCCCCGTGCACCCACCTCCCAGGGCCAGCAGAGTCTGCAGCCCCGACGCGCCTGCCAAAAATGTGTCAAATATGAGAACCGTGGGAAGGTTAATTTGCAAAATGATATATTCTCTCATTTGGAATGTGCTAACTCTGGCTGTAACTCATTTCCAGGTTTAATTTCTAAGGTCTAATTCTTCCTTTTGGGAGCAGCTGATCTATAAATAAATGTGCAGTGATGGAGGAGGAAGACAGAACCAGGGGAAGGGGTGGCCTTAAGGAGCCTCGGGAAATCCAGGAAGGCTTCCCAGGGAAAGGGACATTTGAGTTAGACATGAAAGAAGGGGCTGTATTTGAGAGGCTGTCAGTAAATGGGAGGAAAGCCTCGGGTATAGGGTTCTGGAAGGTAGAATTGGGGATAGAGGAGTAGATTCCACTTCCACGGAGCTAAAAAGCAATGTTAGGTAATGAGTTCCCCAGCATGGGAAGTATGCAAGCAGAAACAGGAGAATGTTTGTAAAAGGAGATCCAGCCCAGGCCAGAAGACTGTTATGATTCCTGCAAGTCTAGGATCATGATTCTTAGATCCAAGAGACAAGTTCCACCCTGGGCTAGTGGGTAGAACAAGCCAAACCCACATAAAACAAGACAAGCATGTTCCAAGCCAGCTGCTTGGGGCTGGCGGAGGAAGACCCCAGGGCTCAGAGAAGGCAGGAGGGAGGCTGAGCTCAGTGTGGACGCTGGGTAGGGGGTAGAGGGAGGTGGGCAAGGTGCTCCTGGCTGAGGTGGGGATGCAGGTGACCTGCTGGGCACAGCGAGGGGGTCTCCAGCTTTTCAGTCTGTCTGTGGACTCATGTTTTATTCTAACCTCCCCTGCACTGCCCTTGAAAAGAGTCAGGCAGGGACCCTCTGTGGCCACCCGGCCCTCCCGTGTGCCCTGAGCATGATGGCCATGGGGCTTCGGGCTTGGAGCGGGGCCGGTTGGTGTGAGCAATGGGCATGGCCAGGGAGAAGAGCCATGCGAGGGCGGAGACAGAGTCTTCTGTCCCCCCAGGCAGGGTGCAGGAGCGGGAACCCAGTGAGGAAGAAGGGTTAGCCGGGCCAGGGGGTGCTAGGTAGCTCAAAGGGGGAAGGCAGCTGGGCAGCTGCCGCCAGAGATTAAACTGGGTCAGACCAGAGGCACAGGCAGCCTCCCTGTGTCTACCTTCTTCACCCATCGTCACTGAGCACCTACTGTATGCCTGGCCCTGAGCTGTGGGCTGAGCAGAGAAAATGGAGATGCAGGTCGCCGGTATTTTGTTTTCTTCAGCAATTGCTCTGTGCCAACTATGTACAACCTCTCACCCGAACACTTGCAATTGTACAAGTCCGTGAGAATCAGGTACCTGTGGTAAAAAAGGAAAATGAGGCTCAGAGAGGTTGCATGACGGGCCTGAGGTCACACAGGTGGTAAGATGCAGCGAAGCCAGGGTTAGAAGCCAGGGGCGCCTGTCCTGAGACCCTTGCTCTCCCCACCCACCACACTGTTCCCTGCTCTGGAGCTAGAGAGCAAGGGACAAAGGGCTGGGAGGAAAGAGGGATGGAGGCTGAGGCAGGAGGATGGAAAGTTCAAGCCCACCCTGGGCAACTTAGTGATCTGGTGAGACCCTGACTCAAAGTAAAATAAAATTAAATTAAAATAAAAAGGGCCGGGGATGTAGCTCATTGCAAAGGCCCTGGGTTCAATCCCCAGTACCTAAAAGAAAGAAAGAAGAAAAGGAAAGAAAGAAAGTGCTGGAAAGAGGCAGCAGCAGAGAAAGATGCATGAGACAATGCTGGAGCTAGAGCCAGGAGCGGCATCAAAGGCCCAGCAAGCCGTGTGTGGGTTTGGCAGCTGATGACAGGCCAGCGCACTCACTGGTTCCCAGCAGGCCCAGCCCCTGGGGCCGCCGAGCCGAGCCCTGGGGCTCTGACCAGATTTCATGTACTGCAGGCCTGGGCTGCCACCCCCAGGGCTCAGGGCTTTGGCGTGGGGTGGGCAGGACAGCCGGGCATCCCCAAGCCCGCTGGGCTGCTGCTGAGGCCAGTGAGGCCCATGACCATCAGGCCCAGCTGCACTCTGTCGCCAGACCTCGGAGGCCAGACATCTGGACACCCTGCAAAGCTGTAAGACTCTGTCCCCCAAACCGTCAGGGCACCATGGGACTCCCTGCCCCCTGCAGCAGGGCAGGGCAGGGCCATCGGCAGGGTTGGGGGCATTCTGTGGTGCAGCCTGGGCCCAGTTTGGGACTGAGTCTGGTGCCATGACAACAGTCAGGCCTCAGTCGGGGGCCAGCACCTCACTGGTCCATGGGGGCTGAGCTCGTGACCTTGGCCCAGGAATTAGCTATTCCTTAGGAAACTATTCCTTTGCTCATTCACAGTGTCCAGCTCCGGGGCCCAGCACCTCCCACAACAGCCCTGTGTCAGATGGCCAAGACCCCACCCAAGGGTGGCTGCCCGGTGGCTGAGGACACTGACCCCACACCGTCCTATCAGTGTGGGAATGGCTGTGCCAGCGCCGGCAGTGGCTGCGCTTCCTTGCTGTGGTTGTCACAGCCCCGCCTGGCCTCCCTCAGCTCTGGCTTCCACCAGTGCTGCCCACCCCAGCCCTTGCCCTCAGGGAGGGCTGTGCAGCACTCCGCCTGCTGTCATTCCCGGAGGTGCGGCCTGAGTTGCAGCCACGCTCCACCTCCTCCCAGCTGTGTGGCCCCAGAGGCTTCCCCTAACCTCTCTGAGCCAGACTTCACATCTGTGAAAACTGTGGTCATAATCCCTGTCCTTGCAACCTCACAGGGCCACTTGGAGAAGTAAGAATGAGAAAATGCAAACATTGGACTGCCAGAATTCTGGGAGGCTGAGGCAGGAGGATCGCAAGTTCAACCTCAGCCTGGGCAACTTAGTGATTTAGTGAGACCCTGTCTCAAAATTTGAAAAGAAAATTTTTTTGAAAGGCTGGGGATGCAGTTCAGTGCCAAGGCCCTGGGTTTGATCCTAGTACCAAAAAAGGGGGAAAAAAAAGGAAGGAAGGAAGGAAGGAAGGAAGGAAGGAAAGAGAGAGAGAGAGAGAAAAGAAATCTGGTCCACAGAAATTGCTTCTTAGACAAACAATATGATTATCATTATTAGCATGGTTACCAGGTTTTATGAGCCCTGGCTAATGGTAGATTCTGCTGGCTTCCTTCCAGGGGTCCCAGGGGTGGTGCCCGGTGGTGTGCCTGGTGGCATTCCCGGAGGCGTTCCTGGAGGCGTCTATTATCCAGGTGATGTACACGGTGCCCCTAAGACGTGTCCCTGCCCCTGGACACTGCAGAAGACAAGAGTCATGCCTACCTAGAAACTCCATCCCCGGGAACCTGTGTCACAGGCACAAGGGCAGAAAGATTCTGAAAGATGAAACAAGATCCCCCAGCTGTGGGGGATGGGCGCTCTGTCAGAAGATCCGCAGCCTCCTGGCCACTAATCCTGCTCCTGGCAATTCGCTTTGCTGGAAGCAAATACTTGCAAAGGAGAGAAAAAGAGCAGTCAGGCTCATAGGAGCATTATAAAAACTTCTCTGATTGGAGGATGGGATTAAGTGAACTCAACACGGGCAGCTATGAAGAATTATGATTTTTTTTTTGCCACTACTGGAGATTGAACCCAGAGCCTCCATCCTGAGCTGCATCCTTGGGCCTTTTTAAAAAATTATTTTTTAGGGCTGGGGATTTAGCTCAGTGGTTCTGCTGCCTGCCTTGCAAGTGCAAGGACCAGAGTCCAATCTCCCCTACCAAAAAGTATATATATTTTTTAAATTGCTAAGTTGCCCAGGCTGAGCTCAAACTTGAGATCCTCCTGCCTCAGCCTTCAGTGGAGTGTTTTTGAAGTAAAAGGAATATAAAAGCAATGACTGTGCAAATGGAGATTGGGAGCCCCTGGCCTGCCTCTGCCAAAAGAAAATAGGCAGGACTTTGGGGCAATGGTACTGGGAAGGGAGCATTTTTTCTTCTAATTTAAAAAAAGGATGATATTCTCAAGTAGATTAAAAATGAAAAGCAATGTTTTTAGTACTTAAAAGTACTAAAATAGACACAAACTGGCACGGAGCTATTGACTGAGACAGACTGGGAAACTGAGGCTCACAGTTTGACCCACCCAAGGGCATAACCAGGAGGGATGGATTTGACCATGGGAGGAGGGAGGGTGGCCTGGAAGGGAACTGATGGTCTGTCTGTTTGTCTGTCCGTGGCCTGTCTGTCTCTCTCCCTATTCTCTATCACAGGGGCTGGTCTTGGAGGCCTGGGAGGAGGAGGTGAGCTCATGAACCAAGCACTTGATTTGGCTCTGGGTGTCATCTCAGTCCCCACCCAGGGTCCCCAGAAGTTATGGGTCTCCCTGTTACAGCTCAAGCATCCTGAGCGTGGGAAGAGCCCTGTCTGAGAACCAGAGCCAGGCCCCTTGGCCCCCCAGGGTTCCCCCTGGTGGCCCCTGCTTTCAGATTTCTTTGGATCTCACAAACACCCTCTGCCAAGCTGGCAGAGCACAGATCTTCCCTTCTGAAAAAAGCTGAGCCACAAACCTGGGCAGGGCTGGGCTCCCAGTGGCTCAGTGTGTGAGGATGAGGAACCCCGATCCCCTCTTAGCCCCTCAGGGTGGGGTGGGGAGATAGTAAGACAGGGTGCTGCGGCTCCCCATTCACCACCATCTCTTCCTTCTACAGGACTGGGACCTGGAGGGAAGCCACCCAAGCCAGGTACAGGGAGGGCCTGGCCAGGCAGGGGGTCTGGGAGGGGCCCTGCAGGGCTGTAAGCCGGGAGCCAGGCCAAGAAGCTGGGTGCGGCGACAGCTCCCAGGTATCAGCAGGTGGGGGCCAGGCCCCAGGGCTTCCAGGGACTGGAGGCGGGAGGCAGCTCGAGACCTCCCTTTGTGAGAAACATCCCGCCTCCGCTCCACAAGCGCTGTGACCCCCAGCTCCTCGAGACTGCCTCCTCCTGAGCACAGCCTCAGCAACAGCCTGGCCCAGAAGCAAAATTAGACAGAGGCCCGGCATGGTGGTGCACGTCTGTGATCCCAGCACTGAGGAGGCTGAGGCAGGAGGATTGCTATGAGTTTGAGCTCAGCCTGGGCTATCTATCAAAACCCTGTCTCAAAAAAAAAAAAACAAAATGGAGCTTGAGGTCCCAGTGGCCACCAGGCCTTAAAGACGAACTCCACACCCTCGATCTCAGACAGCCTTGTCTACTGTGGGTCAAGGCCCCAGAGAGCCCTGACCTTGATGCTAGTCTGACCCCAGACCAAGCCCTGAACTCAACCCCAGGCTGAACTCTGACCCTGGCCCCTGGGGCACGGAGATCACCATCAGCTCAGGAAGCTCACAGGGCAGGGAGGAGGCCCTGCTGACAAGGAGCAGGTGGACGTGGCGGCATCTCTGTCTGGATTTACAGCCCCTCGGAGTGAAAGGCTCCACATGTGCTCCGGTGCCCCACCCCCAGTCCTGCCTTGTGGCCAGGGTCTGCAGCCCCAGACTGTGGGACGGGACGCTCGCTGGATGTCCAAGAGCTCTTACGAAATCCCTGTGGTCCATAATCCAAGTGCAGATGGATCTGTGGGACCAGATTCCCAGATTCGAGCAAGCCTGGCTGTTGTGAAACCCCAGCCAGCAGCAGGGGGAGGTGGGGGGTGGAGCGCCCAGGCCAGGGGCTCCTGGGGTTGGCAGGGTCTGCAGAACCAGGAGAGAGGGGGTCCCTGCTTCCGCCTTCCTGGAGGGATAGACAATTGCACACAGTCTCCAGCTGGGTAGCGGCTGAAATGAAGTATTTAGTATTAAAGACAGGTTAGACTCCTGAAAGAACCTCCAGCTCGAGGCAAAGGAGTAGCCCCTAAGGAAAGTCAAGGGATCAAGTGATCACCTTCGGATGAAGAGAGGGCCGCAAAGAGGCAGGGACTGGCTTCTGTGACCTCACTGAGGTCACCTTTCAGCCTCAGGATTTAGCAGAGTCCCCGTGGGTCCCCAAGGAAGCTCCCCACCTCCAGGTGGCTGGGAGGGAATGTCTGGGCCTGCCCAGGCAGGACAGGACTGGGCACAGGCAGCGCGTGTCACGCTTGGGAACAATTAATCCCTCAGTGATACAGTGGGTGGCCTGGCAGCTGCTGCTCCACGTGGGTCCAGCAGGCCGGCCCTGCCCAGGCCAGGCTCTCAGCAGAGGCCACACAACTGGGCACCGCCCTCCTGCACCCCCAGCACCAGCTGGAGGCCGGCTGCCCCCAGGAGGGCGGTGGACACAGCAACCTGGCAGCCGCATACACTGGGCACTTTAATCTCACCAGCTTGCTGGGCCCGGGAAGGTAGGAACATAATGACTGCTTATAGATGGGGAAACTGAGGCTCAGGGAGGCAAATGAGTGGCTTCTACTCTCAGAGAATGAGGAGAGCACAGGGTCTGAATGTAGAACTTCCTGTCTCTGGGAAGAAAGGGGGTTGGGCTGCCAAGGTCCATCTGTGGTCAGCTGGTCCCCTCTCTCCTCCTTTGCAGGCGCCGGGCTGCTGGGGACATTTGGGATCGGTGAGTCCAGGGGAAGGAGGGCGGCAGGGTTGGAGCAGTCTGGGTGCCACTGTGGAGAAAGGGCCGATCCCCCCACTCTCGCCACTTCCAGTCCAGTCCCATCCTCCCTTCCCAGTCTCTCTGTGGACAGGAAAGGTCTGAGAGTGTCCCTTGTCCCCTGGGAGTTCAGGAAACAGGATGCAGACAGAGCTGGGAAGTGGCCAGGGCAGCCCCGGGCCTAGGCACTGCACCATCCTACCTCGGCAGTACAGGCCATCTGACAGAGGGTCTGCCCCAGCTTCCCCCAGGCCCAGGTCACACCGAGGCCAATGAATGGGGAGGGCTGACTGGAGGCAGGGAGCCAGAGAGAGACCTCTGCAGGGCTCTGCAGGCTCCAAGCATGGGGTCCTCCAGGAGGGGTCACTCCTGGGGCTCAGGACCCTAGCAGCGAGGCCTGGTGCTGTGGGAGGGGGGCTCCCGTAGTGTGAAACAACTCGGTGCTCATGGGGCTTCCTGTCTGCGTGTGGACAGACGGTGGGGACAGAGGACCTCCCAGACCCAAGTGACGAACAGGGAGGGGGCTGAGTCTAGGGAGAGGCCAGGGTGGGGGTCAAGGCCGGGCCTGGTGGGGGTCCTCCCTGCACCCCTCCCTGCTGAATGCCCCAAGCTGGCACACTCCAGGAAATGCCAGGCCCGACTCCGCTTGCTAGGGAGCCAGGCATCACCCTGTTTGCATGCTCAGAGACCAGCTAGGGGCCCGCACGCCAGCTCCTCCTCACCTGCTCCCTCTTCACTGCAGGTCCTGGTGGCCTCCCTGGTGGTGCCACCGCCGGGGCAGGTGAGTAACACCTGGGTCAGATGCCCCACTGGGGGCAGCTCTGAGCTCAGCCTGGTAGGCAGGGCAGCTAGGGTACAGGTGCTGCCCTGGGCACAGACAGGGCAGGGATACCACCTTCCCCAAGCAGCTGTCCTGGGCACACAGTGTCCTGGCTGGGGGTTGGGTACGGCTATATCCTAGTGACTCAGGCTGCAAGAGGCTCTGGGGGCCATCGGCTCCCAGGACACGTGCTGTGGGAGGTGGGTGGGTGTGTGGCCCCAGAGCCCAGGCACCCTGACCTGCACCACCCCATCTGCCTGCCAGGCACCACTGCACCAAGCCTGGCACTCTTCAAAAGAGACCCCAACATGTCCCAGGCAGGCAGCGCCCAGCAGTCAGGGACTCGGCAGGTTCCATGAGTGTGGTGGCTCAGGACCTCACTCTGTCCCCCTCTGCAGGGATCGGGGCCTTTCCTGCAGGCACCTACCCGGGGGCTCTGGTGCCTGGCGGAGCGGCTGGTGCTGCTGCTGCTGCTGCTGCTGCTGCTTATAAAGCTGCCAAGGCTGGTGAGTGGGGTCTTTGGGACAGGCCACAGCCCCCACCCTGGCTTCCTTCCGTGGGCGGCAGGGGCAGAGTCCTCCCCCGCATCTCAGGAGCCAGCTGGGTGTGTCCCAGCCACAGTGGGTGGGTAGCAGGGCCCCAGTGCACAGCCCACCCCTTTCTCCTCCTCCTTGCTGTCCCTGCACGATCCCACCCACCCCCTCACCGGTCCTGGCTCTCCAGGGGCCGGGCTTGGTGGCATCGGAGGGCTTGCTGGTGTTGGCGGAGTTGGCGGAGTCGGAGGACTTGGTGGCGTTGGTGGCTTAGGAGTGTCTACAGGTATGGTGGCCACACCTGAGTCCCCTAGGTGATGCCCCAGGCCAGGCGGAGCCCTCTCTAATGCCCTCCTGTCCTGGCCAGGTGCCGTGGTCCCTCAGGCCGGAGCAGGTGTTGGAGTAGGAGCTGGAGGGAAGCCAGGGAAAGTTCCAGGTCAGTGTAGAGTCACTGGGGCTGGGGAGCAGAGGTCAGGGAAGGACAGGGGTGCCCCATGGGGCTGGGGGAGGAAGGGCAGAGCAGGTGACATCCAAGCCCAAAACACCGTCCTGTTCTGTGAAACGGAACTGGAGCAGGAAGCAACCTCAGAGACAAGCTCTGTGGCAGGCTGTGGGGTGACAGATGAGGAAACTGAGGCTCAGGATGGCCTCAGGATGGTCAGAGCGGAAGGCCTGCAGCTGCTGGCAGCCGGGGCGCCGCCCCCCCACCCGCCCATCTGGTGCTCATTCGGCTATACCCAGCCCTTTAGGAAGTGACTTCAGGTTAAACAAAAGGCTGCCTGGGTCCGCTGAGTCCTCGCAGCAGGAAGGACATCTGGAAGCTGTTAGCAGAGGTGGGCTGGCTGGGGTGCCGGGTAAACAGGCTCCCGGAGACAGAGATAAATCCACACACAGAGGGTTTGCAGATGACTTCGGAGACTCGTGGGAGGAGGCCTCGGCCACCCTGTGTCTGCCCAGTGCCCCAGGCAGCACAAGGGCCGCTGACTTGGGACCCCTGGTGGGAAGGCAGGAGGGGCCCCTGGCTCAGCTGCTGATCATGGCTCCTCCTTCCTCCTCTGACTCCAGGTGTGGGGCTCCCAGGTGTGTACCCAGGTGGAGTGCTCCCAGGCACAGGTGAGGACGGGAACGGGGATAGAGCAGCCCCTGGCTTCTCCCCACACCCACTCCTCCCCTCAAGCAGAGGCCACAGGAGGCCTTAAGTCCTAGCCAGTTGCTGTTTTCCTAAGGGTCAGGGTTCAAGTGAATGGTCATAAGGTCCCTGGCATCAAAGGCCAGCTTCTGCCAGGCATGGCGGTGCATGTCTGTAACCTCAGCAATCTGGGAGGATGAGGCAGGAAGATCAAAACTTCAAGCCCAACCTGGGTAACTTAGTGACTTAGTGAGGCCCTGTCTCACAGTGAAAAAGGGCAGGGAATGTATCAGTGCAAAGGCCCTGAGTTCAGTCCCCAGTACCACACACACACACACACACACACACACACATACACACACACACACACGTCCAACTTCCCCTGGTTCCAGGCCCAAACTCTAATCCCAGCCTAAGGTGGGTACCCAAGGGCACACTGAGTCCCCAGTGTAGCCAGCTGTTTCCCAAAAGCACTGAGTCACCAGGGGCGTCTGCCCAGCGAGCCCCTCAGAGCTGCCCCTTGCTGGCCTCTCCCTGCCAGGGCAACCACCCCGCCCTACACATGACCTCCTGAAATCCCCCAAAAGTCCAGATCCAGGCAGCTCTGTGGGATTTGCTGACACAGTCGCTCCCTCTCCTGTCCCTGGTGGAGGCCCAGGGGAAGTGGGAGAGATGGAAGATGCTGGTGGAGGATTCCAGGCGCAGTGCGGGGTGGGTCCCAGGGCCACGGCGCAGCCCATAGCTCTGGCTTTGGATGCTGGTGCTGTCTCTCCTGAGGGTCATCAGGACGGTTTTATAACACAAACTGAGAAATACGATTAAAACAGGTCTGAGGTGGACATGGTGGCCCACGCCTGTGGTCCCAGCACTCAGGAGGCTGAGGCAGGAAAATCACCAAGAGTTCGAGGCCAGCCTGAACTACACAGGGAGACCCTGTCTCAGAAAAACAAAACAACAAGGCCAGGGATTTAGCTCAGTAGTTCTGACACCTGCCTCGAAAGTGCAAGGGTCCAAATTCGATCCCCGGTACCAAAAAAAAGAAAGAAACTCACAAAAGAGAAACAAAACAACGACACAACAAAATAGATCTGACCTGGGCCAGGGATTTAGTTTTGGCACCTGCCTCGCAAGCGCAAGGTCCCGAGTTCGATCCCCAGTACCAAGAAAAAAAAATAGATCTGACTTTAGCCCAGGCAGCCAAAGAAAGTCCCCCCCACCAACTAGGTCCTTTCTCTGCCTGCCCCATGACATGGCCCCGTCGCTGGCAGTCAGTATGGAAGGGGAGCCGCTGGGAACCCAAGGCAGTGCCAAGTGGGGCCTTCATACCCTCTCTGCCCTGCCCCTTTCTGCTCAGGAGCTCGCTTCCCTGGAGTAGGGGTGCTCCCTGGAGTCCCCACTGGAACTGGAGTCAAGGCCAAGACCCCAGGTATGCATCCGCTGAATGGGCCCCAGGTGGGGTGTGGGGTGTAAATGGGGACTCTGGGCTCATTCGGGGCCCTCTGAGTGAGCACGTATGGCAAGGAAAGACAGCGTGCTGTTCAGAAACCCCACAGAGTGTGTGAGGCCACACGAGGCGTGGTCTGGGTGGAACTGCCTGCCCCTCCTGCGGGGTGATGGTACCACTGTGCCAGAATGACAGTTCTTTATCATTGCAGGTGTAGGCGGAGCTTTTGCCGGAATCCCAGGTGAGGCGAGGCTGTTCCTCTCTGCAGGGTGGGAGAACTAGCAGGTGGCCCACCAGTCAGGGGCACCTGCCCTGGGCCGGGCTGGGCACCCAGAAGCCCACGCAAACTGCCCAATCCCCATGTCTCCTGCTCTGGGCCTTGAACTGGCTTCAGCACAGAGTGGCAGGAATCACAGGCCCAAACCCACCAAACACACCCAGGGAACCCATCCCTGTGCCAGGGGCTGCAGGGCTGCAGGGCTGCTGGCCAGAACTCCAGGGGAGAATCCTGCAGCTCCTTGGAGGAGGTGACCTATGGCTGGGCAGTGTAGGGAGGACCTCAGGGAGCAGAGAGAAGCGCATGCATCTGAGCAGAAAGCCAGTGGCAGGCAGAGGTTTAGAAGGAGCTGCTGGCCCACAGAGCTTGGCCTTCACTTGCTCTTTGTTCCCATAGGGGTCGGGCCCTTTGGGGGCCAGCAGCCTGGGGTCCCCCTGGGGTACCCCATCAAAGCGCCCAAGCTCCCAGGTGAGTCGGAGGGAAATCAGCTTTGGGGACTTGGGCCACAGATGTCTCTGGAACTAGGGTAGATGGGGTGGGGAGGGGAATCTTGGGATTGAAGCTAATTCTAGTCACCTGCCTGGAAAACATGGGGATATAGCCTGCGGGTGTAAAACCACGCACACACATATCCACACGCACACCTATGCACAGACCCATGTCCTGATGGGAGACCACAGGTAGTGATAGTCAGAAGGACCATGCAAAGCAGGCGTGGTGGTGCACACCTGTAATCTCTGCCCTCTGGGAGGCGGAGGCAGGAGGATCAAAAGTGCAAGCCCAGCCTGAAAAACTTAGTGACTTAGCAAGCTCCTGTCTCAAAATAAAGAATTTTAAAAAGGGCTGGGGATATAGCTCAGTGTGAAGGCCCTAGTTTCAATCCCCAGTACCACCAGTACCACAAAAGAAAAAGAAAGAAAAAAGAAGGAGAGAGAGAGAGAGAGAGAGAGAGAGAGAGGGAGGGAGAGAGGGGGGAAAGCGATGCATTGGAAGTCCCTCCTGAAGTCGAATTCCTGTTGGGAAGTGCATGAGGAAGCTACTCAGACCCTAGGGCCACAGCAGGGCCAAGATCTGCTGTGGACAGTTGCATCTCTAGGGCTGGGGGTCCACTCTTCCTCTGCCCAGGACTCTGCTCTCCTGGGAACCCCTGGGCCCCTGGGGGTCTTAGCCCCTGTGGGCAGGACTATCACTCCGGGGTGGGGAGCCCAGCAAGGCCTGGGGCAGCCCTGAGCCCACCCTGCCCTCTGCCCAGGTGGCTATGGACTGCCCTACACCAACGGGAAGCTTCCCTATGGTGAGTATGGCCCTTCCAGACCTGGGGCTTCCAACCCCTTCCAGCTCCTGGGCCTGCCAAGGGTGCTGTGGCCCTCTCAATCCACACTTTTGGAACGGGAGTCCCCAAAGGACACAGCATGAAATTCGGACTCAGACGGCCTGTTCTCAGTCCTGGCCTCCCATTTCTCCTGAGGGCCCGAGCAAACCATTTCCCTTCTCCGAGCCCCAGTGTCCTGGGCTGTACAGTGGGAGTAATGATCCCACAGGTGGGGGTGTTTGTGTTCATTCTGACTGGGGTGACGGGAGGCCAGGAGGGGGATCACTGACCTCTGAGTCTCTGTCCTGCAGGAGTGCCTGGTGCAGGGGGCAAAGCTGGTTACCCCACAGGGACAGGTATGGAAGTCCTCACTCACTTCCAGCCAAAGGAGTGCTGGTCACTGTGGCTCCCAAGCCCTGGGGCTGGCCAGGGTCTCCCCTAAAACAGGCCCTGGAGCTAGGGGGAAGATTCCAGAACCCAGGCACTTCTGGCTGTGAAGCCCCTACCCACACCCGGATGTTGATGGAGACTGGACACGGGTGGGCCCTGGAGGTGCCACAGCACCCTCTTCAGTCCCCCTCTCCCTTCTCCAGGGGTTGGCTCCCAGGCAGCAGCTGCGGCAGCTAAAGCAGCCAAGTATGGTAAGAACCTCCGGGGCACCCTGCTAGCCCAGGCCCCCAACCTGGCTGTCCTGTTGCCTATGAGGGCTGCCTCGTGACTGGCCAACCAGGACCCCCCTACGTTCCCATTCATCTAACTTTGTCAACACCATCCACACATGTACCTCTTCCTTCCTCCAACCATTCCTCCCTCCCCGATCTGTCCCTCCCTCTCCCATCCATCCCTTCCCCTTCCTCCATCCCTCCCTCCACAATTCCTCCCCCATTCCTCTCTCCTTCCCCCATCTATCCCATCCATCCCCCTTCCCCTATCCATGATGGTCCCTCCCTCCATCCATCAGTCAGTCCCAGAGATAGCAGATAGCAGCCCATAACAGCCTTGCAAGGTAATGCACACATTGTCATGGGAATCAAGAAGAGAAAGGAGGGCTGGGGATTCAGCTCAGTGGTTCTGCTGCCTGCCTCACAAGCACAAGGTCCCGAGTTCGATTCCCCAGTACCAAAAAAAAAAAGAAGAGAGAGGCATTATTTCTACCTGGGGAAAGTTAGGGAGGCTTCCTAGAGAAAGTAATATGTAATGGCAGCTATAAAATATAGGCAGCATTTGTCATGTGGTGAACACAGAAAGGAGGAGCCCAAGCAGAAAGGACGGGGACCGTGGTGGTTAGGAAGACAATTTGAGGCGGCACCTATACAAGCATTTACATTTTTAATAGTTACACATCAAGTTAATGTGTACTATAAAAATGTAACTCAGTCCTCAAGTCCATGGTGTCTTGGACAGCCTTTCTGCAGATGTGGCATGGCCATCACGTGCCCAAGTGACAGGCAGAGTGGGCATCTATGCCCGGCCCTGGGAAACCCGCCAGCTCAGGATCAGACCACAGGAGGCTAAAGCCCTCTCCTGTCCCCAGTCCCCAGGAGCTCTTCCTGTTTCCAGGCTGGGATGGAAGACCTGTCCCACCAGCCCAGGGGGCAGGAATGAGGGGGACCCGGGCCTGCCCTGCGCAGCTCCCCAGCCCAGGCCCCTTGGCTGGCTGGGCTGGTGGCGAAGCCTGGAATGTGGGAGCAGGCGGGCCCTGAGGGGCTGCCAGAGCAGCATTTGGTTTAGAAACTTGGCCACGTCTTTGGAACACAGGGAGAGGAAGCCTTGAACATTCTTTCAGGGGCCCCTCTGGCCCAGCCCGGGGAGTGGCCACTTGTGGTTTCTCAGTATGTGGCAGTGATTAGAGCCGGATCTGACCGAGAGCATCGGACTCCCTTGCCTTCATGAGCACCGTTGAAATGGACACTTGGGGCGGGGCCCTCCTGAGCCGTGCTGGTTCAGGTTCACACACCTGCCCCCTCCCCAGTGGCCTTCCTTCTCCTCAGGAGGGGCCCTGGGGAGCCACATCGTGCTGCCCCTGTCCCTGCAGGTGCTGGAGGAGCCGGAGTCATCCCTGGCATCGGAGGGGGTGGCATTCCTGGCGGAGCTGGCACCATTCCTGGGATTGGGGGCATCGCAGGTAGCATCATGTCCAGTGAGGGGTGGACATGTCCTTAGGAGGGCCACCAGGAATGGGTCTCATTGCCTGTGGCTGTCTTTTCAGGGGTGGGGACTCCTGCGGCAGCTGCTGCTGCGAAGGCTGCTGCAAAGGCTGCAAAGTACGGTGAGCACCCCCAGCATGGCAGGCCCAGGGCTCAGGCCTGCTCGGGCCTCTGTGTGGGCCCTGGAGACCCGGCCCATGAGGCTGGGAGACTTTGCCTCCATCCACCCGGGCCACTTCCCTCCCACCTCCACAGGCATAGTCCACGCCTCCTTGCCTTGGCCCATTCTCTACCTGAGATGCCACCTCCTGCTTCTGCAGGATGACTCTGGAGGGGACCCTGGGTGTGCCTGCTCTGCCCACCCCATTCCCTGCCTCAGGGCTGCTCTTGAACCCAGATGCCCACAGGCAGGGATTCTGGTTTTGCTTTAGAAGTTGATCACACTCTGCCTAGCCACAGATCTGACCCCAAGAACTCCTCAGGGCCTCTCCTAGTCCCTCCCCACCTCTCTGATGAGTTGGCTCCATGCACCTGCATGTGACCATGTCACCCCATAGCTCCCCTGGTCCCCTGCCCAGGAGGCCTGAAGAGGTTCCCACGGGGCTCAGCAGGAGAACATTCCTTTTCCTTCCTCAGGAGCTGCTGGAGGCCTAGTGCCTGGTGGGCCAGGAGTTAGGGTCCCAGGTGTTGTGGTCCCAGGTGTCGGGATCCCAGGCATTGCAGATGGAGCAGGTGAGCTTGTGTGTGTGTGTGTGTGTGTGTGTGTGTGTGTGACAGAGCAATATAAAAGCTAGTGGCAAGATTTTTGCATGCTCCCCCAACTCTGCTTATTTGCCCACATCCTTGGCCACGATTCATTCCCTCTTCCTCCTCCCATGGATTGTAACAACCTCCCAGTTAGCTGCCACCAGCATCATTGTCCCTGATTTACCTTCTGAGTGTCAGTGCACTTCTGGGGGCAGGAGCTGTGTCTTTTCATCTCCACGTTCCCCGTCCTTGGCTGAGCAGGCGCTCAGTACTAAATGGAGCCAGGTGGGTGGGCAAGTGGGCACCTGGTGGCCAGGTAAGTGGCCATGTGGATGAGCAGGCAAAATGACAGGTGGGGCAGGAGATGGGTAGATGGATGAACAGAGACCAGGATGAGTGGTTCATGGGTAGATAGATAGAAAGGGACAGAGAGATGGAAAAATGAATTGGTAGGAGAGAGACGGATGTGCAGGCAGGGGGCTACATTAGTGGTTAGGAGGATGGATGGATGGATAAAAAGGTGGGTAGAAGGGAGGCAGGCAAATGCAAACTGGGTGGTTGTCTAGATGGCTAAATAAGTGGATGGGTGGGCAGGTGAGTAGATGGTGGACAGAGGTGGGTGGCTGGACTGAGATAAACAAATGGACAGACGTGGAATTGGGAGAGTAGGTAGACATGTCTATCAAGTCCATATTGGCTTGATAGACAGCAAGGTGAAGTAACAGATGGATAGATGGACAGAGGTATGTCCTGGGCATGTTGCCTCCATTGTCTCCTGAGTATTTTTGTCCCCTGATCTCTCTAGGGCCTCTGGGGCCAGCTGCAGCTGCTAAAGCAGCGGCCAAAGCAGCTAAATATGGTGAGTGCTTTGCCCCAGCCTGATCTGGCCTCTCACTACTTACTAGAGAAGGGGAGCAACTTACCCGGGGTCATGGAGCAAGTCCCTGGAGGAGCTGAGCCTGGGGTGGTGTCTCTGCCTGCGACCTCCACCATGAAGCCATGGGGTTGAGTGGCGGGACAGTCCCAGGATGGTTCTCCAGTGGGGACAGCGTCCCTGGCCCTCCTTGCTCTGGCCAGCTGCTCTCAGAGGCGCCCAAGCCTGACTGGGGAGAAACCCATGCTCAGTCTCCCAACCCTTCCCAGAGCACCCAGAGAACAGAGGAGTGGGGTAGACGGAGGCCTCATGGAGGAAGCTGGCCAGGGGCCTGGGCACCCACTTCCTGTCCTCATCGACCAGACCTGGGGGACAAGCGTCCTCTTTCCCGGTTGCCAGCATCCCCCAGAGCCCTTCTGGCCTCTCTCATCAAGGACCCTCCCCTATACTCTCCCCAACAGGGGCCCGGGCTGGAGTAGGAGTCGGGGGCATCCCCACCTATGGGGTCGGGGCCAGGGGCTTTCCTGGCTATGGCATCGTACCCGGAGTCGGGGTCGGACCTGGAGTTGGGGTCATACCCGGAGTAGGAGTTGGAGTTGGAGGTGTCCCTGGAGCTGGCCTTTCCCGTAAGCCTGAGTTTCATCTGGAAAACCGGTGCGGGGCGAGAGACTTTCCCTCTTCTTAGGGCTTCCGAGGGCTCAGGGAGGAGGAGGGGCAGGAGCTGCGGTCCCACCCGGGCACAAACAGGCGGGGATTGGAGGGTCTCATGCCCTCTTGTTTCCTCTTAGCAGCAGCCCAGGCCGCCGCTGCTGCCAAAGCTGCCAAGTATGGTAAGTGGCCCTGCCTTGCCTGTCCCCAAGCCCTGCTGTCCCACAGGACCACTCTTCAAATTCAGGGCAGCTGAGGGGCACACCCCCCTCCCACTCGGGCCTCCAGGGCTGGGACAGCCTGGCCAAGCTGGTCACCTCACCCCGAAACAGCGAGCTCAGGGGCCAGGCAACCGTGCTGTCCTCCCCAACTCCCTGGCCCCAAGAGGCGGGTGCTGGATGCTGCTCCTCTCTCCCCCAGGTGCAGCAGGAGCTGGAGCCCTGGGAGGTCTGGTGCCAGGTGCAGTACCAGGTGCAGTACCAGGTGCAGTACCAGGGGCAGTACCAGGAGCAGTACCAGGGGTAGTACCAGGAGCAGTACCAGGAGCAGTACCAGGGGCCATACCAGGTGCAGTACCAGGTGTGCTAGGCACCAAAGGAGTGCCAGGTGAGCTGGGGCTGGTCCCAACGGGACCCTGGGGGAGGTGGGAGTCAACTAGATCCAGAGACAGGAAGATGGGTTGAAATTTCCCCTAGGGCAGTCCCAAGGGGAGAGCCCGGGTGGGGTCCTGGTGGCCGATTCCTGGCAAGTCCCATCCCTGGTTAGGGGGGCTCAGGGATGTCCTCCTGCCCTGTGGCAGAGCCCTTACTGCCCAGGCTTAGGTGGTCTTCTGTGCCCCTGGGGTCTCTCTAGTTCCCTAGCAGCAGAGGACCTGACACCTTTGGGTTCCCTCGGACTCTTTCTCCACCAGGCAGAGGCCAAGGGGAAGAGATTAAAAAGTGACTGCGACATTTAGTGACACCCTTCCTTGGTTGTTTTTCCCATCAGCAGGTTTCTCATCTGCATTCTTTGTCCTTTCCAGGAGAAAATTCCTCTTCTCAGTTTCCTTAAGAAACAAGCCAGGGCTAGGGTGGAGCTCAATGGTGAAGCACATGCCTGGCATGTGAGAGGCCCTGGGTTCCATCCCCAGTCAGGAAAGAAAGAAAGGGAGAGAGAGAGAGAGAAGCAAAGGGGGGGGGGGGAGAAAGAGGAAAAAAGGGAGAGAGAAAGAAGAAGAGAGAAAGGACAGGACAGGACAGGAAAGGAAAGATCACTTCCTGCTATAATTTGGACACAGGCACTATCAGGATGTTGTAGAATTCGCAGCACCATAAGCAGAAAATTCTGCCATACTTTGGAGAACAATAGTGACACCCCTACCAGTCACTGCTGTCACCGAGGACCTGACTCCCATGAGCTTAGAGCTGCTTCTCGGGGCCACATGGAAACCCCGGCCAGGCAGAGTCTTCCCAGGTGCCAGGGGGAGGCTCAGAGCCAGGCCCGAGCCCAGGCGCCCTCCTAGGCCGGGCTCTGTGCACTGCCCTCTGTCTCCAGCGGGAGGTGGCGTGCACAGAGGGACTTCTGCAGGGACTGCGGGGAGAGATGCTCCATCTTGGGGAAGGGTGCTGGCTGGGGTTGATCCCCTATTTCCTCTCTCCATCCAGGAGCAGGGACCCCAGCAGCTGCAGCCGCTGCTGCAGCCGCCAAAGCAGCTGCCAAAGCTGGCCAGTATGGTAAGCGCCCCCACGTCTGTCCCGGCCCGGGCCCTTGCTCTCAGCTCCCCCTCTTTTCAGAGGTTCGTTGCCTTCTGAGTAGGGAAGCAGCTGGAGCAGGTGCCTGGTGAGCTCCCAGGGCCTGCCTCCCACGCCCTTCCCTCCACCTCCTGGCCAGCGACAGCCTGCCCCCCACCCCGTGACCTCTGTCCTGCTCCCCCTGAGGGCCACCTTGGCAGCCCCAGGCACTCACACTCACACTTCCCTGCTTGTGCGACCCAGCTGTGGGTCAGACCCCGGGCCAGGCAGGGATCTGTGAGCCTGGCCTTGCGATCCTGCAGAAAGCAAGATTGAGACCAGAATCTGTAGGGCTGGTTAGGCCAGGTTCACTTGAATTCCCAATTTCATATACCCAGCAGTCTTAGGAAGTCGGTATCATTGTTCCCATTTTCCAGATGTGCAAGTTGAGTTTCCCCCGACTTCAGTAATTTACCCTATTGTCCCAGATCTAATGGTGATGGAGCTGAGATATGAACTCAGATTTGCCTGTCCTGCAGAGCTCCCTTTATTTTGTTTCTTTTAATTTATTTCATTTTAAAATTTTTTAATTTTTTGCAATACTGGGAACTGAACCCAGCCAGAGCCTTTACACTGAGCTGTATCCCCCACCCTTTTTAAATTTTGTTTTTAAATTTAAAATCTCACTAAGTGGCTAAGTTGCCCAGGCTGGGCTCAAACTTGAGATTCTCCTGCCTCAGCTTCCCACAGCCTGGGATTATAGGCCTGTGCCATGTTGCCTCGCTCAGAGTTCCCCTGACTATGTACCTCTCTCTCCATCACACCCAAGTCCCCAAGGGACTTGTCTCTCAAAAGCCTAAAAGCTCCTAAAATTGTACTCACCTCATCTTGGGGAGGAGCAGTTGGGGCCCATCAGGGGAAAGACAGTGGCCCAGGGTCACACTACAAGGCCATGCTGGGGCCAGGACAACAACCCACAGCTCCTGACTCTGTACTCTGCACTCAAGACCGGGCTAAGGATTCGCCGTGCTCACTTTTGCAGGGTTAGGCCCTGGGGTCGGCGGGGTTCCAGGTGGCATAGGCGTCGGTCCTGGTGGTATCGGTGTTGGTCCTGGTGGCCTTGTGCCTGGTGGTGTTGCCCCTGGTGTCGGCACCGGGCTTGGACCTGGTGGTATTATAGGTGAGGGGCCTACGCGAGTGGACTTTGGGGGGCCCTGAAGCCTCCATAACCACCATCCCTGAACCTCCTCTCCCTCCAGGAGCAGGGACCCCAGCTGCAGCCAAGTCCGCTGCTAAAGCAGCTGCCAAAGCCCAGTACCGTGAGTGCCACATCGCCTCTCTCCTCTCCCCCAGGGCCACCTGTGCCCTCAGACCCGGCCCTCGCATCCTTAGACCCCACACAGCAGGGGGGGGGGGCAGGCTCCAGTCCTGTTTCCCAGTTGCCTGTAACCTCTGGGGCTCTCTCTGGTTGTTGGGAGAAGTAGATGAGTTTCCCGGAGGGAAGAGCAGGATGTAAGGTCAGGAAGTGGGGTACACAGCATGCACCCCAAATGCCAGCCTGTGGTGGGCCTGGGCTAGGGCACCGGGAATCGTAGGAAACCCATTCCTGGGGAGCACAGCGTCAGCTGGAGTCAGGGAGGCCACTACTGAGCTCGGGGTCCGATGTGGTCCCCAGGGTGACAATCTCCCCGCGGGTGCTCCCTGCCCTGCCGCCACTCCATGGCCCACCTCTCTCTGCAGGGGCCACTGCCGGGCTGGGTGTTGGAGTTCCTGGGTTTGGAGCTGGTGCCGGGGTTCCCGGATTCGGAGCTGTGGCCGGTAAGGAGCCTGCTAGGGGCTGGGCAGCTCCGAGGGTGGAGACCCTCCCCAGGACCCCCCACCAGCCCATGGTGCAGCACGTCCTCCATTAGGTGCCCAGCCTCAGGCAGGCCATGCCAGGCCTGGAGCGTACAAGAAGGGATGGATAGAAGGATGAAGAGAGTCTGGCCCTCCCGCACCCCTAGATCAGACTGGCAGTGGCACGTGTAGGTCCAGGAGCCCGGTGCCAGCCGAGGAAGTCAGAGTGGGCTCCCTGGAGGAGGCAGCAGAAGCCCAGGCTTGGAGCTCAGCTGCTGACCCCCTCTCCTTCCCTTCTCCCAGCACCAGGCTCCCTGGCCGCCGCTAAAGCAGCCAAATACAGTGAGTAGAATCCCCACGCTGCCTGCTTCCCTCCGCCTCCCCCTCCTACAGACGGGGAGAGCAGAGCAAAGCGGTTCCCAGGACAGCAGGGACGGCCCTGTCCCTTGCCTGCTAAACCGAAAGCACCTGTCATGTTTCCAAACCCCACTTGGGCCCTGACACGGTCACAGCCCCAGGTGCCACTGTCGCTGGGACTTGGCTGGGCAGCCTCTGCCCTCTCCCCACAGTGGAGTAGGATCGTCTTCCCCATCTGGGTGCTGTCCCCTCCCTGCCTCCCTCTCGGCGTGACCCAGCCTGCTCCAGCCAGCCACCCTCGATGGCATGGCAGACCTGCCCACCCCACCAGCCACTCCGCCTTGGGCAGCCCGGCTGGCCGTGCCCATGCATCTGTCCCCGAGCCCCTCCTGGGAGCCAGCAGGGGGCCTCAGCCAGGGACTCGCCAGCAGCTGGCTCCAGTAGGCTGCTCCACTGCTCGGGGCCTGTTTCCACCTCAGAAAATCCCAGCTTCCTCAGCACCACGCCAGCAGCCCCGCTCACCCTGGCTCCTCTCCCACCCCCGGCCGGCTGCCCAGCCAGCCTCAGTCAGCAGACATTGCCAAGGAAACCGGGCAGTGTCACTGAGCAAAGCAGCTAAGGACTCCGATGGCTCCCAAGCCATTTCCTGGCCCAGGACCTGGAGCCCATGCCTTAACCTCCGCTCTGCCTCTGTGCGCCCATCTGCACAATGCGGGGGGGGCCTCCTTTCTCCTGGCAGTGCCTGGAACTGAGGGTACCAGTGAGTGACAGCTGTCAATCACCCGCTACCACTCTTGGCAGTTCTGCACTGGGCCAGGATTCAGAGCCTGCAGAGTTCTCAGGCTGTGTCCTTCTGTTCACAAACACCCCTAAGGCAAGCAGGGAGGTGGGGACTCTGGGCTCGGAGAGACCACAGCTAGGACTCATAGAAAAATCAAGACTCAAACTGAATTTGAACCCAGGGCTATCAGAATCAGAGATGTGTGGTCTGAATTCAGCAGCTCCCGGCCACTGCTGTTACCTGGCCCACTGGCCCAGGGACAAGGAGGTGATCATGCCCTGTTAGAGAGGAAGAGGTCAAAGCCTGAGGGGCATTGATTTGGCCCTGCACTAAGGGCAGAGCCAGGACTCAGCCGTGGATGTTCAGGAGAGGACGTCCTGTCTCATGCTCCTCCTGCTGGGTCACAGGGCCTCTGCCACCTGTCTGCTTGCCTTGTGTCCCACCCTCCTGAAATGGGGGACCAATCCTTCCTCCTCTGTCCACAGGAGCAGCAGGGGCTGGGGCTCTTGGAGGACTTGGAGCTTTTGGAGGACTGGGGCCTCTGGGCGGACCCGGGGCCCTGGCAGGAGCAGGTATCCCTGGTGGTGTGGCAGGTGAGTTTCAGCCCCAGGATAGCCTGGGCAGGGAGGGAGACAGACCCACAAACAGTCCCTCCCTGTGCTCCCTCTGTGTCCCCAGGCATCGGGCCTGCTGCCTCGGCTGCTGCCGCCAAAGCTGCCCAGTACGGTGAGCACTGGCTGGGACTGGGAGGGCTCTGACCAGGCCCCTGGGCCCTGTGTCCCTCTAAGGCTGCTCTGTCCCTCTGCAGACAGCCTCAGGCATGGTTCTCAGCAGGCGGGTTTAACACCCAGCTCTCTCCACAGGCCTAGGGGGTGCCGGTGGGCTCGGAGCCGGAGGGCTGGGCGCTGGAGGACTGGGAGTTGGAGGACTGGGAGTCGGGGGACTCGGAGCCGGAGGACTGGGCGCTGGTGGACTTGGGGGTGAGGCTGCCTAGGGATCGGAGAGCACTGTGTGTAGCGTGTGCATGAGTGAAAGAGAGGCAGAGGCAAAAGAGACAGGGTTTCTCCCCATCCTGGACACCGGCCCAGCCCTTCCGAGCAGGAGGAGGAAGGACCTGGCATTGGCTAGGACAGGGCCAGGCGCTGGGCACGCTGGGGTACCCGGGAGCCCTTCTGAGGCCAGGTCGGGGTTCTTCTCCAGGCTTCTTGGCAGGCACACAGTCGGTTCCTCCAGAGACCCTTTCTGTGGGCACCTTCTCCACCCTGGGCTCAGGCTGACCCCGTCACCCTGCCTGCCCCAGCCCCCTGTGTCTGTCCCGAGCTGCGTGGGCTGCGCCTTCTCCTCCGGGTCCCTGGTCCTGCAGCGCTGTTTACGCAGGGGCTTGAGTGAGCAGAGGCAGCTATCCCTCACAGAGCCCCGTTCCTGTCCTCTCCCCTCTCTTTCAACCCACTGGCCACTGGGTGTGGAAGTTCACTCATTTTCCAAGCAAGCCAATCAAAGGCTGGAGAGAAATCACTTTCCCAAAGCCTTCATTGTGGTGGCTCGGTGCTGACACTTCCGTCTCCCTTGGGTGGTCACTGGGTAACTTGAACTGGCCCTCAAGCCTCTTCCTGCGTGTTCTGAGAGGCTGGATGCACAGTAGTAGTTTAATAAAGGCCATCAGATGGTGGGTGCAGGAGGGCAGGCAGGGAGTCCGGGGCCATTCCTGAGCCCTCCTGTCCCCCACTTCTCCAGGTGTGTCCCCAGCTGCAGCTGCTAAAGCAGCCAAATACGGTGAGTGGCCCCTAAGGTCTGTCCCGCCCAGGCCTTGTGTCCTCCGTCCATCCCCTGACCCACCGGGTCCTGCCTGTGGCTGCCCGGGACATCTTCTCCAGGCTTCTCTGACCCAGCGCTGGGGTGGGGGTGTCAGGGCCCCCACCACTGTGCCTCGTCCTGACTGATCCCTGTGTGCCCTCTCCCTAGGTGCTGCTGGCCTGGGTGGGGTCCTAGGGACCATTCCCAGGCCACTCCCAGGTGGTAGGGCCGGCTCTGTTGCATAATCCTCAGTCCCACCAGGGGCCGGCAGAGGGGGCTCCCAAAGGCTGGGGAAGGGCAGGGCACCCCGAGCAGAGGCTGTGCCCGTGGGTGCAGAGCTGAGACAGGGCACCGGATGCTGGTGGGGCGGATTTAGTGAGAAGCCTGGCTCCAGGGGGCTGGGATGGAGGCGATGCCACACTGAGAGGCCCTCTGACAAACAGAGTGGGGCCTGCCTCCCCCACCAACCCCAACCCCAAATCTGTCCTGCAGGTGTGGCACCCAGACCTGGCTTTGGATTGTCCCCCATTTACCCAGGTACACCAGCACCCCTGTCCTGAGCTCCGACTGGGTCTTTCCTCCTCCTGGGCTGCATCCCCCCAGGGCCCCCAAGACCTCAGATCATGTGAAGCCGGACCCCCAAGCTGACCAGAGCCTCCCGCTGTTCTTCCAGGCATGGGGGACATCAGCTTTGCTCAAGCACATGTCCTGTGTCTTGAGGTCCCCAGGGGACAGGGAGCTTCCCCGTCGTGTCCCACATGATGTGAACTGAGGCTCGGAGAGTGGGGGCTCCCAGCCCTCATGTCCCGAGTCGGGCCCCTCTCACAGCACAGACCACGCCCGGCCTCAACAGGGCCCTGTCTGTGCTGTCTTCGGAGGGCCCCCGGGTGCCCGGAAGCAGCCACACTCATGGCCCCTCTCCTTGCCTTGCAGGTGGTGGTGCTGGGGGCCTGGGAGTCGGCGGTGAGTCAGCAATAAAAAGGCACCTTGTGCCCAGGGGGGCGGGGAAGGGAAAATCCTGCCCAGGGAGTGGCCAGTGTGGCCCCCCAGCTGGTCCTTTGGTATGGGGGCTTGAGGGAGCCCCCAGGGGAGTCCCAGAAGCTGAAAGGTCACCCCTGGGATGTGGGGACAGGAGCCAAGGAACCCAATTCTCCATGTTCCAGCCTGTCATGGGAGTAGGCTTGGGGAGCCAGACAGAGAGCTAGGGTCTAACTGGAGAGATTGCCAAGGGCCCAGCAAAAGAAAAGGTAACTAGCTGGGAATGGGAGTGAATGCCTGTAACCCGGATTCTGAGAGGCTGAGGCAAGAGGATCTCAAGTTCCAGCCCAGCCTGGGCAACTTAGTAAGGTCTTACTGCGAAATAAAAAATTTTAAAAGGCTGGGGATGTAGCTCAATGTGAAAGCCTTGGGTTCCATTCCCCAGGGAAAGAAGGAAGGAAGGAAGGAAGGAAGGAAGGAAGGAAGGAAGGAAGGAAGCAAGGAAGGAACTTGGAGGGACTGGGAGGGGCAGGGGTCGGCTGGGAGCTAAGCCTGGACCTCAAGTGTGTACCGTCTGACTGGCAGGCTGGGGCTAAGCCATGGAAAGGCCTCAGTCTTGGCCCCTTGTAAGAGGAGAGGCCGGTGGCTGGATGAGAGAGGTCGGGCTGGACGGCCTTGGGAACCTGATGAGACAGGACAGGGAGAAATGGGGTGCGTCCTCCCCATCCCCCCCTCTCTCCCTCCACAGGGAAGCCCCCCAAGCCCTACGGAGGGGCCCTGGGCGCCCTTGGAGCCCTCGGATACCAAGGTGAGTATTTGAGGAGCAAAGGCAGGAGTGGGGACAGTGTCTGCCCGCCTGGGCTGGCGGAGGGGACACCTATTTGGCCCAGACCTAATAGAAAGTGGGCAGATGGGGCTGGAGGCCACCCACCCCTTCTACAGGGGTAGGCCAGGCCAGGGTGCCCCAAGCTCCTGAGCTGCTGCCAAACCCCCGCCACTACTCTGCCCTGTGGTCACTCAGGATGGATTCCCTCTGCCCCCACCTGCTTCCCACTCTGGGAGTAAGGCAGCTGAGGCCAGGGGCAAGAAGCCCAAGGACAACACCAAAGGGTTCCAGGTCTCCATCCCGCCCCAGGGGATGCCCACTGCTTCCCAAACTGTGCACCCACTGCTCACTGCCACCAGGTGGCAGGAATGAGCCTCAAGTGGCTGGAGCCAGGCAAGCGGTGCACCAGGCAGGCTCCGCTCCCTAGATAGCTGACAGTTTTGCCAATCAGACCCTGACCAGAAGGGCCCAGGAATCCTGGGTTTCTCTTCCTACCTGGCCTTTCCTGATATGGATAAGACCCTCTCCCACTCTCTCTGGGTCTCTGCTTACTGATCTGATGCCTTGGCCTTTAAATTAGGGTCTAAACCAGGTGTGGTGGTGCACACCTGTAGTCCTAGCATTCAGGAGGCTCCAGTTTGAGGCCACACTAGTCTACATAGTCAGGTCAAGGCCAGTCTGAACTATATAGTGAGACTGTCTCAAAAAAGAAAAAAGAAAAGAAAAGAGAATGGGGGTCTACCCAGAGGGGCTGCTCTGAGTCCTTTCCCAAAAGTCTTCCCACCCATCCAGACCCCAACCCTGCCCATGACCTGGCCCCTTCCATCTCTGAATCCCCATCTGACCAGAGATATCTGGGACACCCTGAGAGTTGGGGCAGTGGTCAGTGTGTGCCCTGGGCCGGGGCCTGGCTCCTCTTGGCATCCCTTGGCCTCTCGGAAGTGGTCAGAGCAGCCAGGGGCTGAGATACACTCCAGAAGGCCCAAACTGACTCCTGTCCCCCACTGCCACCCAGGTGGCCCCTGCTTGGGGAAATCCTGTGGCCGGAAGAGGAAGTGAGCTTCCGGGGGGACCCCTGACTCTCGACCTCATCAACGTTGGTGCTACTGCTTGGCGGAGAATGTAGACCCTCAGAAACCCCACCCACCCATCCCCACCCGGGAGGCGGCCTCGGACAGGACAAGAAAACAAGAGCAGGGTGGCCATGGGCCCCAACCGCGAGGCCCCACTTCAGAGGCCCTGAGTGGGTGGGCTCAGCTCCTCCGCAGCCCCTTCCCACCTGGGAGTTCCCCCCACAGTCTCCATCTCTGGGAAAATTGGTGCTACACCCTGGTGCTCTCGTCTTCCTGGGGAGGAGGAGGGAAGGGGAGCCCTGGGGACACCCTCCCTCTCCGGGGCTCCTCTGAAGAATGGTGCCTACATTTCCTGGGCAGTGCCACCTCCCCCTGCCCATCAGGAGCCACCCCTGGCTGCGGTCCAGTTGGTACCCAAGCACCGGAAACCTAAAGCTGGATTCAGTCACTCTGTCCCCTCCCCTCTGCCCGTGGCTGTTCCCCACATCCGGGGCACCTTCGTGTCAGAAGACCCCATACATACAACACTGGGAATGGCCCCCTTGCTCTCATGGAGCCACCTGCCCGTCTGTCCATCCTCCCATCCTCCCAGCCTCGTCGCCAGTCCACTGCCCAGTGCCTCTAACTGGCTGAGCACACCTGTCGTGGCAGCCTGCAACCAGCCCCCAACCCCCCCACACCCCAACGCTAGCCCAGGGTGTGAGGGGCCATGCGGGCTGGGGGAACAGGACTCCGCTCCCCAGCCCGGATCTCTCCACACGCAGTACTGTACCCCCGACCCTCCCTTGAGCCACCGTAACTACAGAGCATGTCTCACCCCCCCATTTCTTTGTGTCTCGCTGTGATAGATCAATAAATATTTTATTTTTTGTCCTGGATATTTGGGGATTATGTTTGATTGTTGATGTTCTCTTTGGGTTTTATTTTTGTGCTGATCTGGGGAGCTGTAACTCAGTAGAAATTTCATTTTAATCACTCTGGTATAACTCTGGATGGAACACATTTTTTTAAAAAATAAGAAAGAGAATTAACTGCTTCAGAAAAGACTAATAAATGAAAACCTTTTAAAGGAAACGGTCTTGGGCTCCTTTGTGTTTTTCCATCTGGCCTAGTGGAGAGCAGGGCTTCACTGGGGGGACCTTGACCATGCATCATGTGCTGGGGAGGCTGCTGACCCCAGGCACCCACTGTGGGCATCCAGGTTTTCGGTCCTTCCCCAAGCTCCACTTGTCTTTTAACAATGACCTCCATAACCCGGGTGTAGTGCCGTGGGCCTGGAATCCCACCACTCGGGAGGCTGAGGCAGGAGGATTGTGGTAAATTTGAAACCAGCGTGGACTATGTAGTAAATTCAAGGCCAGCCTGAACTACATAGCAAGACGCCGTCTAAAAATAAATAAATAAATAGTAATAATAATAATAACCTTTGCAGAGGTGAAATCATCTACCACCATGCCCCTGCCTGGGCCGTAGCCTTTGAGCACGGTCCTGCAGGTGGCCCCTTGGCCTTGGCAAACAGCCACATGGAAACAGAGGGACAGCTGATCTGGGAGCACCAGGCAGGCCAAGGGTCCCCCCCTTCCCCTCCTCACCAGGGTCTTGCGAGGCACCACTGTGCTTCTTTATAAAGCATAAGAAATGAGGCCCTGCAGGGGGCAGCAGAGACCAAGTGCACCCTTAGGCGACCCATTCCCACGGCCTGTCCTCCTCTGGAGCCCCTGATGCTGGACGCACAGACATACGTGTCCACCTGGAGCCACCCCCCAATCACGTTCCTGGTACTAGATTTGAGAATGCCCTCCCCACACCACTCAGCCCCTCCCAGGACCCCCCAAGCCCTCATGCCTTGTACCCCTGGAGACCCCATTGCCACATGCACATCTCTCAGCAGGACCTAGGCCCTGGAGCTCTCTCCTTAGTGTGGGTGACACTGTCTCCTCAGGTTTGGGTGCAAGGAACTTGCAGTGCCACAAGGAGCAGGGATGGAAAGAGAAAGCAGTGTGTCCAGGGAGAGCACCCAGAGGTGTGAAAAAGGGCAAAAGGCAGCGAGGTACAGAGGTGCATGCCTGTAATTCCAGCACTCTGAGAGGCTGAGGCAGGAGAGTTGCAAGTTCAAGCACAACCTTAGCAACTTAGCAAGAGAGACACTTTTTTCAAAAAAAGAAAGAAAGAAAAAGAGCAAAGATAATTTACCAGGCAAAGACAATAGGCAGGAGGAGGGTGAGGCCTTCCAGGCAGGGGAAGGACAGCCAGGGAGCCCAGAGGGAGGGAACAGAGCTGGGAAGCCCTGGAGGATGGGTCAGGAGGCAGGAGGGCCGCTGCTCAGGGTAACCCACATGGGGCTGCAGGAACATTCCAGGGAGGGTGACCCAGCTTGCCCAGAGCGTGGCAAAAGAGATCCAGCCAGCCATTCTTTCCTGCCTTGCTTTTCTTTCTTTTTTTCTTTCCCTTCCACCCCATTCCCCATCCTGGTACTAAAGACTGCAAGGGGTGGGTTATTGAGGATGGAACCCAGGGCCTTCTCTCTGAGCTATATCCCCAGGCTGTTTTTAATTTTTATTTTTTTTATTTTTTATTTTTATTTACTTTTTATTTTTTTGGTACTGGGGATTAAACTAGGGTCCTTGCGCTTGCAAAGCAGGTGGTAAAACCACTGAGCTAAATCCCCAGCCCTTTAATTTTTATTTTGAAACAAGGTCTCACTAAGTTGCTAAATTTCCCAGGGTGGGCTGGAGTTTGCCATTCTCCTGCCTCAGCCTCCCAGAGTGCTGATTACAGATTACAGGTGTGCACCATTATGCCAGGCTTCGCAGCCTTTTTTTTTTTTTTCAAATTTTGAGACAAGATCTCACTAAATTGCCCAGGCTGGCCTTGAACTTGTAATCCTCCTGCCTTAGCCTCCCATATAGCTTGGATTGTAGACCTGCACCACCAAGCCCAGCAATTCATTTATTCAATCAAAAATAAAATCCTTTGTTGTCTCCTCCTCAGCTCTCTGGACTTGGACAACTAGTAGCTCCAGCCTCCAGCCCTATAGTCCCCCTGCCTTAGTTTCTCAGAGCTCACAGCTTTCTTTGTTTTCGATACTGGGGATTGAACTCAGGGCTTCTGCACTGGGATACATCCACAGCCCTTTTTTATTTTAGATTTTGAGACAGGGTCTCACTAAGTTGCCCAGGCTGGGTTCAAACATGTCATCCTGCCTCAGCCTCCAGTGCTGGATGACAGGGGTGCACCACCGCTCCCTGCTCCTGCCAGCCAGCTTGCTATGGTCTCTCTCTGCTCATGTCCATATCCTAATCGCCTCTTCTCTGAAGGACCCCAGGGATCTTAGAGCCTGCCCTAGTGACTTCATTTTCACTTAATTACCTCTTTGCAGACCCTATCTGCAAATATAATCACATTCTGAGCTCCTTGGTTAGGGATTTTCATATATGAATTTTGGGGAGACATCAATCAGCCCATAAGAGTTACCATATTTGGAAAAATGGCTTTCTTAGATGTAAAATAGAGACCGTCAAGGTGGGCCCTAAATGAGATCATGAGTATCCTTCTAAAAAGCCAGAACTGTGTGCCAACAAACTGAAACATCTAGATAAAATAAGTAAATTCCTACAAACACACAACCTACCAGGCTGACTCATGAAGCAACAGATGAGCTGAACAGATCAATAATGAGTAAGGAGCTGAATCTGTAGTAAAAATTCCAACAAAGAAAATTCCAGGGGGAGGGGAATGAGAAAAACAGAAGAACCAAGATACATCACATACAGGTACAAATTCCCTTTGATGAATGTGATCATTATGTATATCTAAAATGTACCAATAAAAAAAATGCTGGGGAGAAAGAAAAGAAGGAAGGAAAGAAGGAAGGAAGGAAGGAAGAAAGAAAGAAAGAAAGAAAGAAAGAAAGAAAGAAAGAAAGAAAGAAAGAAAGAAAGAAAAGTCCAGGGCCAGATGGCTTCCCTGGAGAATTCTGCCAACCCTTCAAAGATTTAAAACCAACCCTCCTGAAACCAAAAGCATACAGAGGCAGGAACACTTCCAGTGTCACCCTAAGAGGCTGGCATTATCCTAATACCCAAACCAGACAAAGACACAGGAAAAGAACTACAGATTAATATCCCTGATGAACATGGACTCAAAAATCCTCGCCAAAATCCCGAGAACCTTTCAAGAGACCCCATACTACAACCAAGTGATCTGTCCAAGAAGACACGGAGGTTCAATATGACCAAAGCCCACTGCGAGGATCACATTCAATGGTGAAAAACATAAAGCTTTTCCTCTAAGGTCTAAGATAGGATGCTTACTTTTATTCACCATAATATTATAAGTCCCAGCAGCCAGGTATGGTGGTAAGTGTCTGTAATTCCAGCACTCTGGGAGGCTGAGGCAAGAGGATTGCAAGTATGAGCCTAGCCTGGGCAATTGGTGACTTAACAAAGCCCTGCCTCAAAATATAAAAGAAAAAGAGCTAGGGAGGTAGCCAGCTCACTGTGAAAATCCTGGGTTCAATCCCCAGTAACACACACACACACACACACACACATTCAGTTGTATTTATATACATTCACAAATAACAATTTGAAAAAGAAATTAAGAAAACAATTCCTCCAGGCATGGTGGCGCACGCCTGTAATCCTAGCACTCTGGAGGCTGAGGCAGGAGGATTGCCACAAGTTCGAAGCCAGCCTGAGCTACATAGCGAGTTCAAGGCCAGCCTGAACTACATAGCCAAGACCCTGTCTCAACACCCTACCACCCTAAAAAAATAAAAGTGGTCAGATTCATAGAACCTGGAAGTAGAATGATGGTTACTGGGGGGCTGGAAAGTGGTGGGGGCTGAGGAGTTGTTTGATGGGTGGAATTGCAGGTTTGCAAGATGAAAAGTTTCTGGGGGTCTGTTTCACAACAATGGAAATATATTTAACACTACTGAGACAGACACTTAAGATAGTAAATCTTATGCTGTGTGTTTTCTTTTTGTTTCATTTTGGTCTGGGGCTTTTGTTTTGTTTTTTACTCAATTGAAAGGAAGAAGTGGGCTGGGGTTGCAGCTCGGTGGCTGAAGGCTTGCCTAGCACAAACCCAGCACCTCAAGGGTAAAGGAGGATGGCAAAGGACAGATTCTCCACTAGAGCCCCCAAGAGGGAGCATAGATCTCTTGGCCCCTTAATCTTGGCCCGGTGAAAATGATTCTGGACTTCAGAGCCTTCAGCTCGGGAAACTAATGCAGTGAATAAATGATTAGCTCCAACACCGAGTAACAAACAATCCGTTATATGGATGAGTCAAGGCCCTCTGACAACCCCATGCTTGAGAAGTTGGAGCAGCCGAGAGGCACAGAGTGGTTTTAACAAAAGTGACCAAGGAGAAAAGAAATAATGAAGAGGGCCAGGGATTTAGCTCAGTGGTTTCGCCTGCCTGCTGCACAAGGACCCGAGTTCTATCCCCAGTATTAAAAAAAAAAAAAAAAAAAAGAATGAAGAAGTAGCCAGACACTGGGTCCCAAGAGGACTTTGGGTTTAGAGACCAGAAAGTGTCCCATGTGGACCCACAGGCTGAGGCTCAGAGGTGACAGAGCAGGGACAAGACTTTGGTCCCATTGCCCAAAACATACAGCAGACCCAGGAGGTGGGAGAGGCGAGGGCTCTGGGTGTGTTTTGTGCACAGACCCAGTAGGATCTGCAGAAGTGATACAGGGCCACAGATGAAATATGAAATATTCTCTCCCAACCTGTTAGCTGTCTGGTACGTTGAGCTTGTGTTCTCTAAAAATCTTAGAATGAATTCTAGGAACAACGGAGGTTAAGGGTAGGAAGATATTTATTGAGAGGATAGCTCCTGAGAAGCAGGAGGGGTCCTGAATGTGTAGCCAGGGACCCCACTCTACAGGGTAGTTTTATGGAGTAAAACCCACGTGGGTATAACATGGGCCACAGCCATGATCAACCAATGAGGTTACAAGTACAGCCACTCAGGTAATGGTGGTCCAAACCATTGGGAAACAAGTCATGTAACAGGCATGGATGGAAAGAACAAAGACTCCTCCTAGGAAATGGTGGGTCCAGAGGTCTCTGGGTGGCTGATGTCTATCTGGACTTCATTAGGCCCGGTGTTTGTCCTTTGGGGAAGTATACAGGTCTGGTCATCTTGTCTTTATCTTGAGGCCTGCCTTCCAACAGATGTGTCTCCGGACGCAGTTGTGTTGTGTTTTACCTTTGTCCTGACTCTCAAGGACCTCGCCCTATCTGTCTGCTTATAATAGTTTTAACTAATTCGGCTGTCTGTAATAGAAGGATCAGCCGGGGGATGTAGCTCAGTGGTGCTGCACCTGCCCGGCAAGCACAAGGTCCTGAGTTCAATTCTTAGTACTGGAAAAAATAATAATATAAGGATCAGATTCGGGACAGAGGATAGAAGGAGAGGCATCTGGGCACCTACACACTAGGCCTGAGTTACTTTTAATGTTTTTTCTTTTCTTCCCCCCCGCCCCCCGGCCTGAATGACTGGATGGTGACTGGATCATTTCCTGACATGAGAGCGACCCGGGAGGAGCCAATCCACTTCCTCGAGGTCACACTGAGTGGGCCAGGGGGCAGCAGGCTGGTCTGACAGCAGGGACCCCGTGACATCAGCTGTCTGTGTCCTCATCCAGGACAGCGCAGGATTTGCCTCCCGCGCTCAGCAACGGCCAGGCTCAGCCTATGGCTGCGTCCCCAGGCAGCCTCTTGCTCCTGTGTTTGCTAGCTGTGTTTAGCCAGCACCAATTTGGCAGGCTTGGCCCATCCTAATCACAGGGCTGGAGTAAGTGAACTTTTGCTGTGGCCCCTCCCCTAGAAAACTTTTGATCATCAACACCATCAGTGAAATATCTTTGCACAAACACCAAATATATATTTTGGCCATCCCTGGGTGGCAGATGGCCACCTCAAATACTATCTAAAGCCAGAAATCTTAATTTGCACCCAAATTAAGATTTTCAACTGGACATGGACATGCAGGTCTATTATCCTAGCACTCCAGGAGGCTGAGGCAGGAAGATCGAAAGCCCAAGCAAGCCCAGTCACTGGGAAACTTAGTGACTTAGCAAGATTGTTTCTTAAAATGAAAAATAAAAAAGAGGCAAGGGATGTAGCTTAGTATGAAGGTCCTGGATTCAGTCCTCAGATCACATTTGTGACTGCAAAACACACAGAGGGACATTTATAAATTATATGTGTATTTATAGTCACTTATAAATTATATACATATTTGACTATAAAAATATATTCATCATAGAACATGCAAAACAGAGTCTAAGAAGCATGCTCTAAAAATGAAATAAACAATATTGGAATGATTTTTTTTAACAATACAAAGGTCGTTTTGATTTCAGTAAAAGACGTAGTTCGTGTGAGCAATGAGACTGAAAAAGGTCAGAGCCAAGGTTTCACCAGAGCTGGGGCTGTCAGGCGCTCCTTTCTATGGGGCTGGAAACTCCTGCTCTGTCTTTTTGCTTTTCCTGCAGTATCAGCATCATCTTGAAGCTCTGCTTTCCTTTTTTTTGTTTTCTGAAACAAGATCTTGATATGTAACTCAGGCTGGCCCCAAACTCAAGACAATCCTCCTGCCTCAGCTTCCCAAGTGCTGGGGTTACAGGCAAAGCTTAACATTTATAAAAGGTAGGAAAGAAGGAAAAGGAAGTGTGCTCTACAGAGCAAGTGCAGGCCAGTTGAAGTAGGGAAAGAAGTATGCACTGCAGAGTCCAGGGTGGGTGGCTGAAAAGCCTCACAGTGGCCACGAGCTTGATGGCCACTGTCTCCTCTAACAATGTCAGATCTAGGCCATCCCATCAAAAACCGTGATCTCCTGCCAGAAGATTGGTATCTGGTACAGGGCTCAGCTTGATCTTATTTCAGCAGTTCCGAAGACAGCAGTCCCTGATTAGTATAGGATGCAGAGAGTGGAAGCTATTCTACGCATGCGTCCTGAATCCTGTGACCGGTCTCCATGATTGACAGGTCACCCCCAGTTGCCGAGCAGCTTTGCCACGCCCTAATCTGCTGCCTCTCTGCCACCTTCTGCAACTTTAGCAGTCCTTATTGGTCTCCTTCAACTCTGCTCAGCCCACTGTAAACATCCTGTGTACTAAACAGGTCCTGCAGGGTGTGGGATGTGTCTAATCACTGCTACTCGGGATGCTGAGCCACGGGTATCACTTGAGCCCTGGTGTTCAAGACCAGTCTGGGCTACACAGCGAGATCCTGTCCTTAAAGTAAATAAATACAGACATTCCTCGTTTAACAACCTGCCTGTTTAACGACCTTCAGACTTAGAACTGAGGCACATGTTCAGACTTACAACCTATCTTTTTTTTTTTTTGCAGTTCTATACATCTCTGTTTGTTTGTTTTTCTTTTCTTTTTCTTTTTTGTTTTGTTTTGTTTTGGTACTGGGGATTGAACTCAGGTCCTTGCGCTTGCTTATGAGGCAGGCAGCGGAACCACTGAGCTAAATCCCCAGCCCTGTTTTTCTTTTTTTGAGACAGGGTCTTGCTATGTAGTTCCGCTGGCCTTGAACTCACTATGCAGCCCTGGCTGGCCTCAAACTTGTGACAGTCCTTCTGCCGCAGCCTCCCAAGTGCTGGGATTACAGGCATGCATCATCGGCATTTACGTACATCTTGTTTATAGAGCCTCGATGTCTTTTTTTGTACAGTACACCTTGTTCATATAGCACTGTAATTCTTGCTGATTGTAGTGTACAGTACAGTACTATAGTTGTATGTTTTGTTATACATCACAGTACTGCATGTAGAGCTATGCAAATAAAAACAGTCATCAAGTTGGAGTTTCCTTTGACCATTTCATTGTTCTGAGTATTGTAATGCACATACTACATACAATTCCTTATTAAGCAACCAGTTTATTTAAGGACCAAGTCAAGGGGACAAAACTCTGGCATAAAAGGAGGAATGTCTGTGAAATAAAGAACATCCCAGCAAGTGGGCTTCTGTTTCCTGTCAGGGCCTGATAGATACATACCCTAGACTCTAGGAGGAAAACAAACAAACGCAATGCTACTATCTCACCTCTGAGATCCTTCATGTATCCTGGGGACACTTCACTGGCAGCACCTGGGAACCATCTGACCAGCAGGCAGTAAGGGCACTGGCATCCACCAGGACTCTACCAAAAAACCAGGAGTGGTGGCACACACCTGTAATCCCAGCACTTGAGAGGCTGAAGCAGGAGGATTGCTATGAGTTCAAGGTCAGTCTGGGCTATATTGTGAGTGCAGGGCCAGCATGGGACTCTGTCTCAAAAAACAAAGAAACAAATAAAAAAAGAAAGAATATGGCTCAGTATGAAGGCCCTGAGTTCAATCCCCAGTACAGAAAGCAAGCAAGCAAGAAAGGCCAGACTGGGGATGTAGCTCAATGTAAAGAAAGAAAAGAAACCTAAATTTCTTCCCTCCTGGGGAATTGTAGAGTGTCACCCACTTTGGCCCTGCCCCGCCGCAGCTGCACACTGAGCCAGCTGCCTCACAATCACTGGGTGAACTTGGACTTGCAGCTCAACTCTGCCCACAGCTTCCTAGGCAGTGAGATGCTGCAGGAGCTGCGCCTGGGGGAGATAAGGTGGCCCCCTGCCCGCATCCAGCAATCCTAGGGCTGTCCACTTCAAGGCAGGCGCTCTGCCCTTCCAGTGCTGCACTGGACAGCCCAATCCTTTGGTCCCCTGACTCAGCCCAAACCCTAATCCCCTTCGTCCACTCTTGGACAGGGCAGGGTGCTGGACAAGGACTCACGCTGCTCCTGGTGCAGCTGGAGGGCCTGAGACGAGGGCATCACCTTACCCCGCCCCGCAGTCCTCACTGCAGGCCTCCTAGAGAGGGCGAGACACCCCGTGGCCCTCACCAGCGTCCCCGAGGTGCACCAGCTCTGCACTCGGTCCTTGGCCTCCCACTGTCTTGGGTCAGATGGACTCCCCACTGGAAGAAGAGGCCGGCGACTTCTCTGGGTTGGCTACACCCAATGAGAGCGCGCAGCCCAGCCTCGCCGAGCCCAGCAGGGAGTTGACGCCGGGGGACTAAGGATGAATGAAAGGGGAAGGGGAGGGGCGGGGCGACCTGGGGGCGGGGCGGGGCGCGCGCCCTGGCTCCGAGCCCCGACAGAGCTGCAAGGGGCGGAGCCGTTGGGGAGAGGGGCGGAGTCTCCGTCGAAGAGGCGGGGCCACGCAGGGCAGATGGGGCCGCCGCGCCGCGCCCGCCCCGCCCCTGCCGCAGCTCGCAGGCTCCGCCTCGGTCCGCCCCTCCGTGCGCTCCCCGAGCCGCCGCGGTTCCGAGCCGGGGTCCCAGCCCGTGTCTGTGAGGCGACCGTGGCCGGCCCGGGCCGGCCCGCGCTCCCGCCTCCGCCTCCCCGGGCCGGAGGTGGGCGAGCTTGCGGGCCCGGCCGCCCCCACGCCGCCCGCCGGCCCCGCCCCCCGCCGAGTGCATGAGGTTGACGCTACTTTGTTGCACCTGGAGGGAAGAACGCATGGGAGAGGAAGGTGCGGGGCGCAGGGGCGCGGGGGCCAGGACAGCGGGCGGGGGCCGGGAGCTGCGGTGCGCTGGGTCCCCGCGAGGCCTCGCCCCTGCCCCTGGGATGCGCAGGCCCCTCCCCTCCACCTTCTCCGCCCGCCATCCCCCCACCGCCGCC
>NW_004624740.1:13769916-13847222 GCF_000247695.1 Heterocephalus glaber | reverse complement strand
CCCCGCTGTCCCCCGCCCTCCCCGGGACTCCCCGACACTTCCCTGTCCGCGTGTGGGGTCCACCCGGGCCTCGCCCTGGGGCCACCCGCATCTCGTATCTAACGTGCCCTGGACAGCACAGAGGGGCTGGGGAACCCGCAGCCTTGGGTCCGAGTCGCTCCGGCTGCCCGACTGTATGACCTTGAGCCAGGCGCTCGTACCCTGGGCCTCAGTTTCCCCGTCTGTACAGTAGGAGACCGGGCTGTTGGCCCCCAGGCACTGCAGGTTGGGTGGGCAGAGAGGAGTGCCGTGGCAGTGCACTGTAGGACCCCATCCCCTCCCCCTCTCCCTGCACCAAAGCTGCACCTACCATCAATCATGGCTGGGAGGATGACTCCAGTCCAGGCTTCTCTTTAGCCCCCTCCTCTTCGCTGGGCCCAAGTGAAGGGCTTAAGAGACCCCCGAAGATCCCCCAACCCAGAGCAGGGTCTGGGGTCTCCTTCCCCAGCTTCCCTTCCCCAGTCTTCACATAGGCCCATCTACCTGGTCCTGACAGCCAACCTTCACCCCTGGGCCTTCCCACAGCCACCCTCCCGGCCCATGTGACGTCCTGGGGCACGGGCCCACCTCACTGTTGCCCTTACTTTAGGTCCCTGGGTACTCAGAGAGAGGCAGGCGGTGGCTCTGGTCCTGGCTGTGTGACAGGGCAAGCCTTGCCCACTCGGGTTCAGTCTCCCCATCTATGCGGTGGAGAAGGGCAGCCCGGGGGCATCTGACAGGGCCCACCAGCTCCAAGGGTGCCAGGCCCCAGGGATGACTAAGCAGCCTGGCAGTGGCTGGCTTCAGGAGGTATCGGAGTGCCTGGCCCTGGAGCCCCAGCCTGTTGGACCAGGGCATACCCAGGTGGACCAGGCACCTCTGCCCCCTCCCAGCCCGGGATGTACCATCCCAGCGCTGGCCAGTCCCTGTCCCTTGAAGCCCCTTTTCAGTACTTCCTAGGAGGAAAGGGGGCTGTGACAAGATTATTGCCTGCCACTTTGTTTCTGAATCCCCTGCTTTCTTTCTCCCCATTTACCTTGCCAGACCCAGAGTTGAATGGTATTGCTGGAGGGTGTACATCTGATCCTCCTTCTCAGCTTACAGCTAGGGATACTGAGGCCCAGAGAGGCTGGATAATTTAGCCAGTGTCTCAGCAAGACCCACAGCAACATCCTTTCTCTTGGCATAGTGACCGCTCTGCTGGGGTGCTGGCATGTGGGCACTCGGTCCATGTAGGGTGGGCAGGGCAGGCTGGGCCTGTACCAAACTACACCTCCTAAAAATGCTCCTGACTCCCTTCCACCCCTGCAGGAAGTGAGTTGCCCATATGTGCGCGATGCGGCCAGAGGATCTATGACGGCCAGTACCTCCAGGCCCAGAACGCTGATTGGCACGCAGACTGCTTCAGGTAGGGCCGGCTGGGGCTGCCAGAGGCCTGCTAGTCCTCCTGGTGCTGCCCTTCCTCATGACCACAGTTTCCCTTCTGTAAAATGAGGCATTCTGACGCCTTCCTGTTTGGTCCTCTTATGCCTCTGAGGTAGAGACCTGCGTTCCAGTCTTACGGTTGTCCCCTGCCAGTCACAAGGCATTGGCTGCAGGACTCCACAGATATAAGTCCTTTAGATAAAAGGAAATGGTGTACTGCTTGCATAGAACGTCTGCACATTCCATAATACATATCCATTGCTTTGAGACTGGTTCTTGGTCTGTCGCCCAGGCTGGCTTCCTACTCCTGGGCTCAAGCAATCCTCCTGCCTCAGCTTCCCGAGTAGCTGGGACTATAGGTGCGCACCACCAAACCTTGGCTTCTCCAGGATACTTTAATCACCTCTAGATTACTTACAGTATTTACTGCAATGTAGTACCTTGTATATAGTTGTACCGAATCTTTTAGGGAACAGTGACAAGAAGAAATCTGTACCTCATCAATACAGAGGCAGTTTTTCTTGCTCAATTTTTTGATCTGACACTGGCTGAATCCATGGGTGCAGAACCCAGGGGTACAGGCACTGACTATATTAGCAAAGCATGCTGGCACCATGCCCTGCCTCAGGGACTCCTGCCCCAGGGGTGGGAAGACAAACCGGCCCTTGAGGGCAGCTGAGCTCCTGTCCCCAGGGCCCAGCTAGTGTGTGCAGGCCTGGCCTCTGGACACAGACAGGGACACTGCGGGCAGGGCGGTGGCCAGGAACAAAGTAGCCCACACAGTGACTCAGAGGGGACTCAGTAGGACCATCCTGAGAAGCCCGGTGCAGGAGACCACTGGAGACTCATCCGTGAGGCCAGGGCAGGGTGTGGAAGGATGCGATTCCTGGCCAAGGTATGGTGGGAAGGTAATTCCAGGTGCAGGGCCTACTGCTTCAGTGAATTCAGAGTTCAGGGAAGCTGGGAGGCCCAAAAGGGCTTGGCATCCCCATCAGGAGTTTATTTTGCTGGTGATGGAGCTTTGATTTGTATTGTTTTGTATTTTAAGAGTAAGTCAGGGTGGGTGTGGTGGTGCACACCTGCGATCCCAGCACTCCGGAAGCTGAGGCAGGAGGATCGCTGTGAGTTCAAGGCCAGCCTGGGCTATATAACAAGTCCCTGTCTCAAACAAAACAAAACAAAAAAGAGTAAGTCAAGCTGGACCTGGAGCTGGGTGGTAGAGCACTTACCTAGCATGTCTGAGGTCTTGAGTTCCATCCTCAGCACCACCCAAAAAAGAATCAGTCTAACATCTAGCATTGAGTAGAGGCCAAGGCCCGCTCTTAGCGTTTGTACAGGTAGATACTGTGTTGCTTCTGTTGTGCCAGAAGGAAGTTGGGACACGGATGCCACTCCTCTTGCCTGAAGTCAGACCACCAGTGAAGTCAGGGGACTTAGCATCCACTCGGGCCGGTGGCCAGAAGCAGGCCAGGCGACATGCCCTGGGACGTGGAATCAGTGATCCAGAAGGAGGATCCCAGGGCAGGCTGGGCTGTTGAGAGCACAGGAACAGCGCATCTAGCAGGAATAGCAGGAGTCGAGGGATGCAGTGAGGAGCCAGAGCGGAGATGAGTCTGGGAAGGCACCGAATCCAAGGCAGAGACCTCCTGCTGGCCTTCAGGAGTGAGAAGACAGCCAGGTTGGGCCAAGAGCAGACGGGCTGATGACGGTTGCTGTCTCAGCAAGCAGATGGTGGCCCCTCGGCAGAGAAGGGACTTGAGATGGTGTGGGAGTCTGATCTCCAGAGGGACTGGGGGTGCAGATGACTTCAGACAGGGAGAGGACACTGTTCAGCATCCAGAATGCTCCAAAATGAACCTGGATCCCCAACATGGTGCCATTGTGTGGCCAGTCCACACCTGGCCTCGTGTGACCAGTCACAGCCAGACCCAGACACACCAAAAATGCTGCATGAAATCATCTTCATGTCTTAGGTGCATAGGAAAATCCTAAGTCAATTTCCTGGTCGGACTTGGGGCCCCTCTCCAAGAGATCTCACTGTGTGTACACAGGTATTCCACAGTTCAGCAAGTTTGAACATCTCTGGTCCGGGGCATTTCAGATCAGGGATGCTCAGCCTGTGTTTCCATCTTTGCCCCTGTCCTTAGCTCTCCCTTAATGTTAACTAGCTAAGCTCCTGCTGTACCCACGTGAGGTACCATGTTTGCTCAGTTTTCAGGTAACAGCTGGCGGGTTTGCAAAAGCAGAGGCCTGGCTGCAGGCTGTGCTTGGGGCAGAGCTGGATCCTGCTCAGTCTCATCACCGCAAGGCTGAGGCAGGAGGGGCTTTGTTTTGGGGGCCGGGCTGATGAGTGCAGGTCTGGCTTTCTAACCCATGCCCTGGGGAGAGGGTGGTGTGCTGACCCTGATGGAGTTGGGGCCGCCTTGCTGTCCCCTGCCTGGCCCTGACTGCACAGGTCTGAGTCCAGGTGGAAGCAGGATCCAGAAGAAGAGCTCCCTCAGAGCCCATGCTGCAACGCAGAGGGATTTGCCATGGGGCTGAGAGGAAGCAAGGGGAGAAGTTTGGAGGCTCCTGAGCCTGGGGTGGGGAGGGAAGAAGGAGCCTTTGGTGCCATCCCGAAGCTGATGGAGGGGAGCAGAGGTTGCAGGGCACCTGGCTTTGGAGCGGCCTGCGTTGCATCACTGGGGGAGGAGTGGGCCCAGCTGGGACCATCAGGGAAGCCAGGTTCAGGCTGTCCCTGGTGAGAAACTCTGCCACCGAGCTAAATCCCCGGCCTAGCAATGTGTCTTTTACTGTAATAAATGTTTTAAATTTAAACATTGACTGTACACAGCAAGGCAGGGCCCACAGGCAGGGACAGTTTCTGAGTGGTGGCTTCCACACATGTTCCTGGCCTGATGGTACGTGGCTCCTCAACAGCCCCCAAGGCTGGGTGACCTAACAGTGTCCTCACCCGTGACATTTAGGAAAGCAGCTCAGAGGCGGGTCACTGATTGCTGGGCACACATGGCTGACAGACAGCCAGACTGGCTCTCGGCAGGACGCCTGAGGCTCTGTATCCTGCTTGGTTCCCCTCTGGACACATCTCAGAGCCATGATTCTGCTGATGACATTGAAACCTTTGTTCCCTTTGTCCCTGACCCTCCTGAAGCTGCTCTGGCAGGAGGGATGTGACAAGCTGTGCGGGGCCTGCAGCCTCCAGCTGGCTCCTCTGTCCCTAGGGAGGGGAGGTGGCCCTGTGATCGCTGGCCCTTCCCCTGGTAATTAGGGACCTCCCTAGGGCAATCTGTGAAGTGGGTCCTGTTTCTTGAAACGCCCTGACAGCCAAGGAAGCAGGTACAGAGGTGAGCTGTCACCATCCGCTCAGTGTTCCTGCGAGCCTGGCTGCAAAGTCCACAGCTCTGTCCTGTCACCTTCAAGACTCGGGGTCCCTGCCTTCTAGTGGGGGAGCCAAGCAGAGACAGACAGACCAGGTGCTGCGGAGACAGTGCTCCGAGGAGGTTTCGTTCGGAATCTAAGGGCAAAAGGGAAGAATGCGTCCAAAGGCCCCAAGGTGGCCCATCCTGAATCTGCAAAGCCCCCAGCAGGTTGGAGGGGACTCAGCTGACCGTGGGGTGTTTGCTGGGGAAACCCGGGGAAGGAGCCCATGGCTGCACGTCCTCTTTGAGTACTGTGGCCTGAGCCCTCGGCAGAGTGCTACTGCAGTCCCTGGCCCCTGTCCTTGAGGAAGTCCCAGGCTGTAACTGGTGCCTGGGGACTGTTGGGATGCAGCCAGGAGGCAGGGGATGTCTGGACAACAGTGCTGCACCCCTCTGTGGACGTGATGGGGTTGCTGTGGACCCTCTGCTGTCTCAGACACTCGTGCTGAGGTTCGGTTGTCACCCCAGGCCCACCCCTTTGTCCTGGGGCCCCGCCTCCCAGCAGATGATGGCCAGCCCTGTGGTCCAGGCTTCCCTTGGCCCAGCTGCTGCCTCTGAGTGTGAGGCCCTTCCCAGTAATCTCCCCAGAGGCCCAGCAGGTGGGAGGGCGAGGCTGCCTGGCAGTTGAGCCCAGGCTGGGTACAGCTCACCTCTTCAGGGGACCTTTCATGCGAAGAGGACAGACTATCCATGGGAAGTCGACCTCTGCACCCTTGGGGTCAGCCCCGGAAGAGGCAGCTGTGTTGAGTTTGTCTCTGTCCCCAGAGAGGCCCAAGCTCTCTCTGCCCTTGTCCAGGCAGAGGCTGAGGCACACACAGGGCACCTTTCTCCTGATGAGCAGAATTGAGGGTCAAGTGGTGGGGTCAGAGCTTAGATCGCCCCTTTCCCACCTCCCTGACAAGTGTCAAAGCCTAGATACCCTCCCCCTGCCTGTAGTCAGCAATTACATCTCTCCTCCTCTATCTCCCTGCCTGGGGTCAGAGCCTAGATCCCTCCTCCTCCATCTCCCTGCCTGGAGTCAGAGTCAGTGTCCTTCCCTGTCCACCTACATAAAAGCCCAGGCAGAAGGCGCTTAGTTGCTTCCTGTTGCAGGCTCAGACCAAGGCCCTTCACACCCACACCGCTGTACCCTCTGTTCCGTGTGGCTTCCTTTCCTCACTGGCCCCACCCCCTGCAGCCGCCAATCCTGAGCCTACTGGTGGGATGGGGAAGCTCTGGTCAGGCCACCCCTGTGCCCCCACAGCCTCCAAATACTTCTTGCCATTGCTGCAAAGGATGCTGCTGGCTGCACCCCTGAGAAGAAACCGCTTCCTCCGAGGGGCTAAGTAAGTGCAAAGCCCCCTCCCTGCGTGGCTAGCCACTGGTGGGGGCACTGGGGCTGGAGGGATCTTTGGAGCAGACCTACCTGGGGCAGAACTGAAACTTCCAGGTCCCTGTCAGCTGGCTGTCAGGGTGCAGGCCACTAAACAGCTCTGGCCTCTCTGCGGCGGTCTCCGCACAAGCAGCTGGCCCTCCAGCTCCTTTTTCTTCTTTGGGAAGGGGCACCCGGGGAGGAATGGACCTCCCAACTGTCATCACCTCTGCTGCAGAGCATTCTCTTGCCCCAGCCAGGCTTTGTCCACCCCACCGTCTGGAGGGTTCCCAAAGCCGGCTAGGGTATGAGTTCCGCTCCCCCTGGCCCTGAGCCAGCTCAGTCCCCTGTGTGCCTTCTGTACAGCGTTTGTGGGGGACCTCCCTGGCTCCTGCCTTCTCCAGCTCCTGGCTAGACAGATGGGGTCAGGACAAGATAGGGTTGGGGCCCCTGTGTATCTTCTACCTGCTAAGGGGTGCTGAGCCCCCAGTGCCAGCCACCGGGCCACTTCGGTGCAGACGGAGGCAGAGAAGGGTGCAGGGTGTGGGGGGGCAGACGAAGGCCGCAGTGCCCGGAAATGCCGGCCCCTAGGGGCTTCAAGGAAGCTGTGTCCGGGCAGGGGAGCTGCGTGACAAGCCAGGTCCCTGAGGCTGCGGCTGGGAACCGGCCGAGGTGACTGATGAGTGGAGAGGGCGGGGAGCATTCTCTCCCCGAGGGAGTGGGGGGACTGCAGCTGCTCCAAGGCCCGCCCTGCCAAACCCCGCAGACCCCAGAGGAGAGGCAGGCGGCCGTGACCTGAAGCAGGGCAGGATGCCCCTGTGACCAGTAAAGAAGTCGTATATGGTCGGTGGACCATCAGATCAGTCACTGTTGACCACGGGGCAGGAGCAAGGTCGTCTCTGCGAAGGTAGCGGGGTCCAAACTCAAATTTTCTGGTCTGGTTAGAGCCTGGGGAGGCTCACTGGGGACCGCCCCTCGGAGGCTCCTCCCATCGCCCCAGGAGGCGGGGGCGGCGCCTGCCCGGTGCAGTTCCCGGGAGTATGGGGCTTTGGCCATGACGTCACATCACGGCCTTTCCCCACTGCCAGCGGCGGCTGCAGCCTCCTCCTAACCCTAGGTCCCCTAGGGTGAGCTCACGGGCCCACCCCCACCCACGTGCTTCTGAACCCTGACATTTTGTGCCTCCCCTGTCCAGCCCCTCCCAGCAGACTCCCACACAAAGGGGAAGCAGTGGGATCCTCTTAAAGGGACAGGACCACCCCCCCAGCTGTTTGGCTGGGCCCCCACCCCCACTGGGCCCAGTACATTAGCCACATTCAGAACACGGAGGAGAGCAGGGCCCTGCTGCCTCCTCTCCCTGAAACTCGGTCCCCACCCCTCTGAGCTGGGGAAGAAGCCAGGCTGGAGGGTCTGGCTCCTGGTTTCTCCCAGCTGCCCTTCAGTCCCTGCTGTCTGCCCAGCTGTGCTGCGCCTGCTCCTGGTGGGGCTGTCTGTCCTCCATCCCACAGGGCTGCGTTTTTGAGGCAAGGCGGGGAAGACCCTCGCTTGGGGCGGTGCTGGCCTGTCCCCTGAGCACCCCTCTCTGGCCAGCATCATCTGTAGGGCTCCAGGGCACCAGGAGATCCTCAGGCCCTGGCTGGTCCTGCCTCTAGGTTGCCAGTCTGTGCTGAGCAATCCCTGCCTTGTATCCTAGAGAAATGGAATCCCCTCCTTTGCCTGTGAGATAAGCAAGTTAAGCCTCCAGCACCCGCATCTCACACAGCTGTGGGTGTACCGTGGGGCAGGGGGAGGTGGAGGACACTCACTGCCCCTTGGAGTGGCCCCTCCCAGGTCCCATTCCTCCTCCACCTGCCTGGCGACCAAGAGCAGGTAACCTGCCCCCCGGACTCTTCTGGCATAACAAGGAACAGGGCCCTGATGAGAAGCAGCCCTTACCCTTCAGAGCAAGCCCTCTGTATGTACAGCTGCTGTGAGAGGTTATATAGGCTGTGCACTGCACAAGGTGTATTCCTGGGGCATCAAAGTGGGACTGAATCCATCCTGGCCCCGCTTGCCCCGGCCTGTACCCCAGCACACCCTGCTTCTGCTGGAGCAGAATTCTAATTTTAACGCTCAGGAAAGCAAGGCGGAGGCGGGTGGGGTGTGTCCTCAGCTGCCCTCTCTCCCAAAGGTGCTGTGAGTGTGGTGCTTCCCTGTCACATCAGTACTACGAGAAAGATGGGCAGCTCTTCTGCAAGAAGGACTACTGGGCCCACTGCGGCGAGTCCTGCCACGGCTGCATGGAGCACATCACCAAGGGCCTGGTCATGGTAAGCACCCTGACTTCAGCACCACACCTGGCTGTGTGTGTACCTAAGCATGTGTGTGAGTGTGTGTGCGTGTGCGCATTCTCCCTCTCCTGTGACCCTGGACTGCACAGTCCCTGCAGCCCCTGTCTGTGCAGCCAGCTGTGCCCAGGAGCTCTGCAGCTGGCCCCACCAGTCCCTGAGCCATCTTGTCCCCAACCTTTCCGCCAGGTGGCCGGGGAGCTGAAGTACCACCCCGAGTGCTTCATCTGCCTCATGTGTGGGACCTTCATTGGGGACGGGGACACCTATACCCTGGTGGAGCACTCCAAGCTGTACTGGTAAGTGCCAGGGTACCTAGCCCAGCCCAGCCTACCGGGCCCTGCATTTCCCTGGGTGCAGTCAGAGGGCCAGATGGATGGCACCCACCTGTACCCCTTCCTTCTGTGGTGTCATGAGCCCCAGGCGCAGGTCAGATAACACCCCAGATGCTGGCTCCCTCATGCACTGCTGCAGTGCAGCCCTGGCACCAGCCCCCTGGAGCTGGCACAGACCCCACAAGCTGAGGACGTGGTCCCCAAGAGGCTGCCATCAGCTCAGATGCCAGCTGCGTACCAACCGTCCCAAGGCCACCCGAATGTCTGACCAGCTGGGACCTCACGACCCTGTCAGGTTGGATCATTTGCTACATGACTCACAGAACTCCAGGAAGCCTCATGCCCAGGATCAGTTTCATTATAAAGGGCACCACTCAAGACTGCCAGATGGAGACACCCCTCACCCCGAACCTCACTGCGGCACCAGCCAGGGCACCTCCCTCCGCCGGGTCTGCGTCCAGGGCTTCACTGGGCTCTCCCTGTGCAATTGCAGTTGATGATAAAGCTCCATTTCCTGCCCCCACCTTGGAAGCTGGGCCAGCCCAGGCCCCAGCCTTCATCACCACTGGTCCTCGCCATGACCAGCACCCCTGAGTCATCTCGTTAGCACGACTTATGCAGGCTGAGGGGCTCGTAAATAACCCAGATGTTCCTGTTCCAAGGACTTAGAGTCCCCCAGGAACCGTGGACAAAGAACAGATGAAATCTCCCTTGTACAATAGCAGTAAACCTGGATTAGAGGACAACACCACTGATCCCAGACAGGCTTTCAGTGACTTCCTCTCGAGCTGTGTGTGTCTGTAGGCCTCGGGCCGTGTGTACATCACAGGGAATGGGCAGCCCAGAGTGAGCCCCACGGAGCAGGGGCGCTGGGCACGCTCACTCCCAGTGCCAGCTCGGGATGGGGGCTGCAGGGGTGGCAGTGCCAACAACACACCTCACACTCTTCTCGCCGTGTTGCAGCGGCCATTGCTACTACCAGACCGTGGTGACCCCCGTCATCGAGCAGATCCTGCCCGACTCTCCTGGCTCCCACCTGCCCCACACGGTCACCCTAGTGTCCATCCCGGCCTCTGCTCATGGCAAACGCGGCCTCTCAGTCTCCATCGACCCCCCGCACGGCCCACCGGGCTGCGGCACGGAGCACTCGCACACTGTCCGTGTCCAGGGGTGAGTGACCAGCATCAGCGTGGCGGGTGGCAGACTGGGGACTCCAGGGGAGGGAGTGTGTTTGGCCACGTGGGGACCCAGCTCCACCACATGGTCTAGCGGGTACTTACGTAGTCAGTCCTCTGAAAACCACTGTGTTGTGCCAGATGTGTTGGAACAAGGTGTCTCACACTCACAACTTAAAGGAGGGGAGAGGCATTTTTGGGTCAGGGTTTCAGTCCACGGTCAGCTAACTCCAAGGCAGAAATACCACAGAAGTATCAAAGGAAAGATGCCAGCTCATGGCAGCCAGGAAGCAGGGAGCTGGGGAAGAGCCAGAGAGGAAGCAGCAGGTTTCAGATACTGTCCCCGAGGTCACAACCCCTTGACATACCCAGTGGCAACCACAGATGTTCGTTACTAATCTCGGAGGCATATCTCACACCGATTAAGTTAGCAGTCGAGATTAACCATCACACCCAATAAAATGGAAAAACAATTCCGAAGCCCATGCATGATCCAGCAGAAAGGAGGGGTGACCAGGTCAGCAGGGACTGAGGGACGTGGCCCAGGGCTGCCTGCAGAACAGGCTGCCTCAGCAGCAAAGCTGGACTGGGCAAACTGAGGCTTCAGTTTTCAAGGGACCAAGGAAGCCGGTCTAGTAAGAGACTTTCCTCCCCCATAACGCTAGGATCCCGGAAAGGCTCTGGGTGTGACAGGAATAAATCACATCTATCATAAATGCTCCTCCATTCCTAAACCACAAAGTAAACTGTCCAATCTGAGCACGGGCGGAAGAGGAGGGTCATCACACACAAACTAGAAGAGTGTGTTAAGGCTCACAAGCAAGATGTGCTCCAAGCAGGCGGGCCCTAAAAACAGTATAGAAAAGGTCCAAGATGGAAGATGAAATAGAGGAGGCCCGGGGATTTAGCTCAGTGGCGCTGTACCTGCCTTGCAAGCACGAAGTCCTGAAAAAAATAGCAGAAGAAATAGAGGAGAGAGCTGACCCAGATACTAACACACTCTATAGCTTCCACTTAGTCTGTTTTGTGGCTATAACAAAATACCTGGGACAGGGACCTTTATTAAGAAAAGGGGTTATTTATCTCACAGTTCTGGTGGTTGGAAAATCCAAACAGCATGGCACCCTCACGGGCGAGGGCCTCTGTGACAGCATGACCCCACAGCAGGAAAGCAGAAAGGGAAACAGCCACATGCAGAACAGGCCCAGCACACAGGGTCCCCTTGCTGTATAACGATCCACTCTGGTGAGAACTAACCCAGTCCTTTGAGAACTGCATTAATCCCTTCCGAGGTTGGTGCCCCTGGGCTCCGCCTCTTAGAGATCCACTCTCTCTCAGTATTGTGACTTGGAGGCCCAAGCTTCTGGTGGGAAACGTAGGGGGACACACTCAAAGCACAGCCACGCCATAGCAGGCTCCATCTGCACAGTGAGGGAGTTGGTCACCATGGGGCCTTCCACTGGCACCTGGAGAAGAGGTTTGAAATGTGTCCACCTCTGGGCATGGGGACCAGGTGCCATCCTCCATTTGGTTCAGCGTCACTCAGCTTCCCAGCACCAGGTACTACCCCTGGGCAAGGACTGACTTCGTCCCTCCCTCTCCTCGAACATCTGCTGGGCAGCTGCCTCAGTAGAGGTCTGAGCAGAGGACGGGTCTTAGTATGGCTCTTACTGGAGCCCACCCAGCCCAGACAAAGGCCCCAGCTAATCTCCGAAGAAATGAATAGAGTTGCCAGGCATGATAGCCTATAATCCCAGCACTCTGGGAGGCTGAGGCAGGAAGACTGTAAGCTGAAGCCCATCCTGGACTACTTAGTGACTTAGCAAAATTCTATCTCCAAATTAAATTTTTAAAAGGGCTGGGGATGTAGCTCAGTGCAAAGGTCCTGGGTCCAATTAAAAAAAGGAAAAGAAATGAAGAGAGTTGGTGATGTCAGTGCCGCCCCCTCCCTGTGTGCCTTAATGGTGAGAATGCCTTCCCAACCAACAGCTGGTTTCCCAGCCTGGCTACAAAGAGCCCTGCCCTTCTCAGGAACTGCTCTGCTGGCTGGAAGCCTGTGACCCGCCTGGCCTGACTGAGGTGACTGTAGCACAGTAGCTTTAGCTGACTGCTTTTCACTCTGCTCATAGCCACATTTTTAAGGCAGGTTTTATATATTTGGGCCCCAGGCCCCTGTTGCCAAAGCAGAAGACTGAGGGAGCAGACGTGAAGAGTCTAAGGAAGTTGAACCCCAGCTCTCCACACTGAGCCACATCCCCAGCTCTTTCTATTTTGTATTTTGAGATAGGGTCTCACTAAGTTGCGCAGGCTGGGCTCAAATTTGCAATCCTCCTGCTTCAGCCTGCCTCAACCTCTCAGAGTCCTGGGATTACAGATGTACACCACCATACCCATCGAGACCTAGGCTTCTTGAAGCACATGCCTCAGTCCTTAAGTAGAATGGCCCTCAGCTTGAGTTTGCCTGGTGTTTCCATCTCATTAGATTTGGTTTCTGAATTTCCAACTTGGTCCTTCCTGTGTGATGCCCGCCGTCCTTCTGGACTCATCCCCCGGACACGTGATATCACTGTGCCCTGCACGGAGGGTGTTACCTAACTGCTTGGCTTATTTTCTGTACTTTCTTGGTTCATTTTCCCCATGCAGTCAGTAAGCCATTTGTGAGATTAATGTCTTGGTTCCCACCATTTCTCACCACGCGGTTTCAGTGTCTATTCCTGAGTCTTCCTTGTGGCGATTCTGACTATGTCAACCGCAAAATGATGATTTCCTAGCTGTGATCATCTGCATTTATTAGTGTGCTTTCTGCTGTACAGAAGGGCTTCTTCCCCTGTGAGAATATACTTTTTTTTTGGCAGTAGCAGAAATTGAACTCAGGTAGCACTAAGCTACAGTCTCAGGCTGGTCTTAAACTCGAAGCAATCCTTCTGCCCCAGCCTCCTAAATATTGGGATTATATGCCTGTGCCACCATACCCCACTTGTGAATCTCTTTTCTTTTTTCTTTTTTCTTTTTTTTTTTTGAGACAGGGTCTTGCTGTGTAGTTCAGGATGCCCTTGAACTCACTATGTAGTCCAAGCTAACCTTGAATTTATGCAATCCTCCTGTCTCAGCGTCCTGAGTGCTGGGATTACAGACATGTGCCACTGCGCCCAGCTCAAAGCTCTTTTCTTAAAGCTATTGCTCTCCTCTCTGCTTTACACCTACCCTTCCCCAGCCCAAGGAGCTATAACAGAGACAGCACATTCCTTAAATAGCTTTTATGAAACAAAATGAAAGCAGGAAACCAGGTAAAGCACATCAAAGAATGAAAAGCCTCAAGAAATTGAGCAGATTGGCCAATCCTCATTCATGAGATCGTGGATGACAAATCACGGTTGTCCTCCCTGCTTCTCCCTGCTCCATCTCCAGGGCACTGCCAGCTCCAAAGGCCAAATCGGGAGGACCAGGAGCTTCGGCTCCATCTTTCCGTGGAGTTGAGGGTAGGCTGGTGGATCTGGACCCTTCAGGACCCCTGTTAGGACACTTTTCTGCTCAAGCATCCCAGGCAGTCAGAGGACACTTCTGTCCCCCAGTGCAGGAGGCACTGCAGTGGGACCAAGTAAGCATCTGTGTGGGGCAGCAGATACCTGCAGTGCCCCTGTCTCCACAGCCATACCTGTGGCAGACATCAGTAGTCGATTACAGAATTTGCACTTCCTAAGTACACAGGATGGAATGGTCCCCACCCCCACCCCTGATCTGGTGCTTTGGTTTCTTGTTGGAGGCTGGGCGGGTGGGAACCAGTCTGACCACTGCTCCACCCCCAGAGTGGACCCGGGCTGCATGAGCCCCGATGTGAAGAATTCCATCCATGTGGGAGACCGGATCCTGGAAATCAATGGCACCCCTATCCGGAATGTGCCGCTGGATGAGGTAGGAAGAGGCCCAAGAACAGCGCAGGATGTGGGTGGCAGAAGTGGTATCCTACTCTGAGTCCCCTTCCACTGCCCTCACAGCCACCTCACCTGTGCACCTGTGTCCCCAGATCGACCTGCTGATCCAGGAAACCAGCCGCCTGCTGCAGCTGACAATCGAGCACAACCCCCACGACTCGCTGGGCCAGGGGCCTCTACCTACACACAGTCCCCTGGGCTCTCCAGCCTGCACGCCCACCGGAGAGGCCAGCAGCTCGCGGCAGAGGCCTGTCTTGTGAGTCCCCTTCTGAGCATGTCGGTCCTGTGCCGGGTGCCTGGTCCCCAATCTCCACTGGCTTGTGAGGGTGGAAGAAGCAGGGAGGGGGCTCCTTGGCATTTGGTGTGAAACAGGGACTCTGAAGAGGAAGGACAAGGAGGAGGACATGGGCAGGGGTTCCCAGAGTGGGCCAGGATCTAGGCTTCAGGGAGCAGCCAGCTAAAATGAGCTCAAATGAGGACATCGGGTGGGGTGGGCAAGGGACTCAGGCAGAGACTAATCGCAAGTGTCACGTGGCAGGGGTCTTTGGACTTCGCCTTGGCTGGGGCAGGGCCCCCTGAAGGGACACTGCAGCATCATGATGTGTTTCATAAAGGCCACACCTGTGCACCATGCAGCAGGGGCTTGGGGTAGGGACGCTGAAGACCAGAGGTGGCCCCTGGGCTGTTGCAGTGGTCCAGGCAGCAGGTGCCATGGGAGGTGCAGGAAGAAGCCCAGAGGCAGCCTGGTCCTCACCCCACATCCTGTGGGCCCTGCTCAGGACTCCGTGGGGTCACCTTCTGGGGTGTCAGCAGTGCTTTGAGATTGTGTGGTCAAAGGCATGTGCTCCCCCTCAACCTGCCCATCTGTGGGGTCACCAGCACCCCAGGCAGGTGTGCTCCATCCCCCAGAGCCCGGGACACAAAGCATCTGACCCGGGTCACCAGAGAGAGGAGGCCAAGGACAAACGCCCCCGCCAAGGACACATACACAGCAGGGACTCAAACAGGAGTGGGAGATCTGGGGCCAAGAGGACTGAGCCATGCCATCCGCAGGGGCTGCCCCGAGGCTGGTCCAGATGGGGCACGATAGGCCAGGGGGTTGGCCACAGGGCCCTGGCCAGGTGCCCCATGGCACTGGGCACTGTGTCCCTCCCCAGGAGGAGCTGCAGCATCGACACGTCCCCAGGGGCCAGTTCACTGGCTTCACCGGCCTCCCAGCACAAGGACCTGGGCCGCTCTGAGTCCCTACGTGTGGTCTGCCGGCCGCACCGCATCTTCAGACCCTCAGACCTCATCCATGGCGAGGTGCTGGGCAAGGGCTGCTTTGGCCAGGCCATCAAGGTACAGGGTCTGGGATAGGGCAGCCTGGGGAGGCTCTGGAGCTGGAGGCAGGGAGGGGCCCACGGCCATAGACCCCGAACTTCTCATCGAGGCTCAGCAGGGTGGGGATGGAGGACAGGAGCCCAGACCAACCCCAGATCCCTCCCTGGGGCCCTGTGCTGGGCCTGGTGCCACCCCCACTACAGCCTCTTACCCTTCACATTCCCCGAGCAGGACATGAGACCTGGCCCGTCCCTGTCCGCTTGCCCCTCGAGGAGTTCCCGGGTGAGCTGCCATTCAGTGTCCAGGTGACAGTTCAGCAGAGCACAGACCTCACGCGGGCCAGATCTGCCCCACTCCCCAGTCAGCTGGCTGCTCGGTCCCATTAGGACACCTCAGAGCCTCAGTGTCCCCATCAGCAACCCCTGGGCTGTCTGCAGAGTGCAAAGCCAGCTCTGCCTCCCTGGCAGTCCCGGAGCAGCTGACGGCAGGGCCTCCATCCGTCCTGAGTCCCCGTGCCTTGGTGTCGCCCATGCAGGTGACACACCGGGAGACAGGTGAGGTGATGGTGATGAAGGAGCTGATCCGGTTCGACGAGGAGACACAGAGGACATTCCTCAAGGAGGTCACTGGGGGACTGTGGTGTCCCTTGGGTCCCCAGCCCTTCCCTGTGCAGAGGGGGTGGCCAGGGGCCCTGAAAGTGTGTGACACTCGAGCCAGCATGGAGGGAAGGAAGAATCCACCTGGGTAGGCGCTGCTGGGCCAGAGGGCCTCCGGCCTCGGGTGGAGGAAGCAAGGGGTTCGGGTCCAGCCTGTCTGTGCCCGACAGGTAAAGGTCATGCGGTGCCTGGAGCACCCCAACGTGCTCAAGTTCATCGGCGTGCTCTACAAGGACAAGCGGCTCAACTTCATCACGGAGTACATCAAGGGCGGCACACTGCGTAGCATCATCAAGGCCATGGTGAGAGCAGGGCAAGGCCATGGTCCCACAGCTGGGTCTGGCTGTTCGGCACGAGCCGCCAGGGGGCTCGGGCCCTGCTGCAGCAAAGCCCTGAGAGAGGCCCCTCCACTCCCCATCCATGGTGGACGAGGTCATTTTTACTCTAGGATAGGGTCTTCACAATGGAGCACTTCCTTAAGGATGTGGGTACAATTACAAGTCTGTCTTTAGAAATAAAGTGCTGGGAGGAAGCTGTCAGGCACCGTGTGCTGGATGCAGCCCTGCAGTCCAGTCCTGTGTTTAGCCCCATTTCAGCTTCACCCTGAGACCACGAGATCGCATCCCCTGCATCCTGCTCGAGCCTCTGACCTTCCATTCCTCGGGCTGATTTGCTGATATTCCTCATAGTGTGGCCCTGCCCACCCAGTGGGTGTGACTGCTGGTCCACACCACACTTTAATGCATTCTGGTACCTGAAGTGTCCCCAAATGATTTGACCCTCACGTTACCAGCTTTCCAGAACCATAACAAAATACGGTACCGGAGATAATCAACTTATAAACAGAAATGGTTAGCCAGGCATGGGGCCATTCCTGTAATCTCAGCTACTTGGGAGGCTGAGGCAGGAGGATCACAAGTTTGAGGCCAGCCTGGGCAACTTGGTGACTTAGTGAGGCCCTGTCTCAAAAAAATAAAAAAGAGGCTGTGGATATAGCTCATTGCAAAGGCTCTGGGTTCATTGGCCAGTAAAATAAACCCTCAGATACCGAGGGACAACTCTATAGGTTTTCCTGTTCAGAGGAAGCACACTGGGAACTAGAAGGGCAGAGCCTCATCTGAAATCAGGTGTTAGAAAGCGATGTGTCTGAGTCGGTCATCCACACCCCTGAGAAGCAGACAGCTGTGGGTGCAGAGGGGCATCGGCATCAGACCTCTAGGGCCCCTGCCCCCTGTGGCTATGCAGCTGTCCCTGTCATCCTGTGTGGCCCCCATGGCTCATCCTGCCCCCCCCCAGGACAGCCAGTACCCGTGGAGCCAGAGGGTGAGCTTTGCCAAGGACATCGCATCGGGGATGGTGAGCAGCCCCTGCCACTAAGCTACAGTACCCCAAGGACTCAGGAAAGAGCCCGATGGGGAACCTTTGACCAGGGATGGGGGATGCATGGAGAGTGGAAAGAACCACCCCACCCAGCCCTGCCCAGACTGGGGCAGGGGTGAGCTGGGGCCTGGGGATGGGCGGGCGGCCCTCAGCACAGCTGCTCACGATGCCTGTTACCCCCGTGTCCCCCAGGCCTACCTCCACTCCATGAACATCATCCACCGAGACCTCAACTCCCACAACTGCCTGGTCCGCGAGGTGAGCTGCACTCCAATTTGGGGGAGGTGCCAAAGAGCCGGGAGCTCAGGAGGCCCCAAAACCATAGGACCCGCCTGTCCTGGGCTGGGGGGTAGCTCGGTGCACGCACACACACACACACACGCACGCACACACACACAAGTCTGTCTGTGCACACCCAGAGCTGCTGCCGTGGCAGGACCCTTAAGACTCCAGGGGCTGCCCTCCCTGGGTTCCCTGGAGCTATATTTCCCATAGTGGGGGCTGCAGCCCCTGTCTCAGAAGACCCTGTGAGGGTTGTGTAAGTGCAGATCCTTGACCCCAGGGTCCTCTGAAGAGAACAGAGCAGGGATCCACACTGGACAGTCACCGTGGCCCTGGCCTTTGAGAAGCACCTCCTAGGGCAACAGGCAGGTTCAGGGATCCCGGGTCAAAAGTGCCTGCCCCACCTGTCTGCCACCTGCTGTTACACCTGAGGCAGCAAAGCCCCGAGAGCAGCAGCAGTCACCCAGTCCCCGAAGAGGTAGGCAGGACTGGTGTTCAGCTCCTCCCCACCTGCTGTCCTCAGAGTTTTCTGATTTTGGAGGGGAAGAGAGGTTGCTGGGTTTGGATCATTAACCTCACTGAGCTGTTGGGAACATTTAAGATACAGTCTGGCAGACATAGGGGTGCACACCTGTAATCCCAGCACTCTAGGAGGCTGAGGCAGGAGAATCACAAGTTCAAGCCCAGCCTGGGCAACATAGTGAGTTATTGAGAGATTTATAAGAAGGTGGGGATGTTGCTCAGTGTGAAAGCCCTGGATTCAGACCCCAGTACTGCGCGCACGCACAAACACACAGACACACACACACACACACACACACACACACACACACACACACACACCCAATGCAGCTTGTGACGTGCCACACCTAGGGCCTGGGTCCCTGGTCAGAATTCTTGTTTTGTTTTCCAAACAGTGTAGTACCTGTGCCCTAATGGTGCCTAGGGAAAGAGCTGGGATGCTGGGATGGTTTGGGGGAGCACTGGTGAGGCAAAGGACATATTTTTCAGGGGTAGAGCCCCACTAGCCTTTCAGGAGCTCCAGGCAGTGCTGTGTGCAGACAGCAGGGGTTTGGGGACTGTGGGACTGCAGTGTCACAAGTGTGTTCTCTGGGCGCTCTGTGGGTGGATGCAGGACCCAGCGAGGGGCAGCTGGGCCGGGTCCCCATCTCAGTGTGACCCTGCTTCACCTCCCAGAACAAGAACGTGGTGGTGGCCGACTTCGGGCTGGCCCGACTCATGGTGGATGAAAAGACGAAGCCCGAGGACCTGCGGAGCCGCAAGAAGCGGTACACAGTGGTGGGGAATCCCTACTGGATGGCACCTGAGATGATCAACGGTGCGTGGGCCAGGAGGGGCCCAGGACCTGGGGTTGGGACCGAGCCACAGCCACCAGCGCCTTGGCCTCCCTGGCCTCCCTGGCCCTGCAGCTTCCTTCTTGGGTCCTGCGTTCATTTCCCATCGCGGCTGTAGGGCATTTCCATGCACTTGGTGCCTTCAGTAACCAGTTATCAGACTGTGCTGGAGGTCACAGGCCCAGCCGCAGTCTTACTGGGCTAAACTCAGTGTCCCCATGCCTGGGCCTTCCACCTGCTCTGCAGCAGGATCCGCTACCTGGCCCCTTCCAACTTCCAGGTCACCTTGTTCCTGGGCTCCAGCCCTGCCTCCCTCTCCAAGGTCAGCAGCTCAGCCTCTTCCTGTCTTCTCCTCTGGCATTGAGCCCCACCTCCCTCTGAATATGTCCCTTGGCTGACATTGGGCCACCTGGATAATCCAGCATCTTGTCCTTCTCAGGCCCCAATCCTGGGGCTGGGCTGGAGCTCAGGGTTAGCGTTTGCCTGGCATGCACAGGGCCCAAGTTCCATCACCAGTGCACGTGCACACACACGTGCCACACACATACCCTTAGCTCACCTGTAAAGTCTCATGTAACATACCACATCCACAGGTCCCAGAATTAGGACATGGACATCGCTGGGGGCCACAAGTCCTCTTTCTCCTCCATTTCTCTGCCATTGGTGGTCTGTCCAGTATATACCCTGACCAGGTATATAAGGTCCCTCCGCAAGCAGGAGATGCATGGCCATAGATTCCAGGCAGACCAGTGGACATAGTTAATGTCGCCCCCTGATAACACACCCTGTGAAATAGCCTGAACAGCCCTTGTCATTGAGGGTGGTATGAGGATTAATAAGATTGGCATTCAAAAAACAAGAGTAGCCAGACATGGTGGCACATGCCTGTAACCCCAGCACTCAAGAGGCTGAGGCAGGAGATTGTGAGTTCCAGGCCAGCCTGGGTTATAAAGTGAGTTCAAGACAAATCTGGACTACATAGACCCTGTCTCAAAATTAAATAAATAAATAAGGGGTAAGAATATAGCTCAGTGCAAAGCTCCTGGGTTCAAGCCCCAGTACCTGAAGAAAAAAAGCACCTAATGATTTTAATGTCACTGGGGAGATGATAACCCTGTTTTACAGGAGACTCTGGACCAGTGTTTTGAGGCAGCTCTAACAAATTGTTACAAACTCGGTCGCTTCCAACAAAAGAAATTTAGCCTGAGTGGGAGAGGCTAAGAGTGAAATTCAGCAGGGCTAGCGTCCCTCCTGGGCTGTGGGGCTCCGCCTATCCACACCTCTTCCAACCACCAGTGCTCTTGCATTTCTGGCCTTGTGGCTGCTCCTCTCCAGCCTCTGCCCCGGCCCTCTTTAAGGACACTCTTGATGGCGGCAGGGCCACCGAGGTGACCAAGGCTCATCTCCCGCCTGGCCCCTAACTTCAGCAAGTCTACGAAGACGTTTTGGTGGTGCATTCGCTAGGCAGGCTCTCTCCCCTGAGCAGCACCTTGGCCCCGAGACACTCTCCATGGTGCAGCGCACTCGCGGGCCCCTGGGGTTTGGTGGGCCCTGTCTTTTGGGACTCAAGTGGCCGCCCAGGATCATGAGGTCGGTCCTGACCAAGCAAGGCCTGGCATTCTTGCCCGGAGAGCTCTTGTCCTCCCTGAAGAGCTGCTGGCAGGTGGCAGAGCCTACGGCCTAGGGTCCTGGAGACTGCTGGCTGCTGCACCCTGGTGCCACCCTGGCCCCATCCCTCTGACATGTGGTCTCTCATGCAGGCCACAGCTATGACGAGAAGGTGGATGTGTTTTCCTTTGGCATCGTCCTGTGCGAGGTAGGTCGGGGTGGGCAGCAGAGATACTGCTCCCATCCTCTGGTCCCAGACTGAGGGCCGTGGGACCCCCAGATTAACTGTCGGGCCTCATGCTGGACAGATCATTGGGCGGGTGAATGCGGACCCTGACTACCTGCCCCGCACCATGGACTTTGGCCTTAACGTGCGTGGCTTCCTGGACCGCTACTGTCCCCCCAACTGCCCCCCGAGCTTCTTTCCCATCACTGTGGACTGCTGTGACCTGGACCCCGAGAAGAGGTGAGGGGGCGGGGGCTCAGCCATGGTGGCTCCGGGGGCGGGGGCTGTCCAGGGAGAGCCAGCCCCAGCAGCCACCCGCCTGTCCCCAGGCCGTCCTTCGTGAAGCTGGAGCAGTGGCTGGAGACCCTGCGCATGCACCTGGCCGGCCACATGCCTCTAGGCCCACAGCTGGAACAGCTGGACAGGGTCTTCTGGGAGACCTACCGGCGGGGTGAGAGTGGACTCCCGGCCCACCCCGAGGTCCCTGACTGAGCCGGGTCCAGCGCTGCTGGGCCCCAGCCCAAGGGTGCGCCCTTGGCAGCCTCCCCTGCAGGCTGTGGCCAGGCCCTGACTCGCCTTCTCCCCAACCACGCCCTCACCCTCTGCCTGGGCCCAGAGCTGCACTCGTTCTGTCCCATCGCCCTGCCCTACCTCTGTCTCCTGCATGAGCTGCAGGGCCCGGTGAGCTGTGCCCGTCCCACAGACTGCCCTACCACCCTTTGCCCTGCACCTATCTACACCTGCTCCATGTGCGGGCTGGAAGCCACCTCTGGAAAGGCCCTGAGGGTGCTGGGTGGGCATGCGCACGTGCAGAAGGGGCAGCCTTCCCCAGAGTCCCAGCCTGCCAGGGTGTCCAGGTAGCGGCAGGGCAGGATTGATGCAACCCAACCTCAAAGCAGATTGAGGCCTGGCCCTGCATGCCAGCTGGCAGTGCAGCAGGCTTGTGTCTTGCTCTGGGTCTCTCTTGTTTCTTTATCAAAGCCACTTTAGTGAGAAGCAGGTACCAGGCCTCAGGTGAAGAGGGTCCCTTCAGGCACAGGGGAGCCTGGCTGATGGAGGAGCTGGCCCAGGCAGGGCAGACGAGGCTGGTGTCCACCAGCAGCCTGGCTCTGCATTCATCTCAGTGCCCCAGGCCCTCCCGTCCTCGCAACCCTCTGTCCTCTGGGTTCTTTCTGTGTAATCTATTTTTTAAGAAGAGTTTGTATTATTTTTTCATACGGCCGCAGCAGCTGCTGCTGGGGGCTTGGGGTTTTATTTTTGTGGCAGGAGGGGGTGGGAGGGCCATCTTATCACTTTGCCTCAGTTGAGCATCTAGGAAGTATTAAAACTGTGAAGCTTTCTCAGTGCACTTTGAACCTGGAAAACAAGCCGAATGGGCCCAGGGGACCACACTGGAGGGAGGCAATTAGTGGTCACCTCCACCGGAACCTGGGTGGCTATAGAACAGATCAAGACTGAACAATAAAATTCTGTGCTCCCCACGCAGGGCTTGCATTGCATTTTGTCTCCAGGGCCCCAAGGAAAGGGTCTAGATGACAGGAGCTAGAAACATGGTGAGAGGTCAAGAATGGAAGTAGATCAGACAGGGTGGTTCACCCTGTGATGCCAGCAATCCAGGAGGCTGAGGCAGGGGGACCCCATGTTCAGTGCCAGCTGGACAACAATTTAGACCCGATCTCAAAATGTAAAAAGGAGACAGGCATGGTGATGCATGCCTATAATCCCAGCATTCAGGAGGCTGAGGCAGGAGGATTTTAGCCAGACTGTATCTCAAAAAATAAAAGGGATATAGCTCAGTGGAAAGGTTCTGAGTTCAATCCCCAGTACCAAGAAAAAAAAAAAAAGACTTTTTAAAAGCTGGACAGAGGGGTGGGTGCATACTCAGGAAGGTATTTCTCTCATAATTATTCTTTCTGAAATTAAAGATGTCCATCAAAAAGACAGCAACAAAGCCAGTTGTAGTGGCACACACCTATAATCCTAGCACTCTGGAAGGCTGAGTCAGGAGGATCACAGGTTCCAGCCCAGTCTGGGAAATTTAGCAACTGAATGAAATCCTGTCTCAAAATAAAAATATGGATGGGATGTAGCTCAATGTGAAGACCCTAGGTTCAATCTTCAGCACCCCCCCCCAAAATAAAACACCAAGCACACTAGGTATTTCAAATATAAAGCATTTAAAATGGAATTGGCACTGGGCATGACAGCGTGTCCCTGTAATCCCAGCACTTAGGCAGCTGAGGCAAGAGGATTGTGGCAAGTTTGAGTCCAGCCTGGGCTACATAGGGAGTTCAAGGCCAGCCTGAACTATACAACCAGATCCTGTCTCAAAAAAATAAGAGGAGGGCCAGGGATTTAGCTCAGTGGTTCCGGCGCCTGCCTTGAAAGCATAAAGTCCCGAGTTCTATCCCTGGTACCAAAAAAAAATAAGAGTGATCAGCTGGGTGTGGTGGTACACACCTGTCATCCCAGCTCTGGGGAGGCTGAGCCAGGAGGATCGCTGCAAGTTGGAGGTCAGTGTAGGCTACATAGTTTAAGGCCAGTCTGAACTACATAGCTACACCTTGTCTGAAAACAACAAAACCAGTAAAATTATCTCTGTATATTTAAGCCTGAGGACAGAACATGGACAGAGAGGGAAGAAAGCCAGGAGAGGCCCTCTGTAGACCTGTCACTAAACAGATGGTACCTGATTCAGAGCCCTGGCTCCTTGGGCTGGGTCCTCCGCTGATTCCTTCCTCAAGCACTTGCAGGTCCCAGGAAGCTGGGCTGAGCCATGATCTCCACTGCAACCCCCCCTGAGGCCTAGCAGAGACAGACTAGACACAGGCAGCCCAAGCAGGCTGACCCCAACCTGGATTGGGCTGTGACCTGGGCCTGCAGGGTCCCAGGGTAGCGCTGAGCAACTCTTGCCCCAAGGCCAGTGGAAGCCACCAACTTCAGGTGGCTACTGAAATTCAAGTGAAAATGAATAAAAATGAAATAAAACAACATCAGTTTCATGGCCACACTAGCACCACTTTAAGCACCTAATAATCACTCTGAATACTGCCACAGGTATTTCTGATTATGAAATAAACTGAATGTTCTCTTATCTCGAAATTCTTAGAATGAGGGAAAAAACAGCAGGGTATGGTGGTCCACGCCTGTGATCCTAGCACTCAGGAGGCTGAGGAAGGAGCATCACTAAGTTTGAGGCCAGCAAAGGCCAGGCTGAACTGCAATAGAAGATACTGTCTCAAAAGACAACAGAGAGGGGCTGGGGATTTAGCTCAGTGGCTCCATCCCTGCCTCGAAAGCACAAGGTCCTGAGTTCCATCCCTGGTACCAGAAAAAAACAACAAAGAAAGCTGGGTTGAGGGGTGGACACATACTCAAGAAGGCATTTCTCTCATACTTAATGTTTTCTTCTTTCTGAAATTAAAGATGCTTATCAAGAAGACAGAAACAAAGCCAGGTGTGGTGGTCCACACCTGTAATCCCTGCACTCTGGGAGCCTGAGGAGGGAAGATCACAAGTTCAAGCCCAGCCTGGGCAATTTATCAAGACCTTGTTTCAAGAAAACAAAAACTTGGCCATAGTGGTGTACTCTATAATCCCAGCAGTCAGGAAGCTGAGGCAGGAGGATCGCCACAGGTTTGAAGCCAGCCTGAGCTATGTAGTGAGTTCAAGGTCAGCCTGAACTACTTAGCAAGACTCTGTTTAAACAAAAACAAAAACAAAAAAGATTACTGTTGCTCAGTTTATCAAGAATTTGGGATGGGAAGGGACAGGGATCTAGCTCAGTGGTACTGCAGACTGTCTCGCAACCACGAGGTCCCAAGTTCGATCCACGGTACAAAAACAATTTGGCAGCATGAGTGGGATGTAGCTCAGTGATTAGCGCTTGCCTAGCATGTGTGAGCCCCAGGCTTCCATCCCTTACCAGGAAAAAGGGGGTGGGGGGCGGAGAGAGGTAGAGACTTGGACTTCCCAGGTTCCACTCCCATAGGCAAGGGCAGCAGTCTTTGCAGAGGCGTCTGGGCGGGCAGGTCCTGGGCCACGGCCCAGTGTGTGGCTCTTCCATGTGGCTGGCAACTAATGCCTGCTCCTGGCTGGAGGCCAGTTTATCTCCGGGGTCCCTTGGGGTCCACGGCAGCCTCCAGAGCCAGCATCCCACAGGGGTATTTTTGCCTCCTGAGAACCCTCCAAAGTCACACCCTTCCTCCACGTTGGGCGTGGTCACAGCCACCCCGGATTCCGATTCCCTAGCCTGGACTATCAGGCCCGGGAAGGACGGTCGGGAGTTGACTGGGATCCTAGAGGGAGGAGCCTTGGGGGCCAGAGCTGAGCGCTGGGATGTCAGAGGCGGTGGTGCCAACGCGGCAGGTGCTGGTACGCTGCGGCTTGGCCCTGGAGAGCAGGAGACAGCCCTTTGCTTTCCTTTGCCATCCGGTGGCCCAGGCAGCCAGAAAGGAGTTTGAGAGGGGGCAAGGAATCCTGGGAAATGTGGTTTTCAGCCCCACTGAACAGGAAGTGCCGCGGCGCGGGGCTGAGCGTCCCGCACGGTCCATCCTCTGCTCCTCCAGCCACAGACACTTCTAGACCGGATTCGTGCTCCAACCCTTCAGCCGCAGGGGGCTGGGAGCCGCTGGGCTCCACGAAGAGGACAAAGGGTACGGAGCAGTTCGAGGCCAGCCGGAACTACATAGGGAGACCCTGTCTCAAAAAAATAGAAAGTGGGGAGGGACTGGGGATGTATCGCTGAGCAAATGCACTGAATTCAATCCCCAGTACAAAGGAGAAGGAAAACTCCACAGATCCTCAGGGTTCCAAACAGTCCTGCTCACCCCTATTGTTCAGGAGCAACCGAATTTCTCCTTGGAAATAAGGGTTAATTACCCCAGCCACAAAACTACCCCCCTTATTCTCCTGTTGTTAAGGGTAATGAAGATTCCCAAATGGCAAGGTGGTGGTCTCCCGTTTCCCACTTAGCAGAGCTGACGGCTCCCCTGGCAGAAGCATGTATGCCCTGGTGTTAGGTGGGTTTGGAGTTCGGTAGTCTCCTAGGGGAGGTTAATAGGTTCTTTCTGTCTTGAACAAAGAATTGATCAAGACAACTGCACAAAGTAGAGAGGTTTTGTTGTTGTTGTTGTTGTTGTTGTTGTTGTTGTTCTTACTGGGTTTGGGGTTAGTTGCTCACCTCTTATTCTGGAGTTGGACTCCAGGTTTTTCTCATCGCAAACAAAGAACTGAACAAAACGAGCTGGGGATTTAGCTCAGTGGTTTCGCCCTGATGTGCAAGTGCAAGGACCAGAGTTCGATCCCTGGTACCAAAAAAAAAAGGGAAAGGGCTGGGGATTTAGCTCAGTGGTTTCGCCACCTGCTTCACAAGCACAAGGGCCTGAGTTCGATCTCGGGTACCAAAAAAAAAAAGTGAGGAAGAAACTGACTTCCTCCCTTTGCCTAAGCAAAGGGAGCTTAGGCCAAGTAAAAGAGGAAAAAGCAAGATAAAAGAATACCCCGGATGTTGGAAAAACTGGATTTCAACCTGCCAAAGATTAAAACTAAACCCATATCTATCACCATGCGCTAAACTAAAATCGAAGTGGATTAAAGATCTAAATATTAAAACAAACACTAAACTTGCTGGAAGATAAGTTAGGTAGAACTCTTGAAGACATTGGGATAAGAAAAGACTTTATGAACAAAACCTCAGTAGCATGGGAACTAGCACAAAGAATCAACAACTGGAATCTCATCTTATTAAAAAGCTTCTGGACTGTAAGAGAAACCACCAACAGAGCTAAGAGACAACCTACAATGTGGGAAAAAAAATTTTAACAGCTATACCTCAAAGGACTACTATCTAGAATATATAAAAAACTTTAAAAATTCAGACCCCCCCCAAATTTAAAGACCCAATTCAAAAATGGGCATCTGAAATGAACAGACATTTCTCAAAGAAGTAAAAGCACCAAATATATGAAAAAACATTCAACATCCCTGGCCATTCAAGAGATGCAGATGAAAACAATGCTGAGATTCCACCTCACCCCAGAAAGAATGGCTGCTATCAAGAAATCAACCAAGGATGGGGATTTAGCTCAATGGTTTCACCACTTGCTGCACAGCACAAGGACCTAAGTTCAATCCCTGGTCCAAAAAACCCCCAAAAAAACCAGAAATCAACCAATAACAAATGCTGGTGGGGTTGTGGAGAGAAAGGAACCCTTCTCCATTGTTTTGTGTTTTTTTGTACAAGGGATCAAACTCGGGACCTTGCGCTTGTGAGGCAGGCAGCAGAACTACTGAACTAAATGCCTGGCCCCCCTTCTCCATTGTTGATGGGAGTGTAGACAGGTGCGACCACTGTGGAAATCAATATGGAGATAACTCAGAAAACTAGTATTAGAGGTCCCATTGACTCAGCTATTCCTTTGCTTGCTATCATCCCAAAAGAATTAGAAGAATCATACCACAGTGATATATGAGCACCTATGTTTATAGTGGCACAGTTTGTAATAGCTAAAGCTTGGAAACACCCCAAATGCCCATCAACTGGAGACTGATTAAAAAAGATGTGGGTTTTTTTATAAGATGGAGTACTACTCAGCCATTAAAAATGAGAAACTAGAGACATGGAACGACATTCAAATCCAGAGGCATCAAAATGTAGGTTATCTTTTCCAGCTATTATACTCAGCCTGCCACATGGCATTCTAAACCATAAGGAGTTTTGTTTTATGAGCCAGAGTCTCACTATTCACTGTGTACCCCAAACTGGCCTTGAACTAGCCTGCCTCAGCCTTCCAAGAGCTGCGATTATAGTGTTCCAGAAATCTCGGAAAGAAATACACGGAGACACAGAATTCAGGTAAAATAATAAAAGTTATATTTGCAAGTAGGCAGGACTCCCAGAAACCAGTCTGGTTAGTATCCTAGTGCCTCTTTGTTCAGTGTTTCCTTTTTATATCCTTTTTAGCCATTATCTCATCCCTAGTGGTCTTTGATGTGTAAATCCAATTCCAGTTCCTATTTACAAGTCACAGACACAAAATAGGCACATATACATTGTAAATTCACCCAGCCATTGCAACTTTGTTAGGTTAATGAAGTTACTGGTTAAAGAGTCAGATAACTGTCACCTTAAAGTCACCTTAAACAACAAGAGTTATGGGAAAAGCAAATCTTAAAGGAACACATTACTTATTTTACTTCTACAACTACCTTAATAGTCAATCTACTAAGTTATCCAAAACTTTTCCCTATCAATAGGTGTGCCCCAGCACACCCAGGTAGGTAAGCCTTATACGTGACAGCTTTGGGGTTGGGGGCCTAGATCCAACTTTTGTTATCATTTCCCTATGTTCCAGAATCGGGGAAAGAAATGCACGGAGACACAGAATTTGGGTAAAAAACAAAACCTTTACTTGCAAGCCAGCAGGACTGCCAGAAACTTGTCTGATCAATGTCCACACCATCTTTTGTTTTGACATTTCCTTTTATATCTTCTTTTAGCCATTACCTCATTCCTGGTGGCCTTAGTCAGTAAAATTTGTTTCCCTTTTACAACTAGTTCCTGTTAATGGTTATAGTCACAGACATATAACAAACAGATGGCACTTAAAACACATACATTGTAAACTAACCAAACATTTCTACTTTGTTTTTCTCCAGGTTAAATGTTATCTACAGCTAGGTTACAGGTCAAAGGGTCAGTTAGCCATCACCTTAAACAAGAGTTATAGGAAAGGTAAATCTTAAAGGAATGCATTACTTATTCTACTAAAGCTACCTTAATAACTAACAATAGTTTAAATTTTCTCTATCACCTATAAACACTGCTATTGATAATGTTCTTATACTTTCTTTTACCCAAACAAATTCTTCAGTTTTCGGTTGGGGATTTTGTTTTGTTACAGTAGTGGGACTTGATCCCAGGGCTTTACCACAGAGCTGCATCCCCAGCCCTTTTTATATTGGAGCATAACGCCAATTTTGTTGTAAAGGCTCAGACACATGGGTGTATAATACCCACATTTATTATTTAGACTATTTCTACTGATGAATAATTAATTTTAATTTTATGAGCTTTATTATATTAAACAATAGCTACTTAACAGGAAAAAATATCAAAAAATAAAGTATTGAGGGGCTGGGGATTTAGCTCAGTGGCACCATGCCTGCCTCGCAAGCGTAAGGTCCTGAGATTGATCCCTGGTACCAAAAAATAAATAAGATAAAGTATTGAATTTTTAATATTTATTGAGTGTTCATAAAAAAGCTTCAAAATTTTCAATATCAACTATTTTTTGGTGTACAAAGTCTAAAAAAATAACAACAGAAATTCCTATATGAACTACAATGAAAATACCAATAAACTCTACAAAAACTAATCTTTACTTCAATTATTATAACTTAGGCAGTCTTCACATATGACAACAGCACGTTCCATACACATGTATCACTTACACTGACAGCATATGTATTTTGCTTTCCTGGCCTTTATTTTTTCCTGGCCTTTTTGTAGGACATACTTGACATCTCCATGGTCTTGCTGTTTTGTCAGGAGGTTTTTTGTTTTTGGGTTTTTTTTGTTTTTTTAAAAACAAGGTCTCCCTATGTAGTTCAGCCTGGCCTTGAACTCACTATGTACCCCAGGCTGCCTCCAACTCAAAGCAATCCTCCTGCCTCAGCTTCTGAGTGCTGGGATTACAGATGTGCACCACCACACCCAGCTAGAAAGTTTTTATTATATTATACAATGGGTAGTTAAGAGGAACATAAAATATCAACACAATAAAGGATTAAATTCTTAATATATATTGCACATTTAGAATAAATAGCAACATTTTCACATCAGCTGTGTACTTGCTTACAAAACCTAAAAGATGGGGGCAGAGGATTTACCTCAGTGGTGCCACTGCCTGCCTTGCAAGCCCAAGGTCCTGAGTTGGATTCCTAGTATGAAAAAAGAAAATTAAAAAGATAACATCAGAAATATATTCCTATATGAACTACAATGAAAATACCAGTAGAATTCTACAACAAAAATAATTTTTTCTTCAATTGTCACACCCAAGGCAGCCTTCACACATGACAACTGCATGTTCCATGCACACGTCTTGCTTACACTGACAGCACATGTACTTAGCTTTCCTTTCCTGTGTTCCAGGCCGTTCTTGTCTCCTCTCTTGTCTTTCTCTTTTGTCAGGAGCTTCTTACTATATTGGACAGTGTGCACTTTGCAGGAAAATAAGATATCAATCAAATAAAATACTAAATATGTAATGAGTGCTTAGAATAGACATCACATCAGCTGTTTACTTGCTTACAAAACCTAAAATACAACATCAGAAATAAATACCCATGTGAACTACAATGTAAATACAAAATATCTATCACAGAAATAATCTTTGCTTCAATTGTCATACTTAAGGAGTCTTCACACATGAAAACTGCATGTTCCATATACAAGTATCACTTACACTGATAGCACATAAGTTTATTTTACCTGTCCTTTCTTGTAGGCCACAGGTGACATCTTTTTGGTTCTCCTGTTGTTGTAGTAGGTCTTTATGATGCTTTGCCTGCTTGTTCACCTGTCAGCTGACCATTGTGCTCCACAGTTTTTTCTGCATAGGTCCCTGGGCAAAAACATTTTGTTTTTTCTCTGCTATAAATAATCTCTTATGGCCAGGTATGATAGCACATGCCTGTAATCCCAGCACTCGGGAGGCTGAGGCAGGAGGATTGCTGTGAGTTGGAGGCCACCCTGGGCTACATAGTGAGTTTAAGGCCAGCCTGAACTACATAGGGAGACCCTGTCTCAAGAAACAAAAAAAACAGTCAAACAAAAAAACTTCTTATGAGTTCCAGTTCCAATACTCTAAGAAAACTTCTCCATGATATTTTGCACTTGTTATTTTCTTTGTAAACTATCAAACTATTTATGTGTTTCAGATGGAGTAAAACACACTCATTGGCCAACACTTTGTGTTTTAAATGACATCATAGTTGCCACATAACTAATCAACAACATCTACTCCGCCTTTGGTTTTTTTGTTTTGTTTTGTTTTGTTTTTGTTTGTTTTTTGGTACCAGGGATCAAAATCAGGACCTTGCACTTGTGAGGCAGGTGGCATGCTTTTGGTTTTTTGTAGAAAGTTACCATCTCAGGTTTCCATTTTTATGGAATATCAAAATGATGGCTACCAATAGTTCCATCATGGTGGAGTGTTGACATCAGCAGTACTACTTTGTTTTTCTTGGCTGTACAGGAGGCCAATGTTACACCTTTCTGAAATCTAAAGATTGTACTATACAATTTTCTGTTTTGAAATTGCAACATTTCATTTGGAATTTCTGCTTTGTTCCTGAGTACAGTTCCTATGCTAGTCTACTTGTACTCTCTTAGCAAATGTAACATTGGGCCAGGGATTTAGCTCAGTAGTTCCATCACCTGCTTCGCAAGCACAAGGTCCAGAATTCGATCCCCAGTACCAAAAAACAAAAAGAGCTAAGGAGCTAGGGATTTAGCTCAGTGGTTCCACTGCCTGCCTCACAAGTGCAAGGTCCCAAGTTTGTTCCCCAGTACCAAAAAAAAAAAAAAAGGACTCAGCAAAGGTAACATCAATTGGAAACTGGTAAACCAATTGTCGAATGTCACATTCCAATTAGTTTGGGAGATAAGAGTAACACATTTGTTCACAACATCATTCAGTTTATTACTATACAAATAAGGACCTAGTGGCTAAGTTCCAGGATAAATTTCTAAATTTAAAGCATAATAAATCTTTGCATCTATAAGGGCATAAATTTTTATGCCATATTTTGACCCATCACTTTTCCATAAGTCTTTTACATTGCTGCAGTTACCATGAGAAATCCCTGCTAAATTCAACAGATTCATGAATCCTTTCAGTTCAACCAGTGAGGTGTCATAATAAATTTTTTTTTTCAGTACTGGGGATCAAACTCAAGACCTTGTGATTGCCAGGCAGGTGTGGCACCACTGAGCTAAATCCCCCACCACCACGATACATTTTTTAATATGGCTATTTTTGCATGCAGAATGTTTTGTATTTCACAACATCTTGTAGCATTCCATCTGTTACAATTTCCAACATTGAATAGTACTGCTGCCATTCTGTCCAATAGGTTTCATCCCTGACAAGATCCTCACTATATTTTTGAAGCTGGTTCTAACAGTGGATTGTTGTATTTGGTTGCATGACCACTTTGTAACATTTTGACTATGTGGGGGGCTGCTGTGAGATGTGTCAAAGCCCAGGTGTCTGAGGGCACCTGAGGACACAATTCCATCATTTAGTATAGGCACATAATGGTGGCTTTGTTATATAATAATGAATCAGCATAGACAACCCTGCATGCACTACACATCCTACAAGGTCACCCAGAATGTTTTGTCTTACTATGTCTTAGTAAGCTGATAAAAACTACTATAAGTCCTTTATTGGAAAATAAAGCTGGATTCCTGCTTTGTAATGTCCGCTCCACACATATTCTTTTCTTCCCCCCACCTTAGATTCTTTTATTGGTACATTTTAGGTACACAATACATTTACATTTATCATTGGGTACTTAGACCTTTACATGATATATCTTGGTTCTTATTTTTCCCCCATTTCCTGTCCTCCCTTCACCCCCTCCACCCTTCCTTATTTACAAAGGTTTTGTTTCCATTTTTTCCTTTTCTCATAATTTTTCCTTTACCTTCTTTCCTTTCCCCTAGCCCTCCCACTTCCCCTACCCCTTTGGACCTTTTCTTCCTATTTCCCATGATCAGTTATTCATTTTAATCATTATTTACACTTTCAGTTTCTCACACCAAACTATTCAGTATTTACATATGGATGTCCTGTTTATTTTCCTTAACAGTATGTCCTCACACACATATTTTTTTCTTTGTGAACCTCACCTGACCAGGCCTCCCTTCACCCCACCAGCCCAGCAACTAGTCAAATATGTAGTCACATTGCTGTTTTCTTCAGCACCTGAATCAAGGGGGTCTGCATTCCCTGTGCCTGTATCAGTCAATTCTTGCTCCATTTCACTGTCACAGGAACTTTGGCCACATCGCCAACATCAAAATCAATAGCATCTCCATTATCCATGCATGAGTAATCTGATGATTCACTTTTAACTTCCTCCAAAACTTGCAGATCTGGTTTTTCATGTGCCATTGTATAGAATTGGCCTACTTCTACCAGGAAAATCAAAAGAAATCTTTAAAAAAAAATCCTAAATGCACAGAAATTTAGCAATGAGCATTTCATGGGTAAAACTCACTTGTTGCTATTTGGAGCTCCTGTACACACCTTGCCATTTGTCTGCCAAGTGGGTGAATTCACAGATAGGTTTTGTTTTCCCCAGATGCAGCTACTGAGTCACACCCACATTCCATTATGATAAAATACATGTTTTCATACCAGAAGAGTAGTGTGGGTGCATTTTACCCTCTATGAGGCTCAGGTAAACATACGCAAAAACTGTTAAAGCATTGTGGGTAAAAATCCCAGTTTGACACTTTTGAACATGTACACACACCTTGCCATTAATCTTACCAAGTGAGTGAACACAAAGATTGCTTCCTGTATCCCCCAGGCATAGCTACTGAGATGCACAGCCAGCTACTATTACACTACAGTACAAATTTATAGTAGAAAAATATGGGATGGGTTGTTGTAACCCAATGTTATGCCCTTGATGGTGACAACATTATGAAAAACACATTATTAGTTAATTGTCTTATTGTGCAAAAAGCATAGAGCACTCATACACAACCTAGCTGATATTGGGTGATCCATCTGTGTTAGTTACTTTTCTCTCATTGCTGAGACAAAATACCAAACACCCAAAGTTAGAGGGGAAGGGTTTTATTTGGCTTACAGTTTGTAGAGGTTTCAGTCCATAATCACCTGGCTCCAAGGCAGGGATGGCAAACAAGTACTGTAGAGGAGAAACAACATGGTGCCCACAGGATAGAAAAAGCAGCAAGGGAAACAATTCACAGTGGCAGAAGAAAGCAAAAAGCAACAAGGGGGTTTAACAGCATCTTTCTGCCCCTTTTATCTTATTCACACTACCAGGATTAGGGTGGTGCCAAACCAATCATTTACATGTAGTGGTTTAGTAATCACATGCTCTTAATCCCAGGCTTTGGGGCTTTGGGGGGACCAAAACACAAGCCATAACACCATCCATACGCCCTCTTAATGTAATCAATCATAATTAACCTGCTGGAGACAGAGCATCACACACTTTTACAATCAGCTTTTTTTTTTTTTTTTTTTTGAGACAGGGTCTTTCTGTGTAGTCTAACATGGCCTGAACTCATAACAATCCTCCTGCCTGAGCCTTCTGAGTGCTGGAATTACAGGCATCCACTACCACACCCAGCTAAACTTTTTTAAAAATAAGGAGCACAGTGCTAGTTGGGCAGCACATATACTAAAAAATAAGGAGCACACTCTAAAATAAAGATAAAATGTATATTAAATACATTAATCAGTAACATAGTTGCTTAGTATCATGTGCAAATTATAGTATAGTGTACATAGCTCTATTTTGATGTTTGCATAGATCTTACACTGCCAATGTGTGAGAAATGAGTTTCACTGCAGCATTACAACAGCAACTATGTCACCAAGTGATAATATGATAGATAGCTAAATTAGGTAGACATATTATAGGTAGTCAGACAGGGCTTGGCCCTCAAGGGAGTCAATGCAGAAGAGAGAACACATCAGAACCTTGGCTGGAGGCACATCTGAAGAAGAGTAAAGTCATAATGTCCAGATTTACATACTTCTGTAGTGGATAAAGGGAAGCTTAAGATTATTGGCACCACCCTGTTGAGATTTCCTGTATAAATAAATCATTATTGGGCCAGGGATTTAGCTCAGTGGCACATGCCTGCCTTGCAAGCGCGCAAGGTCCTGAGTTGGATCCCCGTACCAAAAAAAAGAGTAACAATAAGTCATTATCTCATTAGGGGTAGACCATCCTCTCCCACCCACTAAGACTAAGGCTACTAAGACTAAAATGACTAAGGCTAAAGGGAAGACTAGGGACCAGGGATTTAGCTCAGTGGTTCCACCACCTGCCTTGCAAGTGCAAGGTCCCAAGTTCGATCCCTGGCACCAAAAAAATAAATAAATAAAAAATAAAGGCAAGACCAAGCCTATAGATTATCAACCAAGGTTAATGATGTCTTCCATATGCCCTTGTTACTATTGGATCAATGTAAGCCAAGTGGCTATATTTTTTATCTTATTGGTTGATTATAGTTCCAACCCACATTGTACCCAACATGTGTTTTTACTCTATAAAACTTTCTCAGAGAAGTGAGCTCATTGACAATCCATTTGGGACCCCTCCTGTGTCTGAGGAGCTATTCCTATTCCCCATTCCCATTCCCCAATAAATTTTCCTATTCTCAACCTCTGTTTTCCTTAGAATTCATTATTTGACTTTGGAGAATATGAACTTGGCCTATCTGACATCTAGTGGATGGGGAGATACATATTTTCCCCTATATCATTTTGGAGGTTTCACTGAGATAATTGAAAGAAGGTAACAGTTTGCTTTTTGTCTCATGGATTCTGGATTGTGGCTCATTTAGGTAACCAGAAACTGTCATTCTTGTTTTCCAGTTGCTTTATGCCTAGTCTTTTATGTTTGTCTTTTTATGCCTTGTTTTTTGTCAAATGATGGTAAATTTAAGTTGAGAACATGGGAAGATTATGATGGTTCTTTGGTAGGAAATTTTATTTTTGCAGTCAGGGTCTTATCTCAGACAAGCAGCTCTAGGAAAGAGTAAAGTTATAACTTCGCCTTGTGGACTTTTTTTTTTTTTTGGTACCAGGGATTGAAATCAGGACCTTTCCCTTGCAAGGCAAGTGCCAGAACCACTGAGCTAAATACCCGGCCCTCCCTAGTGGACTTTTATACTAACCAAAATGTGAATTTGTAAAATGGATTTTTAAAAAATAAAATCTAGTTTATGAAATATAAATGCCTCTTATAAATGCAGCACTCCCACAGCCAGTTATTTGTGACAGTGTGGCTGCTAACCTTAAATCTGAGAGGACAAGATTCATTGAGGCAGTCTGGCCTGATCCCCCTCCTTGCTCATGGAAGGGAATTTCAAGACTTTTCTGCCTCAGTTTCCTTTCTGGTTTGATCTTCTGCTGGTGAGGATGAAATCTTAGCTCTTGAGATTCCCCATTCTTGCCTTTCCAGGGTGAAAGTTACAACTCATGGGCAAATTGTCTCAGTAAATCACTGTGAGTCTGAGAAAAGAAGACTTTTTTTTCTTCTTCTTCTTTTTTGACTTTCTTTTTTCTGATCTCATTTCTGACCTTTTTTTGTCACTTTGTACTCTCCCCCACCCCCCGTTTTGGAGGCATGTTTCCTCTAAAGATCAGAAAGAAAGAGAGAAACTCTGAAAAGGTTTTAGTCCCAATCTGCCTCAACCTTTACCTCCTACCCAGCAACTAAGAACTTTCAAGTTGAGTCCATAAAAATGAATGTTGGTTAATGCTGAAGACAGGGAAGGCCTCTTGGATGAGGAACACATACTCCCTCTCTGGGTCAGATGAGACATTGGAATTTTGCCCATCTAGGAGAACACACATGAAGCCAATGTCCCCACCTAGTGTTCTGGGCACAATTTCTATTCCAGTGGGTACAGAAAATTGAAACCTGAGACCCAGTGGGAAGAACAAACTTTTGGGTGATACCTGAAGGAGCTATTTCCTAAGCATTATATTTAAGGGACCAAAGCACATTCAGTTCAGGAGAGAATTTCTGAATTACTTTTATCCCACTCCTCTGTATTCTCAAAAAAGTGTCTAACCTCCTGGCTCTCCCCTCCTAAACCTAGTTCTCATCATTTATGTGTGTAGGGGAGGGAAGTACTTTTGCTAACATGTAAGTTATGGTGGTTGCTAGACAATGAGTACAGCTTTTAACCTGTGGGTTTCATATGTGCATTACAATATAGAGACATAGAAATTTGTAGAGTGGATTCTGAATAAACCGTAGCCTTGTCTTGCTGCTAAGGGGGATTGCTTAGGTGATTAGGTAGATGATACAAATAAATGTCTCAGCAACTTCTTTTCTCCAGGGCCAAAGGCAGAATTTTTCTGAGCCATTACTTGCCTCTATCTCTAGAGGTGACCTCTTTTGCAGGGTGGGAAGTTCCTCAACCACTTCCAATCTAACTTTGTTTTCCCTCTCACTCTCTTCCAAAGAATTGGAAAGCAGTTGTTCAGGTCTCTTGATCATTGGTGTAATTTTGCTAGCAATGCTTCCTTCTTTAAACATGGCCATTATAGCAGGAATCAGTTGTAGCTTGTGCTTTGGGAAAAACACATTGGAGTTAGGAATTTGAGTTTCCAGAGAAGGTAGGGGCATGTGTTGGTAAGCGTGGGTGGTCCAGCCTGGCCTATCTTCTGATCACTCTCCAGATAGCAGCCACCTCCTCTGGAGGTCACCTCAAGGACACCTTGAGGGCACATAAAAACCAAGTAGCGATGACAAGGGATGCCTGTTTTCCCCCTTGTTTTGGGGAAACTCAATGTTGAATACTCTTACTCTGTTGGAATGTATTCTTAAGCACTGAAATTTGTTCAACCTTCATGTATTGAGTAAGAGAAGTTTAATATTCTTCTGCACTCACACATGGCCTGCCTACCCCCTAGAAATGGAGTAGAATGCAGAGAGAATTATTGAGTATACTATTTTGTGACTAGCGTTGTACTGCAAGAGAGAGGGAAATGGTCACGATTACCTTATTTCAGACTTTCTTTGCATTAAGAGACAGTCCTCAGGGCCAGGGATTTAGCTCAGTGGTTCTGGCACCTGCCTTGCAAGCACAAGGTCCCGAGTTCAATCCCCGATGCCAAAAAAAAAGAGACAGTCCTCATCTTTTTGGACAAGTGCTCTCTCATGACTTGGTCTGTTTAAAATTTTCCCAAGTCACAGTCCTGCAATATGTAGATGATACACTGTTCACTAATGATTTTCTCTTTGATAGAGAAACGGATGCCTTGCTAAAAGATGTTAACTCAGTGACAAAATTCCAACAGACTCTTCAACAGCAAACAGAAACAGGTGTTAAGGGATAGCCATAGCCTCAGTCCACAGAGGGATGCCTCTCTCTTGTCATGATTTCTCCAGAACATCTTGCCAGGCCAGCCACCATTCTCAGAGATATGCTAACTGAGGTTCTGAAAGAGGAAATCCTGTAGCTAAGTATGGCCCAAGGGGCACAAGGAAGGGGGCCCAGATGCATGGTAAGAGTGGCTAATCTGTCTCTGGCTACTTCCTCGAACTTCTGGTTCCCTGCTGCTGGTGCTGGATGGGGTTAAATCTAGGGTATACCTTAGATTGGGCACAGAGCAATAAGGGTAGACAGGGACACCTTCTTTCCCCTTGTTTCTTTTCAAAATGGGAAAAATGGTCAGAGGTAGACATCTGCAGCAGGGCAGAATGGACCCCTGGCAGGCCTTCTTCCCCCACTCCACTGTTTGAATACATACTTAGCTCCAAAGAGTGCCACCTAGTCTCTTTCTACACCCAAACCTTGCCTGTGCACCCACCACAGAAATAGTTACAATTACCTTTAACAGTGTGACCCTCTAGAGGGAACAGTTACATGTGGCTATCAAAACAGCACTTTTGACTATCATCTGTGGCTAGCAAACAACTGTGGCTAGCAAAGCAACAATGAGATGCCTGTATAGTTGAGTATTCCAATTGTTTTGTTTTGTTTTTCTGGTACTGGGGATCAAACGCGGGACCTTGCAGTTTTGAGGCAGGCACCAGAAACACACTGAGGGAGGTGGGAGGCAGGTGCGGCACCACTGATCTAAATCCCCCCGGCTTTTTTTTTTAAGGACTCTGGGCTCAGAAGCCACTTTATTTAGTTAGTTAGGTTTTTTTGCTTTGGGGGTTTTTTGGTACCAGGGATTGAACTCAGGACCTTGCACTTGCAAGGCAAGTGCGGCACCACTGAGCTAAATCCCCAGCAAAATTTGTTACAGTTGCTTTTTTTTTTTTGGTACCGGGGATCAAACTCAGGTCCTTGTGCTTGCAAGGCAGGTGGTGGCACCACTGAGCTAAATCCCTGGCCCTTTTTTGGGGGGGGGGGGGGGTTGGTACCTGGGATCGAACTCGGGACCTGGCGCTTGCGAGGCAGGCACTGGAACCACTGAGCTAGATCCCCGGCCCCCTAAAAGGTTTTTATTCCTTCTATTTTTATTAGAAGAGATCTCTGTTGACTTATAAAAAATTCTGACTAGTCTATTTTTAGTTACAAACCTAAAAACCGTAAAAGGGTTATTGTAATTCAACTTGGTCAAATACATTTGAGTGAACTCTAGTTTATAAACAATTGTGTTATAAGGGGCCCTGGATTTAGCTCAGTGGTTCTGCCCCCTGCTTTGGAAGAGCAAGGGCCTGAGTTCAATCCCTGGTACCAAAAAAAAAAAGAAAGAAAAAAGAAAAAACAATTGTGTTATTTGTGCTTGTCCAGATGTCTACTCAATCTGTAATCAGTTACAATACCTATAGTTGTTTTGTTTGAACTTGACAATTTTTTTCTCTTTGCTTTTTTGAGATTTCCAAAGAAAACAGTTTATACAGATTAAAATATTTGTGTCTACAATTTAAATTGACTTATAGACAAAATAAGTGTCATTGAAATTAAGGACATGCTTCCACCCAGGGTGCCAGCCAATCAAAATGATGTTGAGGCTGGTTTTACAAATGCAATGTGTATTGTCATCTGTATACAATAACTTGGGAGTCTTTCATTGGTCAAAAACAATGTGTTGTTATTATCTGGTTCTCATAGGTCATCTGAAAAATTTGTTCAAATAACTAAATGGGGATCCCTTAGACTTCGGAAATTGTTAGACAAGACGTCCCTTGGTGAAAAAAGGAGCAACTGCCTGGAAACATTTTATTCCAGTCTTTATTCACTAATGGGAATCCCAATAATTTCCATATCCTTCCAGGAGACACACTCCAATGAACATTGCTAAATATGTTAATGTAATATGTTTACATTGGTTGTCATTAAAGGGCTAAGTTTTCTGTGAGTAAAACTAAGGTTTTCTTATAGATGTTCTTGGACAAAACTAAATCAAAGGCCAAAGTTTCCATATAGCTGTGACACTCATTATTGCTAACTTCATGGTGTACTAAATGTATTCATGCCTTCTGGATGTACAGGTTTTCAAAGAGGTAAAACTAGGGTTACTAATGGTGATAAGCTTTTTTTTTTTTTGGTACTAGGGATCAAACTCAGGACCTTGTGCTTGCAAGGCAGGTGGCGGCAAAACTCAGCTAAACCCCAGCCCCAAACTTTTTTTCTTTTAGACTCAGATATCTGCCTTTCTCTTGTGCTCCACCTACTTGTGATAAGAGGTATCTGTCTAATCAGCATGAGATCACCAGTCAAATAAGTTTTTTTTAAAGCTTATGTGATGTGTTATATATGTGTCACTACACTTAGAGATGCTCAGGCACAATGGCACATGCTTCCTCGATGATATATTATTAAAGGATAACAAATTAGGTGAGAGCTTCTTTGTGTTCTAGATGGTGATGACTGACTAAAAAGGCTATACTAAGATAGACATTTAGGGCCTGGGATTTAGCTCAGTGGTTCCACAGCCTGATTTGAAAGCGGAAGGTCCCAAGTTCAATCCCTGGTACAAAAATAAATAAATAAATAAATAAGATAGACATTTAAATGTCTATACTAAAATAGATTAAAAGATGTCTATACTAAGGTAGACATTTAAGTGTGTTTCAAAGATAGTATCATGACTACCATGCTGAAACATCATGTATGGCTCTTGATCTCAAGTTTTCTCTGTAGAACTTTATAATTGTTGTCAGTTAACATTCTGCAGGGATTACATTTCTAAAACAACCATAATTGGTAAGAAGTAACAGTCTTCTGGCTATACTTCATATTTGAAAGTGCTTGATATCCAGATGAGATTATAATAGTTAAGCTCACTGCACCCACTGCAATACTGATAGAACTGATCTTCTCTTCTGGGTGTTCAACAACTGAAGTTTGGAGACCAGAACTATAAAGGTAACTGGGCTAAGAGGACAGGTAATATTTTGGCCCTGGCTCTCCCACATCAATGAGGACCCAGGACATGAGGGAACCTTTTCTACAAGATTCTACAACTTCGAGTCACCCAGCCTCCTCAGCAAAGAGATTTTTGGACCTCAGAGGACAGGAATCAACAAATGCACGGTGTGCCAAAAGAGGATCACCAAAGAAGGAAAAGTCTTCCATGCTTTCATAGAATGCAACATGGTCAACCAAGACTGTGACCCAACCTGGAAGCTGACCTGGCAACCTGGCACTGATAGAGGAGCTGAGAGGCTCTCTGTACATGGTTCCAAAAGTAATACCTGAAACGGGCCAGGATTTAGCTCAGTGGTTCCACCACCTGCTTTGCAAGCAGAAGGACCTGAGTTCGATCCCCGGTACCAAGAGAAAAAAAACACAAACAAATACCTGAGAAGACTTAGCTGACCTTGGTAGACAGCAAGAGGTTAATTTTTTTTTGGTACCAGGGATCGAACTTGGGTCCTTGTGCTTGCAAGGCAGGCAGCGGAACCATTGAGCTAAATCCCCAGCCCCAAGAGGTTAATTTTGATTAACATGGGTCCAAATTTAATTTGGTCTTTAACACGCAATAGAAAAGTATAATCAAAAGATGTATGAAAACAATACCATAGTAATAAAAGCTAGATATAAAAAGGGGCTCCAATTGCTGACCCCTTCTGGAAATTTCCAGCTGCACCTGTAGCTGACCACTGATAGGGTTTGGGGAGGCTAAAAACTATGGTGGAAGGCAGGGGATTTAGCTCAGTGGTTTCGCTGCCTGCTGCGCAAGTGCAAGGACCCGAGTTCGATCCCCAGTACCAAAAATAAAAATAAATAAATAAATAAATCCTTTTTTAAAAAAATTAAATAAATCCTTTAAAAAAAAAAAACTATGGTGGAAGCTATAAAACTCAACAAGACTCTTTAGATTCCTTTGCTAAAATTGTCCTTCAAACCACCACATTCTCCATCTTCTTACAGCTTAAACTAGAGGGACATATAGCAAGAAATATCAGATGTATAGATAAGTCTGATAGACAAGTAGAGGGGTCTAGGAGGCAACTGGTTATAATTGCCATTCCAGTTCCTTAAGAGCAGTTTCTGGATATGGCTCTTTCCCCAACCTGCCTTTCCATTCTAGTGCCCATGCTTTGATTATACATGCTCTAATTTCTTGGATTTTTTTTTGTACCAGGGATTGAACTCAGGACCTTGAGCTTGCAAGGAAGGCAGTAGCACCACTGAGGTAAATCCCTGGCCCAAGAAAATTTATTTATTCTTGCCTAGAGGCTGACAAATTCCAAGTGATCATGCATATGGAACCCATGACAAATATAGCAGACTCTTTTAACTGGGATCCACTAGATTGACCTTGTGAAGGGAGTTCATAATTGCTTAACTCCAGCATGATTTCTATCTGAGGCCCATTAGATTAGCTCTCTGGAGAAGCCCCCTGACTGCAGTCACCCCTACACTGACCCTTCTCAGCTTGAAGCAACTAGACAGAAACTATACCCATTCTCCCCTCACCACACTTAGGGATACCTTTTCATAGGGGGAATATAGACAGTTAAATTAGGTAGAAATATTATAGGCAGTCAAACAGAGCTAGACCCTCAAAGGAGTCAATGCAGAAGATGAGAACACATCAGAACTATGGCTGGAGGTGCATCTAAAGAAGATTAAAATTGTGGTTCCACAGCCTGCCTCGAAAGTGCAAGGTCCCAAGTTCCATCCCCCGGTACCAAAAAAAGAAAAAAAGGTTTAAAGTCACAATGCATTCCTGAGGGATAAAGGGAAGTTTAAGATTACTGGTCCGGGGTTACTTTGAGTTCAAAGACAGGCTGAGATACACAGTGAGTTCAAGGCCAGCCTGCACTACAAAGTGAGACCCTGTCTCAAAAACAAAAACAAATAATAATGAGCCATTATCTCATTAAGGGTGGGCCATCCTCTCCCACCAAGATTAAGACTACTAAATCTAAAACTACTAAGACTAAGACTAAGATTTAAAACAAAGGGGGGAGGGCAGGGATTTAGCTCAGTGGTTCCACCGCAAGCTAAGGACCCAAGTTCATCCCCGGTACAAAAAAAAAAAAAAAAACAAGCCTAAGCCTATAGATTATCAACCAAGGTTAATGATGTCTTCCATATGCCCTTGCTAATACTGGATCAATATTAGCCAAGTGGCCATACTTGTAATCTTATTGGTTGATCATAGTTTTGACTCACATTGTACCTGCCTCGTGATTTTGCTCCATAAAACTTTCTCAGAGAAGCAGGCTCATTAGCAACCCATTCAGAACCCCTCCTGTGTCTGAGGAGCTATTCCTATTCCTCATTCCCATTCCCCAGTAAATTTTCCATTGTTCCTTAGAATTCATTTTTTGACTTCAGTGACTTTGGGGAACAGGAACTTGCCATATCTGACGTCTAGCAGGTTGGGAGGTACATATTTTTCCTCATATGTCAATAGGACTTTTTCAGTTCCACTATTAAGGGACCATCATATTATAGCTATGTGGTCCAAGGTTGACAGAAACAGCACAAGAACGGCCAGGCATAGTAGTGCACGCCTGTAATCTCAGCACCTGGGAGGCTGAGACAGGAGGATCACAATGAGTGCAAGGCCAGCCTGGACTGCTTAGTGAGAACTTGTCTCAAAAAAAAAATTTTAAAACAGCACAAGACTACAGTAAGTGGCTCAGGACTTGGTAGTTTGAAATGCAAACACAGAAGCCTCACTGCTACAAGAAACGTTTTTGTTTTGTTTTCCTCTTTGTGGTTTTAGTACTGAGGATTGAACCCAGGGTCCTCATATTGAGCTAAACCCCTAACCCTTTTTAAAGTTGTTATTCTGAGACAGAGTCTCACTAAGTTCCTAAGTTGAATGGGCTGGGCTCAAAGTTACAACCTTCCTGTGTCAGCCTCCCAGAGTGCTGGGATCATAGGGGTACACCTGCACCTGGCTGAGAGGCTCCTCAGAGGAACTGCTGTATCTGAGTTGGGCCTTTCAGAGACACCTCCAGGGTTCAGGCAACTGGCAAAGGTTGGGATATCCCCTGTAGGGAAGGGGGTAGGGAACAAATTAAGACCAATTCTCATAAGGACAACTACGGGAGAGACAGGATATTCAACGTGGTTGTGGAGGTAGAAATGCAATGGGTATAGAACTTTCTTGAGTTGACCTTAATCCTCTGAATCTTGGATGTGCTTGAGACCAAAAGAAGGAAATAAAGCTGGGTGTGGAGGTGCATGCCTATAATCCCCATACTTGGGAGGCTGAGGCAGGAGGACTGCAGTGAGTTCAAGGCCAGTCTGGGCTACATAGTAGGAAAAAAAAATAGGAAATGAGCCAGGTGTGGTGCCACAGGCCTGTAGCCCCAGCACTCTGGGAGGCTCAGGCAGGACTGTGAATTCAAATACAGTCTTGGCAATTTTGCAACTTAGTGAGACCCTGCAGGCTGTGGCTGTAGTTCAGGTTGAACACTCTGGGCTCAATCCCCATTACTGCCCCGGGGGCGGTGGGGGTAGGGGTTGGGATGTGTACCGATTAAACAGTGCCCAAGATTGGCACCGGGTACTAGCTGGGTAGAAAGGGGAATTAAGCCATGTGTTTGGGAAGGACCTATGGATGGTCTCCGCACTGAGAAAGCCCCAGCTCTCCTAGAAATCTGCCCTCTTACTTTATTAATGGTATGTTACTCTCCTTGTGTAAAACCAGGCATGGTGGCAGGCCCCTGTAATCCAAGCATTCTGGGAGGCTGAGGCAGGAGGATCACCAGCCCCGGCAATTTAGCGACTCGGATACTCTCTCAAAATTAGAAATCAAAAAGGGGCTGGGGACATAGCTAGAGCAAAAGGCAATAAATCAAATTGTGCCTAGGGCACACTGCGATTTGTCAACACGGCCAGACCCAATGGCAAGAGTATTCGATACTATCCCAATCTGCCACGAACCTGAGAAATTACCAGTATCTTTAATTCTTGCTGCATACTCATTTTTGCCCCCTTTGCTCTTGCTAGTAGATGGAATGCATAGCAGGATTCAATTCTCTTCCTCAAAAAGCGAGGTCCAGCAGCTATGCTAGTTCAGCGGCAACCCATACTGTCTCGCTCCCCCTTCCAACATCCAGGCAGCAGGGAAATCCATAAAGGCAAGTTTAGGTCTGCATTCCACCACCTTGCACTTTGTTCATCACCTTGGCCCCTGGGCATCTCGGAGGTACCGTTACGTGGGGCCCTCTGCCTAGAGGAGGTGGCCATTACTTGTGACCCTTTGGCCGGAAGAGGTGTGCCCGAGTGAGTGGCGCTCAGTGGAGGAGGGCCGCGGGGTCCCCGCCAGGTCTGGGGTGCAAAAACCAAGAAGCAGGAGACAGCGCCGCGGGCCGGAGGACACTGGCTGGGCGGGGCGGGGACAGGAGGCGACCGCGCGTTAAGCAGTGGGGCCAGCACACAATGAGTCGCGGCGACCTGCCAGGCGCGCAGCCCGGACAGCTGCGGGGGTCCACAGCAGCCCGTCGGCCCAGCCCGGGAGCGGCGGGGCGTACGTGAGCGTGCGTGCGTGCGTGCTATTTGCGATCAGGCGGCACGGCGGACAGCCCCGGAGGCGGGGCGGGGGGGGGAGTTATATTGCGGGGTCCTTCCTCGCTCAGCCTGGTTCCTCTCGGAGCGGAGACGGCAAATGGCGGATTTCGATACCTACGACGATCGGGCCTACAGCAGCTTCGGCGGCGGCAGAGGGTGAGGCGGGCCCCGCTCGGGCCTTGGGGAACTGGCAGCATTGGAGGGAGCCCGTGCGAGGCAGCTTTGCTGCGTTTACCCCGGGTGGTGGAGACAGGGGCCAGGCTGGGCCCGCGGAGACCTGGGAGAGGCGCCTGGAGGGCTGGGGCCTGGAAATGGCGCGCTCCGTGGGGCGGCTAGGCTCCCAGCCTTGCTCTTGGGGCGAATCCCTTTTTCTGCTTCCTGGCTGCGACAGCACATCATTTTTTCTCTAAGCCACCCGCAAGGCTGGATCTCCGTGGCACCGAGTGGCCGGGGACAAGCGCGGCCAGCGGCACCCTTCCCTGCGGCGGGGCCAGCGCGGGGCTCTGCTGTGGCGCGGGGTGCGGGCGCCGGGCCGGCTCCCCCGCGGCTCCCTCCGTGCTCCGGAGACCCGAGACCGGTTAGAGCTAGGGCTGCAAGAGGAACGATTCTTTTCCCCTTGGCTGCTCGAGCCCAGGAAGGGTCAGATTTGCTGCCAGTGGCAGGAGGCCGGGGAGAGGGGGGAGACCGACGAGAACAAATACATCATAACGTGTCCTTGTGTGTCAGACCTTGATGGATCAGAGTGTCTTATTGACAGGTGCTTCATCCATGCTGGAGAAAGATTTTCTAGTTTGTCCTTCTCATCTGGAGAAGGAATTGCATTTTTTAGCCTTGTTCTGATACTGGTCAAATGCAAACTACTGCTCCTTTGAAAGAAAAATACTGGTGGATAGAAAGCTCATGATGTTTAAGTCCCGGACCCCTCACTGTATGTTTTTAAAAACTTACTGCATACAAAATTTAGAAGATAGGCTATACCATCTTGTTATTTGTCAAGGACACACTTGGCCTTTGTGTTCTTTTACAGAAAGGTTTACTTTGCCAGGCTAACACCACAGTAGTACCTACTGAGGTGTCCAGTCCCCCGGGTTGCTGACCAAAAAGTACCTTTGTTTGGTGTGAAGAATGATAACTTTTAATACCTTTGGTTTGGGAATGGCTCAAACAAAGGCTTGTTTCCGTGAGGGAGTGTACCCAGTATCATTCATAACACTAATGTGGAAGTTGGAGTAGGCAGAGCCACCAGTATTTCAAAGAATATTTTATTTGCTAATAAAAAAGAAATAGATGTTGGATGACATGTAAAGTTAGCGCCTTTGGGGTAGGTTTCTAGACATCAGATTTGTACTTCAGCCTTCTTGAAATTTAACAACTAGGGTTTTTTTCTTGTTTGAAAAAACCTTCAGAAGTACTCAGGAAAACTCTTCCTAAACAAAAATAGTTCGAGTTAAGCTATTAGTTGCAGTAGGACTACAATAGATGGCCGTGCTATATGAAGCTAGGCACGCCTTTATTTTGAAATTCTCCTCAGGCAAATTTGCCAGCTTTTCCTGTAACAGTGGAGGTGTTCAAGTTAGACTTTGTGCCTGTCAGATTTTGACAGTTGGGAGAGCTTTGGACAATCAAAAAAATGAAGAGTGATCAAAGGTAAACTCTTACAGCATGATTCATTTCAGTTATCAGCAGGCAAATGAAAATGTTAACCGTTGCCCCCAAAGTACTACCAAAGCTGGATAGGAAAGCTACTAGCTAGCACTCACCCTACATCTCTTAAGGCTTCCTAACAGAAAGCCTTCATGCTGTTTATTTCTTTTCTTCTGTTACTGGGGATGGAACCCAGAACCTTTGCACTAAGCTACATCCCAAACCCTTTTTTACTTTTTTATTTTGAGATGGTCTCTCGGAGTTGCCAAGTTGCCCAGGCTGGGCTGATTCTTCCTGCCTCAGCCTCCCACAGTGCTGGGATTGAGAGCCCCTTTGCTGTTAAGCACCACCTGCATCTCACCTTGGAATATTCCACCTGGCCTCATATTCATGTAAAAGTACATGGAAAGTATTGTTCAGTTTCCTAAAAGTAGTTTTAAAACCTGTTAGAGGGTTTGTGTATTTATACATGAGTGAGGCTCCACAGAGGACCAGATCAGGTTTTGCACTCAAATATAGCAGTGCAGTAGGAACAGTGGACCAGATGCTGCTCCTTCGTGATCATTGCAGTTGTCCAGTTAGGTTCACATCAGCAATTGTCTCAGTGCTTCCTGGACAAGCATATTTATATATTAAACATGATGGAAGATTACCACCTATTGGAAAGCCAGTCTTGTGTGGCATTATTTGACTCTTGTATAAGGTATCTTTTTCCTTACTCTAAAACACCTCAACTGGTAGTACTTCTCAGCTCTATAAGTCACTTGGATCACAGACAAAAGGAATAGCAGGCTTGAAATGAATAGTGATCTAAAAGCCTGGCTTTAACTATACATTCCCCTTGCTGGATGCGGTGATCCCTGCCTATAATCCCAGCACTCTGGGAGGCTGAGGCAGGAGGATCACATGTTCTACCCCAACCTGGGCAATTTAGTGAGACCCTGTCTCAAAATCTAAAAGGGATGGAGGAATAGCTCAGTGTGAACTGAGTTCAACTCCAGTTGGGGTACACATTTCCCATAAGCTTATTGGGTGGTTGCAGGAAGCAACATTACATGACTGCTTTTTCCCCAAGCCTCTACAAGGTATGTTCCCAGCAGCCTAAGGAAGAGTGGGGAACTGTGTTATCCACCAGCCAAATCAAAACACAGTTCCAAATTGTCAAGAGCTGACTGTACAAGGTCTTGAATGGATTTTATTTTGAAGTTTGCTAAATTATCAATGTTTGCTTGTTGAGACAGGGTCTCACTTTGTAGTTTCAGGCTGGCCTCAACTCAAAGGACCCTCCTGTCTCAGCCTTCCAAAGTGCTGGGATTACAGGTGTGCACCACCACTCCCTGCTTTTTTTTTTTGAGGCAGGATGTCTATGCTGTTCAGACTGGCTTTAAACTCACCTTGTAGCCCGGGCTGCCTCGGGGCAGTCCTCTTGCCTCAGCTTCTAGAGTGCTGGGATCACAGACTTGTGCTGCCAAGCCTGGCCTTTGTTTGTTGTGTTGTTTTGCTTTGTTTTGTTGAGACAGGGTCTCACTATGTAGTTCAGGCTGGCCTTGAACAACTTGTGATGATCCACCTGCCTCAGTCTCCTAACTGCTACAGAGGAGCACCACCACGGCTAGCTTTTGTTTTCTTTTTTTTTTTTGGTACCAGGGATCAAACTGGGACCTTGCGCTTGCAAGGCAGGCGCTGGAACCACTGCGCTAAATCCCCGGCCCGTGGCTAGCTTTTTCTTTTTCTTTTTCTGGTACCAGGAATGAACACAGGACCTTGCACTTGCTGGGCAGGTTTGGCACCACTGAGCTACATCCCCGCCCCTCTAGCCTTTTGATTTTACATTTCTAATGGCAACAGAACCTTATGAGGGATTAACTGAAAACCACTGGACCTCATAGGTAGCTAAAACTGAGTTTGCTGAAATTGTGCCTGCTAAAAGTAGTAAAGGTACAAATTTAAAGTATTCTTGAAATTGGGTGCAGTTCCTTGCGCCCAGAGCCCCAGGTAATTAGGAGCCCAAGGCAGGAGGGTCACTTGAACCCTAGAGTTTGAAGCCAGCCTTGACAAAACAGTGTATGAGACCCATTGCAAAAAAAAAAAAAAAAATTACAGATTACAGGTGTGGTGGTGCACATCTGTAATCCCAGCACTTTGGAAGGCTAGGGGAGGAAGATTGCTAATTGGAGCCCAGCCAGGGCAATATGGTGAGACCCTGTCTCAGAATAAACAAAAAGATGGCCAGGGATAGTGCACACCTGTAATCCCAGCACTAGGGAGGCTGAGGTAGGAGGATCGCTGGCCAGCCTGAACTACTTAGGGAGACCCTCTCCAAAAAAGGAAAATAAGTACAAACAAACAAGGCTGAGAATGTAGCTCAATGTGAAGGCTCTCCCTAGTACCCCCTTTCCAATATATACTGTACATGTGTTTGTCAGGAAGCTCTAGTTAAGAAGCTTAGAATTCTGACCTTTGAAGCTTACAAATTTAACTAGCACGTTTGCCTAAATTCTTAAGCATATACATTTTCTAATTTTTCTTTACTGTGGTTAATACATAACATCAGACTTAACATTTAACCATTTTAGATGGCCAGTTCGGGGGGGGGGGCGTTAAATACGTTCACAGTGTTGTACAATTGTCACTGCCATTTATCTTGCTGACTCCTCATCTTGGAAAACTGAAACTCCCCATTGAACAGTCCCCTGCTTCCTCTTCCTCCGAGCCCTGGGCATCTACCGCCCTACTTTCTGATTCTAAGCATTGTTCTGTTGTTTTACGACAGGATCTTGCTTAGTTCAGCCCGACCTCAAGCTCACTGTCTTCCTGCCTGAGCCTCCTGAGTGCTGGGATCACAGGCGTGGCCACCATGCAGGCTCAGGGTGCTGCACGCCCACACTCGCAGCTGCTCAAGAGTCTGAGGCAAGACCATTGAAAGTTCAAGGCCAGCCCAGACACCTTGGGGAGACCCTGTTTCAAAATAACGAAGGTCTGACTGAGGATGTATTCCCTGCAAGGCCCTGGATTCGATTCCCAGTAACTCACCCCTCCCCGCAAAAGACAGGATAGTGAGGAAGCAGTGTGTAAAAAGTATTACTATTTCCATTGATCCTGGGTTTTTTAATTTTAAAATTATAATTTCTTATCTGGCTTACTGGCAGTGTGTTACATACTGTGAGTCCCACTGCCTGGAGCAAGAAGACATTTATTACGTGTTTGTTGAATGGATGAGTAGCACTTGCCATAGCAATATCCATTGTTCAGTGTGCGCCCATGACCTCCATGAAAACGGGGGTCCCACTCATGTTCACTACTCTGTCCCCAGCCCTTGCCCAGGGCTGTGACTGTGCAGAGTGATGTTAGAGTAGGAGAGGGTGACCAGACTGAAGAACCTCGGGCAGCCTGGGTGAGCAAGTGTGTGCTAGGCTCTGATAGAACCCAGTGATGGCCATCACGATTGAGGCCTCTTTCCAATTGAGTGTCCTTGGGTCTTTGGAGTTTCCCCCATGCCCTGATTTCTAGGGTAGCCCCTCCTGAGCAGGCCTGGGGGGTGGGGTTCAGGCTCTGTGAGCTGCTTGTTAGGAGCGTGGTGCCATTTGGCACTCGTCTTGGTGCAGTGTGGAGGGGTCTGGCAGCTCCCTTCTGCCCACTGCTCTTCTGTAATTACTGCATAGTCACTTAAGTTTTTGGAGCCCTTCACATATCTGGTTTCATAGAAGATAGCTGGTTCCTCATGCTTACTTTTGTCTTTCTTGTGATGTGCTGTTTTGGTTTACTTTGGAAGAATGTCCAGCCTTACAGAGATAAAATAGAGGCCAGACATGTAATCCCACCATTCAAGAGGCTGAGGCAGGAGGATTGCTGGTGAGTTCAAGGCCAGCCCGGGCTGCATAGTGAGTTTGAGGCCAGCCTAAACTACATAGCAAAACCCTGTCTCAAAAACACACACACAGTGAATGATGTGTTCTATAATGGTTAATTGCAGTGTGGGACCTGAAACCTCAGTAAACTTTTCATACGTTTGTTTGTTTTTGTTCTTTGAGACAAGTCCCACTCTGTAGTTCAAGCTGGCCTTGAACTCACTGTGTAGCCTAGGCTGGCCTGGAACTCAGTGATCCTCCTGCCTCATCCTCCTGAGTGCTGGGATTACAGGCATGTGCCACCATGTCTGGCAACTTTTCCTGCTTTGTTCACACTAAAAACCTGTTCTCTGTCTTGTCCTTCAAATAGGTTTTTTTGGTTGGTTGGTTGGTTGGTACTGGGGATCGAACTCAGGACCTGCAGGCGCAGTGCCTCTGAGCTAAATCCCTGGCCCTTGAATAGGTTCTTTAGCAACGTGTGACTTAATGTATTTAGGATTTGAAAACTATGTGTTTGGATTTAGACTTGTCAGTTCTCTTTGTTCTGCAAATCCTCCGGATGTTGACACATTTCAGTATACAGTGTCAAATCACATTAATATCACTATTCTCAGGAAAACCTGAATAGTGGGAAGCTGTCAGGCTTTTATGTTTATGTATACAGTTTTTCTAAAATTATATTTTCTGCTTGAAATTTTATCATTGGCAACAAATACTGCTATTTTCCTTAAAACAATAGGCTTACTTTATATTCAAGAAAATGTCTGCCTAACATGGAAATCAGAAATCTGACAATCATAGTTTGCCCCCAGTTCTTTGGAGTAAAAACATGGTGCTCTAGAAAGAATAGCTCATGCAGCTTGTAGCTGGCCACACAAGTGCTTTTCCTGGAGATGACCATTGTGCACAGCAGTGCTGTTTGGTGTGCTGCGCTATCCTAATTTATGGATGTGAAGAAGTACAGCAGGGTTTAATAAAGTCAGAGGGGCCTTTGTGACACCTGTAATCCCAGCTGCTTGGGAAGATGAGGCAGGATCACAAGTCCAAGGCAGCCTGGACAATTTAGGAAGACCCTGTCTCAAATTAAAAAGTAAAAGGAAGCGGGTAGTAAAAGCTCAGTTTGCCTAGCATGCTTTTGGTAAAATTTTACTACTTACTAGGGATATTTGTTTGGAGCTTTCCGTTTTAAGGATTAAACCCAGGGCCTCATTCATGCCAGGCAGGGGCTCTGAGCCACATCCCCAGCCCTTTTCAACTTAACTTTGTGACGGGATCTTGTTATGTTGCCCAGGCTGGCCTTGAACTTGGATCCACCTGGGCAGAAACATTTTAAAACCAGAACCAGAAGATAGTCCCTATGGCCAGACTGGAAACCTCTTCCGAGGAGGAGAGGCTGAGCATCTTCAGTACAAACTGCCCTTCGCAAGGACTCAGCAGCTTCCAGCACCTCGCAGGCCCAGACTGTGAAGTGGAAGAATAGTATGGCTGTGGGGCAGCATGGAGAGCAAAGGAATTACATCTTCATGTTCTTTTAGAGCCTGTCTGAAAGTGTGCAGAGCTGGTAGTTGGAGCTGGGTGGAGCTTAGTGGCAGGACGCAAAGCCCTGTGTCCGTCTCTGGCACTCCCCCAAAAATGCTCACTCAGCTAAATAATTTTCTGTTAATCAAAGAGCGTTAGTGAGTCTGAATTGGGCTGAAATTTTCTAGTTGCTCATTTTATCTGAATTAATCTATCTAAATTAATTTATGTAAATTAATCACTATTTCCTTACATAAACAATGTTAGAGGCTACTCTGGAAACCCTAAGCACCCATTACCCCATTTGATGTTTTTGGCTTTCTGTTGTGGTAAAATACAACAGAAAGCCAGGAGTGGTGGCACATGCCTGCACTCCATCCAGCCCTCTGGGAGGCTGGACATAAATGCCGATCCTCCCACTTCTGATTCACATTTGCAGTGTTGTGTGTCATCCACACTCTTGAGTTGCAAAACTTGTTCATCATTACAGGTAGAAACTCCCCACTAAATAACTCCACTTCCCAGTTTTAACTTCATAAATATTTTGGCTAATCCTGTTAAAGCTATCTTTAAATGCCAATTCCAGCCATCCTGTCATTGTTTTGTTTTGAAAAAGGGTCTTGCCATATAGTTCAGGCTGGCCTTGAACTTGCAGGTATCCTCCTGCCTCAGCCTCCTGGAGCAGGAGTACTGGGATTACCAGCATGTGCCATCACACCCGGAGCTTGTATTTTTTTTAATTCCATGTTATGAAAGTATTTTTTAATAACAGGTGAGTCGGGCTTGGTAGTACAAGCCTGTAATCCCAGCCTTCGGGAGGCAGAGGCAAGAGGGTCATCACAAGTTCAAGGTCAGTCTGTGTTCCATATTGAGTTCCAGGCCCCAGCCATCCTGACATTCTATCTTAAGTTCTTTCTTTGTGATGGGGACAGTGTGAGATAGGCTCCCATGTTGCCCAGGCTGGCTTCAAATTTGTGGTTTAAGTGATCCTTCTGCCTCAGCTTCCCAAGTATCTGGAATTACAGATATGTACCATTTTACTGGCTCTGTCATAAATATTTTCAGTACAATACTTGAGAATATGTTTATAAAAGATAAGGACTTTTTTAACCAACAGTTTTTTGTTTTTCTTTAAATTACCTTTCCATGCCGGGGATTTAGCTCAGTGGTTCTGGTGCCTGCCTCAAAAGCATAAGGTCCCGAGTTCGATCCCCAGTACCCAAAAAAAAGAAGAAAAGTTCAAAAAATATCTTTCCATGCTTACAAATGTAATACTGTGGCATATGTTGTAGAAACAAAGAATTACAATCCCTCAGACTGTAGGAGCAGATTTTCAGGATGGGGAGGAAGAACACTTGAAGACATTATTCAGGGTTTACTTTTCTTTTTCTTTTTCTTTTTTTTGGGGGGCGAGGTTTACTTTTCTTTTTTTCTTTTTTTGGGGGGAGGGGTTACTTTTCTAAGTCAATAATCTAACTTGTTTTGATTTTGTTTTTTGTTTTGTTTTTTTTGGTACCGGGGATTGAACTGCGGACCTTGCGCTTGCTTGCAAGGCAGGCGCCAGAACCACTGAGCTAAATCCCTGGCCCCTAACTTCTTGTTTTGACATAAGGTCTTGTTCTGTAATTCAGGCTGGCCTTGAATTCACAGTGATCCTCCTGCCTCAGGAGTGTGGGGATTATCGGCACGAGCCACCACGCCCAGCTTGTGTCTTGCTCTTATAAAGGCAGTGGTAACTGACTTTCTGTAGGTTCTAGCGAGGTGTCATATGCCAGACAGTTGGTGCCAAGTGCTGCTGAATGGGCAGGAAAGACCGAGCTGCCAGGCTGCTGAGGAAAGGGTCTCTGTGATCTCCTGGGGTGATGGAGACAGCTCCCAGAAAGGGGACTGCCCTCCGGGGGCCTCAGCCCTTGTCCTGACCACAGCAGTGCTTAAATTCTGTGTGGTTTCTGATGCACCTCGACGGCTTCATAATAAAGTCCTTTGCTGGAAATAAGTTAGCATGTGTCCTTCGATTTTATTATTTTTTGTACTTTGAAAGTTAGTCTTGCACTTTACAGTTTCTGCTACTTCCTGGGTCTGGGCCCAGGCCTGGTAAGTAATCTGTCCTCTTATTTGGTCTCTTGTCTGGTCCAGCTGTTAGGCTGGGCGTCCTTGCTGGCCCAGCTTCAGGGCTGGGTGTTTTCTCTGCTGCTGAATATAGGCTCAGGTGCCTGATTCTTTGTGCTGCCTTTGCTCTGGCTTTGGCGCTTCCGCCCTGGGGAGACTGTCCTACCTTCTCTCTCCCGAACTTGTGTGCAGTCCTTGGCGTGTGGTGGGTGGGATCTCCCCTTCCAGAACCCACCCCAGTGGATTAACCAGTAGATTATCCGCTCCCCAAGGGTAGGAAGTAGGTCTTAGTTTTGTACCTTCCATACATACCTTTGTATTCTGGCCTTCACAGACATTCAGTTATTTGGTTGGTTTAAGTGAAGAAAAGTGACTTTGTCTGTAAAGGATGTGGGTCACATGTAGAGCTGAAAGTTGGATTTCCTTGATTACTTAGCGTGGTACTTGCTACTTTGACACTTTCATATTATTTCAAAGATAGACTGCCCCGGGGCACTAAGGAGCAGAGCGGAGAGGGCTCGGTGCAGTGGTGGCAGGAGAAGGGGGTTGGGTGCCAGAGCCCTGCGCCTTGCCTGCCTGGTTCCCACTGTGCATCCGTGCCTGCCTGCCCTGGTGCCCCTGCTCGGGTGTGTTCACTGTAACTGAATACTGTGGAATTGTTTTAGATTTGTGGAGAATACTCAGTGTTTATAAAGTGTTTGCACTGTCAGTTTCACATCTTTATGAGATTAACATCTGAAGTATTTATAAAATAAGAGACAAGAAAACTGAGGTGCAGGCATGATTTGGCAGAGGTCCTGTGCCAAGCTAACCAACTCAAAGGGGGAATCAGTTCCTCCCTGTATTTGTGGCCTGTTTAAGGACGCACCATCAGGTAATGCCACTGTGCTCCATACCACCGAGTGTTTCTCCTGGACCGAAGCACCCTGTGAGTATCACCTTTCAAGTGTAATTCCCGCAGTGCCATCAAGGTCACCTTAGTGCAGTTCTGTGTCTGAGACAGCCCTTTTGAAAAGAACTGCTGCTTAATCCAGTCATCCTGTCTGCCCACAATTCTTTTCTCTCCACTTGAATTAAAACTCCTGGGATCTTAGATCCAAATTTCTTCCAGTAGTTTACTTTAGGAACCTAGAGGTTGGATTGTGGAAAGTACATGATCTAGATTCCAAATTAATCATTCATTTCCGATGTTGAAAGTCAACATTTTCATTACTTTTGAGCTATAACCTCCCCCTTAACTCCAGAGTCGCAGTTACCTTGGGCACTTGTGTTCTGGGACCTCACTTTGTTCATGTATAGGTGGTAGCCGAGTCATCCAACCCCCGAAATGTGTACTACAGGGGTTGTCTGCTCCCCCTGGCTCAGGTTGCTGGTACACAAGTGGGCACTGCCTAGACACAGCAGGGTGGATTGCAGCTGGAGCCTGCTGTCGTGTAGCACGCTACTGAAGCCCAGAGACAGAGCTACATCACAGATAGCTGCGGATCCATCCACCTGATATTAGGAAGCCCTTCACAATTCCTGCTTGCCTAAACCCGATCTGCCTTCCACAAAACCATACCCTCCTACTTGCTAACAGGGATTCATCCCTTAGGCTCCCTGTGCTCAGACAGCAGCCAAGCCTGACCTTACCCTCTCATCTCACCCTTACCTGCCAACATGAGTTGTCGGCAGATGAGTAGGGAGCCCTTTGAGCAGCCTCCCTGCCTCTTTATCAGCATTCGGGGCTGCACCCATTCTGCCCACTGTGTATGTATCCATCATGGTCCCCCTATCCAGAATTTACTTTCTGCAGTTTCCATGAGCCTGGAATCAGCTATAGTCTCAGTTTTAAGTGGAAAATTCCAGAGAAATAGTGCTTTCAGTTGCGCGATGTCAGGAGTAGAGTGCTGCAGTTTGTCCTGCCCTGGATGTGCGTCATCGTTTTGTCTCACTACACCCATCACCCACCGATGTCATCACCATCCTCCTGCTGACCTGTTGTCACAAGGGCTACTGTGGCCTGATGCAGTGCCAGTGTCAGTGCATCACAGGCATCATGTCATTTCCCGTCACACAAGAATAGGAATGATGAGTTCGGGGCCATGAGATAGAACAAGAGGCTACACTGGCAAAACATGTATTGCAGTATACTGGTAGGGTTGTTCTGTTCTGTTATTGTTGGTGTGGTTTGGTTTGGTTTTGTACCAGGGATCGAACTTTGGACCTTGTGCTTGAGGCAGGTGGTGGCACCACTGAGCTAAATCCCTGGCCCTGTTATTGTTGTTATTAAGCTCTTACTGTGCCTCACACCTGAAACTTTATCATAGGTAGGTACAGGAAAAAGGCACTAACCAGTTTCAGGCCTCCTTGGAACATCTTGGAACACTTCCCTGGGACAGGGAGCTGCTGTATGTGCCCCACCACGCCTGCCTGCATACTTTTGTGTGGTCGTGCACGTTATGTATGCTCCTTGTCAACTGCTTGAATGCAAGGGAATATTTTCTATGTTCAGTGTTGAGTAAATGAATTTAAAGTGTTACCATTCATTTTTCACCGTGGCAGGTTTCCAGATGGTTGTGTTATATTGTATACATTCATTGTCCAGTCTAAAGACTGTTACTGAAAATATCTGAGGACTTGTGGTTGGGGAGATAGGAAGGGGAGAGCAGTGTTGCAGGAGTGTATTGAAGTCTCATTTAACCAAGCTCTCGAGGGTGGGGAAAGTGGGTGCGAGTGGCCAGCGAGTCACTAGCAAACCTGTTTCCCTTGTGTTTTTAGAGCTGGATGCAGAGCATCCCATTAGGAAGTGGCAGATATGTCAATTATTAGAATGTCCCTTTTGTGTAGAGGCACTCCTTTTTTTCTCTCGAGTTTTCCCTACATTCTGTTTCACTTTCAAATCTGCAGTGAGGTTAAAAGAGTGACACAGTGCCCATTCGCAGCAGCTTACACACACACATGCGCACGTGTGTGAACGTAAACATTCCCTTCTTAACACATCCTCTACTAAGGACAGTGTCCTCAGCCTGAGAAGTGCAGCATTGACACAGTCATGTCTCATACCTGTGCCACATGCAGGTTCTCCACCTGCTTGTTCTTTTATGGCCATTTGGTCCAGGGTCCAGAGATCACACAGAACATTAGTTGTTGTATTTTTTAAGTCCTCTCTGCCTTTTTTGACTTTGTGACTGACAAGTTTGAAGAATCTATGCTCAAACAGGGAGCATATAACATAAATTTGGGGCCGGGGATTTAGCTCAGTGCAAGGTCCTGAGTTCAATCCCGAGTACCAAATAATAATAATAATAACAACAACAACATAAGTTTGCTTCATTACTAGTGGTACTGAGTTCAGTTCCTGGTTAAGTGGTGACTGACAAATATTTCCTTTTGAGAAGGACCTCCCTCTACCTTCAGACTAGTAGTAATCTTTATCTGTATGGTGATAGTTGAGGTAAGGCAAGTATCTTGTCCCCAGAAAACCACTTCGCCCTGGTTCTGATGAGCCCTCACTGAATCACTTACTACGTTGGTGGTTGGGAGTAATGATTTTTCTGACGATATAATTTTTGTCTACATTTGTTAGCTGACATTCCTTTACTAATGGAAAGAGCCTCCATTTATTTAAATAGGCTCTATCTTTAGAGCAGTTTTAGGCTCACAGCACAGTTGAGCAGAAAGTAAAGAGTTCCCATAATCCCCTGCCCCAACACACAGCCTCCCGAAGTGTCAGTGGCCCACACCAGAGTCGCCCCTGCAGTGCTGTCCGTGAGCCCACAGTGACAGGCGGTCATCACCCCAGCCACAGGTGCCTTGGGGTCCTCTTCTGGGTGTACCCTTTGTGGCTGTTCTCTAACCATCTATATAGTGTTTCTAACAAGCAGTTTATAGGCAGAGGTGACAGTGGTGGTTGCTCCTGCACATCTGTGCACTGTCAGGCAATGTGCAAAGCACCTTGTAATTGTCACTTTAAATAACTCAACTATGGGGCTGGGGATTTAGCTTGGTGCTTCCGCCGCCTGCCTCACAAGCGCAAGGTCCCAAGTTCCATCCCCAGTACCAACAAAAAAAAAAGAACTATGTTACTGTTGACAATTAAATTTATCTGTTTATTTTTGTGGTGCTGGGGATTGAACCCAGGGCCTTCCTGCTGAGCTACATCCCCTGGCCCTTTTTTGATTCAGGGTCTCATTAAGTTGCCCAGGCTGGGCTTGAATTTGTGATCCTCCTGTAGGGCTGGGATTACAGCCATGCACCACCACACCTGGCTAGAAATAAACCTTACAGATGACTAACTCCTTAGGACATATAGCTGATGTGAGTGAGAGTTGGAATTTGAAGCAGTGCCTCTGCAATGTAAGCACTCTTGCTGTAACTGAGGAGCAGGTGAGGAGGTTAAGTGGACTGGTGCCACACGGTGCTGTGTGCTAGAGGACCAGGAGTGTGCTCGGAGCGGAGGGTGATGTGTACATAGGTAGTACTTGCTGCCCAGCACTGAAAATTCTCACTGGAGTGTTCTTACCTGAGGTGGAAAGAAGCAGTTGCATTGTGATGTGCTCAAACCTCTGCACTCCCTCTGAATACAGTGTGTCGTTGGCCCGTCCATTATCTTTCTATCTCCAAAACTAGGCACCTTTTTGATAAATGATATTGTAGAAGTCTTTATAACATGAAGATCTGTGGTTGCTGTGGATGCTGGTGTGGCTGGGCTGCTGTGTGGCTGAGTGGAAGACCAGGCGTGGCCTGTCCTGCTCTGGGCAGGGGCCCCGGCTGACCCGAGTCCTGTCTATCTCCCCCTAGGTCCCGCGGCAGCGCTGGCGGCCATGGTTCCCGTAGCCAGAAGGAGCTGCCCACAGAGCCCCCCTACACAGCCTATGTAGGAAACCTCCCTTTTAATACAGTTCAGGGTGACATAGATGCTATCTTTAAGGATCTCAGCATAAGGAGTGTACGGCTAGTCAGAGACAAAGACACAGACAAGTTCAAAGGTGAGTCTTGAGGATTCTTATTACTTATTACTGTGAAGGGTTGGGGAGACCCGAATGAAATGTATTGTTGAACTAGAAACTTCTAATCATGGAAGGGTGGCTGAAATAAACATAACTTTTTAACTCGTAGATCTTCAGTTCTTCCTGGGAAAGCAGCATTTTTTATATAATATAGTTTGTAGAAATATGTGGTGTATGCTCAGGTTTGTTTGCCTGATCTTCATTTCCTAGCAGTCCTGTCTCACACAGCAAAGGAATTGCCCAGGAGAGAAATGAGAGAAAACTGAGGGCCTTTAAGGCCCTTTTCCCCTTGACTGATTTGTATTTTTATTGTAGTTAGAAATGCAAAGATAACTTAGTCAGAGTTACCAGTGTACAGTGGTAAAGTGAACTGCGTGCATTTGGGGCAGGGTTGGCTCATTTCAAATAAAGTTAATATCGACAGGTCGGGCTCTGCGGAGCACTCGAGCAGAGGAGTAAGGAAGGTCAGATGGTCATTACCTTTTCCGGTGCCCTGGCAGGAAGTGTGCCCAGCCTGGGCACATGGTGCCTTACACCGTGCATCCATGGAAGCACAGGGGCCCTGTGCAAGTAGCAGAGAAAGTGTTGCTGGTCTGGGAGTAGCGAGTGCACTTCACCTGTGGAGCCTACAGCTGAGCATAGTACATGGGCAGCCGGTGAGCAGCCTGGGAAAGTAAGTCCCACCCAGTGTGCCTGTGGCGAGCCTTAGAAATGCAGATCCATGTGACAGGTGGGTGACCCCAGCTGGGGCTGAGTCAGTAGCCTGGCTTTTGGAGTTTGTCTCAGGGTCATCTGCTGTTAGCAGCTCGAGAGTAGGACATGTGTGGCTGGCCTATTGTTGCCTCCTTGAACTTGGGAGTGGTTTTCTCAGTTGAGCTCAACATGGTATGCACAGGTTGGAGTGAGAGGTGGGTGTGAGAGGCTGCTTAGACACATTCAGGCTCCAGGCAGCAAGGAAGGGATAGTGAGTCGGATGTCAGTGACACATGCTTGGACCTAGGCCATCACCAGACACCCTGATGAGAATGCCCTTGTTGTTGAGGCTATTTACATCAGCTGCCCAAGTAGGAAGTCACTAGGCACCTCCAGCCTGCTCAAAGCATTCATTCATTTATTGCAGTCTTGGGGTTGAGCCCAGAGCCTTGGCACTAGATTACATCCCCAGCCAGCCTTTTTTGTATTTTGAGCCCAGGTCTCATTAAGGTGCCCAGGCAAGACTCAAACTTGTGTTCTTCCTGCCTCAGCCTTTGGTTAGCATTTTCTGTTGATAAAGTAAGATTTAGGGGTACGACGGGCCGGGGATTTAGCTCAGTGGTTCCGACGCTTGCCTCGAAAGCACAAGGACCTGAGTTCAATCCCCGGTACCCCCCAAAAAAAAAAGATTTAGGGGTACGAATACCAGTCACAGTCTGTTTCCTGAGAGTGAAATGGTGCTCTCTTAAGGTCTGCTGTCCCCTAGATGCCACAAAACTGGTCGTTTTGGTGTAGGTTGGTGGGACCTGTCATCCCAGTGGATTACAGTTGGGAACCACTTGAGGAAGCTGGGGTTTTCTTTCCCTTGCAGGATTCTGCTATGTAGAATTCGATGAAGTGGACTCCCTAAAGGAAGCCCTGACCTACGATGGTGCAGTAAGTATCCTGGGGGATCTCGGGTGCCATGAGCACTTGGGATTTGTTTTCTTGTTGATACTTACACTATTTTCTCCTTACCATTAGCTGTTGGGTGATCGGTCACTTCGTGTGGACATTGCAGAAGGCAGAAAACAAGATAAAGGTGGCTTTGGATTCAGGAAAGGTGGACCAGATGACAGAGGTGATTGGCTCTTCTAAGACTGAATATAACTGGCTGTGTGCCCACTGCTTACGACTCCTGAGCATCTCTCACGGAATCTGTCTCTGAGGTTTGGTAGGGTCTGGGGAGCTTTAAACTTTGTAAAGCCTTAGGAAGAATAGCTAGGCTTCTGCGAGCCTGGTTTTTTTTTTCTTTTGGCAGCAAAAGCTATTAGAATGGTTTCATTGAGGGCCAGGGATTTAGCTCAGTGGCTCTGGCACCTGCCTTGCAAGCGAGAGGTCCCGAGTTCAATCCCCCGGTACCAAAAAAAAAAGAATGGTTTCATTGAACTCCCATCACCTGAGTTGTATGTCGTCCCAGTAAATTTTTCCATGTTTCTGCAGCAAGGCAATGATACGACCTCAACGTTTATCTTTTTTGTGTACCCTCAGGAATAGGTGGCTCTCGAGAATCTAGAGGTGGCTGGGATTCCCGGGATGACTTCAATTCTGGTATCAGTATTTACAGTAACACACTTCTTTTCTGGTAGCCTTGCTGCCTGGTGGTGCTTGGGAGAAGCAGGCCAGGCCTGACTACTTCTTTAGCTCCTTTTGCAAATGGAACTTTGCCCACAAGCACCCAGGCATGCAGTAAGCATCTCCCTGACCCTTGTTGGGCAGGATGGAGGCTGTGTAGTGGGCAGCTGGACCATTCCTTTGCCTGGCCCAACCCTTTCTTGGTGCTCAGGCCCTTGATCTGGCTCAGTAGTCTTTCTACTGCCGGGGCCTTTGCCCAGGGGAGTGGCTTCACTCGCCTCTGTGTGTGGCGCAGAGAGGCACCGTTGCTTCTGCAAATGATAGTGTGCAGGCTCTGGGAGCTTCCAGAAAGAAAGCCTTGGAGCTGTGCTTCCTGGTGGCTCCTTCTTAGCTGATGCAGGTCGTCTTGGCGCCCTGTTTTTTCTCAAGGGACTTGGAACTTGAGTCCCTTCAAGAACAAAGGATCCTGTTCTCAGCCAGCCCAGGAGGACCAGTGGGTTCTCCGCTCAGGAGCTCAGTTCACAGGTCAGGCCTCTGAAAATTGGTTTCTTAAGTGCTTCCTTATCTCTACAGTTGTTTTTTTAATTATGCAGGTAACTCCTATGCATGGTAGGAATGTCATTTATAAGCAAAGTTTAAGGAAAAGCAAGTCTTGTTTTCCTTTCCTTCCCCACAAACTCAAGGTGCTTGCTGTGCACCATTATATGGTTCAGGAAAAGCAGGCCCCCAGCCCCACCCAAGCAGATCTTGCCTTGTCCACCACCACAGGAGAGGTTGCCGCTGCCCCCCAACTTCCAGTGCTGTGCAGGTGTTCTTGGTCTGTTGAGGAAGTTCTTGAAAGTCCTGCTGCAGGCAGAAGTAAGCTTATTCCTAAGAGTGCAGTACCATCCAGTCCAGAAAATCTGTAACTTTATGCATGAGCTGATCTCTCACTGAAACATGCAGCAGAGGTCCTCCCCAGCCAACCTAGGGCAGCCGTCAGGGCCGTGTGACAGCTTTGCACCAGGAGGTGATGTGGGAGCAGCCCACAAGCTCAGAGCTCCCGCTGTGTGCACTTCCTGAGAGGCGGCTTCCCACGGTTGACTGTCCCTCCGTGCCTGGGCAGCCCCATTCCGTGTGAACCCCAGGGCACGGTTGCATCCAGCCCACATACTTTGTGCTTGCTTGCTTGCTAGAGCCACAGGTGGTTTGATGCTTTAGGCACTGCCTGGAAGGCCCAGGGATTTAGCTCAGTGGTCTTGAGTTCAATCCCTGGTACCAAAAAGAAAAAAAAGACATTGCCTGGAAAAATAGATCTGTTTTACTCTAATCCAGTGGTGCTGTTTTTTGAATGACACATGTTCATTGTAACTTTTTTGTTTTGTTGTTCATGTAATTTTTAAAACCATCCAAAATTGAGCAATACAGAACAGTACAAAGAGGAAAGGGATTACAAATAGGCCTCTGGGGCTGGGAGTGTAGCTCACTAGGGGGTGTGCTTAGCATGCATGACGCCCTAGGTTCCCTCCTGGGCACCAAACACTAGTGTGTTCGAGTAAACATCGCACAGAACACTGGGAAGGGTCTTCAATAATCTGCCCAAAACTTGATTAAAAGGACTTGTTAGTGGCAAACCTTGCTTTTCCTTCTTGTGTCGTCTCCCAGTGTGCATTGCACAGGCAAGTTGAAGTGAGGCTTGCACTTGGTGTTCGTGTGCGCTGATATTCTCGTCACTGCGCTTAGCGTGCCTGGGCCCCTGGGCACAGCAGCAGTGTGCCGATTTGCCACATCAGTGGGGGTGAGCTGATGTGTTTCATGCCAAAAGCTGGGGCAGTTAAATCTCACAGAAAAGGCCAGGGCTTCCTTCTGCATGTGGAAAGGTTAACTTCAGTTTAGTTTGGGGGAAATGTCAGGTTAAATGTTTGAATACTAGTTCATTTTTTTCACTATATGAATGAACTGTAGTATAGTTGTTAAGACTGTAAAGGACCTTGCATTTGACTATATTCATCCAAGTGTATTTTCCTCAGAGTGAAGCTTCTATTGCTCTATTTCCAATATCCCTACCTATCACGCATAAAGAACAGTTGTGGTATCTGTGGAACACGCAGTCAGTTCTTATTGTTCAGGGTGGCTGAGTTCTCTATAAAGTCTCCCTGAGCACTGGCAGCCAGGCCTGCAAGCCTCTGGTCACTGCATTCTCATCCCACAGTAGTACCTAAATCTTGTTTTCTATGCACTTGTGTTGAATTCTGGGTATTTAGTGTGTAGCATTGAGTCATGAACATCGGACCTGTAGCCTGCTGCCTGCTGTACTTCGAGGTACAGTCACAGCCTGTGTGATCCTCCTGTGCTATCCCAAAGGTACACTGCATCAATGCCCATTGTCCACACTGACATCACCAGCTAAATGCAGAGGGGGAGACAGAAGGCCTGGCCTGGGGTCCCTGGGAAGGACAGAGGGTTCCCATTGTCCTCCTAGGGGGAACAAGCATGTGATGACTCCAACCCCTGCAGAAGTGCCACCAGCTTGATTTGGGGATTAAATGAATTTTTCAGGTAGATTAATCTGAACAAAGAGGATTGACTTCATATAGAAAAATGTACCTCAGGCTCTGAGGGTTTGTCTCAAAAACTGTTAGTCTCTAAAATACTTTGAACCATGGTACCACCCTTTGAGTGGTACAGGCAGTCCCCTTCCGACCACTGGCAGAGGGAGCAACTGTCTTCCTCCCAGGTTGCTTCTATGATAGTTAAGTTCAGTGGGCTATGCTGTTAAAGTTAGAAGCTTAAGTAGCTCCCCCCAAAAAAACTAGCTTTTTTTTTTTTGCCTCAAGACAGGGTTTTGCTATGTAGTTCAGAGTGGCCTCCTCCCTCAACCTCCTGTGTGCTGAATCGCAGGCGTGTGCCACCACACCTGGCTGAAATACTTCCTTTGATCCCAGATGAGAACCCCAGCATTGCTGGAGAAGACCCAGAAGTGGGGGGGGCAGTGGCAATGACCCTGGTGGGGGGGTAGTAGCCACCTCCCATAATCTCTTGTCTCCAAGGTGCTTTGTGAGTGGTTCACGCCCAGGTCACAGCAGGAACGGGAGGGGGAGCACCCAGTGGTGACTCAGTGCTCATCTCATACAGTTTTTCCTTGTGATTTCGTGTTTATAAACATGTAAATTTCAGGTTTGTCTTTCTAAATAGCTGTGGATTTATATTAGAAACGAGACTGAGGCCTGCTCCCAGGATTTCTGTTTGAAGCCATATTAGATAGAGGATAGTCTCATGTTTTTCCACTTTTCCTGCAAGCTGAGAATCTAAACAGCTCATTTTATTTCCTATGATTCTGTGCCTTTTTTTACTTAAAAAAAGCTGTGAATGTTGTAATCACACAATAGATTCTTGCTTGGTTGTGTTTTTAATGTACTTTATTTTGAAAAAAACCTCAGGTGCTGAGCAGACTAAAGAATTAAAACTCAGAGCCAATTCCCAGAACACCATGTAACTGGCTTTGAGAAAGTTGTGTAAAGAATTCAGCAGCCCCTCTCTCCTTCAGGTTACAGGGATGACTTCCTAGGAGGCCGAGGAGGCAGCCGCCCAGGGGACCGGCGAGCAGGCCCTCCCATGGGGAGTCGCTTCCGAGACGCACCCCCACTGCGTGGCTCCAACATGGACTTCCGAGAACCCACAGAAGGTATGGCGTGGCCCCCCTGGAGGGCGTGCTGCTGACTTGCTGACTGCCCCCCTTTCTCGCCGTGCGCAGTGGTTGTCTTGGGTCACCCTCGTCTCGAGTAGGATATCTGTGACAGAGTCCGGGTCTCTCCACTGTGTATCTGAGAGCATGGGCTGGGCCAGTGATGGCAAACCTTTCAGAGCTTTCAGTGATAACAAGAGCCTGCTGTGGCACTCGTGCAGTAGGTTCCCCATCCCTGGGCTAGTTGATCACCATCTTCTGTCTGGCTGGTTGCCTGGGTATGGGCTGGAAGCCATTCTGTATAAACTTGGCATTTTTCTCTCTGCAGAGGAACGAGCACAGAGACCACGGCTCCAGCTCAAACCTCGGACAGTGGCAACGCCCCTCAACCAAGTAGCCAACCCCAACTCCGCCATCTTCGGGGGAGCCCGGCCCAGAGAGGAAGTCGTTAACAAGGAGCAAGAATGAGCGCGCAGTGGGGAATGGGGTGTGGGGAGTTAGAGCAAGACCACAGCCTGAGGGCCTTGGACCAGCCACCCCGCAGTCAGCCCCGCAGTCACCATTCCTGCGCCTGACACTGTCCTTCCTACAGTGGAAACAGAGCTTGTGAATGCATGTCAGCTGTTAACAAGTGGTTTTTAGTACATCCTTGGCTTTGCTGTATCTAGTGCCTGTTTCGTGCTTTTTTTTTTTCCTTCTCTGTCCTCATTTTCCTCTGTCCTCTGTCCTCCTTCCCTCTTGCTTCCGTGTCTTTGCACCACGAGGTGTCTAGAGGAGGAGTGAGGGCTGCCACGTGGGAGGGGCAGGCCCAGGTGCTGCTTGCTTTGGTTCTTCTCTTTTTGTTTTCGACATGGGCCAGACTTGATTTTCTCAGTGCTTCTCTTCTGACCCGCATGCTGAGTTCTGTGCTGCTGTGGCTTCTGGGAAAAAGCAGAAGTTGCTGGCAAGTTGGCCAGCTCCTTGTTTGTATCCAGCTGTGATCAGCATGCAGAATTGGAAACACCTTGTATTAGAAGTAAGGAAAAGTTTCTGTTGAGCCTTGAAGCTTCCTCCCACTCTTGTGGTCCTGCTTCTAGGGTGTCCTGGTGCCATCAGCTGTCCCTGGAGATGGGACAGGCAGAGTAGTAGGTGCAAGGCCCTGGGGAAGAGTGACGATTGTGTTGGTGGTGCTCCTCACCTGTTAACCAAGGGCTGTGTGTTCATACAGCTTGCTGTGCTCTCCCGAGACTGTGTCCAGATAGCTCCCTGCTGCTGAGGCATTAGGGCCTCCCCTCTGCTGACTGTGGCCGCCTGGTGGCTCACGTCATTACCTTGGGGCTTGGGTGCTATGGGGACTGGGTGGTGGTGCTGCTGCACTGGGCTGACACAGTGATGCGGACATGGCCTTCCCCACATCCCTGTTGTCTGCCGGTGTATTCCTCTGTGCGTCTGTTCTCCCAAAAGTAGCCTGATGAGACTGCTTCCCACTTCCCTGTGAACCCGTAGTGGAAATGGCCTCGAAACTGGCACTTTATTTCCCATGAGTATTGTAAGTTTTCCCATGCTGAGCTGTCCGGACCCTCACTGACTGCAGAGGACCATAGATGTTCAGGCTAGCCACCTTGTCTCTGGGACGGTCTTGCTCATGTGCAGTGGTTGGCGCTCACCTGGGAAGGTGTTGGGCAGCAGTTTTTGAGCTCAGATTCCTGTGTGTGAGCAGATGGGAAATCCTTTAGTGCCTGAGTCTCAGTCTGCTGCTAGAGCCCCAGGGAAGGGAGACCCGGTCAGGATGGCTGGAAGGCCAAGGGGACAACAGTGTAGTTGTTTGCCTTGGGGTTCCCCACTAGCTGTCATTCTCAGCCCCTCTGATTTGTCTCTGTTGCAAGGTCTCAGCAACTTACAGAACTCGCACTTCTCCCCCCTGCCTATCATCTTCTCTGCTTCTGAGATAAGAACCATTTGTATAACACCAACACCTAACTTAAGAAAGACATGCATTATGTGGTTGTAACAAACCCGATGCTTTGAGACGACCCATACATATCCTCAATGCAGAAAGATCAAGAGCAAAACAAATCCATCCAAACGGCTGGGCACCCAGCTGCCTTCCAGATTCGAGGGTGGAATTCCAAACACAATACATTCAGCTGTATGACAGAAAGTAAATCTATGGATATGGTATTTTGTGAATGACCTTTTAAATAAAAGAAAAACCTTACATAATATTTAGAGTCCACCTTGATTTTTGAGTTCTGTTTAGCGTTTACATGCTTGTGAGATTCAGTTTTCAACCTAGGAAGCACTGCCTGAATTCTGAGTACACTGTAATGTGAGGTATAGGTTTGGATTATATTTTTAAAAGCTTGAAATAGGACAGCAGTGTTTTTCTTACTCTTTTCTCTCATTTCCTAAAAATGTAATTTTCCCTAACCAGACAGAAACCTTCCCATAGTAGTTTTGGTTAGGTAAAGAAATAATTTTTTCCCCGGGTGGAGAAAAGCAAGTCTTTTTACAGCTGCTTGCTTGTGGAAGAAATTCTAGCTCCCCACAACAGTGGTGGGCAGTGTCGTGGCCAACAGGTGTGGGCGAGCCATGCATATCACTGCATGTCTGGTGCTACCCTCACCAGTCAAGGTGCAGGGCTTCGAGGGGTGCCTGGGAAGACTGAGCTGCACGCAGTGGAGCTCACCTAGAGGGGGGACTGGTCAGTGAGAAGTTCCAAGGCTGGCCCCAGCAGAGTGAAGGAAAGAAGCAGCAGGACAGAACCCGGGGTTCCAACCCTGGCACCAGGAAAAAAAGGAGTGTAGACCGAGCATTGGTGGTGGAGTTCTTAAGAGAGACCATGTACCAGCCACAGGGAGGGCAGAGGGCCTGAGGCATAAAGGTGATCCTGAAGTTAGAGGAAATGGCCTGCTTGGGGTTGGGGAGTGGGGTTTGTGACTAAAAGTTCTCTAGGGCTGGTGGCAGAGGTGTGAGCCTGGCTCCAGGTGCCCCTCCAGTGCCAGAGATTGTCCCGTGTGACTAAAGTGCAGCTGCTGCAGCTACATCCCCGCTGCCCCTCTGAATCACTAAGTGCAGGGAGGTGTGTGTCCCCAGAGAAGCCCCTGGATGGGAATGGTCCTGTTCCTGTATTTGTCACCAGTGATGTTTCCCTGCTGTCTGAACAGCTGTGAGGCCCCAGTTAATGGTGCCGAGTCAGGTCCTTTGGGTTTCTGAGGAGCACAGGATCCATTGTCTCTTTGAGGCTTGGTCCTGGTGACTCGCTTGGGCAGCAGGCTGTGTGTGGGCTCAGAAGGTAGAGAGGGGTCCCAGGTGTTTCTTAGGGTGGAGAGGACATAGGGAGTTTAGCTAGTGGCCACTATCCCCTTGGTGACATCCAGAACCAGCCTGGTTCTCAGCAAGGTTGACTGCTTAGCAGAGATGAAGTCTGACCAAGAAGCACAGTCACCTGACCCAGGACCTGAATTTGCCTGGCACGAACCAAGCATCTCTGAGGAGCTTTGTACTTGATGTTTCTCTCCATTGCTCAACAAAGTTGAGATGTTTTGGGTTTTTTCACACAGTCTCACTTTGTAGTTCAGGCTGGGCTCAAACTTGCAAACCTACTGTAGCCTTCTGAGTGCTGAGATCACAGGTATATACCACCATGCCCGGCTCAGTCTCCTAAGTAGAACCAAGATCCCTTGGAAATTGATAGGAGGCTTTGTTTTATGGATAAAATTTTGAAATTAACAGCTGAGCAGTGAAATCTCCTGTAATCCCAGCACTCGGGGAATCAGGCAAGTTTAAGCCCAGCCCTATTCAATTCTGTAACATTGGGAGACTTTCTCTCAAAGAATAGGGGTGTAATGTGAAGGCCCTAGATTCAATCCCTAGTGCCACCAAAAAAAAATAAAAACATGCTCATTAGTTTAAAAATGTACTTTTGGGGCTGGGATTTAGCTCAGTGGTTCCACTGCCTGCCTCAAAAAGGCAAGGTCCTGAGTTTGATCCCTAGTACCAAAAAAAAATGTACTTTTTAAGGCCAGGAATTTAGCTCAGTGGTTCTGCCACCTGCCTCTGCAAGTGCAAGGACCCGAGTTCAATCCCTGGTACAAAAACAAAACAAACCCAAAAATTGTACTTTTTTGGAAAATGATAGAGTGGCAAGCAACAACATAGCCTCTCCAAGATTAGGAATACACACAGGAAAATTAACCACTTGGGGAAGAAGAAAAGTAGAACCCTAGGAACCAGGGATCTGACAAAAATTAAAACCTACAGAGAAGTTGAAGACAGCACAACGCAGAGAAGAAACAATCTACACTTCCTCCCTAGCTCCTAGCTTGTGGATTTCAAGAAAGGGAGACAACTTACAGAGACAAAGTCAAAGATGTGTACTCCAGGTGTCTTTGAGGAGAAATGCAGTGGCAGAACAAACTGGCAGTTGCTATGGTCTACAGGGAGAGTGCGATTCTGGTCTTACATGAGTCCTTCAACCCACAGTAACTGGTGAGTGACTCAAAGTACTCACCATATCCCTGGAAAGAGTGGTTGGATGCCATTCCAGGGAAGGGTTGATGGTTTGAATCGGGCTCAGCAGCTGTGGGGTGGCTGCACCTGAAGGGCTCCCAGTGTCACGTTCCCACAGTGACTGGGCGATAGCCATGGTCAGGGAGTGGCTGGAAAATGAACCCCTTAGTGGTTTGAGCTAAAGGGTGCAAGCCCTAATCCCATGGCCAGAGGCCTGAGTTACTCTGGATTTGGAAGTTGCAGCATTGGCACCCTTGCCCTACTTCTATTGCCTGCTGGTGCCTGCATCCAGCACAGACCTAGGGTCTGGCTGCTTCCTTTACCAGCATGATCAGGGATGCGTGTTGATGGACACTTCCCCAGAGTTGTAGAGCCCAGAAAACCACACATTTAAAATCAAAGCGGGCCAGGAACACAAGGTCATGAATTCAATCCCCGGTACAAATAAATCAGAGGGAGGGGAGTGTGTGTGTGTGTCTTTGTTTTTTCTTTCCTTTTCACAAGTTTTAAGGTTTGGGGAGTTTTCCTTTGTCTTTTTTCCTTCTCTCTTTTTATTTTCCTCTTTTTAATTTTTCTCCCTTTTTTTCTCATTTTTCCCATATAATTTTTTTCTTTTTTTTTTTTATCTATTTCTCAGTTTTTTGTTACCTTTTTTTTGTGAGGGGAGCCATTTAGGCAGGCAAATATTTATTACACAAAAAGCATTAAAAATTTAAAATCCAGGCAGGGAATTTAGCTCAGTGGTTCTGCCACCTGCCTCACAAGCGCAAGGACCCGAGTTTGATCCCCGGTAGCAAAAAAAAAAAAAATTAAAATCCTTTTTTTTTTTTCTTTTTTTTTTTTTTTTTTGCGGTACCAGGGATCGAACTCAGGACCTAAAATCCTCAAATTTCGAGAGACTGATGTTCAAGTCTTTGATATGCGTTTGTACATGAGAATACAAGTACAGTGGACCCTTGACTTACAAACTCAATTCATTTGCTAGGGGTGGTTGTAACTCAGTTGGTCAGTTGAAGGCTCAGGCTTCTCTACACAGCCTTCAAAGTCTTGGTCCTGTACACAGGCAGATCTCAGTGTCCTTAGAAAAAGACATTGGCCCAGGATTCCTCTACCCCACACAGTAAAGGATGTTGTCGTGTTCCTTCCAGAACTCTTTAAGGGTTAAATCTGTATCTGAGACCATCTGGAAGTGCAAGTGGCTGACATTTGGTTCATTACTCAAGATTTTGATTGTAGGTTAAACTAAAATTCCGGTTGTAATCTAAATTGTATGTCAGGCCAGTTGTAACTTGACAGTCCACCATATTTCAATATAAAGGAAAACAAGTCTGAGTGCTTCGCCTTCCTTCCAGGGTAATCCCCTGCCTAGCCTTTTATGACTGCACAGCCCTCACACCACAGTACTTCATCTGTAGAGCACCAGTGTTGGCTCAGTATTACCTTTAACCCGCCAGAGATTTAGCTCAGTGGTTTTGCCACCTGCTGCGCAAGCGCAAGGACCCAAGTTCGATCCCCAGTACCCCCCCCCCAAAAAAAGGATTACCTTTAACCCTAAAAACATACTTCTACTCCCAGTAGGAGCCTTTGTCCTGCACCTCTCTCCTTATATCATATAGCATAAGGTTTCAAATTTTTTCTTTTGCACTCCCAACCCCCTATATCAGTGATGGCAAACCTTTTAGAGCTTGGGTGCCCAGACTGCAAGCCAGAAACCCACCAATTTATCACAAAGTGCCAACACTGCAAATAAACCTGAATACTGAAGTTTTAGTTTAGAAAAAACAACTGTTATCCAATGTTCGTCTGTTAAGGCAACTTGGCTCACCTGCCGACAGGGTTCTGCATACCTGCTGTGGCACACATACATAGATTCACCATCACTGCCCTCTATCTTTAATGGTATAACCGTAAAGCTTTACTAATCTTTAGTTAACTCTGTAAGATTACTGTCGCGGGACCAGGATGTAACTCTGTGGCACCACTCCTGCCTGGCAAGTGCAAGGTCCTGAGTTCAATCCCGGTACCAAAAAAAAAAAAAAAAAGCTAGCTGAGCTAAACAGAATGAAACAAAACGTGAACCACCAGTTTAGCTAAGAACTAAGAGTCCTTGAAAGCCAGAAGTGGTACTGCACACTTGTAATCCCAGCATTTTGGAGGCTGAGGCAGAATGATTGCTGTGAGTTTGAGACCAGCCTGGGCCACGTAGTAATTTCAAGGCCAGCCTGAACTACATACTGAGACTCTACCTCAAAAAAAAAAAAAAAAGCCATGAAAAGATTTTAATTAAAATCCAGGAGGGCCTGGGGTTTAGCTCAGTGGTTCTGCTGCCTGCCTCGCAAGCGCAAGGACCAGAGTTTGATGCCTGGTACCAAAAAAAAAAAAAATCCAGGAAATTAAAAATTATATTGAGCACTATCCTGCCTTTCCTCATGGTAGCCTCCCCTGCTTCCTCCAGGGTGTAGTTTTATCTTGCTTTTTCCTCTTTCATTCAGTCTAAGCTCACTCTGCAGAGCCAGTTTCTTACTCTTCACTTTTGTTTTTTTCAAATAAATTTTGCCACTGCTTTTTTTTTGTTTTGTTCAATTCTTTGTTCAAGATGAGAACCTAGAATCTAACTCCAGAAGGAGAAGCAAGCAACCCAGAGCCCTGTAACATTTATTTGGCCAACCATTTCTAAAAGGAACTACCTGATAACATTATCAGAAAGAGGTAGAGAGGGTTGCAGTTCCTATGACCCAGCCAGGGGAGGGGGTGCTAGCCAAGAACCATGGGCACAAAACAAAATCTGCAGACAAAGCATAATAGTGTCCTAGTTTGCTTGAGCTGCTGTAACAAAATACTGCAACCTCGGAGGCCTTTAAAAAACAGACTTTTGGGGACTTCCAGGAAGATAGGAGAGTGGTGAACAGCAGAGAAACAGACTCTCCGAGACTTGGTGTCCAGAAGCTGGAATATAGCAATGTGAGGAAAAGAAGGGGAAGCAAAGTGGGTCCCCAGGACCCAGAATTGATCTGAAGTGAGAACTGAAACCCATAGGGAGAGCAAGAAGAGAGACTTCAACAAAAGAAGGAGGTAGAAAGTGGCACTTTCTCCCTGAGCCCTGACTCATTACATGGGAAGGGCAGCTCCAACTTGCAGATGCACAATGACTACTGGCAACCCCAGAGGCCTCCATGGAGAAACGCACCAGTGGACACAGTAGACTGCAGTGGCTGGTGAATTATTCAGGTTCAGATGTCCCCCGGGAGAGGGTAATAGGCTGGTAGCCATCTTGGAAAGGTGCCAACTGAGCTGGGAACTCAGAGCAGCTGTGGGCTGACTCCATCAGCATGAGGCAGAACAGAGTTCGAGTCTGCAGGAGGTCAAGGAAGGGTTCAAGCCAGCAGGGAACTGAGTTTAAGCTGGCAGGAAGCACATGAAGTATTGCAGGCTAAACAAATCAGGTGGACCCTCACAGGCAGGAACAGCCTGAGGTTCAGAACTGAAAGTGCAGGCTTGCTGGAATTATCCACTACCCCATTATAAATCTACATCTGGCTTGTTGGGATTAATCAACGTGGATCTGGGCTCCATCTGCTCAACTTATCTGCCAATGACAGCAGACACACCTAGAAGTAGACATTTTTTTCTTTTTTTTTTCTTGTTTTTGTTATTTTCTTGTTTGCTTTTATTTTTAAATTAGTGTGAATAGGGCCGGGGATTTAGCTCAGTGGTTTCTCTGCCTGCTGCGCAAGCACAAGGACCAGAGTTCAATCCCCAATACCAAAAAAAAAAAAATTAGTGTGAATAATGTTTCTAGTTTTTTCTTTTATTGTCATGTTCTTTTTTTCTTTCTTCCCTCTTTCCCTCCTGTCTTCTTCACCGGTTTCCCCAAAGTTTGCATAATATTTCCTTGTCCTCCTGCTTCCTTCTAATCTCTTCCTTTTCTTCTATTTCTCTATCTTTTTCCCCGAACCCATTTTGAATTTTCTGCCCTGAGGGTAGAATCTCCATACTGAGGGCCTATTCACTGTATACAATTTTCTGGATTGTTTTAGATTTTGTTGTATAACCACAAATCTCATTCATGTGGTTAAGGGTGTCAAATTAATAGTTACCACAGTTTATCATTTTCTAGGCTGTGTTTGATGCTATTGTTATTGCTGACTGTACTACTTTAGCCAAGGTGACATCATTGTTCTAATCAGTTGTCCTTCCTGGTATGTCAAGACTGAGATCACCTAAGGGTAATAAACAGTACTATAGCCCAATGCCAAAGAACCAGGGGCTAGGCCAAATAGGCAGCAACTTCTCATCACTAATAAATTGAAGAGGTAGGATTTTGTAACAGACTCAAAACCGAAAAGCCAGCTACACCTGGAAGACATCTCTGAGAAGCAGTTATTTCCTAAGGGTTCTAAATACTAGCAATAAAGCTATTTGCCCAAGCAATTTCCAAGCATCAACCCAGAAATTAAACTTTAAAAAAATGAAAATGAGAAGACACTTAAGCAAGATGCAACCCCAAACTTCCAGCTCACCAAAAGCAAACCCAGGGGATAATGACGTGGAACAATTTGAAACCCTCCCTCTGAAGTGGTAACAGTGGAAGTAACAAAGCAGATTAATGATACCCTAGAAAACAATCACATCAGAAATAGTTTCTCAGATAATTACAGAGATGGTAACCATAATGAAAGCCATGGTTAATGGCCCTAGAGCAGATACAGATGTTTTTTAAAAAGGCAAATGATGGAAACCAAGAATGCTCAACATAGAAAAGAAATAGAATCCATGAGAGATTCAAACAGATATCCAGGAGATTAAAAATTCCATTGAAAGTTTACACAACAGAATGAGCCAACGTGAGGACAGACTATCAGAGATAGTGTTAGAGAAAAGAAACAAATCACCTATAAATGAAAACCCATCAGAGTCACAGCAGACTTCTCAACAAAAGCTCTGAAATCAAGGAACTTGTAGTGAAGTATTTTGAGCCCTAAAAGCAGCCTTGTACCCAGATTGATGTACCCTGCAAAATTGTCTTTCAAAATTAATGGAGAAATGGGGCCGGGGATTTAGCTCAGTGGTGCTACCACCCGCCTTGCAAGCTTGAGGTCCTGTGTTCAATCTCCAGTACAAAAGAAAAGAAAAAGGAAAAATAAGATGCTTCCATGACAAAGAACACCTGAAAAAATTCATGACCACCAAGCCAGCCCTCCAAAACATTCTGAAGGACATTCTATAAAGAGATAATTGGGCTGGGGATTTAGCTCAGTGGTTTCGCTGCCTGCTGCACAAGCGCAAGGACCGAGTTCGATCCCTGGTACCAAAAAAAAGAGAGAGAGAGATAACAAAGACTACAACTCCATGAACCCCAACAAAATGAATTCACCAGACAAGGCAGTAAATTAAATGGGGGAAATAAAAGGGAAACAACAGGAAAATAAAATGACAAGGTTAAGTCAATACATATCTTATAACCATCAATGTAAATGGCCTCAATTCAATCAAAAGAAACAGACTGGCAGAGTAGATCAAGAAGCAAGATCCAACAATATTATGCATATAAGAAACAGGGCCAGAGACGTAGCTCAGTGGTGCTGTGGCTCCCTGGCTACCGCAAGGTCCTGAGTTTGATTCCCAGTACCAAAAAAAAAAAATCAATTCAAAAAGAAATTCATAGACTGAAAGTCAAAGGACGGAAAACAATACTCTGTGTGACTGGAACCCCCAAAAATTGGGGATAGCTATTCTATTTTCAGACAAAGTGGATTTCAAGCCAAGGCTGATTAAGAGAGACAAAGAAGGTCACTACATCCTTATAAAGGGAATAGTCCAAGAGGAAGAGATAACAATCATAAATATATATGCACCAAATACCTATGCACCCAACTATGTAAAATAAATATTAACAGACAAAAATCAAATAAACACTAATACAGTTGTAATGGGGGACCTCAATACCCCACCATCTCAAATAGACAGATCAGGGCCGGGGATTTGGCTCAGTGGTTCCACCGCCTGCCTCACAAGTGCAAGGTCCTGAGTTTGATCCCTGGTAACAAAACAAAACAACAAACAAAAAACCCAAATAGATCAACTAGACAAAAAATCAACAAAGAAATCAGAACTGAACCAAACTTTTGAACAAATAGATTTAGTAGATATCTACAGAGTATTCTACCCCACAACATCAGAATACACATTTTTCTCAGCTTCACATGGCATGTTCTCCCAAATAGACCACATACTAGCTCATAAAACATGCTTAAGTGAATCCAAAGAAATTGAAATTAACCCATGCATATTATCAGAACATAGTGCAATAAAATTGGAAATCAATGAGAAAAGAAACCACAAGAATTTCATAAACCCATGGAAATTAAAAAACACCTTTCTGAAAAATCAATGGATCACAGATGAAATTAAAGAAGAAATTAAACAGCTTCTGCTAATTAAATGCTAATGTCAATACAACATACCAGGACATATGGGACAAAATGAAAGCAGTCCTATGAGGGAAACTTAGAGCAGTGAATTCCCATATCTGAAAAACGAATTCAAATAACCTAATGTTGAACCTCAAGCTTCAAGAAAAAGAAGAGCGAGTCAAGCCCAAAGCTTCTATGAGGGAGGAAATTATAAAGATCAGAGCAGAAATTAATGCAATGGAGACTAAGAAAACAATACAAAGACTCGATGAATCAAAGAGTTGGTTCTTTGAAAGATTAAATAAAATTGGCAAACCCTTAGCCAACCTTATCAAAAAAGGAAAGAAAAGACTCAAATCCATGCAATTAGGAATAAAAAGAGTGAAATCAGAACAAATCTTGCAGAAATCCAGAAGATTATAAATACCTACTTTGAGAACCTGTTTTTTTTTTGAGAACCTGTATTCTAATAAGGTGGAAAACACAGAAGAAATGAACAGATTCCTCGATACATAAGAATTACCAAAACTGAATCAAGAAGATATCAAAATTCTAAATAAACCAAAAAAAAAATCTAAATAAATCAAAATCAGCCAATGAAATTGAAGCTGTAATTTAAAACCTACCAACAAAGAAAAGCCCAGTTGCTGATGGGTTCACTGCTGAATTCTACAAGAAATTTAGAGGGCCAGGGATTTAGCTCAGTGGTGTCACCACCTGCCTCGGAAGTGCAAGGTCCTGAGTTTGATTCCCAGAACCAAAAAAAAAAA
>NW_004624740.1:13743923-13768999 GCF_000247695.1 Heterocephalus glaber | reverse complement strand
ACAATCCACTGCCATAGTCACATTCCATAACCTATGGACTGAGATCCATTTTTTTTTTTTTTTTTTTTTGGTACTGGGGATCAAACTCCGGTCAGCCTGTGCAGCAGGTGGCGAAACCACTGAGCTAAATCTCCAGCCGGAAACACAAGATCTTTACATTGAAAACTACAGTACTAAAACAAAACACAACAATAAAAAGAAAACTACAGGGCCAGGGATTTAGCTCAGTGGTTCTGCCTCCTGCCTTGCAAGCACAAGGACCTGAGTTCAATCCCCAGTACCAAAAAAAACACAAAAAACTACAGTACTTTGAAAAGGGAGATCAAAAAGTATATCAGAAAATGCAAAGATATCCCTTGTTTTTGGGTGGGAAGAACCAATGTGAAAACGACCATACTTCCAAAGTTGTTTTACAGATTTAATGCAATTCTGATCAAAATACCAATAGTATACCTCACAGAATAAGAGAAAAAAAAAATCCTGAAATTAATTTGGAACTAGAAGAGACCTAGAATAGCAAAAGCAATTCTAAGCAACAAAGGCAAGGCAGGGGGCATCACAATCCCTTTTTGTACCACAAAGGCACAGTGATAAAAACAGCATGGTACTGGCAAAGAAACAGACCCGAGGATCAATGGAACAGATCAGAAGTTGCAGAAACAACTTCAAACATATTCAGCCACCTTATCTTTGACAAAGGAGCCAAACACCCTCACTGGAAGAAAGGCGGCCTCTTTAATAAATGGTGCTGGAAAAATTAGCTTTCCAGATGCTGAAAATTAAAACTAGACCCATATCTTTCACCTTGCACTAAACTAAAATCAAAATGGGTCAAAGATCTAAATATTAAAGCAGAAACACTAAATTAGGGCCGGGGATTTGGCTCAGTGGTTTCACCACCTGCTGCGCAAGCGCAAGGACCCGAGTTCAATCCCCGGTACCAAAAAAAAAAGAAACACTAAATCTGCTGGAAGATAAAATAGGTAGAACTCTTGAAGACATTGGGGTAGGCAAAGACTTTATGAACAAAACCCCAATCACACAGGAAATATCACAAAGAATCAACAACCGGATCTCATCTTATTAAAAAGCTTTTGCGGGGCCAGGGATCTAGCTCAGTGGTTCCGCTGCCTGCCTCGAAAGTGCACGGTCCCGAGTCTGATCCCAGATACAAAAAAAAAAAAAAGCTTTTACACAGCAAAAGAAACTACCAACAGAATGAAAAGACAACTCACCAAATGGGAAAAAATTTTTTGCCAGCTGCTCCTCAGACAAAGGACCAATATCTAGAATACATAAAGAACTCAAAAAAATCAAAAAAATCTTGAATAACCTAATATCAGTCAATGAAATTGAAGAAGTAATAATAATTTTTTTTAAAACCCTACCAACTAAAAAAAGCCCAGCTTTAGAGAAGATCTAATACCAATACTCCTCAAACTCTAATGAAATTGAAAAGGAAGCTGGGGCTGGCGGCACACGCCTGTAATCCTAACACTTGGAAGCCTGAGGCAGGAGGATTGCCAGAAGTTCAAGACCAGCCTAAACTACATAACAAGACTGTTTCAAAAAACCAAATTTAAGGGCCAGGGATTTAGCTCAGTGGTTCCACCGCCTGCCTCACAAGCTCAAGGCCCCGAGTTCAATCCATGGTACAAAAAATAAAAGAAAGAAAAAGAAATTTAAAAGGAAGCAGTTTTCCCAAAGTCATTCCTGATTCCAAAACCAGAAAAGAACCCAACCAAAAAAGAGAACTATAGACCAATCTCTTTAAAGCACATAGATACAAAAATCCCCAGGAAGATACTGGCAAACAAAATGCACAAAATCATCAAAAAGACCGTTTCGATCCCCAGTACCCCCCCCCAAAAAAGACCATACACCATAACCAAGTAGGATTCATGACCAGGGATGCAGGGATGGTTCAACATATGAAAATCAATAAGTATAATCAAGCCAGGTGTGGTAATCCCAGTACTCAGGAGGCTGAGGCAGGAGAATCATCATGATTTGGAGGTCAAACTGAACTACAAAGCAAGATCTTGTCTCAAAATAAATAAATAAAGGATGTCTCACTCTCTTGAAACGTTAGCCAGAGCAGTTAGGCAAGAGAGAAATAAAAGGGATATGGATAAGTAAGGGAAAGTTAAATTATCATTTTTTGCAAATGGCATGGTCCTCCACAGAAAAGACCCCAAAATCTCCACCAAACACTCCTAGAATTAATTACCAAATGTAGTAGCACAGCAGGACACAAAGTCAGTGTGCAAAAATCCATGGCATTTCTGGTCACCACAATACACTCACTGAGATAGGAACTAGAGAAACAGTATCTCTCACGATAGCATCAAGAAGAATGAAATACTTAGGAATTTACCTAACCAAGGATGTGGAACTTGTGAAAGCAATCCTAAAATTCAGAGGGAACCAGAAGAGATCCAGAATAGCAAAAGCAATTCAGGGCAAGGGCAAGGAAGGGGGCATCACAATCTCAGACTTGGAGCTACATTACAAAGCTACAGTGATCAAAAAAGCATGGCACTGGCACAAAAACAGACATGTGGCTCAGTGGAATAGAGGAGAGGAAGCAGACACAACCCCAGGCACCTTTGGCCACCGGATCTTTGACCAAGGGGGCAAAAACACACTGGAGGAGAGAGAGCCTCTCTAACAAGTGGTGGTGGGGAAACTGGCTTCCCACATGCAGAAGACTGAGTCTAGAACCAAATCTCTCACCAGACACTAAACTAAAATTAAAATGAATAAAGGATCTAAGTGATAAAACAGAAATATTTAATCTGCTGGAAGATAAAATGGTAAAACTCTTGAAGGCACAGGCACAGCCAAGGGCTTTCTGTACAGAACCCAGTGCACAAGAAATAACACCAAGGCCCAGGGATTTAGCTTAGTGGTTCCACTGCCTGCCTTGCAAGTGCAAGGTCCCAAGTTCCATCCCCAGTACCTAAAAAAATAAAGAAAAAAAAAAAGAAATCACACCAAGAATCCACAAACAGGATTGCATCAGATTAAAATGCTTCTGCACAGCAAAGGAAATTAGCGACAGAGTGAAGAGACACCACTGAGATTCCACGCCACTCCAGAGAGAATGGCTATCTTTAAGAAGGTAAATAATAACAAATACTGGAGGGGCTGTGGGGAGAAAGGACCCTTCTTCACTGTCAGTGGGAGTGTAGACTGGTGCAGCCACTGTGGAAGTCAGCATGGGGATTCCTCACAAAACTAAAAACAGACATTTGACCCAGCAGTTCCCCTCCTTGGTATCTTCCTAAAAGAATTAAAGACATCATGTCACACTGACCCATGCACCCCCGTGTTTACAGCAGCGCAACTTGTAATAGCTCCATCTTGGAAGCAGCCTGTATGTCTTATCGACAGATGACTGAACAAAGAAAGTGTGGTATTTACACACCATAGAGCACTATTCTGCCATAAAGAAAGGTAAACTTGGGCTGGGGATTTAGCTCAGTGGTTTTGCTGCCTGCTGCGCAAGCGAAAGGACCTGAGTTTGATCCCCGGTACCAAAAAAAAAAGAAAGGTAAACTTGAGTCATTTGTAGGAAAATGGATGTAATTTGGGACCATAATATTACATGAAATAAATCAGACACACAGCTTTGTTTTGCTTTGGGTTTTTTTTGTTTTTGAGACAAGGCCTTGAACTCACTATGTAGCCTAGGTTGGCCTCCAGTTCGAGGCAATCCTCCTGCCTCAGCCTCCTGAGTGCTGGGATTACAGGTGTGCACCACCACACCCGGCTCAACAGTTTCTTAAATGTACAGCGAGTGGAAGCCAAAGACCACACAAAGGAGAGTGCACTTGGTGGGGAGGCGGGAGCTGGGGGGTGTTCCAGGTCCCCCCCGGACTGGGTCAGTTCAGCTGTTTTGATGTGTGGGGAGGGGTATGCGGGTTGACCCCAGGGTCTTTACGCTACATCCTCAGCTCCTTTTTATTGTCTATTTTGAGACAGGGTCTCGCTAAGCCGCCGGCACCGATTTTGGGGTCAGGCGCTGCTGCTGTTGCGCTCCTAACACCAGCGAGCTCAGCGTCCCCGCCAGCCCCGAAGCCGCGCTCCCCGCCTGCCCCACCAGGTGGCAGCAGCGGGCTGCCCAGTCCGCCTCCAGACCGCTGTGTCTCGGGCCCTAGGGGCTAAAGGAGGATGCGGGCTCCACGCTGGTGTTACGCCCAGGGCCAGGACCCGGCTGAGACGCGAAACTCCCAGCGGGTCAGGGACTCTCGGGGCTCCGGCCCTGGTGTCCTACCTGGGAGTTGGGGCACCCTGGACGCCACCCAAGCCTCAATGGCCCGGGCAGGCTGGCTAATGCCCAGCGGGGCCACCAGGCCGCGCCCGCGACTCCCCGAGGTGCACTGCCGTCCGCCTGGACCCAAACCTGGCCTCCTCTGCCGCCTCGGGAGCCTCGCTGTGACACCGAGACAGCGACAGGCGGCCCTGGGCCCGGGGCAGGAGGGTCCGTGCCGCCTGGCTCGTGCCTGGCTGCCTGCTCGCTGCCCGTGGTCTCCTCTGCTGCGCCCTGGCACAGATCCGGTCCTGTCCCGGTCCTGTCCCGCGCCCTCTGCGTCTGTCCCGTCTGCGCGTGGCTCCCCGCGTCCCTGCTTTCTGCTCCCTTTTCTCCCTGTGTGCACTGCACTGTCCCTGGGCTCTGCCACCGTCTGTGTGCGATGTCCCGGCCTACGTCTTTCTCTTTCTGTGCGTCTCTGCCTGTTTCTTCCCCTCCCTGTGTGTGTGTGTGTGTGTGTGTGTGTGTGTGTGCGCGCGCGCGCGTGTGTGTGTGTGTGGTACTGCTAACTGACCCCAGAGCTATCCACTGAGCCCATCTCCAGCCCTTTTTTATTCTTTATTTTGAGACCTGCTCTCGCTGAGTCACTAAGTTGCCCAGCCAGGGCTTGAACTTGGGGCCCTCCTGCCTCAGCCTCCCAGAGCGCTGGGATGACAGGTGTGCGCCGCCATGGCCGCCCGTGACGTTTCGGGTCTGCGTTCACCCTGTATCTGTGGCCTTCTGCTCTCCCCGCCGCGGCGGGCCTGTCCGGCGGCGGATGTGAGGGATGATTCAGTGGTGACAGGAAGCTGCCGCCTCGCCTGCTGCCCTCCAGAGGCCACAGCGCCGGCTGCTGGAGCAGTGCGGGGATGGGGCGTCCTCAGTGAGGAGCCAGCTCAGGTAAGGATCCCCGGGCTCGGCCCGGCCCGCAGGACCCGGGCGACCCTGCCCGGACAGCGCCTGCCCTGGCACTCGGCCTGCCGCACTCAGGCCCGCCTGTCCCGGGCTCCATCCACTCTGCCCTTGCTGTCCCTGCCCGCCCGCTGCCCGGCCCTGAAGCCTCAGGGCGGCCCTGTCCCGGCCAGGCCTGGGGAGGGGCAGCCTCGTGTCTGCATCCACAGCACGGGTCGGTGCTGTCCCTGCCACTGGCCAGGGCCCACAGGAGAGCACGGTCCCACCCTGCTCCCTGCTGACTCTGAGGGGATCTTGTGCCCGACTCCCCCCGGCCCCTGACTGCCCTGTCCCCTCCACCCGGGCACCAGCCGCCTCCTCGGAGGGCCCTCACCAGCCTGCTGAAGCTCAACGTCGCTGGGACCCGGCAGGCCCAGGGTCCCACCCTCTGCCCCCCTCCCGGCCTGCGTCTGAGCCCGCCTGCCCTGTCCCCGGCCCTGTCCCCAGCCCTGTCCCCAGCTGTGTCCCCAGCCAGGACGGTCTCCAAGGCTGCAGCAGAGCTCAGCGCCCAGGCTGGGCCCGTGGTTTCCCTGGTGGTTCCTGTGAGCTGTGCTCATAAGAAAACTGCCCACTTCCCCTTGAGCTATTTCGGCCACAGAGCAGGGGCTGTGCCGGCCTCACCCAGCCCCCTTCCCCCTAGGGCCTCCCAGGGCTCAGCCTCAGCACCCCCCAGCCACCTGTGAGAGCGAGAGCAAGCACAGAATCTATTCAGCTGCTGGGTAGACACTCAAGGTCTTGCTAGTCTCTCTTTAAAAATATTTCATGACTACCAAGGCATGGAGGTGCACACCCTTGATCCCAGCACTCAGGAGGCTGAGGCAGGAGGATTCCCAAATTCAAGGCTAACTTTGGGCCATTTCATGAGGCCCTATCTCAAAAAATGGAAATGATGCCAGGTGTGGTGGCATAGGCCTGTAATCACAGCACTCAGGAGGCTGAGGCAGGAGGATTGCTGAGGGTTCAAGGCCAGTTGAGGGTTAGGCTGGGCTACATACTGAGACCCTGGAGAGAGAGAGAGAGAGAGAGAGAGAGAGAGAGAGAGAGAGAGACGGAAGCATGGCATCTGGTGTCTGCCTGCCCTGGCTTTGAACCCTGCCCCTGTGCCTCTGCCACTGTGTGACCCTGTGACATGGGACGCACCTCTCTGAGCTTCCCGTTGCTGGGCTCAGAGGCGTCTTCCCTGAGGAACGGGCACCAAAGGCGTGGAGGAGGCTCATCACACCTGCTCTTCAGGCCACAGCCTCACAGGGTCCCAGCTCCTCGGTCCCCGGGGTCAGAGGCACAAGGCCTGGCCTTTCAAGTCGGGGCAGCAGGTGCCTGGCCTGCCTGCTCACCTTGGTGTCTGTCTCAGGCCACGCGGCCAGCACCTACTTCCCATGCCACACATGGGGCCTTAGGGACGTGCCGGTGACAGGAGCCACCCCAGCCCCCACAGCCCAGGCTGGCATGTGGATGACAAACCCAAGTGAGGGCTGAGTGTCCCTGTCCCCCGGACAGGTGGAGGACGTGGGGCAGGACGGACAGCCTCCTGCCCAGGGTCCTGTCCACCCGGGAAGCGGGGCTGGGGGCCCGAGGGCCTCGCTCCCCAGAAGCAGGCTGGAGTGGCTGTGAGCCGGCCTTGCTCCGGGGTCTCCTGGGCCACGTCCAAGCCCTGTGCAGCCCTCCTGTGTCAGCATCTGCGTCTTTGCGGAGCAGGAAGAGTTGCCGTCCTAACTGAAGATAAAGATGCCAGGTGTTGGGCCGAGGAGGGCAGTGCCCAGCCCAGGCGGCCCAAGGAAGCCACACAGTGGGCCGGGCGCCCCAGCAGCCTGAGGACGCTCCAATCCAGGGGCTGAATCCAGGGCCTTCACACGGAGCTCCATCCCCAGCCCTTTCTTATTTCTTATTTTGAGACAGGGTCTTGCTAAGTCACTAAGTTACCTGGGCTGGGCTCAAAGTTTCAATCTTCCTGCCTCAGCCTCCCAGAGTGCTGGGAGTACAGGGGTTTGTCACCATGCCCAACTGGATCCCATTTTATTTTATTTCTAAACTTTTTATTTCTGTCAGACATATTTGCAGTGTGTACTGATCATAATCATCGTGGGGAGTCGGTACATGCACTTAACACATACTCATCTCGATTCTTTTGACTTCCTATGCCCCCTCATCGCTTGGTCCCTTTCCCTTTTTTTTGGTACTGGGGATCGAACTCAGGAACTTGTGCTTTCGAGGCTGCTTCCCATTTGTAAAAGATCTATCTCCCTGTTTCCAATTATCTATCTTTTATTTTGTTCTTTTTTTTTTTTTTTTAAAGAGGAGGAAAACTATTTTGTCTCATGTTTAGAGCCCACAATCAGTTGGAGCCGAGGATAGCATGTCAGGGAGTAGCAGAGGACAGCGGCTCATGTTGTGGCAATAGGAAGCAGAGAGCTACTTTGCTCTTTAATTTATTTATACTTTGGGTTTCTTGTTTCAGAGAAACCATGCAGTATTTAAACTTGTGTGTCTGATTTATTTCACTTAGCATTGTGGTCTCAAGGTCCTTCCATTTTCAAGTTTATTCTTGACTCAAGTTTATTCTTCTTTATGGCAGAGTAGTACTCCACTGTATAAAAACCACATTTTCTTTATCCATTCATCTGTTGATGGATATGAAGGCTGCTTCCAAGGTGGAGCTATTATGAATTGCACTGCTATAAACATGGGGGTGCATGGATCAGTGTGACATGATGTCTAAATCTTTCGGGAAGATACCAAGAAGGGGAACTTCTGAGTCAAATGGAATTTCTGTCTTTAGGTTTTTGGGGATTTTTTTTACAGTAGGAAAGTTTAATTAAAGGTAGGAAAAAAAAGACTCTGCAGAGCAAGCTTGGGCCAAGTAAAAGTAGGAAGAGAAGTACACCCTACACCCTAGCCCACTGTGCAAGAGAGAAAACAGCAGCCTTAGCATTATGAGGAATCCCCATGCTGACTTCCACAGTGGCTGCACCAGTCTACACTCCCACCGACAGTGAAGAAGGGTCCTTTCTCCCCGAAGCCCCTCCAGCATGTGTTATTATTTACCTTCTTAAAGATAGCCATTCTCTCTGGAGTGGCGTGGAATCTCAGTGGTGTCTCTTCACTCTGTCACTAATTTCCTTTGCTGTGCAGAAGCGTTTTAATCTGATGCAATCCTGTTTGTGGATTCTTGGTGTTATTTCTTGTGCAGTGGGTTCTGTACAGAAAGTCTTTGGCTGTGCTTGTGCCTTCAAGAGTTTTACCATTTTATCTTCCAGCAGATTAAATATTTCTGTTTTATCACTTAGATCCTTTATCCATTTTAATTTTAGTTTAGTGTCTGGTGAGAGATTTGGTTCTAGACTCAGTCTTCTGCATGTGGGAAGCCAGTTTCCCCACCACCACTTGTTAGAGAGGCCCTCTCTCCTCCAGTGTGTTTTTGGCCCCTTGGTCAAAGTTCCGGTGGCCAAAGGTGCCTGGGGTTGTGTCTGCTTCCTCTCCTCTATTCCACTGAGCCACATGTCTGTTTTTGTGCCAGTGCCATGCTTTTTTGATCACTGTAGCTTTGTAATGTAGCTCCAAGTCTGAGATTGTGATGCCCCCTCCCTTGCCCTTGCCCTGAATTGCTTTTGCTATTCTGGATCTCTTCTGGTTCCCTCTGAATTTTAGGGTTGTTTTCTCCAGTTTAGTGAGGAATCCTCTTGGTATTTTGATTGGGACTGCATTAAATCTAAATAGCAGCTTTGGAGGTGTGGGCATTCTGACTAGATTGGCTCTGCCTGTCCAGCAGCAGGGGATGTCTTTCCATTTTCTGCTGTCCCCTTCAGTGTCCTTTCTTCGGAGTTGGACCCCATGTTCTAGGTGAGACACGGAGTCCTCAGAGCTCTGGCATAGGCAGGAGCCAGCCCCGCACCCTCCTCTGGGGGGCCCCAATGCTCGCTGCTTCCCACAGCTCCACAGGGATGTGTCCAGGGACCTGGCCTGGGTGGTGGGACAGGAGCTCGGGCCCGGGAGGAGGCCTGGTGACCAAGGAGTGGGAGTCACATGGGGAGAAGTCACTGTTCCCCCTGACTCACTGGGCTCAGGGGAGCTGAGGGCCTGCAGTGAAACATGTGGGTTCTGTGTGATCCATGACTTGGAGACCCAGAGACCTGCCCGGGCCACACACTAAGGAGGGGCAGCCCAGGCCACACAGGGTCCCCTTCCAGCTGGGAGGGGGAGGAGGCTCCTCCAGAGGGGCAGAACTGGGGTGCAGTGTGGCTCCACAGGGCCATCCCCCACTCTGTCCCCTGCCAGTGCCAAGGACTCTCTCTCTCTCTCTTTTTCCCTCTTCCTCCTCTTCTCTTTCTCCTTCTTCTCTTTTTCCATACTGGGGATTGAACCCAGGCCCTTTGCACTGAGCTGCATCCCCAAGGTCTTGCCAAGTTGCCCAGGCTGGACTGGAATTTGCTCCCCTCCTGCTTCAGCCTCCCAGGACACTGGAATCACAGTCGTGCACAGCCATGCCCAGCTCGGGTGGGGCTGAGTCTCTTTAAGGTTGCTTGTGGAGGTGCTGCGGGGGGCTGTACGTCTATTTATTCCCCATGCTGTGCCGCCGGCCATGAAGTAGTCCCAGGGTGTCCTGAAGTGTCACCCAGGGCTGGCACCCTAGCTCCTGCCCCTACCAGCTGCCACCAGCAGCCCCTTGGCCAGGACACCATTTTCCATCTCAGCTCCTAGGGCCACTTCCTCCAGGAAGCCTTCCCTGACTGCTTCCTCCCCACTTGCACAACAGGCAGAAGCTGGGTTCGAAGGTGTAGAAAAGGGAAAGCCACTCCCAGGTGTCTGGAGGCAGGAGAGGGAGCAGCCAGGATTAGGGTCCCAGGGTGAGGCCATTTGTTTTGTTTTGTGTTTTGTTTTTTGGTTTTGGTACGGGGGATCAAACACAGGACCTTGCCCTTTCGAGGTAGGCACCAGAACCACTGAGCTAAATCCTCGGCCCTTGTTTTGTTTTGTTTGAGACAGTCTCACCAAGTTGCCCAGGCAGGCCGTGAACTCAGGATCCTCCTGCCTCAGCCTCAGAGTGCTGGGGTCACAGGCAGTTAACGGGCTAGGGCTTGAATCCTGTCTGTCCACAGAGCAGCTGGAGGCCCCAGCCTCAGTTTCTCCATTTGTGCTTGGGGGGAGCCCTCCCTCACAGGCTGGGTGGATGGAGGGAGGTGCAGGGGACTGGGGTGCTGGCTGGTGTCCTAAGGGGAACTGGGCTGTCCCAGGGGTGCCTGGGCCTGGCTGTGGGGCCATGTGGGCCAGTGGGGTCAGAAACCCACGTGCGGGCTGGGCTCACAGGCAACAACAGTGTTGCAGGCAGGGACAGCGGAGGACATGGGCCCCGAGGTGGAGCTGCTGTGGCCGGGGTCGGCGCTGCTGCTGCTGCTGCTGCTGCTGCTGGGGGCCGTGGCCGTGGCCGGGCTGTGTGTGCACTGCTCCCGCCCAGGTAAGGGGACCCAGGGCCGAGGGAGGACCCCCTGGTCAGGGCGTGGTCCCAGGGACGCTCAGGCCCGACCACCGGGTGCTGGACCCCGAGCTGACCCAGAAGACACTGGGCCCTGTGCCTGGGGGAGGGGGGACTTTGGTTTCACCAGGTGAGGTAGGGTCTCTGAACCAGGCATGGTGATGCCCACCTATAATCCCAGTGCTCTGGGAGGCTGAGTCAGGAGGGCTGCAAATTTGAACCCAGACTGGGCAATTTAGCAACTTAGCGAGACCTTGTCTCAAAATACAAAAGAAAGTGGGCTGGGTATTTGGTTCAGTGCAAAGACCCGGTGTTCGGAGCCTAGCTCTGAAAAAACCAACAACACTGCAGTGTTTGGGGCCAGGGGGTCGCTCCAGGCAAGAGAGGGGGCTGGGGGCTGGGCCGCCTGTGGGAGCCCTCTCCATCTCTCTTCTCCGACCCAAAGCTGAGCGGTCCTGTCCCAGGCCTGCAGGGAGCAGGGGAGGGGAAAGCAGGGACCTCAGCCCCCACGCGGCTCAGGGATGCTGGCTAATCCCTGCCTGCTCTTCACAGGCCCGAAGAGGACAGAGAAAATCTACGAGCAGAGAAACCTGTGAGTAGCCCCGGCGGGGGCCCAGGCAGGAGAGCAGGGCAGGCGCCCTGGGGACAGACGGACTGGCCGCACCCCCGGGAGTGAGGGTGAAAGCCCAGATGCAGGCGGGTGAAGCCCAGGACAAATCCCCGAGCGCACAGGTGGAGGCTGTCACATGCCGCAGGACAGTGCACACACGTATGCGCACACACACGCGCACACACACACACGCGCACACGCACACACGCACATCCTTCCTCATTTCCCTTTGCAACTGAAGAACCACAGTGAGATTTGAAAACAGAATCTCTGACACCCTGGGCTGGAGCTGGAGCCTCCTGGGATTCTCCCTCCCATTGTCCCCAGTGTCCCCTCCTCCTGATGGACTGCAGAGCGCACACGGTGAGGCCCAGAAGCCACGCGTCCTCGTGTTGGGGTGGTCAGGGTTCAGGCCCATCAACCTGCAGGAAGTGACCACCGTGTGCTCCTGGCCCCACTCCCAGATCATCCCCAACAGGAAGCCATGCCTGACTCTCTCTCATGGACTTAGGGCATCCCTCCTAAAGCAGGTCACCCTAACCACCAGGTCCCCAGGGACTCACTGTAGTCAAGGGGAGGGGCCCCAAACCTGCCTAAATGAGTGGCTAATTTACTCCCCCAAATATGCAAGGGGGGCTTGCATCCTCAAAGAACTTCAAGGTCCAAGATGACAGCTGGAGTGCCACCCCTTATCTCTGCATTCCAAGCAGGCAAGAAGAGATAAGGACAAAAAGGGTTTACTCAGGTGGCCTTGCCCCATAAGGAGACTTCTTGGAAATAGCAGCAAGCTTCGTTTGCAACTCACTGACAGGAGTTCATTCACATGGCTACACTTAAGTGTGAAGAAGCCTGGGACATAGTCTTTGAAAAGGGCACACGGCTGCTGAAACACTGTAAAAATCAGGTTTCTACCCAGGCGTGGGGCCTGTGATCCTGAAACTTGGGAGGCTGAGCCAGGAGGGTCATGAGCTCCAGAACCTTGGTTCTCAAAAGAAAACAGTAAGAACAAACCAGTCTTCTCCCAAGGAAGAAGAGCCGTCAGAGCAGCGCTGGGAACCTGCTTCTGCTGAGCCTTCAGGCGGCTTTAAGTGGCAGGCCGGGCCCTCTGGGGACAGTGACACATTCCAGGTGTAGGCGGCCAGGCAGGCTCATGGTTGCTTGTGACTGAATCATTTTCCCCAAGTCACCACCAGGTCCCTGAGCAGCCGTTTCCCCTGGGCCCGGGGCTCCCGGGGCCACCTCTCCAGCCCTGCCCCCTCCTGCCCCTCCCAGGGGACCTGAGAGCCACGCAGGATGTGATGGTGTTGGGGACAGCCTGGCTGGCTGGCTGGCAGCTGTGTGAAGGGTGTCGCCCCGTGTGGTGGGGGTGGGGGTGGGGGCCCTGCGTCTGAGGCAGCAGGGCGACACCCTGTCCCCACTACCACCCTCCCCATCCCTTCTCTTTCTGACCCTGGTCCCTCACTGTCCCTCGGCCCTGCCCCTGTGTCCCTGGGCTGTGGGCCCCAAGCTGCCCTCAGCACAGCCTCCTGTTTCCAGGCAAGAGAGGCAGCAGAGCTTCTCAGTGGCTTCTCGGACCTATTCCTGTGAGTCTCTGGGGTCTAGGGACTGGGCTGGGGCTGGGGTTCACGTCAGGAGCCTGGCGTGGTGGCCCATGACTGTCATCTCAGCACTCTGGGAGGCTGAGGCAGGAGGCTCCCAAGTGTGAGTCCAGCCTGGGCAACTTAGTGACTTAGGGAGACTCTGTCTCAAAATAAGAAATTAAACATGTCTAGGGATGGAGCTCAGTGTGATGGCCCTGAGTTCAATCCCCAGAAAAAAACACCCTCAAAAAACAAACAGAAAAGATCCTTTCTGTCTGCAGGGCCAGGCCTGATGCGGGGCTGGCCTGGGCCCACCCACACCTCGTTCCCTTTGCAGCGATCAGGCAGGCATGGCCGGGACCCCTGACGGACACAGCCCCTGCAGGGTAGGAACAGCTCCCATCACACCCTGTTGGGGCCACAGCCTGGGGTCCCCAGAGGCTTAGCCTGGGCCAGGGTCACCCCTCCCTGGGTGCCTTCGGGTCCATCCCAGCACCCCTGTCCCCCACAGGAAGGACAAGCTGCTGCACTTCTCCACCCTGCTTGAGGGTGAGTGACTGGGAGGCGAGGTGGGGACATGGCCGGGCGGTGGGGTGGCGGACCGTGCCTGGCCTTTCTTCCAGACCCTGCGTCCCCCCGGTACCAGAACTTCAGCAAAGGTAAGGGGGCTCTGGGGTGTGGGGCTGCCTTACCAGCTCGCGCCTAACTGTCCCTGCCTCCTCCAGGGAGCAGACGAGAGTCTGACGCCTACATGTGAGTGACCTCCCTGCCCCGGCCCTGCCCTGCCCGCCCTGCCCCAGCTTCCCCATCTGCGGTCTCTGAGCTCCCCTCCTCTACTCTGGTGGCTCTGCTGGGACAGGACGGAGATGCCAACATCCAGGAGAGGCTCCTCCTGCCCTGCCTTGTCGTAGGGACGGCCAGCCCCGAGGGGAGGAAGGGGCCCTGCTGCCTCTTCTCACAAACAGGCAAACATAGCAGGGCCCCTGGAGCCAGGCGAGGGGAGGGAAGGGGACCATGGCAGAGCCCCCCGCTAGCAAGCAGCTGTCAGAGCTGCCCTAGCCCTGAGTCCCCTCTGGCCCCCACTGGACGCTGCCAATCCACCAACTCATCCTGGGTCCATGTCCTTGGCCAGAGACCCCATTGCTGCAGACTATTACAACTGGAGCTGCTCCTGGAAGCCCCTCCAAGGTGAGGCAGAGGGGCCAAGGGCGTGCTTGGTTGCCAGGCAGGGAACCCTGGTCATCCCAAGCTGGGCTACATGCTGAGCCTTTGGCTCTTAGCACCTTTGCTTTCCAAAGAGAGGAACAGATAAGCCAGACATGGATGCACACCTATAATCCCAGCACTTGGGAGGCTGAGGCAGGAGGATCCCAGGTCCAAGCCCAGCCTGGGCAACTCAGCGCCTCATGAGACCCTGTTTTAAACAACAAAAAAAGGCTGGGGATGTAGCTCAGTGTGAAGGGCCTGGACGTCAGTCTCCAGTACCAGGAAGGAAAAGAGGGAGGGGGCCAGGAAAGCAAAGCTTGTCCAGGAGAAAGTTCCAGGCATTGGGCTTGGCGGCCCAGGTCCCCTGCCCAGGGCGAGAGGACAGAGGGCCAGGAGAGGCAGGCCCTGCAGGAGACCCCCAGCAGCCCGCGGTGCCTTCCCTCTGGCAGATGAGGACGACACCAACTCCTACGAGAACGTGCTCGTCTGTCAGCCTCGGAGCAGGAGCGCAGAGTCAGGTGAGTGGCTTTCGGGAGGGCTGGGCCGGAGGCCTTGAGTGCTATCCAGGCCACCTGGGCTCCTGAGCCCAAGGCCCCACGGCCCAAGCCTTCCCTGCCTTGGACTCTGGTGCCTCTGGGCCTCTGAGCAAAGTGTGGTCCAGCCAGTGTCCAGAGCTTGGCCTGGGAAGGGCATGGGCTGCCCTGGAGGCCTGGCCAAATTGTCCCTGTGCCAGCAGGCAGAGAGGAGTCTGGGGACTATCAGAACTCAGCATCCATCCAGCAGTTGCAGGAGTCCCCATGGGCCCCAGGTAGGTGGCTGAGGGGACATGGCTGCTCTGGGGAACAGGTCGGGGACTCCCCTCCCACCACCCGTCAGACTCCACAGCGGCCTCCAGTGCCCTTGAGGCTGCAGGCTTCCTGTGCTTGGCCAGGACTCCCCTCGATGACACCATCTCAGGTCCCGGAACAGGGCCACCTCTGGCAGACCCCAGAGATAGACAGACTGCTGGTCCCCCACGTGTGATATCCCCTGCGGGCTGCTGTGGAGTCAGGGGTCAGAGCTGGGGTGCATCTGGGAACAGGAGCAACCACTCCCACACACCTGCACCCTGGCCCGCAGCACAAGTCCCCGGAGCGGCACATCTGTCCCCAGTGGGGAGTCCAGACGAGGACAGCGGGGAGTCGGACTACGTGAATGGGGATGTGGCCGGGGAAGCCTAGGGAGATGACTTGAGGTACGGCCCAACAGCCAGCTCGGGTGAGGGCCCTGGGGACCCTGGGAACAGGGGAGATGTCTCATGGGTGGAGCCCATGGGTGCTGGGGACCGAGCTCCTCAGGAGGGGGATGCGCCCCAGCACTGTCATCCTCCGCCTGCTGCACCTCTGTGGAGCTGGGGACCTCAGTGGCAGGCATGCAGGTGACAGGCATCCAGGTGACAGGCCTGAGGCCACCCAGGCGTCAGGCAGAGAAGTCTGACCTGAGGGACTGTGGGACTCAGACTGGGGCTCAGCTCCAAATCTGTTTGTTCACTGGCAGAATGGAGCTGGGGTCCCTGGCTCTGAGGAGGACACGGAGCCCGGGCTGGGCAGGACATGGGTACAGGACCGCACAGGGACAGAGGTGGCCAACACAGACGAGCCTCCAAACTGGGGTTGGGGGGACTCACAGCTCCACCCCGAGACCGCAGGCCACACCCGGAGTACACGGAGGAGAGGATGGAGGCCACGGTCGGTAGCGCAGCTGTGTCCCGGCCTGGAAAGCAGGGTCACCGCAGGGAGCCCCAAGCTGCTGAGGTCCCCATCCAGGACACTGGGCCGCTGGGCGCCGGGCCACAGGGCGGGGTGTGCCCCGACCCCGGGCCCAGCAGAGCCCCATCCAACACGAGCACGCAGCCCGCGGAGCTGAGGGGCAGCAGCAGAGGGTGATCTCGCTGGGGTCTCACAGTGGGGGGGGGGCGCTTGAGAACCAGGCCCGGGACACTGGCGGGGACAGACAGATGTGGAAGGTCATGGCCGCAGCACGGGGAAGTGGAGGTGACTGTCAGCGGCTGGGATCTGCAGGGCCCAGGAGCAGGTGGCCAAGGCTGAGTTTGGGACATAAGTTCCGGTTGCCCAATCATGCAGGCACTCAGGTCCGAACCTTGGTCAGGGCAGGCAGCGTGACCTTGCAGCCCCAGGGGCTGTCCCTGCCCAGGTGGTTGAAGAAGATGGGCTGGGGGCAGTCACCAAGGCCAGGAGGTGGGGGCTGAGGCAGCAGATAGTGTTGCCCCGGAGACAGCGACCAGGACGGCGTGGCCCACCACAGAGGTCAAGAGGACCGTGGGGTGTGGCAGGTCACCCGTGAGAAGAGCAGGTGTGGTGCATGGCGGGGGGCTGCAAGGACTGGGGAGTGCAGGTTGGGAAGTTTCACTTTAAGCCAGGCATGTGGCCCACACCTGTCATCCCGAGGATCACAAGTTTGAGCCCAGCCTGGCTGATTTAGCAAGACCCTGTCTCGAAAAACAGAAAGGGGGCCAGGGATTTAGCTCAGTGGTGCTGCTGCCTCCCAAGCACAAGGTCCCAAGTTCGATCCTGGGTACCAAAAAAAAAGGGGGGGGGTCCCTGTAGCTCAGCACAAAGGTCCTATTTTCAACCCCTAGTACCAAAAGAAAAAAAAACCCAAGAAGAAAGTTTCGCTTTAGAGGGAAGTGGTGACAGAGCAAGTGCTGGGGATCGTGGATGGTGGGAGGATGGTGGCAGTGGCCATGTTGTGTGCTGACCGAGGCCACCCTCAGAAAGTGTGGGTCTGGGGCCAGGCTGTGGCTGGGGGACCCTGGCCAGCCCGGGCATCCCCAGTGTGGAGCAGCCCAGACCCGGTTCCCGGGTACCCTTGGCCTGGCAGGAGGCAGGGCTCCGCTGGGACCCCACTGGCGGCACAGGTCCTTTCTGTGTGGGGGAGCTCAGCCCAGGACAGGGCAGCAAAGGCCACCAGGTGCTCCGTGGTCACCCAGGCTGTGACCAAGGTCAGACCAAGAGCAAGGTTCCTACAATAGAAGGGACAAGGCTGGGGGGAGCATCCTGCCAGGAGGCAGCTGAATCCTGGGAATGCGCAGTGGCTGAGGCTTCCCTTGTGACAAACCCTCTTCATCTGCATTGAAGGAGCCAACGCCAGCCCCGAGGGAACCACCGGCCTTGTGGATGGGTCACAGTACCCAGCAGCCCTGCCCAGCATCCTCACCTCGGCCCTTCGAGGTTTCTCCTGAAAGGGGCTCAACAGCTGGGGACCACCTGGCTGGCCATGGGGACAGCCAGGAAAGACTCACATGTGGCATTGCCACAGCTGCACCTCTGCCCCGACCTGGCTTCCTTGGGGCAGCACAGGTGCCTGGTGTCACCTGGCCCCCACTGTGATAGGATGTCCAGGGTTTAGGGCAAGCTGCACCTCCGACCTATCCTCTAAAATGCTGTGCAATACCGCATTTCTTGTCTGTTTCTGCTTTGGATTGCAAACTGTTCACCATGCTGGGTTCAGGGCATCTTTCACATGATCGTGCACTGTGCCATTAACTCACATGGGCACAGCTGTGTTTCATATGCAGTCTCCGGGCACCGGCTGCAGCACACTGCTCAGGGGCCCGGTTCTCCCTGCCCCCTGTGGGGGCCTCTCCTGGCTTTGGCTGAAGAAATGAAGCCAGAGCCACAGTGATGTTCTCTCCATGTGAATGTCACTTGCGGGGACAAAAGTGCATCATGGCTTGGAGCCATGGTGCTTGGCCCAGTGGTTGAGGGCCTGCAGGGGTCAGAAACGATTCCCACCAAGCCTCCTGATAAACCATGTCCCCCAAAAAGCAGGGACTGTTGTGCCTGCCCGCTGTCCCCACTCAGACACAAGCCTTCCAAGGGACTGTCAAGCCTCCTATTTAACAAAGGACCCTGAGACCTAGAGAAGGCTGTGGACCAGTTTTTGGTTTTTTTTCCCTAGTGCTGGGGATGGAACCCAGAGCCTTTGCACTGAGCTACAGCCCCAGCCCATTATGGTTTCCTGGGTTTTCAGAAAGGGTCTCACTATGTAGCCCAGGCTGGCCTTGAACTTATAGCAATCTTCCTGCCTCAGCCTCCTAAGTGCTGAGATTACAGGCATGCACCACCACACCTGGCCCACTGTATTTTATTTTGACTCAGGGTCTCACTAAGTCACTGAGTGGCCCAAGCTTGGTTTGAACTTTCAATCCTCCTGCCTCAGCCCCGAGAGTGCTGGGGTGACAGGTGTGCACCACACTTGACTGGAGATTTTCTTGGGTCTGAGTCCAACCTTCTTCCTCGGACACCATACTGATTCTTTCCCTGGGAGGAATTTACAAGTCAGGAAATAAAAACACCTAGAACCAAACTGTGGCCACCTGTCCCTTCGTCCCACAGCCTAGCCACTCCTGTGAGCCAGGGCCTGGGGGAGGCGGGCCGGGACTCACCAGCCTCTGCTGCCACGGGCCGTGGGAATGGAGGGCTCGTCTGCAAACAGGGTGACCGTGCTGTGCTTCCAGGCCGGCCCAGGTTTGCAATTGCAAGTCTGGTGGGAAATGACACCTGCGGCTGCAGGGCAGCCCCACCCCGGCCCTGAGAGCCAACCCAGAGGGCCGGTAACCTCAGGCCCTTCCTGTCTCTGCGGTGTCCCCATCCAGCGCTGTGGTCTGAGAGCAACACAGGCTGTGGAGAGGGCCGGCAGAGACGAGCCACCCACCCGGTGACCACAGCTGGGCCGAGGTCGCTGTCTACTGTCCCCTCTACAACAGGGCTCACACAGCCATGGCGGGGTGGCCCTTGTCCAGGAGCCTGCAGGGCACCCAGAGCGCTTTTATTTTTGCAGTACAGGGGACTGAAGTCAGGGTGCTGTGAGCTATATCCCCAGCCCTCACTCCCTATTTATTTTATTTATTTATATTTGCGGGGGGGGGGGGGTACCAGGGATCGAACTCAGGAATCTTGTGCTTGCCAGGCAGGCGAAGTGCCACTGAGCTACATCCTGGGCCCTATTATTTATTTTTCTAAAAGTAGGAAAATCCATTGGGGAATAGGAATGGGGAACAGAAAGACAAGACTTCACAAGTCACTCAGTTCCTGGGCTTGAATCTGCAATCTTCCTGCCTCGGCCTCCCAGTGTGCTGGGCTTACAGGTTTGCACTGCCACACCAGGCTCACAAGTATCTCAACCAAAGCCTCCCATGTGAGGGGCTGGGGTGCAGCTCAGAGGCTGAGCACTTGCCTAGCATGGGACGCACTGGTTCCATCCCTAGCACCTCAAAAAAAGCCCTCAAAAAACCCAAGCCCCACCTCCCCCAATGAAGCCACCAATCACAGAAGCAAAGCCACCACTGTAAGTAAACAAGGCCTGGCATTTGCTTCAGAATGCTTTCGGAGGGGCAGGGTAGTGGGTGGGGGACAGGAAACACACCTGGCCACATGTGGCTGACACTGTCCAGGTGTGTGATGAACTTGTGAAGGGTCACTGTGTGGCACTGCTACTTTACATACCACTGAAACTCAGCATAGTTTAAAAAAAGGGAGCAGGGCAGGCAGCATACCCTGTAATCCCAGCTACTCAGGAGGCTGAGGCAGGAGGATTCCAAGTTGGAAGCCAGCCTGGGCAACTTAGTGAGACCTTGTCTCAAAATAAAAAGGGGCTAGGGGTGTAGCTCAGTGGGAGCATTTGCCTGGCATGCATGAGGCCCCGGGTTTTATCCCTGGTGTCAAACAAACATAAGCCCTGGTGAACTCTAAAGCAACATGCCCATGCAAGTAGGGGAAGGTGACACAGCCGAGGCCCAGGCATCTGCGGCCCTGGCTAGAGCCCCAGCTGCCCCGGCCCCTGCAGGGCTCACCATCCTGGGCTGCTCCGAGGGGCCTTTCTGAACCCCAGGCAGCCATAGCCAGCCCTGAAGATCTGGAGCCAATGGAGAAGCCCAGGCCAGCTGCCCAGTCGCCCCGGGGAGGCAGGCACAGCAGCAGGGAGGACGCAGGTGTCCCTTGAAACCTCGGGATATCAAACACTACAGGACAAACATGGTCCAGCTTTATTGCTACATCCCCAACAGCACCTGGATCCTGTCACCGGGTCCACCAGACATGCAGGGAGCAGGACGTGCCACGAGCCACTGGAATCCAAAACGGAGCATATCTGCCCGTCACAGCTGCCGCGCTCCCACTTGGGGCAAGGACTCCTTTGACCGCTCTGGTGATGGATGTCCCTGCTCTAAGTGGCCACCGGCGCCATCGTCTTCTGACACAGCCTGGCCAGCAGCCCTGCCATCTGCAGGAGGGAGTTCACGCCTTCCGCCACGCGCATGTGCGTGTACCCGATCTCCTGCGGACAGGCAGTGCGGGTGTTGGCACGCGGGAGGGTCCACCTCCAGCCTGCAGCTCAAAAGACACAGCAGACTCCAACTCCACAGGGGGAAGGAGGCTAAGATATGATGCACTGTGCTGAACTAGAGTTAGATTTGTTTCCTAAAAGGATTCTGTTATTTCTTTGAAAGACTTTTTTGGGATTTTTTGGTACCAGGGATCGAACTCGGGTCCTTGCACTTGTGCAGCAGGCGGCAAAACCACTGAGCTAAATCCCCGGCCCTGAAAGATTGTTTAAAAAAAAAAAAAAGAACTTAAAAAGCCAGGCATGGTGGTGCACTCCTGTAATTCCAGCACTCTGGGGGGCTGAGGCAGGAGGTCCAAACCCCAAACCCAGCCTGGGCAACTTAGTGCCCCATGAGACCCTATCTCAAAATAAACAATAAACAAGGGCTGGGAATGTTGCTCAGTGCAAAGACCCTGGGCTTAATCCCCAGTACCATCAAAAAATTTTTTTTTTTTTTTGGTACCGGGGATCGAACTCGGGTCCTTGTGCTTGCGAGGCAGGTGCTGGAACCACTGAGCTAAACCCCCAGCCCCCATCAAAAAAATTTTAAAACAGGAATTTTTCTGGGACAATACCCAAAGGGCTGACCTCCCCTCATATACCTTAATTACAGCTCAATTCACCGGACCTTACAAAATCAAGGGCAGGGACAAGACTCAGCAGCAGAGCACTTGCCCGGTGCCTGGGTTCCCTGCCCTGCACCTCCATCCATCTGTCCATCCATCCGTCCATCAGCAAGAGCCTAAAGGGGCGAAGCCAGGACCTTGCCCATCAGCCCCCAGCACAGGGCTTTCCTAACTGCTCACCTTGATGAACTCCAGCTTCAGGTATTCAGCCATCTGGAAAGTTTTACACACGCGGAACACATTGCCAATGACGTCCTCTGGTGAGTAGCCCAGGTGCCACAGATGGGCGAGGATCTGGCCAGAGGGGACACGGGAGCCTAACGCGGTTCATCTGGACCACCCATGTGGTTGGGGGTCACCTTAGCCTCATGCTTCAGGGGACCCGAGGAGCCTACAGCCTGACACTCTCTGGTCCAGTGGGGTCAACTTGTCTCCCAGGGCAGACTCAGCACTGCGAGTGTTTCCGCCGGCCTTTGGGATGGCCCCTATGGCGTCAGGCTGTGTCTTCACCTGGGCTCTTTCTTCTTTGGAGTCAGGGTCTAGCTATGTAGTTCAACCTGGCCTTGAACTTGTGGCGATTCTCCTGCCTCAGCCTCCTCAGTGCTGGGATCACAGGCATGGGCCACTGGACCTGACTCACCTGGTGGTTTTTTGGGTTTTTTTGGTATCAGAGATTGAACTCGGGACCTTGCGCTTGCAAGGCAGGTGCCAGAACCACTGAGCTAAATCCCCGGCCATCACCTGGTGGTCTTAAAACACTGAATGTACCCGCCAAATGCTCGGAGCAGGGGCGGCAGAGTCCTCATCAATGGGCCTTGCAGGACTGCAGAGCCAAGTGGCCTGGGCAGCAAAGCCCAGGTCCTGGCCTCCGACCTCACTGCCCTGTCCACACTAGGGGTCTGGAGCCTTGGTCTGGGCATCTCAGGGTGAATTCAGGCTCCCCTCAAGGCCACACAGTGAGGGCCCTTGGACCGCGCTCCCTGCCTCAGTCTCCCTGCCTGGAACTCCAGTGCCATGTCAAGTCAGATCCCACCGTGGGACTAAGTTAGGCTGGAACCCTCCACCCCTCCTCCCCAGTTGACTTCCGGTGCAGCAAGTCCAGCCCAGAGCTCCCGACCGGAAGGCGAGGCTGGGAGGGAGCGGCTCACCTTGTAGGCCTCATCGATGTTGGCACTCACGCAGTGCTGGAGCATCTCCTTCACCAGCAGGGGGTGGGGCTCATCACAGACCTGGCCGCAAGGAGAAAGAGGTGCCTGAGGGGTGGAGGCTCCAAGCTCCCAGCCATCCATGGCCTCCTTCCCAGCTCGAGTCTCCACCCAGCTCTCCGGCAGGGCGAGATCTGAGGAAGCCAACCAGAAGTTTCCAGCGCCCTGATAACGAATTCCTCAAAGACACAACAAATGATCATAAAGCAACCAGGAGTCAGAAAGGAATCTTCACTAGGTCACTGAGCAGTCATGTGCCCAGAACCACGGGGAATCCATGTAAGAACCAGGTTGATCTGGAACCCTGGAGGCAGGAGGAGCGCAAGTTTGAGCCCAACCTGAGCAACTTAGCAAGATCTTATATTAAAAAATAAAAAAGGACTAGGAATACAGCTCAGTGTGATGGCCCAGCATTCAATCCCTAGTTCTGGGGGGAAAAATAGTAGTGCCATGCTGAGACAGCCCAAGGCCTCCTCACGGGTGTGATGGGAAACTCGAGCAGGTCAGGCTCCCCGCACCCTCCTGGGGGCAGCACAGCTGAGCACTGTGCCCTTCCTTCAGAAGCCACCCCACTTCTGCCCCAGCCACCGCTGAGGTGGCACAGCCAGGCCACGGCCTCGTACCTTGAACACGTTCTCGCTGTTGATGAAGCCAAAGCCCGAGAAGGTGGACTGCAGGTTGTTCAGCGCCTGTGGAGGGACAGATGCGCTGCACGGTGAGGATGACACCGCGGCTCCGCCCCGCCTCCCAGCAGGCTCAGGCCCACACCTGTCGCATGTCGCCCTGTGCGGTGAAGATGATGGCCTCCAGGCCATCATCCGTGTAGGGCACGGCTTCCTTCTCGATGACGCTCAGGAGCCGCGCCAGGACCTGCGCGTCGGTGAGCTTGGTGTAGCGCAGAACGGCGCAGCGGGACTGGATGGGCTCTGTGGGTGGGCGGGGCAGGGCGAGACTCCACCCACGGCCAAAGCCTTGAGCTCCCCTGCCCCACCCACTGGGCCCATGGTGCTCAGAGTTGGGAGTGGACCAACCCGGCAGCAACATGCGAGCCACACAGCCACTGACAAGCCAGGGCCAGCCCCGCCATGTCCAGTGCCACCGTGCAGGCTGGACAGGGCATCCCCTGGGCAGGTCACAGGTCAGCCAGGTGATGGCAATAACCCAGCTCCGGGACACCCATGACTGCCTTAGAGCTCTATAGATCCCAACCCCACCTCCCCAGTAATGGGGACTGAACCCAGGGCCTACGCACTGAGCTACAACTTGCAGTCCTCCTGCCTCAGCCTCCCAGAGTGCAAGGATTACAGGCGCATGTCACCAAGCCTGGCTCCCACAGGAGCTTCTGACACAGCAAGGGTCTGTCTGCCTCACCAGGCAAACACAAAATTCCTTTCTTTGGGTTTTTTTGTTTGTTTTTTTGAGACAGGGTCTCACTATGTAGCCCAGGCTGGCCTCAAACGCTCAGCAATCCTCCTGCCTCAGCCTCCCAAGTACTGGGATTACAGGCGTGTGCCACTACGCCCACCACCAGTGCAGAATTCGGGAAGCTCTCCTGTCCCTCAGCTTAGACTAACACAGCAGCTCCTCCCTGCTGTCACTCCCAGCGTGGTCACTGACCCTCTGCTCTGTGGTCTCCCTGGAAGTTTGTTTTTTTTTTTTTTTTTTTTTGGTACCGGGGATCGAACTCCGGACCTTGTGCTTGTGAGGCAGGTGGCGGAACCACTGAGACCAGAGTACAGATCCTACGCACATGCCTGCTACTTCCCTTCAGGAAACAACAGCAATGAGAGTGGTAAGTGTATCTGAAAATTTAACTGCTTAGGAGGGGAGGCTCGGCGCTTCCTCCAGCTGCCGCTGCACGTCACCAGGCAGAGCCACCAGCATGCAGAGCCTGCACTGCACTTTGGGGAGGGCCAGAAGCAGATGGTGCTGCTGCCCTGGAGGATGTGCCAGGCCACCAATGCGGGTGATGAGCCACACACTAACAGGGATAGGCCTGTGTCCAACTCTGCGTGGTCCTTGAGCTGAGCTCTGGGCTGATGCCCCAGGGACAGGACACACATGGGTGTGGACCAGCAGCCAATGAAGGGACACACAGGGACATGAAGGGACACCATGTGGGGACATCGGCCCAGGGCACCCAGGTACTGACGCGCTGAGCGCAGTGCAGATGGGAAGTGGACACATGAGCTGCTCAGTGGGCAGCAAGGTGGGGACCCGGGCCCTGCGTGCAGCTGTGTAGGGGGAGAACGGGAAATGGGAGAGGCCACCGGAGTGACAGGAAAGAACAGGGACGATTATGTGAGGTAAACAGAGGCCTGATGTGGAACACACTGAGGCAGGGCCAGGGCATGGTCTATGACACACAAACCGGCGAGAACATAGGGGGAGCCAATGTTGACACCGGGCACGTGACAGCAGTGGCATCAGTGTGCCTGCGAGTGCAGTAGGCAGACAGACCTGGGCCTGCCGTCTCTGCTCTTCCACCTGCTGTGAGACTGGACAAACTCCTCGGCCTCCCTGCCTCCAGCTTCTCACCTCTAAACTGATGCCATGGTGCCTCAAACCTATAATCCAGTACTCAGAGGCTGAGGCAGGAGGATGGCAAATTTGAGGCTACCCTGGAAACTTAGCAAGACAATATCTTAAAATAAAAATTCCAGAGCCGAGGATTTAGTTCAGTGGTTCCGCCACCTGCCTTGCAAGTGCAAGGTCTCGAGTTCGATCTTCAGTACCAAAAAAAAAAAAAAAAA
>NW_004624740.1:13721969-13743653 GCF_000247695.1 Heterocephalus glaber | reverse complement strand
GACCCTGTCTCAAAATAAAACAAAAAGGATTGGAGATGTAGCTCAGGGCAAAGGCCCTGGTATTGAAAAAAAATTAAGTTAATTATATTTCAAAATGTTGGGCCAGGGATTTAGCTCAGTGGTTCCGCTGCCTGCTTCAACAGCGCAAGGACCCGAATTCGATCCTGACACCAAAAAGAAAAAAAAAAATGTCATGTTGTACATGATAAATATACATACATTTTGTCAACTAAAATGTAAAAAGTTGCCTATGCAGACTTGGCGTATGGTGGCAGTCAGACCCCGCCCTCTGCTGCCAAGGTGCCAGGTGGGCACCGGGAGGGCTCGCTCAGCTCTGCTCACCTATGATTTTGTCTGAGGCGTTGCATGCCAGCGCAAAGCGGGTGGTCTTGGAGTAGATCTCCATGGTCCTGCGCAGGGCCTGCTGGGCACCATCCGTCATACTGGGGAGAAAGCGCAGGAGAGGTGCTGAGTGGCCGGGACCCCAGCCCAGGGACAGCTCTCCCACAGTGACACAGGACGAGGTCCACACCAGGGCTGCGGAGACCCACAGCCACCCTCTGGGAGGCTGCTTGGGCAAACCGCCCCCAGGAGGATCCACAAAACACGATTCCAAGGGCCAGGGATTTCGTTCCGTGGTTCCGGCACCTGCCTCGAAAGCGCGTGGTCCCGAGTTCGATCCCAATACAAAAAAAAAAAAGGAAAACCCAAAATCCACAATATAAAAGTACGGAATCAAATATATTATGATTTTGTCTATGTGAAAATAAATAGTAAAGAAAAAGAGAAGAAGTAAAGCAAGATATTAGTGTTTTCTAAATCATTTTCTTTTCTTTAGAGAACGTGAGTTGCTGCCGTAATCTGGCATTGGAATCATCTGTAATTGCTTTGTGGAGATGTGTTAAGCAGCACTGCCACAGGGCACTTATTCCGACTAAACCCAGCGAGAGACAGACACAGCAGTCGGGCACCATGGGAGGGCAGGTACCCACCTGTCAGCCTCGTCCAGGATGATGATCTTGTGCCGGCCCCGGGGCAGTGTCACTTTCTGCTGCGCAAACATTTTGATTTTATTCCGCACAACATCGATGCCTCTGAAACAAGCCGGAACCTGACTGTCACCTTCAGAGGGAAATTGAGTCTAGGGGAGACTGAACCCAGGCCCCCACCCTGCGCGACACCCCCAGGCTTTTTCACTTTGAGGCAGGGTTGCTCAAAGTCCCTAAGTTGCCCAGGTTGGGCTGGAACTTCTGTGCACCTTCAGCCCCTGCACTGTGGGAGGCTGAGGCAGGAGGATCCTAAGTTCAAGATGGAACTTTTTTTATATTACATGTATTGTACCACTTTTTTTTCCCGTCCTGAGGATTCAACTCAGAGTCTTCACACTGAGTTTCAGCCCTAGTCCTGTTATTATTCTTTATTTTGAGTCAGGGTCTCACTAAATTACCCAAGTTGGGCTAGAACGCATGATCTCCCTGCCTCAGCCTCCCAGACTTCTGGCACACACCACTAGGCCTGGCTTTCCACCACAATTCAAAATAATCCTTACATTCTTCCATCAAAAGGAAGGGAAACTGGCAAGCACTCCCCCTGCCGGCTCTGGGCCCTCCCCGGACGCACCTGTCATTGGACGCATTGAGCTCCAGAACCGCATCCTTCAGTGCAGGACCCAGCAGGGCTCTCGCCAGGCAGAGGATGCTGGTGGTCTTGCCGGTGCCCGGGGGGCCCTGGGAACAGGTTCCAGTGAGCACCTGCACCACCAGGAGGACCTGGGTGCAGCTGCCGCCCCCCACAGCCCCATCAGCACAGCAAGTGTGCCCGGCCTCCCCGCTGAGCGGATGGGAAGCACAGGACTGGAGGAAGAAACACCATGCCAGGTGGGGAAAGGAGATGCCGAGGCGCCCAGGGCCCCATACTCACAGCGATGATGATATTGGGCACATTCCCTTCCCTCGAAAAGACCTGAGGGAAAGACATCGTTAAAACTGATCAAGCTGGGGTGGTGGTGCACACCTGTAATCCCACGACTCAGGAGGCTGAGGCAGGAGGATCACCACAAGTTCTAGGCCAGTTTGGGCTACATAGTGAAATTTTGTCTCCAAAGAAAAAGAAAGAAAAGGATCACAAGTTTGAGACCAACCTGAGCAATTAAGCAGGTCCCTGTCTCAAAAAAATAAATAAGGGCCAGGGATTTAGCTCAGTGGTGCCGTCTGCCTTGCAAGTGCAAGGTCTGGAGTTCAACCCCAGTACCAAAAAATGAAATAAATAAATAAACAAACAAACAAGTAAAAACCTGGTTAGAGCGGGGCTTGGTAGTGCATGTCTATAATCCAAGATACTTGGGAGGATGAGGAAGGAGAATCACCAAGTTCAAACCCAGCCTAGGCAGCTTATCAAGACGCTATCTCAAAATAAAGCACAGGCTGGGGCTGTAGCTCAGTGCAAAAGCTCTGGGTTCAATCCCGGTGCCACAAAAAGAAAAATCCAAACCTGGCTAATCTGCAGGGCCCAGTAGCTCACTGTGGCGGCACACAAGCCTGAACAGGAGCCACACGGACCTACGGGTCCTCTTTTGAGGGCTGGCACGTGACTCACCACACGAAACACTGAACTCCACGCTCTCAGTGCAAACCTGAGCCGCCCATAGTTTTCATCCACATGTTACACACACCTGTGCCCCGACTGCCCACGCCAGGAACCACAGGGCTCTGCACCCTCTGGCCCGGCTCCACCCTCACCCCTTCAATCACACAGGCTGAGCTGCAATTCTGCTCGGCCTCCCGAGTCTTCTTTCTCCTAGCCCCACCCCACTTTCCTAGCCTAGCTGGATGGCCAGGAGCTGGTCTCCTGGCCTCCGATGTGGCCCCACTCAGTCTGTGTCTCTAAGGTATCCGCCTGGCTTCTGCTCTTACTGTGAAGCCCAAACTTTGCATTTGGAGGGGGAGGTGCTGGGGATGGAACCCAGCGCATGGGGCCTGCCACACAAGTGCTCCACCATGGGCTACATTCCCTGCCCTTTTTCCTTTTTTATTTCGAGAAGGTTTTGCTAAGCTGCCCAGGCTGGCCTCAAACTTATAATCTGGCCTCAGCATCCCAACTAGTTGGGATAACAGGTTCGTGCCACCACACCCAGCTGGATCCTGCCCATTTCTTATGATACCCAAATCCACGGACCCCACAGCCTGTTATTCAGAGGAACAGACCCCAAGGACCAGCAGCATCAGCTGCACTACGAAAGCCTGTAAGAAATGCAGCTTCTCTGGCCCCATAGCAAAACTACTGGATAGAATCTGTACTAAGATCCCCCAGTAGCCAAGCACACCTGCAATCCCAGCCTCCTGGGAAGCTGAGGCAGGAAGATTGTAAGTTTGAGCCCAACCTGGGCAAATTAGCAACTTGCCAAGACCCTGTCTCAAAATTTAAAAATTTATTTATTTATTTTTTGGTACCAGGGATCGAACTTAGGTCTTTGCGCTTGCGCAGCAGGCAGCAAAACCACTGAGCTAAATCCCCAGCCCAAAACAAAAAAATTTTAAAAACCTGAGAATGTGACTCAGTGCGAAAGCCTTGGGTTCAATCTCCAGTACTACAGCAAGTAAATAAAGTCACTCACCTCCAGCCTGCTCACAGTGTCTTCATTTCCGACAATTTCATTCAGTTTTATTGGCCTGTATTTTTCAACCCTGTTTTTAAGAAAATGCATAAGAATATTGATTTAAGGGAGGGAGTTGGGGGGGGGGATGGGATACAGTAAAATTTAATTTAAAAAAAATATTGACTTGGTTAACTTCACACTACCCTAAAGGTCAGCCAGGCACAGTGGCACAAGCCTGTAATCCCAGTAACTCAGGAGGCTGAGGTAAGAGGATTATAAGTTCGAGGCCAGCCCAGACAACTCAGTGGGATCCTATCTCAAAATAAACTTTTTAAAAAGGTCTAAGGATCCAGTTCCACACTCCCCATGTTCCATCTTCAGTACTGCAGAAAAATACGTAAAGGCACTAGAGGGCAGGGCTAGGAGCTTTGCCAGATCACACACATCAGTGAATCTATGCCAGAGGTGCAAGTTTGTAATTTATTCCACCTTTTTTTTTTTTGGTAGCAGGGATCAAACTTGAGTCCTTATAGTTTCAGGGCAGGCAGTGGAACCACTGAGCTAAACCCCCGGCCCGCAAGTTTGTAATCTAATGAGGTGCCTGAGAGCCACTGGCAAAGTGAAGTCCATGAGGACTGTCCATCACAGGCTTCACACCCACACAGCAGAGACACCTGTGCTACTGCAGAGGGGCCAGAGCCACCAGGAGCGGGTGACCCTGTGCAGCAGCACGGTCTGCCCCACACAGTGCCCCATCATCGGGACACCCTCATTCCTCACCTGCCACCTGCAGATGTGTGTGCCGAGTACAGAGGGCTGGTAAGATGGGAACCCAGGCCTGCTCTGCATTCCCATCACACGACAGAAGCCTGGTTACACTATAATTCTCCCTTTTAAATTCACAATGGGAGCTGGGTGCAGTGGTGCACGCCTGTGATCCCAGCTCTTGGGAGGCTGAGGCAGGAGGATCACTATGAGCTTGAGACCAGTCTGGACTATATAGTGAGACCCTGTCTCTAAATCAATCAATCAATCAATCATGTTATCACAAAATCACTTTTACACTCAGCAAAGAAGTGGTAGTAGAAGGCCTGGGGATTTAGCTCAGTGCTGCTCTGCCTGCCTCGAAAGCACGAAGTCCTGAGTTCAATCCCTGGTACGGGGGCAGGCAGGGGCATGGTAGTAGATTTGCAATGATCTGACCATCATAAATTCCTTTCCCCTTTACGATAACTTTATTTTTAATGCTGTGCTAGGGATGGAAGCCAGGGCCTCTCACATGGGAGACACATCCCAACCTGCCCTCAGTTAGATTCCTGATTCACCCTCAGCCTGCACCTGCTCAGGTAACTGCTGGCTCTCCTGCACAAGGAGCTTCGTGCAGATACCTGTTTTATTGTTTGTTTTGTTTTTTTTGGTACCAGGGATCGAACTCGGGTCCTTGCACTTGCGAAGCAGGCGGCAAAACCACTGAGCTAAATCCCTGGCCCAAGATACTTGTTTTTTTAAAGAACAAAAAAAACAGGATGCAGAGACTGCTGTCCTCTAGCACCAGGTAATGAAGCACGTTTGTTCCTCATCCTTTATTCTCTACCCCTCCAGGCACCAGGCAGCAGCAAAGGAGCTGAGAGCTCTTCCCAAAAGCACAAGGCACAGGTGGCAAGCTGCACTCCTGGTCCTCCATGACTTCCCAACTGCCAAGACAGCACAGCACATCCCACTACAGCGCCACCCTGGGTTTTTAAACCAAGGGTTGTGCAAGCCCAGAGGGACAGACTCAGCAGCTGACAACATCAGGAGCAGAAAGCAGACCTGGACTCTGAACAAGGAAGCCTGCTGCCCAGCCAGGGCTTCTTCTCTCAACTCTCAAAGACTCATCAGTCTTCTCCAACTATTGGGGCTCTTTATTTCTCTCCAGAACCCCACCTCCATCAGACAGAAGCACAAATATGCAGCCCGCCCAGCTTAGTTTTTATGCACTCTGCCCCTGAGCTACCCCCCAAGTTCTTGTCTATTTTCTGTTTGAGACAGGGTCTTGCTATGTGCTCCAGTCTGGCCTGAAACTCACAATCCTCCTGCCTCAGCCTCCTGGGTGATGGGAGAACAGGCAAGCGTCACCACACGCAGCTTTACTGTTTTTCACTTCGTCTTTATCAAATGTTAGCTCTGCAGCAGCAGAGAATTAGCTTTGTTTACTGATGGATCTGGCACCATTTTGAATAACGCTGCGCAGTTAAAATAAAAAGCAAACCCTACAGTAATTTTTAATTTCTGGCAGACACATTAAAAAGTAATAAGAAAATGGATGAAATTAATTGTAATATTTTATTGACCCTAATAGAGTCAAAATAGTACTGCAACACGTAATCAATAAAAGAAATGACAAGATTAGCGAAATATATAATGCGGGTAGGGGGTCCCACAGTCCTTAGCGCTGCGCCGCGCGAGACCCCGCTCGAAAATCTCACCCCGGCCACCCCAAGACCCCTGATGGGCTCGGAGACCCACGTCCCTCGCCTCCTGCCCCCCCAACCTCCCGATGCCACCGGAGCCAGGCAGAGTCCCCAGCCCCGGAGCGCGGCCCGCCCCCACCAGCCTCACGGCCAGGCGCGCCCATCCTCAGCAGTGGCCTGGGCTCTCACCACGGCAGCTCGTAGTGGCCGGCGCTGCTCGAGGCCTTGCTGGGGGCAGGCGTAGCGTCCTGCGGCCCCCGGTCCCCGGCGCTCTCGCCACTCTTCGGGGTCTCCATTCTCACGTCTCCTCTTCCCGCCGCCGGAGGCTCCGGCTCGTGACGCCATCACGCAAAGCCCCGCCCCTGGTCCCCGGAGGACGTCGGGAGGGAGCGGGAACCACGCCCCCTGGCCTTCTCCGCGCCTGCGTAGAAAGCTCCGGTCAGGCTGGGCGCGGCGGGCGGAAGCTGTGGTTGCCGTGGGAGACCTGGCATCAGACGGGGGAGGCAGAGGATGGCGTGGCCCGGCTGGTCGCTTCTGGAACTGACGTTTGTGTGGTTTGTCGGAGACCCTCTCTGAGGCTGTGCTGGGGCAGGGTGGGCACATCCTGCCCGGTGCGTGCGGAGATGAGCGGGGCCCAGGTCCCTGACCGCCCGAGTGGCCCCAGCGGCGCTGCCTTCGCGCGGGCTCCTGCACCCTGCCGTGCTTGGTACTCGATGCTGATTATCGAGTGATTTGCACCGTCCTGCAGGACGGCTGTGCCCTGCCGCCCCTTTTTGCAAAGGAAGAAACTGTCCCTCTGCCAGATGTGGCGGACGAAGTGCTCATTCCAGAAAAATAGGAACTTCATATTCTCAATGAACGCTGAGAAGGTTTTTCTGTTGAACTGATCCTGTTTTGTTTGTTTTTGTGTTGTTGCGTTTTTTTGTTTTGCAGCGCTGGGGATTGAACCCAGGGCCTTCACACTGAGTTACAACCCCAGCACTTTCTTTACTTTGAGACAGTGTCTAAGTTGCCCAGGCTAGGCTGGAACTTGGGATCCTCTGCCTCAGCCTCCCAGAGTGGTGGGATGACAGGCATGTGCCACCACATCTGGCCTTGATGTTTTCTCTTGTAGCTGAAATGTTGTAACAATAATGAATAATGACCATCATTGGCTATGCCTTTACTGTGTAGAACTGAGGTAGGCACTCATATTCTCCATGGGCAGATGAAGAAGCATACTTGAAAATGATTGGATGATTTGTCCAATGTCCTTTAGGTTGTAAATGGTGGAGCCAAGATTCATTCCCTAACATGCTGCCAAAGGTCTTTATATAAAATTATATTTTATTGCCTTTAGCATATTGCATTGTATAATTACTTTCAGGGTAAAAATTGGTGTTGGCAGGGCCCAGGGACATAGCTCAGTGGGAAAGCACTTGCCTAGCATGCTTGAGGCCCTGAGTTCAACTCCCCAGCCAGGATGGAGTGGGAACAGATGATTAGTGTTCAAATCTGAATTGAAGGCAAGGATTGGGGCCTGTTTCTCTCTAGGGCTTAGCACAAGGCCTTGAGCACTAAAAATACTTCCATCTTATAGTCACTTTCTTGTTGCTGGGACAAAATACCTGATGCCTGCAACTTAAAGAAGGAGAGGTTTATTTTGGCTTGTGATTCAGAGGATTGAGTCCATGGTAGACAGCTCCAAGGCATAAACAGGATGGTGGAAGGGCCTGGCAGAGGAAAGCTGTTCATCTCAAGGCAGCTAGGAAACACAGGAGGGAGAAACCAGAGACAAGAACACACCCCTCCAGGCCACGCCCCCAGCGACCACCTCCAATCAGGCCCTGCCTCCTAACAGTTTAGCTCTGAATTCAATGGAGGAATCCACTGGCAGGTGTAGCCCCACCATGAACCAATCAGCTTCCACATATGAGTCAGCTGTGGGGTTTTTTTTTGTTGTTTTTTTTTTGTTTTTTTTTTGAGAGAGCCTCCCTTTGTAGTCCAGGCTGGCCTTGAACTTGATGCAATCCTCCTGCCTCTGCCCCTGAGTGCTGGGATTACACATGAGACACTTTAGATCCAAGTTGTAACACTTGTCTTTAGTGATCAACAAGGATCCATGCTTCCCTAACAGTTGGATGGATCAGCTGCAAGGAACTGTGTAGCCTTCACCCAGATCATGGGTCGAAGCCCAGCATATCCTGTAATACCACGAGAATCTGTAGGTATTATAGGCAAAACCTTGAGGCTGCTGATTGGTCATCCAAATAAATATAGGCTCCAGAATCTACATTGCAAGAGATCTTTACCTTTTTTTTTTTTTTGGATACCGGGGATAGAACTTGGGTCCTTGCACTTCTGAATCAGATGGCGGAACCACTGAGCTAAATCCTTGGCCCCCTTTTTACCTATTTTTATCCTTTTAGTTTATCTCTGCCACCCCTAAGAAACACTGTCCATTATGGAAATGAATTAGTGAAGACAGTATTGGTGCTACAGTAATTTTTTTTTTTCAGAGGCTTGAACTCAAGCCCTTTATACTGAGTTACGTCCCTGGCCCTTTTTTATTTTTTATTTTGAGACAGGGTCTTGCTAAGTCACTTAAGTTCCCCGGGCTGGGCTCAAACTTGCCATCCTCCTGCCTTGGCCTCCCAGAATGCTGGGATTACAGGCCTGCACCACCACATGCACTTGCTATGGTATTTTTAGGTGTACAGTGTGTTCCACCTTTCCAGCCTATTTAGCTCCTTAAGGTCAAGGTACCAGCCCCTCGTCCTGCTTTGTTCCCTCCAACACAGTGGGTGCTTAGATAGGATGCAGCTGGCAAGGCCCATGCTGGGCACAGTTTACAGCTGTGTCCTCTGAGAAGGCACCAACAGGGCACTTCATTCTTTTCACCTTCCACCAGCTGAGCAGGAACCGCAAAAGACTTTCTGCCAGGTGTGGTTGGCGCATACCTGTAGTCCCAGCACTGGAGAGTCTGAGGCAGGAGGATTGCCTCAAGGATCTCTGTGAGTTCAAGGTCAGCCTGAACTACATAGCAAGACTCTGACTCAAAAAATCAAAACTAGGGCCAGGGATTTAGCTCAGTGGCACTGAGCCTGGCTCACAAGCACAAGGTCCTGAGTTCCATCCCCAGTACCCCAAAAAAACCCAAAAAAATAACGCTTTCAGTCTGCCCAGAAGATGACATTGGCTTCACCCCAGGCTCAGCTCCCAGACTCTTCTCACAGAAGACAGGAAGCACTTAGAAGAAAGCGGAAAACCAAACTCATAACCCAAACCAGGGGCTTCCAATAAAACTTTCAAATAGGACAGGCGACAAATCTTCGTTAAAATGACATCTGGCCTCACTCTTACCTCGGTGCAGCCCGCTTCTTGGGCGAGGCTGGAACGTGGGGTTGAAGAACTGGTGCCTTCCCAAGCCCAGCGCTCCCAGGGACGCAGCCTCCTCTGTGCACAAATGAGCGCTCTGCCCCCAAGCTACATCCTCAGCCCATTTTATTTTTTATCTTGTGACAGTCTTGCTGAGTATTTAGGTTTTCTGGGCTGGCTTCGAACTTGTGATCCTCCTGCCTCAGCCTCCCAAGTAGCTGGATGACAGGCCTGTACCACCACACCCGGCTCACACTGAATTTTTTTCTATTTCATTTTTTGTTTTTAAGTGGATTTTAAAAATGATTATTAGGGCCAGGGATTTAGCTCAGTGGTTTCACTGCCTGCTGTGCAAGCGCAAGGACCCAAGTTCCATCCCTGGTACCAAAAAAATTTTAAAAATTAAAAATAAATAAAAATGATTGTTAGCTATTTTTTGTTTTCAAATGGTGATGCTGTCTCAAAATACTTCTTTCTTCTGGACATGCAGTGTTCCATGCCATTTAGTTTTTCTACCATTCATATTCGTATTTTTCAATATTACAAGCTTATCAGGAAATGGAAGAACATATTTCCTACATTAGCAGCACAAGGGTTTCTCTCTGGGTGAAATTCATCCCCTAGCATTGCTCTGATTGGAATTATGGAACCGGAAGCTGGTTAGAAATCAGCCTAGGCCAGGGATTTAGCTCAGTGGTTCTGCTGCCTGCCTCGCAAGTGTAAGGAACAGAGTTCAATCCCTGGTACCAAAAAAAACCCAGCCCAAATCTTGCTTCTGCTTTTAGCATATTGACCCCATGCCCAGTCTCTTTTGCCTTGAGGGAGGGAACAGCCAGGCCAAGCAGCAGTCAGAGGTATAATTGTAATTACGGTGCTGGGAATGGTGGGGCATGCCTGTAATCCCAGCACTCGGAGGCTGAGGCAGGATTGAAACTTGAAGCCTAGCCCAGGCAATTAATTTAGTGAGACCCTGTTTCAAAGTATAAAATGTTAAAAAGGGATGGCAAAGGGAGCCTGGGTCTTGAAGGGCTGTTAGTTTTGCCTGAAAGGAGGACTTAGCACCTTGGTCTGTCTCCCATGCTCTTTCCCACCACTTGTTTCTTTTCTTCTTGTACTGACCCACAATTCAGAATTATCTGAATTTATTACCTTCTTTTCTGTTGCCCCATCCCCGTGACAATTCTGTGAAAACAGCACTTTCTCTGTCCGTTCCCCATTGTATCTGGGTGGTAGACCCAGAGCCAGCGGCTCCATATTTCCTAAAGGGGCCAGGTGTGGTGGCACATGCCTGTAATCCCAGCAATCAGGAGGCTGAGGCAGGAGGATCTCTGTGAGTTCAAGGCCAGCCTGGGTTACATAGTGAGACCCCTGTCTCAAGCAAATGAACAAACAAAAACATAATTCTTGGGCCAGGGATTTAGCTCAGTGGTTCTGCTGCCTGCTTGAGTTTGATCCCCGGTACCAAAACAAACAACATAATTCCTGGTGGGCTGAATGAATGATGAATGACTCAATCAGGGACAGCCAAGCTGGAGCACTCAGTGGCTGAATCAACTGGGACTGGGGGAGGGGGTGGACAGCCGAGGCCCGTGGGACCTGGTCGTGCAGGACACGGTGGCCTATTAAGAGCAGCGGGGAGCCCGGGAGGGCGGAAGGCAGAGCAGTGACCCAGTTTGTGTGTTAGATCACTGTGCCTCCCTCGGAGCAAGTGACCCAGAGGGAAGTAAGGGGAGCACAGGAAATACATGGGAAGGGTTCATGTTTGCTTTGCCATATTTTCTTTTTTGAGACAGGGTCTGCCTTTGTGCCCAGGATGGTCTTGAACTCCTGGGTTTAAGCAATCCTCCTGCCTCAGCCTCTGGAGTAGCCAGGATTATAGGCACATGATTACGCTAAGAGATTTAAGCTGGATGTCTTCAACTTCCTAAGGATCTTACAATGACTTTCTTTCTTTCTTTCTTTCCTTCCTTCCTTCTTTCTTTCTTGAGACAGGGCTTGCTATGTAGGCAAGGATGGCCTTGAACTCATGGCAATCCTCCTGCCTCAGCCTCCCTGCTGCTGGGATTATAGGTGTGCACCATCATGTCTGGTTTACAATGACTTTCTAGAGAAGGACTTAGGACAAATCATAGAAGAAAACTCCAGGGTCAAGGTAGAATAAGTGCCCAAGCCCTACACAGCCCAGGGGTCTGTCCACAGGGCACCTCCAGGCCTCCTTCCCAGCACCCTCACCATCTGCACTCCATACCTGCAGCCAGATCATTGCCTGCCCCAGGGCCTTTGTGCATGCATGTGTGTGTGTGTGTGTGTCTGTGTGACATATTAGGATAGACAAGGGGTAGTCAAAAAGTATAGTGAGGGCCAGGGATTTAGCTCAGTGGTTTCGCCGCCTGCTGCGCAAGCACAAGGACCCGAGTTCGATCTCCAGTACCAAAAACAAAACAAAAAGTATAGTGAGTGCTTACATTTTAAAATTATGACAGTAAAAGACACATTGCCATGAAGCCCCATCAAATCCCTCCCTCACTTGGCGCACACTCACCCTATCATCCTTGTTATTTTTGTTTTTGTGCATGAGGCTGGCTTTTTTTTTCCCCCAGTACAGGGACTTGAACTCAGAACCTTGCAGTTACCAGACAGGTGTGGTGCCTCTGAGCTACATCCCCGGCCCATGCTTGTCATTTTTGGAAGCAGTTCTGGAAGTGCCCTCTTCTGGGTGTCTTTAGTTGTGTTTAGTTGTGTTGCCTAGTTGCAGGGCCTTTACAGTGCTTAGCTCTTGGCAGACTTTGACAAATGTTTGTTGGTAAATGAATAATCAGGCACTTTTAGAAGTTTAGATATGATGGGCCAGGCGTGGTGGCAATCCCAGCACTCAGGAGGCAAAGGAGGAGGATCATTGTGAGTTCGAGGCCAGCCTGGGCTACAGAATGAGACCTTGCCTCAAAACAAAAACAAAAAAACCACCAAACAGAATGAATTCAATCCAACTTTTGTGGTTAGTAGGTGTTTTTGGGGGGGTGCATTGCTGGGGATTGCACCCAGGGCCTCATGCACGCTAGGCTAATGCTCTAGCACACCATAGCCCCTGTATTATTTTTATGGCACACACATAATCTTTATATATTTGACAAATTAAGGTTTGAAACGCTGCTGATTGTAGCAACACAAACCTGATATCCCAGCTACTTGAGAGGCTGAGCCAGGAGGTTTGCAAGTTCAAGGCCAGCCTGAGCAGATTAAACTCTATCTCAAAATATAAAGAGACTTGGGCCGGGGATTTAGCTCAGTGGTTCCGGCGCCTGCCTCTCAAGCGCAAGGTCCTGAGTTCAATCCCCGGTACCAAAAGAAAAAAAAAAAAAAATTTTAAAGAGACTTGTTCCAGTGCCCAGGTGGGACTAAAAATTGCAATCCTTCTGCCTCAGCCTCCTAAGTAGCTGAGATTATAGGGCTGAGCCACCACACCCAGCAGATATGTACTTATTTATTTATTTAGACTGAGTCTCGCTATGTAGATCAGGTGTACTTGAGCTGTGTAGCTCAGGCTGGCCCTGAACTCCTGGCGATCCTCCCGCCTCCGCCTCCCAATTGCTGAGCTCCCAGTCCTGAGCCAGCACTCCCAGCAAGCTAAGAAGTTCTTACTGAGGAACTCTCCTGTCCACGAAGATTGACTGTGCTGGGTGACTAAGGCCCAGCAGCAGCCTCAGCTCTCAGCGGGAGCCATGCCCACAGCTTCCCGATCCCTGCTACGGAGCAGGGTGGTCACAGTTCACGGGTCCCGGCCCGCAGCTCGGCTCTAGTGCTCCAATGTGTGTGTACTTTACATTCTCCTAAATCCCCGACCTCTCCTACTGCTGCTCAGGCTTGAGGGCCTCAATTCCTGGAAGGCTGCATCCCGGGTGGGAATTTTTTCCTCCATCCAGACAGTGAGCGCTGGGCGCCACTTTGACTATCCTAGCTGGCTTCAAGAGCTCATCCAGACTGCAGTTAGCTACGCCCCAGGTGCTCTGTTAGGCGAGGAGTGGAGTTCTCGGGCCTGAGCTTGCAGAGTGAGACAGGATCAAGGCACAAACAAGCCTGACTCACTGACCTGTAGTCCCACCACTCTGGGAGGCTGAGTCAGGAGGGTCGCAAATTCAAACCTGCCTGGGAGACTTCATGATTTAGTGAGACCCCATCTCAAGGTGTAAAAACAAAAAAAAAAAAATTAGTCTGGGAATGGTCAGTGAGTGCCTATAATGTCAGCACCCTGAGAGGCTGAGGCAGGAGGATGGAACATTGTTAAAACTGGAAAGTCTAGGCTCTGGGTGGGGGAGGGGACAGCTTCTTGAATCCCAGGCCAGGCTCAGGCGGTGGAGCTGCCCTGGGTTCCGGAATGAGGGAAGTCCAGGAGGAAGACGTGGAGGGGAACGAGACCACTGTACACACAGGGCAAGGCCAGTCCAGGCTGAGCCAAGGAGGCAGAGAGGACCCGGGAAAGGTGATGCCCAGGGCCACAAAAGTAGGTGAGGGTCCAAAGAAGAATCAAAGACACTTTTCTCCCCGCTGCTACTGGGGATTGAACCCAGGGCTTTTGCACTGAGCTCCATCCCTAACCCTTTTCATATTTTATTTCAAGGCAGGGTCTCACCAAGTTGTCCATGCTTGCTTCAAACTCGAGACCCTCCTGCCTCAGCCTCTCAGAAAACCAGTCCCAGGTTTGAATCTGGGGAGATGGGAACGAAGGGACCTGGGGAATGAAATTCGTGGACAGTTAAGAGACATTTCCTGACTCAATTCAAGGACCCCGGAGTCCCAGCCGGGCTCTCCCCGGCCCCTGCCCACCAGGCCCCCAGCGTAGTGATGGAGGTGGGCGGGCCCCCAGTGAGCTTTGTCCTGGATGTCCCGCTCCGGACAGCCCCTTCTCAAACACCACCGCTCCCCACTGCCCGCAAATATTTACATCCTGTTTATGCCGAGGCCTCCCAGGGCCTAGATTTTCATGAATAAAATATGAGTTTCTAGGCCGGGCCTGGAAGAGAAGAAAACCCCCGCCCGCTAGCGGGACCAAGGACGGTTGAATGTTTGGGTTGCTGTCGCCGCCCGCATGGTATTTGGAAGTCTTGTTAATTAGCCGGTCAACTTGATCAAGGACGGGATTTTTTTTTTTTTTTTTTTTTTTTTACATTTTCTATACTACGGGGTTTCCAGTAATGAAACCACAAAATTTGATTCATTGATCGTTTTCCTTCATTGATCGTTTTCCTGAGAAACGCAGACTGTCTTTCATTTCTCCTTCTGAGACGGTGTTATAATCAAGCTGGAACAATTCGCAGAAGCCAGAGGAGGATGTTTAGAGATGATCTTGGGGATGTCCTGGTTTAAAGACAAAGAACGCCAGGCGAGGTGGGTGGGCGCAGAGGGCCTCCCCAGGGCCACCTCGAGAAGCCGAGACAGCCCACCAGGGGTCTCTGCTGCCTGCAGATTTGTCCCCACTCTATCACACTTCCTGTAAGTGCAAATATTTTCAATCATTTTTAAAATTGACTATTAGCTTCAGATCCACAAAATACTGACCAGACAGTGCAGACAGCTCCCATGTAGCCCCCCATAATAGTTGTCCCCTATTATGAAAGTTTTGCCTTACTGTGGTACATTTGTTTGATTGTTCTTTGGTACCGGGGATCGAACTTGGGTCCTTGTGCTTGCAAGGCAGGCAGCGGAACCACTGAGCTAAATCCCCGACCCACTGTGGTACATTTGTTAAAATGAATGAACCAGGCCAGACTGGGTGGCACACGCCTGTGATCCCAGCATTCCGGGAGGCTGAGACAGGAGGATCCCAAGTTCGAGCCCAGTTTGGGCAATTTAGCGATTTAGCAAGACTCTGTCTCAAAGTAAAAAATTTTTTAAAAGGACTGGGGATGTAGCTCCAGTGGGAAGATACTGAGTTAAATGCCCAGTACTGCAAAGATACATAAATAAATAAAAATTCATGAATACATACTGATACGTTATAAACTAAAGCTTACATTAGCGTTCACTCCCCACTCCAGCAGTGCTGTGCCTGAGTGGTGTCCCCAAAACTGGAGCCCAAACCTTGGGCCCAGCCCCTGACTGGACTCTGATCCAACTCAGAAGTGCTCCGGACGCCTCGCGTTCAGTGACCCGCAGGCATTGAGTTTATGGGGAGGAAGCCATGGTGTAGAATTGCTGACAGAAGACAGAAGAGGAAGTAAGGCAGTCCGGGAAAACAGGAAGTCAGGCGTTCCCGCTGAACGGGACCATCTGGGAATGCTGTGTGCGTGCGTGCGTGCGTGCGTGCGTGCGTGCGTGCGTGTGTGTGTGTGTGTGTGTGTGTGCATCTCTGTGTTTCTGTCTCTGTTTCTTAAGTATTTTTCTCTCGCTGCTGAGACAAATACCCGACAGCCAAAGTTAAAGGGGGAAAGGTTTATTCAGCTCACAGTTTGCAAGGCTTCTGTCCACAGTCGGCTGGGTCCGGGGCAAGTGGCATCGCAGAGGGGAACAGTTAAGGGGCGGGGCAGAAGACAGCAAAAGCAATCGAGAGCCCTCAGCAGCTTCTTCCTGCCCCGTTATATTCTATCTCGGCTTCCGGGGTGGGGCGGTGCCACGCCAATCAGCGGACTGATTTAGTAGCCACACCCTGGATCCCATCACCACACACTGGGCGTCTGGCCTCACCTGAAAAGCCCCACCTGTGACTGCGTGCGGCTCTGGGGGCCACCTCAGCACAGCTGTAACAGTTTCTGTGTCTGTGTCTGATAACGAGTCATTGGTAACCAGTTGGCATTAACCAATTACTTGAAGGAGATTCCTTAACTAGTTGTAGAGAACTAGTTATCATTAGCATGGTTTAACCATTGTTGATTAACTCGGTGTCTACTATTATTAACTAGTTGTGCAGAACTAGTTGCCTGGTTGGCCAACAAGTATTCGTTAACTAGCTGCAGTTAACTAGTTGTGGAGAACTAGCATTCACTAATTAAGTAGAACTAGTTGTCTTCAACCAGTTGTCACCAGCTGGTTGTAGTTATTAACATAGCTTAACCAGTTGTGAAGGACTAGGTACCATCAGCTGGTTTGTCACTAACTAGTACTTGTCAACTAGTTGTGGGTAACTAGTACTTGTTAGCTACTCTTGTGTTAGCTAGTTATGGGTGGCTAGTGTTGGTTAACTAATTTTAGCCAACTAGTTGTGGGTAACTAGTTTTGTTAACTAGTCTGTTTCTCTGTGTATGTCTGTGTGTTTCTACAGCTGCGTGTCTGTGCGCATGTGTGTGGCCCAGTCCACAGCTGCAGGCCACATTTGCTCTCCCCCGGGTGCAGGCAGCTTTGTACCGCATCTGGCTGAGCCTGAGGCACGGCCAGGGGTGGAAAGGCGATACCGCATCTGGCTGAGCCTGAGGCACGGCCAGAGGTGGAAAGGCGATACCAGGCCGGGTGCTGATGGACGGAATCTGGGACCCTGGGGGCCTGGCATCTGGCTGAGGATGTTAGCCCTGTGGGTGTGACACCAGAGGAAGGCGGGTCCCACCGGGCCAGGCTGGTGGCTGCCGGACACCAGAGCCCTCTCCCAGCCCCGTCCAGCCGCTGGCCCCGGTGCAGCCTGGGCAGCCGGCTTCGTCCCTTGGCCGGCGCTGACTGCGTCCCGCACCCGGGAGGTCGCAGTGTGACCCGGCACATGGGGAATCTCTGGGAGTCCCCTGTCAGAGGCGGATACAGGGCAGGAGCACACAGGGCCGGGCACCCTCAGGGCTGTAGGGCCCCGGCCTGGGACCTGGCAGGATGAGTGGAGCCTGGACAGAAGAGGGGAGCAGCTTGGCCTGATGGAGAAACTGAGGCAAAGAGCAGCCATGCGTTGTACACAGAGGAGGCTGTGCAGAGGAGAACAGGGCCAGACACAGTGACAGTCACAGACCCTTGCCTCCCGCCAAAGGTCCCCATAGTTCACTTCGCCCCACCCTACCTTGCTAAATCTTTTTGTCTTTTTCTTTTTTGTATGTAATATAAAAATTTCCATCTTGACTTTCTGCCCCCTTTGCACTGAGCCACATCCCTAGCCTTTTGAAATTTTTTATTCTGAGACAGGGTCTCACTGAGTTGTCCAGGATGGACTTGAACTTACCTTCCTCCTGCCTCAGCCTCCTGGCGTGCTGAGATTGCAGACCTGCACCACCATACCTGGCTCATTAGTCCCACTTTTTTTTTTTTGGTACTGGGGATTGAATTTAGGACCTTGCACTTGCGAGGCAGGCGGTGGCACCACTGAGCTAAATCCCTGGCCCTTGTTATTCCCATTTGACAGACAGGGAAACTGAGGTTGGACCGCACATCCCTCCTACAGGTCATGGGGCTCCAGGTCAGTGGCTCCCAAGACTGGCCTTCTCTCTCAGCACTGTTTCCCGGAAGTGCAGGGGCACTGGCAGGCAGGGGCATCATGGCGTCCCTGTCCCCGACACCCTACCTTTGGGCCCCTGGGATGCTGCCACAGTGTCCCTCTCACACAGGTCCCTTGAGAGCATGTAGACACCGTGGGTCCCCTGAAGGTGGCCACATGGGAAAGCAATGCATTCTTGTGCCCAGCCTTGCCAGGCTGGGCTAATTCCCACCTGCCCCCCTGCCCCTAGGGCCACCAGGAGCTTTCACAGGCAGGCAGCTGAGGTCCAACAGCAGGCAGCAGGCCAGGAGGAGAAGTGCACTCAAACCTAGGAGTCCCGGCCTGGGGGCTACCTCCTCAGCCCATAGCTGCCAGGCCCGGGGCTGCTGTCCCAGCACGGGCTGGACCCCGCTATGACCATGGTGTCACCACATGCTCCCTGCATGGCCAGGGCCTCAGGCTTCAGGTCTCAGTTCATGTCCCTCCCCTGCCTAGAACCCTCTGTAGCTCCCTACTGCCCTTACAGAGAAGTCCAGTTTACAGAACAGTGTGGAAGCCCTGCCAAAGCAGGACCTGCTGCCCCTACTCCAAGTCAGCATCTGCTCCCGGGGCCCTGGCCCCCAAGCTCTGCCAGGTCCTTCCTGCCAACCCACTCTGCCTGGCACTTGTCCTTCAAGGCACCCCACTGTTACTTCCTCCAGGAAGCTGCCTGGAACCCCAATCCAGAAACAGATGTGGCCCAAAGCCAACCTCCACCAGAGCTCTGACCCCCAGAGGCTGCTTCAGAGCAGTTTTGTGGTCGTGCACCAGGCAGAAAGAATTTCCAAGCCATAAAAGGTAGGCATGGCAGGCAGCACCTGTAATCCTAGCAATTCTGGAGGCTGGGGCAGGATTATCATTTGAGCCCAGGAGTTGGAGGCCAGCTTGGGCAATATACTGAGGCCCTCTCTCAAGAAATAAATGAATGGGAAGCACAAGGACCGGAGTTTGATCCCCGGTACAAAAATAAATAAATAAATGGGGATGTAGCTCAGTAGTGGAGCGCTTGCCTAGCAGGCTCATGGCCCTGGGTTTGATCTCCAGCACCACAACAAATAAAAAATAAAATCAAGTAATTAAAATAAAATAAAAATGTTGCAGCCAGGCATGATGGTGCACTCAGGGAGGCTGAGGCTGGAAGATCACAAGTCCAAGCTCCATCTCTGCAATTTAGCAAGACCCTGTCTCAAAATACAGACAGTCCTTGAACAACTGAGTTCTGTTCCCTTGACTTGGTCATTGAATAAATTGGTCACTACATGAGGAATTGTGTGTAGTACGTGCATTACAATACTCAGAACAAAGAAATGGTCAAAGGAAACTCCAACTTGATGACTGACTTTATTTGCCTAGCTCCTTCATGCAGTACTGTGACGTAAAACAGAACATACAGCTACTGACAGGGAAAAGTTTTTGATAACTTAATAGATTGAATATTAAGGTAGTTGTGGAAGCAAAATAAGTAATGTGTTCTTTTAAAATTTGCTTTTCCAAGGGCCGGGGATTTAGCTCAGTGGTTCCATCGCTTGCCTTGTAAGCTCAAGAACCTGAGTTCAATCTCTGGTACCAAAAAAAAAAAAAAAAAAAAAAGATTTGCTTTTCCCATAACTCTCCTGGTTTAAGGTGAAGGTAATCTGACTCTTTAACCAGTAACTTCATTAACCTAACAAAGTTGCAATGCCAGGGTGAATTTACAATGTGTATGTGCCTATCTTGTGTCAGTGACTTGTAAATAGGAACTGGAATTGTATTTACACATCAAAGACTACTAGGGATGAGATAATGGCTAAAAAGGATATAAAAAGAGAACCGCTGAACAAAGGGGCTCGGATACTAACCAGACCAGTTTCTGGCAGTCCCACCCGCTCTCCAGTAGAAATTTTATTATTTTACCTGAATTGTGTTTCCGTGTATTTCTTTCCAAGATTTCTGGAACACTGCAGTACTGTACTGTATAGTACAATCAGCAAGAATTACAGCTCTGTATAAACAAAGTGACCATGCAAAAAAAGACATTGAGAGTCTATAAAGAAGATGTACAGAACTGTACAAAAAAAAAAGGGTCGTAAGTCCTGAACCGGTATTTAACGGATGGGCTGTTAACCGAGAAATATCCGTAAAAACTGAAGAGCCAGAGATGTAGCTCACTGTTAGAGTGACCCTTGGGTTAGATCCCCAGTGCTGAAAAAAAACCCGAAGTCAGATGTGGTGGTGCACACCTGTAATCCCAGCACTCAGGAGGCTGAGGCAGGAGGATCACCATGAATTTGAGGCCAGCTTGGGCTACATAATGAGACCCTGTCTCAATCATCCTCCCAAAAGAAATAAAAGCCATAAAAGGGGTTCTGTTGCTGGAACAATAGCAGTTGGCATATGAGCTCTAACTGTGGTACACTGTGTACACAAGGACCACATCTGTAGGATGAAGGAATGGTTTCTAAATGGTGAAGCCGAAGGGGTTAAGCAGAGAAAGGAGGCTGCTGCTCTTGAGGCCCTATAGCTTCCAGGGGGCGTTGGCCCAGTGGTCCCTTGGCCCTCCTGTTGAGAAGCCATGGGCCTGGGACCAGTGACCTCCTCTCGGTTCCCCCAGCATTGGCCCCACAGATGCAGACACTGGGGCCGCAGTGATATGTGGGGACCTGGGACGTCACTCTCTGACTCCCAGCCCAGAGTGATGCCCTTAGGACACGGGTCCCCAAGTTCCAGGAACAAGGCCAGGCTGAGGCAGGAGGATTGCAAGTTCCAGCCCAGCCTGGGCAATTTAGTGACTTATCGAAATGCTGTCTCAAAATAAAATGGGCTGGGGATGTGGCTCAGTGTGAGGATCTGGGTTTGACCAGAAGGAGGAGGAGAAGGAGGAGAAGACAGTCACGTGCTTTATAGGATATTTCTTAACCCCCAAAGGGTGCTCTTACTTTGTCTGGAGTTCTCAGGGGTTTGTTCCTGGCATTTTTTCCTGGTCACATCACACACGGGTGACAAACACATCAGTCTCTAGTGTTTGTGTTTTTAGCAGGACTAGGTAGAGCTTTCTTGCTGGTGTGACTTCTCAGAAGGCCCTAAAAGACCCCAAAGAGGAGTCCCCGTGGACCTAGTGCAGCCGTAGGCAGGGTCCAGGGCAGTAGGGGAGCACCACACACAGACCCGCAGGGAGGGATGGCAGACAAGGTTCCCGGTGTGGCAGCTCGGCCATGACACACAGATGTGGTGTGTGGGGCTGGTGAGAGGCTGGACAGCTGTGGCCAGGCCTTCTCAGGACAAGGGGAAGCAGAGAGACCCAGGTGGCCCCAGGATGGGCCCAGAGGGCGTGGAGGGCCGGGCACCTGGGTGGCCGGGAGCAGGCAGGCCCTAGCCTCACCCTCCAGATTGGGGCATGTGGCTGTCACCCGCCTCAGGCCTCAGCCTCCACCTTCCCCACTTCAAGGCCCAAGATTGAAGATGGTCACTCAGGAGCTGCCCACGGAGCGGCCGACGCCTTCTCAGGCCTAGGACCCTGGCTCCTGTGCTGGATTTCGGTCACCTGGCATGTCATAGACCCCCTCCATCTGCGGGGCAGAGTTCACTTGGCACCCCAAGTTTCAGCATCGGTCTCCTGGACACCCAGAGATGCCTGTAGTCAGAAACGCCTGGGAGGAGCCAGGTGTGGAGGTGCGAACCTGTAATTCCAGGACTCTGGGAGGATGAGGCAGGAGGATACCAAGTTTGAGCTCAGCTTGGGCAACTTAGCAACAGCCAAGACCCTGCCTAAAATAAAAAAGGGCTGGGGTATAGCTCAGTGTGAAGGCCTGGGCTCAATTCCAGTACTAGAAAAAAGAAAGAAAGAGAGAAAGAGAGAAAGAGAGGGAGAGGAGGAGAGGGAGGGGAGG
>NW_004624740.1:13668329-13721869 GCF_000247695.1 Heterocephalus glaber | reverse complement strand
TGCCTTCTCTCCCGCCCTAGGAAATCTGGGAGCGGCCCCAGGACCTCGGAAGCCCGACTGGGAGACGCCCAGGTCCCCAGCGGCAGAGCCCAGCGCTCCCGTGGCTGCCTAGCCCGCAGCCTGAACCCCGCAACTCAGCTGCGGCCCCCAGCGGGAAGCGCCGGCTTCCGAGGAGCCGAGAGCTGCGGTCAGGCCCCTTCCGAAGCGGGGGCGGGGCCGCCGCTGGGGAGGTCTGCATGGAAATGCCACGCCCAGGTCTCCATGGCAACGCCCAGCCCCTTGCTGCCCGCACCGGATGCTGCTGGGCAGAGCGGCCGGCAACCCCCACGCGACCGCGTCCTCCTCGGAGCCCGAGTGGCCTTAAGTTTCATTTATTTTTCTTCAAAGTAAAGGGCCAGGGATTTAGCTCAGTGGTTTCACTGCCTGCTGCGCAAGCGAAAGGATCCGAGTTTGATCCCTGGTACCAAAAAAAAAAAAAAAAAGTAAAGAGCAGCTATTGTAGGAAAAAGCAGAAGAGCGGAGAGACAAATGCCACAGGTTCTCTCCATGTAGAGCTCGCGCCCTGGCCAGTCTTTTCCTTCTACAGATGATACGGTGACATCGCACGGTAGCCACGGTATGATGTGGGACGAAAACACACGCGCGTTCCTCGTGCTGTGACGAATTCCTCTCAATCAGCAATTCAGAAGCTGCAAATGCTTCACCATGGGGCCAGGCTGTCTGGCTCAATGGTGGAGCACTTGCCTAGAATAGAATAAAACATCTCATCATGTGGGTGTCCTGTTTGCTCTAACAAAAAAATAAAATAGGTGAACCGGACGGATGCTTGTAATCCCAGCACTTGGGAGGCTGAGGCAGGAAGATCGCTGAGGGTTCGAGGCCAGCCTGGGCTACATGGGCCATCCTGAAATGTATAGCGAGACCCTATCTAAAAAAAAAATTAAAATTAAAATTAAGAAAACAGTAAACCAGGGCCGAGGATTTAGCTCAGTGGTTTCGCCACCTGCTGGGCAAGGGCAAGGACCCGAATTCGATCCCCAGTACCAAACAAAACAAAACAACAACAACAAAAAAACAGTAAGCCAGGCACGATGATGCCATGTATTTATAATTCCCATACTGCAGGAGGCTGAGTTAGGAGGATTGCAAGTTTGAGTCCCACCTGAGCAATATTTGGAGACTCTGTCTCAAAATAAAAAGGGCTGGAGATGAAGCCTAGTTAGAAGAGTCTGAGTTCAACCCCCAGTACAGCCCAAAGGAACACAAAAGTAAGTCAATCTATAAATAATGTAAGTCAGAGAGCAGCCCAGGCCCCTCCTGCAGCTAGGCCCTCCAAAGATCCCCAAGTGGTGTCCCGGGACACCTGCCCCTTCGGGGCTGCAGGTTGAGGCTGTGCAGCAAGAGAATGACCAGGTCAGCACCTCCTGCAGGGACGAAGGCCTGCAGAGAGGTCTGGTGGGGGACAGTCCCTGGCCAGCCCTCTGTGGCCCCGAGGCCCAGGGCAGAGGCCAGGCCCGGCTTCTCCTCCGAATCTGCAGGAGGAGGCAGGGAAGAGGAGCCCCTCTCCTCTGCGGCCTCCCAGGTAGCCGTGCCTGTGAGGCTGAGGCAGTGACCTGCCGACCACACTGCCACTGGGGTCCCCCTGAGGACTGTGGGGTGGGGTGGGATGGGGACAGCAGAGGGAGGCTGAACCTTGACAGGGCCCGGGGAGCTCAGGGACATCACGGCAGGGCCTGAGTGACTTGGGCAAGCCCTGTCCCTCTTGGGACTCAGTTTCCCCATCTCAGCAAGGAAGGGTGGGGAAGGTGACGCTTTTCTTTCTCACTGGCTGATGTCCGTGGATCCCTGGCCACTTGCCGGCTCCTGTCTGGTTCTAGGGCCTCAGGAGTGAAGAAGGGAGCGGAGCCCAGGGCAGAGACCGCTGGACCAGGGCAGAAACCTCCGCTGGGGCCAACCGTGCTGTCTGGGGGTGAGGGGACATCGCTCCTGCTTCCGGTCTCTGAGCTCTCTCCACTGCCCAGGGTCTGGGGCTGCAGACCTGGAGGGCCCGCCTGAGCCTGTTTGCAAAATTATGTGTGTACGTGTGGTGAGATTTTTGTGCATGAGCACACTGCATCTGTTTTTGTTTCGTTTTGGTTTTGGTCCTGGGGCTGGAACCCAGGTCCTTCGAACTGAGCTGCAGCCCCAGCCTTTTTATATTTTTTATTTGGAGACAGGGTCTCACCCAGTCACTAAGTTGCCCAGGCTGGGATAGAACTTTCAATCCTCCTGCCTCAGCCTTCCAGAGTGCTGGGATGACAGGCGTGCTCTGCCACGCCCAGCTAAAAGTCCACTCTAAACACCCACTTGAGGCCTTTTATCATCTTGTTCTATTTCCTGTGAAGACACAGATACATGTGGATTTTTGGACACTGTTGGCAATTGTTGGACTAAGAATGAACTTTAACTGTGTATCTGGGAAGTGGTCTTTGCAGTTTAAATCTACATTTTCCATATTTTATTTTCCCTAGGCTTAGGCACTTTAAACATTTTATTCTGATATAAGAGCAAGAGTTACGGTCTATCTAAAAATTTCATGCAATATGGTTTCAATCAGGAAAAATTAAAAACTATTATATGTTTACCAATAAAAGAGTGTCCAATAACAGCCTCTCTGCATTCTCTGGGACGTGTCACTTGGCCATTAATTAGTGCTCATAAGATTAATGTAACTAAGATAGATTTAAGATTATTCCAACCCTCCTATTCTCTCCATTCTGATTTAATCAGTTAATATCCTTTCTGACTCTGGATGGCTTCATTTGAATTAACTATTTTTATGAATCCATTGTTCCATATATAAACTTGTATGTTTTACAATCATATAAAAAATTGAGTGCAGTAACCTAATGATTAAATTACGCACCCTTGACTTATTAAATTCTACCATAAATATTTTTTTACCACCTCTGGGCAGATGATTTATAATCTCATCTCTCTCTGTCTTTCTCTCTCTCTCTCTCTCTCTCTCTCTCTCTCTCTCTCTCTCTCTCTCTCTCTCTCTCTCTCTCTCTCCCATTGCTGGGAATCAAACTCAGGGGCTCATCCATGCTAAGAGGTGCCCTACCACTGAGCTCCAACTCCCAGCCCTTTTTGTTTTGAGACAGGGTCTCACTAAATTGCCCAGATTGGTTTTGAACTTTCAATACTCCTGCCTCAGCCTCTCAGAGTGCTGGGATTACAGGTGTGCACCACCACACCCATCTTGACTTTTTATTATTGCCATGGAAGTTTGCCCTTCCTGATTACTGTGTCCAGGGCACCACACCTAGTTCACCCTTGACAACAACCAGAAGGGGTGGTTGGGCTGGGGATTTAGCTCAGTGGTTCCGAAGCCTGCCTCGCAAGCACAAGAACCTGAGTTCAATCCTCGATACCAAAAAAAAAAAAGTTCATCAGAAGGGGTGGTCAGTCATCAGCTCCATCTTATGATGGGGAAACTGAGGCCCAGAGAGGACCAGTGACTTGTCCCTTCACTGTGGGCCAAGACTTGGTTCCTACTGCTGCACCCTGACATGGGTTCACCCTAGCCGAGTGCAGTGATGAACTCTGCTTCCTGTATGCCAACCCTCCCCATCAGGTTGAACCTCTGTCCCCGTGCACCCTCGGGGTTCCCCCACCTTGGCCCTCTCAGCTCTGCCCAGGGCCCTGAGGTCACCATTGGCACCATCACACTTTTGCTGAACTGAATTGAAACGCTCTCCCCAATTTACAGCTAGGAAAACTGAGGTAAGAGGCTCACACATTTCTCACAGATTACGGACACCAGGGCAGTGGAGGGTGGCAGCAAATTCATTCATTCATTCACTCATCATTCAACAAACACTCTGGGACATCCGCCCTCTGCCAGGCCCCTGGTGCTTCAGTGACCTCTGCCCTCCACACAAGTGCACAATGGGGTCCCCGTGCAGGCCACACCCACAGGCACAGCCACATCAGCACTCAGGGGACCCCGGAGTTAGGAGAGCGAGCTTTTCAGAGAGGGTGATCGAACATGGAGGAGGCGAGGGATGCCGCTGGGAGGCCAATTATCCAAGGCAGAAAGGGAAACCAAGTCACGCAGCCCCACTTAGCCAGGGCCCTTCAAGGCTTTGGAATCTGGTCCCTTCCTGGTCCCTGGGCAGGGACTTGGCTCCCCCACACACACCCAGGGTGCTGGGCAGCCTCTCCTCTCCTTGCACAGCTCAGGAGACAGATGGGACTGTGGAGGTGCTTGCAGAAGGCATCTCTAGGTGGGCACCACTTTTTCTACAGTGGCCCACACCTGCTCTGGCCTCGGGGGAGATTTGAAGTTCTCATCTAGGCTGTACTGCCCCTTCCTTTTTCTCCCTCTATTTCCCATTATGGGGATTTAACCACAGGGCATTTGCACTGACTATACCTTCAGCGCCGCCCAACTTTTTTTTTTTTTTTTTTTTTTTTTTGAGACAGGGTCTCACTATGTAGCTCAGGCTACCTTGAACTCACTCACTAGGCAGCCCAGGGTGGCCTTCAACGCTGGCGATTCTTCTGCCTCAACCTTCTGAGTGCTGGGATTACAGGTGTGCACCACCACACTGGGCCTCCTATTATTTATTTGGGAGACAGGGCCTCTCTAAACTGCCCAGGTTAAGCAGAAACTTGCGATCCTCCTGCCTCAGCCTCCCAGAGTTTGAGATTATGTCACCGGACTCTGCTTTTGAGCTTCTAACCCTCCCGGTGCTCTGGAACATCCCTGCAAGCAGACCACGGCCCAACGTGCTCTGTCACCCATCACAATCTGAGTGCCCATAGATGCTCACTGCCAAGGCACCCCGGAGGGCGCACGAACTCAGCGCGTTTTCCGCCCGCCCGCCTCCTTCCCCGAAGCGCCGCCGCCCGAGAACCCGGAGAACCCGGCTCCGCGCGCGCGTGCCCGCCCCCCTTTGGAGCGCAGGCCCCGCCCCCTTCCCCGCCCCCCGCGCCGTCCCCTTTTGTTCCCTCCCGGAGCCCGGGCGCTCGCTCCGCGGTAGGCTGCGCTCGGTGGCGCGGGGCGCTGGCGGCGCCGGGCCTCTCTCACGGGCGCCTCCCCTTCCCCCGGCCGCGGGGCGCGAGGCCGGGCGGGCAGCGCCGCGGGGGGGCGCATCATCCTCGGCCCAGGCCGGGCAACACGAGGGGCCCCGCGAGCCTGCGCCGAGGACCAGGTAGGCGCCGCCCGAGGGTCGCGCGGGCAACAAAGGACGCGGAGGCGCCGGGGGCGGGCGCGGCGTGGCCGGGGCGTAGGCCGAGGCGGGACGGTCTCCGCCACGGGTGGGCGTAGGCAGGAGCCGGCCGCCCTGCACCCCAACTTCGCCTCCGGGGCGCCTCCCTGGCTGCGGGGCCCCTCGGTGAAGCCCCGGCCCCCGCCCCCTCCCAAGGGCACTGCCCCCGGCTCTGACCTGGGGTCGCGGGCGGGCCACGTCCTCTACGAAATTTGGTTGCAGCGCGGCTGCAGGGGCGAGGGCGCCAGGCTGTCGCGGGCCGTGAGGCAGCAGATTTGTCCCCAGCCCCGCCTCGGTCCCCAGGGAGGGGCCGCGGCGATGCTGCCCGCGTGGACCCCGAGGCCTCGCCTGTGCCCGCCGTGCCCGTGGCACTGCCACGCAGGCCCGGCCCCACCCTGGGAAGGGCAGGCCAGGGGACCGCGGAGCAGCTGCACGTCCAGCTCGCGACCCCCAGCGTCCAGGTCCCGGAGCCCGCGCCGGGGCGAGGGGCGCCCCGCCCCGAGGCGGTGGGGTGGGGCCGGCCTGGGGCGGTGGGCAGAGGAGAACGGGATGCGTGGAGCGCCCGCCGTGCCGAGGCCTCCCCCTCACTCGCGGATGTAAATGATGACCCCTCCTTCATCGGCCGCGGGGTCACCAGGCCTGGCACTGCCAGGGGCCGCCAGGTCCACAGAACCGGATCGCGGGGTGCCCAGAAGGACCCAGCCCAGAGGCCCTGGCCAGCGCGAGGGTGGGGATCAGGACGGCCCCCCACGAGCCTGGCCAGAAGCTTGAGGCCAGCGTGTACGTGGGGTCCTGGCTGAGGACACAGGTGTGCAAAGGCTTGGAGTCGGGAGGCAGCGGGCGCATGGGTGACTGGGTGCGGGGTTCAAGGCCAGGGGACCCCGTAGAGGGAGGGGCGGGCTGCCCGTCCGGTCCGTGTATGGGAGACGCTCACAAACACGGGATGCCAGCCCGGGAATGATGTTGAGGTGCAGCTTCAGCTGCAGGGATGGAGATGAGGAGCCCCAGAGGCAGGGAAACCAGGCAGGAGGGCCCCGAGAGCAGGACTCAGTGCCTGCCGGCAGGCAGGGATAATCTGCAGCCCGACCCCACACTCCTACTGGGGAGACCCCTCAGTGGGCGCTCTGCCTCCCCAGCTCTGAGGGGGTTCTGAGTTGCGATGCTTGTGCCTGACGTCCTGGCTTCAAATTCCTGCTCCACCACTCTTAGCTGTGTGGCTTTGGCCAAAATGCTGCACCTCTCTGCCTTGATTTCCCCTTCTGTAAGAGAAGCTGCACCCCGTGACAGCGCGCTTGTTAGTGCCGCTGCAGCTGCTGCCTGCCGAGGCCCCCACAGCTCCCCTTGTCCTGGCTCCTGCCTTTGGGTCCCCAGCCCCTCCGGCCACCTGTCCCCTTCTGCCTCTGTCGGCCTGAAGAACTTCCGCCCTGGCGCCTGTGAGGTGCTCCCCCTGCCATCCTCTGACACCTCCACCCTATGTGCGCACGTTCAAAGTCCAGTTGCTGCCTTCCCACGTGGCTCTGCGCGGGCACGCTCACACACACACACACACACACGCACGCACGCGTGCGCGCGCCTCGCAAGGCCACTGGTGAGCCTGGTTTGCAGACCTGGCTCGGGACACGGGTGGAGGCGCCTGCGACGCCTGTCTTTGGGGCTACCTGGGGCCAGGAACCTCCTCCAGTCAGGCCGCCTGGTCCTGCCGAGCTGCCAGGCAGCCCCTCCTCCGCCGCTTCGTCTCTGGCCACGGTTTCATTTTTCCCACCGCATCTGTACTGCCTCTGCCTGTCTTTGCCTGGCTTCTGAGCGTGGTCCCCAGTGATAAGTCCATGGGGCTCCAGCAATGTCCCCTTCAGTCTCGGGGTGCCAGCCTGGGCGGCAGCTCACCCCCTGTGCTCTGGGGAGCAGGTCCTGTGGGCTGGGCACAGCTGGTGGGGGGGGGCAGTACGCTGCATTTTGGAGAGTGGGGGCTTGGGTGAGGAGCCAGAATGGAGTGAGGATCGCTGTCCACAGTTAAGCTCGCTCAGGTGTGGGGCTCCACCCTGGGAGCCTGACTTTTGGGGTGCTGTCTGGCTGTTGAGGGGAGGTGGGTGGCCTGATCCGCCCTGAGGGGGCTCCCTCCAGTGCCTGGGGCCTGGGGTCAGGTTGCCACCTTGGAAACGCCAACCTGTCCTGTCCCCAGGAAGTGCCGAGATCCTAATGGCCGATTCCCTGCTTCTGTGAATGGGGTGCAATCCAGGGCCCAGCTGCCCTGTCTGGGGCCGGCTTTCTCAGGGATCTCTTGCCCCATGGCAGGACATACACCTTCCCTCCAGCTGAGGCCTGAGGGACACCCGACCTAGCCTGACTCCCCTCCTCCCAGCTCAGATTCCAGGTGGAGTGCAGCTCAAACTGAATGGGCAGATGCCAGTCTAGTCCCTCCCCTTTCCTCTTCTTTTCTTCTGTTCCGTCCTCTCCTTCTGTTTCCTGCTTCCTCATCTTTCTTTGTTTGTTTTGTTTGTTTTGTTTTGGGGTTTTTTTTGTTTTTTTGGTACCCGGGATCAAACTCGGGTCCTTGCACTTGCACAGCAGGTGGCGAAACCACTGAGCTGAATCCCCGTCATCCTCATCTTTCTTTACTGGGGATTGAGCCCAGGGTCTTCGCACTGAGCTACAACCCAGCTCTTTTTACTTTGAGACAGGGTTTTCCCAAGTTGGTTGTGAGGATGCCAGGTGAAGTGGTTCAGGGCACACACTTTGTGGTGGCCAAAGGTCCTGGGTTCAAGTCCTGCCTGTGCTCTTGGTTCGTTGTGTAACCCCAGACAAGTGCCTTAGTGGCTGTTGTTAAAGTAGGGGCCACAATAACACCTCCTTTCTAGGGCGGCTGTGAAGATTAGATGAGTTAATGCTTATTACTGAGCCTGAACCCTCAATTCCATGTACACCCATGCAGACTCTGGGTCCCTGTGGTGAAGGAGCAAGCACTGGCCTGTGACCTCCCACTGGGCATCACTCAGAGCAGAGAATGGCATGGACGTTGGTCGCTGCTCCTGAGGTCACCCAGCTCTGGGTGGGACGTGGGTGCTCGGCAGGTTCCAGAGGAAGTTTGTGTTTTTGTTTTTGGTAGTACTGGGGATGGAACCCTGGGAGTGCTGAGCTACATCCCAGGCCTTTTTCTTTTTATCTCAAGACTGAGTCTTGCCCAGTTGTCCAGGCTGGCCTTGAACTTGTGATCCTCCTACCTCAGCCTCCCAGAGTGCTGGGATCGCAGGCATGTGCCACCATGCTGGGCTGTGGATCTCGGAGCCGTATTGTTCTGCCGTGCTCATTTAGACCCGCTGCCCCCCAGAAATGGTGTGTGTGTGACTGTGTTAGTTTCCCATCTCGGCCATAACAAATCGCCACACTCTCGCGGCTGAAAACACCTGTGTCTCACAGTTCTGCAGCTCAGAAGTCGGACACGGATCTCACCAGGCTGAAATCCAGGTTAGCAGGGCCGTGCTGCCCTTGGAAACTCTGGGGAAAACCTGTCCCCGCCTTTTCCCGACTGAGTGGCCACCACCTTCCTCCACTCCAGCCCATTCCGCCACCCCAGAGCCAGCAGTGTTGGATGAAGTCGCTCACTAACCTGGGTCCCTCAGCCTCCCTCTTCCCTTTAAGGACCCCAGTACTGCACTGGGCTCACCCAGGGACCCAGGATCATCATTCCTTCTCGGAGTCAACTGATTGGCAATTTGATCTCTCACCTCCCTTCACCATGTGGAAATGCAGACAATCCCAATAGGCTGACATGGCTCACCTGGGTTGAAGTTTTTCAACTTCACGATATTTGGTTGCTTGTCTAATTCTGACCAACCACATGTGTGGCTGGGTCAGGAGGAGAACTGTATTAGTCACTTTCCTGTCCCTGGGACACAATAAGGACACCCACACTTGGAAGTAGCAGAGGTTTTTTTGCTCATAGTTCGGGGGATTCAGTCCCTGGTCAGCTGGCTCCAAGGCAGGAAGGGCCTGGAGGGCAGACAGCTGCTCACTGCCTGGTGGCCAGGAAGCAGCGAGAGAAGGGAGGAGCCTGGAGGGAGAGGCACCTTCCAGGCCACGCCCCCAGGCCCACCTCCAGCCAGGCCCCGCCTCCTAACAGCCCCTGAACCAATCGATGGTCGATTCCATTGATGAGCACAGCGCCCCATGATCCAACCTCCTTCCAGAAGCCTCGCCCTGAACACAAGAGGCTTGGGGGCATCGAGGTGTAAAGCATAACAAGCAGCCAGCGGTGCCCACCTTCCTCCTGCCAGCCTGGCCTGGGCATGATGGGGCATCGCCCAGGAAGTCGGAGGTGAAGGGGGCTGTGGTGAAAGCCGGTGTCTTCCCGTGTCCTGCCCTGTCCCTGGGTGGCCTTAGGGACCCAAGCCAACAGAGCTGGGCCCAGCATCATGGGCCAGTGACCTGCAGGCCCAATATCCAGTTGCTGAGGCTGTAGGTGGCCACTAGCTGGGGCCAGGCTCTGGGGCCTGTCTGGGCCTGGTTCTGCGAACGGCAGCCCCATGAGTTTGCGTGTGCGTGTGCGTGTGTGTGTGTGTGTGTGGCTGTGTCTGCCATCACCCTGCACTGTTGGCAGGGCCGAGAAGATGCTTCCTTTACAATGGGAAACTTCATCCCAGTATTAAGGGAGGCTGAGGCAGGAGGATTGCAAGTTTGAGCCAAACTTGAGCAATTTAGTGAGACCCTATCCTGTCTCCAAATAAAAAACAAAAAGGGCTGGGGACGTACGTTCGTGTGAAGGCCCTGGGTTCCATCCCCAGTACTGCAAAGAAAACAAACAGAAATAAACTTTGGGCAACTTCAGGCCCCCTTCAGGCACAGTGTGGGTGGTGAGCATAATGGGGCAGAGCCTCGGCTTCCGCACTGCCTTCCCTGCTCAGCCGTGTGCACCGCAGCTCCCCTGCGGGCCCAGCTGACCCTGCTGTCTGTGTGGCCACCAGGCCCCTGGTGCTGTCAGGGTGACCGGGACCTCAACAGGGCCAAGCCCACCCCATTCATCTCGACTCCCTGTGCCCCTGCTGCTGGGCCTGCAGAGCCCCGGGCTCCAGCTTCCTGCTGAGCCCTGGTGACTGGGGGACTGGGTGACTGGGGGAGCAGAGGGCGGGGTGGGGGCCAGGCCCCAGGCAGGCGGGCACCATCTCCCGCTCTCGCTGGCCTGGGGGCAGCTTGTGGAGACACCTGAGGGGCTGGCCCAGCCCTGCCCTCTGCTTGGCCTGGTGCAGGGGACATGGGGACATTCGAGCCACTGCTGTGACCTAAGTCCAGCTGCTCAAGTTCCCAAGTCTCAGTCTGCAGAATGACCCTCCTTCCAGCTGGGGGGCTGGGGCAGGTCACCCTGTGGGGCGAGGGGTGGGTGGTGTTGGGGTGCCTGGTGAGGCAGGTCGGGGAGCCCACATCTGACCCTCAAAAGGGAGCCAGGGGCGCCTGGCCTGGGGGTCAGCATCTGTGAGGTCCGCTCTGGGGCTTGCCCCCCACTCCTGTGGGAGCAGAAGGCCATTTTCTCTCCTCTGTCTTTTTCTTTTTCTTTCTTTTTGAGACAGGGTCTCACTATGTAGTTCAGGTTGGTCTTGAACTCACTATGTAGTCCAGGCTGGCCTCCAACTTTCATTGGCAATTCTCCTGCCTCAGCCTCTCAAGTGTTAGGATTGTAGATGTGTGCCACCATGCCTGGCTAATTTACTTTTCATTTAAAAACAATGAAAGCATTTTAAGTACTCCAAAGAAGGCGCAGACGAGACATACTGAGTGCCCATGGAAATACCCCACGGGGTGGCCACAAACCTTCAAACACAAAGGCAACCCCAGTTACTCCACCCATCCCAGTCCACTGCAACCCCAAACCCAGGATGCTGCAGTGCTGTCCCTGCTGGGGACCAGTGGAGTCTCCTATCCACACTATGGCCCAGCTGCAGCCCCACCCTTCACTGTCAGGCTGCCCAGCTCCGGGCCTAGCCTCCTCTGTGTCCAAGGGACACTAGTCTGTCCTGTGCTCCACCCTACTGTGGGTTTCTGCCCACATCTCTGCCCCATCCAGCCCGCTACCCCTTGTCCCCATGGCCCCGCCCAGAGTCTGGCTGCACGTGTCCCATCTGGTCCCTTCTGGTCCCGGGCGCCCACCCCCATTCCAGCCTGTGCCTCCCCCGGCTCCCCGTCCCTGGGTGGCCCCCTCCGGGCCCCGTGTGGTGTTGCAAGGTCTGTGCTTCAGGGTGCGGCCATTGGGCCGGGCCTGCACCCCAATTGCTGGGACGTCCATGGCCAGCTCAGGAGCTGGGAGGCGGCTGGAGAGCCGGTCTTAGTGGACGGCAGCTGCATCCCTGCCAAGGCAACTGCCTCCTGGTGCGGCCCGATTCCCTGTGGCCGCCTCCCTCCCCTGGGTGAGCACTGGCCTGACATGGAGATGGGCTTCACTGCCCTGTTTGGCACCTGCCCTGGAGACAGGGCTGCCCACTGGTGGGGCATCTCGGGCCTCAAGTGCCCGCCGCCCCCGGCAGCTGAAATGGAACCTGAAAAGCAGCCGGGTCCACCTGCGGGAAATGGCAGCGGAGGAGACACAAAGGGGACCTGTTGGTGTAAAGGGTGCCCAGCCGCGCCCAGCTGGGTCCCCAGAGGGTGATGGTGCCCGGCCCTAGGGTGCCCCTGGGTGCCTTCTGTCCTCAGTCACCAGTGCCCCATGAGACAGCCGTACCTGCATCCCATCTCAGAGGGGTGAACCCGTGTTCCTGCTGACCCCAGCTGTCACCTCTGGTCCAGTGTCCCCCAGCCTCAAGTAATCTGGGTTTGGATCTTGGGTTGAATGAGACACAGCACTATTCCCTCTCTGTCCAGCATCAGATACAGTGTGGCCTGAAGCCAAGCTGTCCCCATGTCCCTGCTTTTCCCAAGCCCCCTCCTTCCTCTGTCCCACGGGTGCGGCTGAGTCACAGAGGGGCCACTGTCTCCTCCCCTCCTGTCACCATTCTTCTTGCCCCTTGTCCCTTCTGGGGCTGCTGGGCCTGATGTCGCCGCCCCCTCCCCGTTCCTTCCCATCCCCCAGCTGGAGTGGCCGGGCCTGGCTGAATGGCGCCTTGGTTCTCCTCCTGCCAGCTCTCTGCCGGCCTTTGTCAGTCATGGCAAGTGGGCAGCGTCCCCAGAGCCCAGGGTCTCACAAATGTTATTCCAGGCCCGGGCTCGGGGGCCACCCTGGGCGGTTCTGGTGCAGCCACTCTTTCTGCATTTCCAGCGTCTCCTTGTGAGACAGCCGCTACCTCTCAGGGGCCTGTGAGGACCAGGAGGCCATGTTACTGCAAAGCCCAGCATCCAGCCGTAGCCCCAGCATGCTGGGAGGCTGAGGCAGGAGGATCACAAGTTCCTGTCTTAAAAAATTAAAAGGGCTGGGGGTGTAGCTCAGTGCAAAGCCTCTAGGTTTAACCTCCAGTACCGAAAGAGAGAGTGAGATGTGAGAAAATGAAAGAAAGAAGGGAGGAAGGAAGAAAGGAAGGAAGCCTGGTAGACTGGGCACGGTGGCACACACCTGTAATCCCAGGACTCGGGAAGCTGAGGCAGGAGGATTGCCACAAGTTCAAGGCCAGCCTGGGCTACACAGCAAGACCCTGTCTCAAAAAAGCAAAAAGGAAAAAAAAGAAAAGTGGGCTGGGGATTTAGCTCAGTGGTACCATGTCTGCCTTGTAAGTGCAAAGTCCTGAGTTCAATTCTCAGTACCAAAAAAAAGAAAGAAAAGGTCTGGCATAATTGGGCTCATGGGGGTCCAGGAGGGCACCGGTGGAAGTGTCCCTGGGGGTTTGTGGCCCCCAGATCTTTGCCCCTTGTACTGCTGCAGGCCTTCCCTCCTGGGGATTTCCGAATCACAGGTGCCAGGCCAGGACGTGGCCCCATTTGAGGGTCCCTGAGCTCCCAGGAGGCAGGATGCAGAAAGGGCAGGACAGGAGCCCCATCTGTGGCTCAGCATGTGTCCCACAGTCCCTGCAGGTCCTGGGAGGCACGGTGGTCACCAGGTGGCCTGAAAGGAGGTGGCAGAGAGGCAGGAGCACCTGGAAGGTAGAAGTGTCTGGTTGGGGTGACGTCTAGGGTCAGCAGGGACACAGTTGCCAGGCCTGGGCCCTGCTTTGGGGCACCTGGCTAGAGGGCCCCACCACCACCACCAGGCCCATGTTTGTGGCTGCTCAGTGCCTCGGTTTCCCTACACCAGGGATGGGAAGACGATGGTCCCAGCCCCATAGGGCCCCACAGCTCAGACTGTCAGCATGGGGTGTCCCGTCCCACTGGACGTGATGCACCTCACGAAGATGTCTGTCATTTGCCTGCAGGTGCGTGAGGATGGCCGAGAGAATGTGACCTTCGCCCGCCTGTCTGTGTTCCACCAACACCACCATGCAGAAGCCCAGCGGCCTGAAGCCCCCAGGCCGAGGGGGCAAACACTCTAGCCCCATGGGCAGGACATCCACTGGGTCGGCCTCAGGCTCCACCATAGCGGGGGCCACCAGCTCCAAGGAAGGTGCGTGGGGATGGAGTGGGGGAGGAGGGTACCATCCTGCTCAGAGATGAGGAAGGATGCTCCAGAGGGGTCAGCACCTTGCTCACGGTCACTCGGCCACCAAAGCCCAGCCAGCATGCAAGCGCCGCCTCCCATCCTCTCCTGCCCACCAGGGTCCGGTGTTGTATGATCGGGGCCAGCCCTGTCTTCCCATCAGCCTCTGTGGCTGCCCAGCCTGGCCCTTTGCCTCTGTCTTCCGGGGGAGGGGGCAGCAGGTGCCTGCAGGCAGGAGCAGCAGTGGCAGGAGGTGAAGGCAACCACTCCACTGCCCTCCCTGATGGTAAACGTAAGCCACCGGTGAATCTTCGAGGTCCCACTCCTTAGGGACAGTGAGGTCATCCCTTAGTGTCTGTGGGAATGGGTTCAGGACCCCCCCCCCAAGAACCCCAAGCTCTCTAAACCAGCTCTGCCTGACTTGCAGTACCTGCTACAATGTAAGCGCTGTGCAAATACTTGTTAAATTGTATCTTCAGTGAATAATGACAAGAGGAAAGTCTGGATAGAGCAGTACAGATGCAGCTGTTTTTAGTCTTTATTTATTTGTTTGTTTATTGGTGATACTGGGGATTGAACCCAGGGTCTTTACACTGAGCTACATCCCCAGCATTTAAAAAAAAAATTTGTTCCATGTTTGTAGTACATATGATTACTTTCTGGGGAGTTGATACATGTACTTTTTTTGGATGGGGTCTCACTAAGATGCCCAGGCTGGGCTCGAACTTCTGATCCTCCTCCCTCAGCCTCCTAGAGTGTGCGTGGGAACTATAGTATGTGCCATACCTTGTCTGGCTCAGATGTATGTCCCCCCCCCCCGTCCCAGGATATTTTCCATCTGCCATTGGTTGATTAAATCGTCAGATACGGAACCCGCTGATACACAGGGCCAACTTCATTATGATCTTGGTATACTTTCCCCCACTTCTGCAGCATAAATAGTGTGAAAGCTTGTTTTGCCTTTTAATGAATATGATCAGATATATTTTTTTGTGTCATGAGAAACTTATTGTGCCTATCGAAACTTACTGTACTGTTTGGCTGTGAGATACTCTGTTCATTGAACAATTTTTTTTAACTTTTTGTTTGTTGGTTTTTTGGTTTTTTGAGGCAGGGTCTCCCCTTGTAGTTCATGATGGCCCTGAACTCACTGTGTAGTCACAGCGAGCCTCCTGTTTTAGCTTCCTGAGTGCTGGGATTATAGGTGTGCACCACCACACCCAGTTACCTTTTTCTAACTTTTGAAACTTGGCATTAGTCCATGTTTGCAGTTTGCAGTGACTGCATCCCTCGTGGGGAGGGGTACAGGTATGAACACATCTTCATTCTTTCCCTGCCGCCCCCCCCCCCCCCCCGTCTCTCCATCCCCTTCCCACGGTCCAAGGTCCGTGTCCCCATCGTTGGTGGTCAGTTAGAACTCCAGGGTCTGCTTCGTGATGCGCTCTGGCCATGGGCCTCTGCTCAAACAGCTCCGGTCCCAGTCCTCCTGGGGTTCCCTGACGGGGGGAGAAGGCTAGGTGTCCCAAGAGCCTGTCGCTGGGGCCTGACCAGGGCTTGGAGGTCGCCAATGGCCTTCATCGGGAAGGGGATGGACACAGGAGCTGAGTCCAGGGTGGAGAGGGAGGTGTTCTGGGCAGCGGGCACAGCATGTGCCAAGGCCCAGTGGCACGGGCATGGTGAACAGGAGGGCAGGACAGTGAGTGAGGCTGGGAGGGCTGACAGCACTGCCGCAGGTGATGGCCATCACTGCAGGCCACCACGGGGCGTTGGAGGGGGCTGCAGAGGGGAGCTGGGAGCGCTGTGGTGGGGAGGCCCCCCAGAGGCAGAGTGGGCTGAGCTGTGGCCCTTTCCTCCTCTCCCCATCCTGAGAGGCCTGGACTCTGGCCTTGACCTCACACCCTGCCCTTCCTGTCCAGAGAGCTACTCTGCCAGCGATGTTGCTGGTGGGATCCAGGAGTTACGGATGGGCCCCTGGGGCACCAGGTGCAGTAAAGGCTCATTTCTGGGCTGGGAGCAGCTCAGCATAGAGCACAGGCTCAGCGTGGGAAAGGCCCCGGGGTCTATCCCCAGCACCAAAAAAACCCCAATGGATGAATTTCTTTGCTTTCACCCACCCATAATCTCCTTCCTTGTTCTTTTTCTTTACTTCTTTTTTTGTACCGGGGATGGAACTCAGGACCTTGCGCTTGCCAGGCAGGCATGGTGCCATGGAGTTACATCCCTGTGATATTTTTTTTTTTTTTGTCTTTTTTTGTTTGTTTGGGACTGGGGATTGAACCCAGGGCTCCCACACCAAGCTATGTCTCCAGCCCTTTTTTTTTGGTACCAGAGATCGAACTCGGGACCTTGTGCTTGCGCAGCAGGTGGTGAAACCATTGAGCTAAATCCCCGGCCCTCCACCCCTTTTTAAAACGTTGTTATCCTGAGCCTGCCTGGCAAGCACAAGGTCCTGAGTTCGATTCCCTGTATCGGAGAAAAAATGTTATTATCACAGTCTCCATAAGTTATTCAGTTGTCCAGGCTGGGCGTGAGCTTGTCCCCTGCCTCAGCCTCCCTGAGTGCTGGGATTCCTGGGTGCACCACTGCCCGGGCAAGTATTGATTTGAACCAGCTGTTAGGGTCGGTCTGGTCTCCCATCCTGTGTGTCCATGTGTTACTGTGTCCTGTGGGCAGTGCTGCTGTGTTGTGCCCGTGTGGTGTTGGATATCACTGAGTGGCTGATGCAACAGTCCCTGGAGGGGCCACATGGGGACTGTGCAGTAGTCACATAAGCTGGGTGGTCTGAGGCCAGGGGGCCGGGAGCTGGGTGCTGACTGCCCAGCCCAGCACGCAGAGAGGCAGTGTCGAAGGAGTCACCCCTACATGCTGGCATGGGGACAGCGGTGGCAAAGGCTGCCCTGGGCTCGGTGCCCTGCCTCCCCCCTCCCTCCCATGGCCCCCTCCTCAGGTCAGTGCCAGACCCCAGGCTGGGGGCCAGACCCTGGCAGAGGGAGGGGTGATGAGGCTGCCTTTGTCCTGGTCCTGAGTGACCAGAGCCCTGGGGGAGGGGCAGGTGGCAGTGCCAGGATGCAGGCCCCTGCCATTGTCCCCAGACTCCCTCGCTCACCATGGACCTGGCCGTCTGCTCTCTGGAGCTCAGGGGCACCCACACTGCCCAAGGCTGGGCCCATGTAGGGCACTGGAGCAATGTGGGCTGGGTCCGGGGCCCCGGGGGCTGTTGGGGACACGGGGGCCCTGTGTGCACTGGCATCTGCCCTGGGAAGTAGCACGGTGGCTGCCTCCCAAAGCATGAGCTCAGCCCTGGCCACAGGGGCTGGCAGGGACCGGGCTGGCTGGATGCCCCCGCCTCCTGCCATGGAGGGGGTGCCAGGCCCAGAGCCTGGACTCCCAGGATTGTGCAGGCCTGGGAGGATTTTGTTGGTCATTTTTTCAAGGTACTGAGCGTGAAACTCAGGGGGCTTTGCACTGAGCTACAGCCTAGTCTTTTTAATTTTGTAAAATAATTTTTTTTTAGTACCAGGGATCAAACTTGGGACCTTGCGCTTGTGAGGCAGGCACCGGAATCACTGAGCTAAATCCCCAGCCCCTAATTTTATAAAATTTTGAGACAGGGTCCTACCAAGTTGCCCAGGACTTGGGCTTGGTGATCCTCCTGCCTCAGCCTCATGGAGTGCTGGGATTACAGGCAAGCACCCCCCATCCCAGCTTGGAGCTTCATTGTGAGTGATTTGTCTGGGATTAGGTGTTTTCTTCCCCAGTGTTGGCTTCCAAGGTCACCTGCATCCCTTCAAGGCCAGCCCAGCCCTCGCCTCTCTGACCACATCCTAAACTTTTTCCAGATGGCAGGAGGCAGATGGCAGGAGGCGGCTGGAAGCTCCTGGGGCCGCATGGTAGGTGGGGGTAGGGCCGCCTCCTGATTCTCCTGACGTTGTGACGATATTGATCTGATGGGGGTGGCGGAGGCCAGCGCTGCCTGCCCAGTGGCCCAGCCGGGCTTCTCCATGGGTGGCCGGCTCTGCTCTCTCCAGGGTGAGATCCCCGCCCCATTGCTGTCCCCTGGTCCCCAGTGCAGGGAGGGTCTGGGTGCATTGGTAGCGTCACTGGGGGCGTGGCTGAGCAGGGTGGCCTGGGGGGGCACTTGGTCCCCCAGGTAAGGGGATTCCCTGGAGGGCTGCTCTGGAGACCCCGTGTCCTTTCCTCTGTGACCTCCAAATATTTCTGGGGAGAGGAGGGGCTCAGGCAGAAGGGTGCTTGGTGTTTGGGGGACATTTATGTCCCTTGGGCCACCAGACAGGGGAAGCCAATGTGGATGAAGAGGGGAGTGGGTGTGGGGGGCAGACTTGTACCCTGAAACCTGCATGAAGGCCTCTGGAGGTGGCTGCAGGATGCAGGAGGGAGGGCGGGGCCTCCTAATTGCCTGGGACAGCCCTGCTTCCTGCTGCGGGCTCTGTCCAGTGTGGAGAGACTTCTCACCGGGTGTGGTGGCCCATGACTGTCACTCTGGGAGGCTGAGGCAGGAGGGTTGCAAGTTCAACCCAAGCCTGGGCCACTTAGTGACTTAAGGACATCCTGTGTAAAATTTTTAAAAATGGCTGGAGATGCAGCTGAGCACAGAGCTTCTGATTCAGTCCCCTGTTCCAGAGTGTTCCTCGCTCTGCCGTAGGAGGAATCCCAAACTCACAGTGCTCATTAGCATATCAAAGGCTCTGAAAAGTCCTGCAGGGAAAAGGCTTTACCTTTGGTCCAGGTGCTGCTTCCTATTCTTCTTTGAACTGATAGGCTGAATTATCTTTTTCATAATAACCAGTAATGCCCTGTGGGACTGTGTTCTATGGAGCATTTAGGACACCTCCCCTCGGCCCTGGGGCGAGGCACTGAGCTTGTCCTGGTTGCCCTGGATCCAGGAAAGACCCCTCCTGGTTTTTCCGAGCAGAGTCCCTCCCTGGTCCGCTGTCTCCAGTCCCCCAAGCTGGCATCCAGGCTGTCTTGGGGACTTGGGGACGCTCTTAAACCCTGCTTTCTTGCCAGTAGCACTGGCTTTCCCTGGTGACCTGAAAAAAATATTTTCACAGGCTGTCACGGAGTCTGAGTGACTCGTCCACCATGGTGTGTGCAACTACTTGGGATTTCAGGCCACTTAGATTACTTTCTGAATCATCTCCTTGGGAAATTGGCCAAAGATTACATTCCCGTGGTTTTACTTTACTTGATTGGCTCATTGATCAATTGATTGGTTTTTTTAAAATTGATTGATTTCTTTGCGGGACTATAGATTGAACCTAGGGCCTTTGCACTGAGCTACATCCCCAGCTCTTTTTTTTTTTTTTTTTTTGTATGGGGGATCGAACTCGCATCCTTGCACTTGTGCAGCAGGCAGTGAAACCACTGAGCTAAATCCCCGGTCCAATCTGTTTCATTACTTTTTTTTTTTTTTTGCTAACGGGGATCAAACTCAGGACCTTTCGTTGCAGGCTCTGGAACCACTGAGCTAAATCCCCAGCCCCTCTCAGTTCTTTTTTATTCCCAGGCTCTCACTGAGTTGCCAAGTGGATCCCTCCTGCCTCAGCCTTCTGAGTAGCTGGGATTCTAGCCAAGCGTCACCACACTTGGCCGAGAAAGGGATTCTTAGCCTTCTGTGGAGAGGGACCAGGGAGGCACCGAGGAGGGCAGGAGAAAGAGGAGGTGAGGGCTGAGGGGCAGGTGGGACCCACAGCCGGGACCCTTTGTGGCTCGCCGGGGGGGGGGGGTGAGCAGAGTCCAAGCCCGCAGGCAGCACCACCCTCCGGTCTCGCTGGTGTGCTGGGTGCTGGAGGTGGAGCCTGCTGAGGAGGAGGCAGCTTAAGTGACCGCTCTCTGGAGGAGTGAAGCTGCCGGGAAGCCCGGCGTGGCGGTGCACACCTGTACCCCCAGCCTGGTCCCTGTGTGCTGCCCCCCCAGCCCTTGTGGGGCCCTTGCTGGCATCTCCTGTGTCCCCCTTGGTGACTGGGGCCCCTGCTGGCCGAGTTCTGGAGCGATGGCAAAGCCCTGTCCCCGTGGGCCCATGTCCTGCGGGTGGCGGTGGTGGGGAGACCCCCACCGCCCCCCGCTGTGGGATGAAGCCGCCAGCTGCTGCTGCTCCTCACAGCATCCTCTAGCCAGCCTTTCTGTCCAAGTTCCGCTTTGAACTGGGAGCTTCATTCTGTCTGCAGCCCTGCTGTCTGGGGAGGACCAGCTGCTCGCAGGGTTCGAGTCTGTCGCTGGGCCCAGCTGGGCCAGGTCTCCGCTCTGACACCAAGGTCCCCGGGAGGGGTGGGGATGCAGAGACTGAGCCCCAGCTGTTTCTGACTGGGCCCTTTGTGGTCCCATAGGGAGACCGAGGCCCCTCGCTATGATGTTGCAGGTGACCCCAGGAGGATGGGGACCCTCGGCAGCTGGGGGATTTGATGAGGGCATGGTCCTGGGAGGCTGGGACCCCAGTAAAGAGGCAAAATTAGCAAAACCAACTACAGCTGGTGCCACAGGCTTGTGACCTGGATTTTAGCAGCTGTTGAAACAGCTGGTCCATGGGCCCAGGACCCCAGCAAGGGCAGGCAGCGGGAGAGATTACCTGTGGGTCCCCCGGCCTGCCAGGACAGCTGGGCATGGGACAGCTGGGCAGCAGCTTCAGCTGAGAATAGCTGTGCTGGTCCCCGTGCCTGGAGCCCTGCTCCGTGCTGAGGGCAGAGGGGATGGCAGTTGCTGGTGCTCTGGAGCCCTGGGGACCGCCCCCAGCCTGGGGAACCTCGGGCCAGCTTCTGACCCTGACTCCGGATCTGCACACGAGAGGATAAAGTATGAGAAAGGCCCAGGCCGCGGGGGTACGTTCCCAGCACTGCACAGAGGCAGCTGCTATTGGAAGCACAGCAGCCCTCAGTTGTGTGATGGGGATTTGTAGCCGCTCCCTGTTGTCCTAAGGCAGGGCCAGCTGAGCTGGCAGGAGTGAGTGTGCGTACGTGTGTGTTGAGAGCATGTGTGTGACCCCCTGATTTCAGTGAGGGGATCAGCGATTTGTCCAGGGTCACCAGAACCAGAAGCCCGACGGCCTCCTTCAGACTTTGTCTATTTTACCATTCCTTCCAGATCCCTTAGTTTGAGGGCCAGTTTCTCATCAGAACCATGGTACTAGTTTATTGTCCACTGGGATGGGCCAGGCACTGTGCCCAGTGCACCTGTATCTGCCTTCCCAGGACAGCTGTGTGCCAGAGGCACTGATAGGGAAACTGAGGCACTGGGCTGTTAAGTAACTGTCAAAATGTGCCTGCAGCGAGGAGAGGTGCAGCTGGGGGGACAGCAGGGTCTCTGCTTGCTCAGCTGCTGGGACCCCTGTCTTCTAGGGCCTCAGGGGTGGGAGAGAAGCCTCGAGGGCCACTCCAGGTCCCTCTCTGACCGATACAAGGTGTCCTTATGCAGGAAGGACCCCAGGTTAGACTGTCCCCTGCTGTGGGGAGCCATAGGCTTGCTTTTGGGAAGCAGGTTCTGTCAGGGAGTCCAAGACGTGGGGTGACTATAGCTTGGGCTTGAGGTGCAGGAGAGAAAGTGCCTCCCTGAAGCCTTGCCCTTGGCCACAGCCCGGCTCTGCTGCTCCCCGTGTGGAGCCAGGCAAAGCACCTGGTCTCTGAGAACCTTGGTTTCCTCGCCTGTGAAACAGGGCAGCAGAGGGTCCATGAGCTCCTCCAAGCAACACACAAACAGCACAGGCCCTGAGTTCGTGGCCTGGAGTCCTGAGGTTGTTCAGGTTTGTGGTCCTAAGTGGGAGGCAGCCCTGACTCCATGGGGGCCTCCGTCCTGGCTGCCCCCCCGGGTGCAGGGCCCCCCACAGCTCTGGCTTTGAGAGCTGGCCCTGGCCTTGCAGAGTGGCCTGGTGGAGTCCCTGAGAGAGCACCCTGCTGGGCCTGGGTCCCATGGTCCCTCCAGCAGCCCCTGGAAAGGACCAGAAACTGCACTGTGAGGGGACCTGGTGCACTCTGTCCCTGCCAGCATGTCACAGGCCTGATGCCCTCTGCAATGGAGGATTATCTGCCACATGTTATCCCTGCAGGAAGTGGGGATGGCAGGGTGGGGACAGAGAGGTGGTACCCGAGTAGCACCGAGTACAGTTGGGGACCAGACACCCAAGGGACACGGTGGGCCCAAGCTCTGCTGTGTTGGTCCAAGTGACCTTGAGTGAGCTGCTTCCAGTCCTGCAGCTGCAGCTCTCTGGAGCCCGGGCCTGGGCAGCAGCCCCCTTAGGAGACCCTTGCCTCTTGGAGCCTTGGGCTTATTCTTGCTATGGGGGGGCAGTCAGAGGACCTCCTCAGGCCAGTGCTGGCTCCCACTGCTCCTGGGGGGAGTCGAGGATTCCTCCTGACCCTTCCTCCCCAGACGTCCCTAGCTGTGTTCTCTCCCGGTAACAGGAACAGGCAGAGGGCCTCAGGGTCCTGGGGTCTCTGTGGGCGAGGACTGGGGCACTGAGACCCCTCCTCACATCTGGGTCCCGCCCAGGGGCCCTGGGTGGTCTTGGGTGAGCAGCTGAGGTCCTGAACCTCCCAGGAGGGAAAGGTGGTGGCTGGTTATCCTCAGGAACGGGTTTCCACCAGCCCTGGGGTTGTTCGTGTGCAACAGAGAGTTGAACCCAGGACCTTTGCACTAAGCTGCATCCCCAGCCTTTTTTTTTCATTTTGAGTCAGGATCTCCCTGAGCTGCCCAGGCTGGGCTTCCACTCCGTCTCAGCCTCTGAGATTGCTGGACGACAGGCGTGCGCTGCCTTGCCGGCCCTGCCCTGTGACCTTGAGACCCTGGCTCCGTGAGGAAGCCGTTCTGAGCTGGGACTTGCGAGGGGTTGGCCGAGTAAGGGGAGCCCGGGGCGCCCAGGGTCCAGGGGCAGGGAGGCCTCTCCCGGGGCCCCTGCCAGGCTCCCTGCCTCAGTTCCCCCACTGTCCGGCCCGGGCCCGGGCCCGGGCCGCCCCTGACCGCAGCCCCTCTTCATCCGCAGGTTCCCCCCTGCACAAGCAGGCGTCCGGCTCCCCGGCCCCCGCGGCCCCGGAGAAGCCGGGCCCGAAGGCGGCCGAGGTGGGCGACGACTTCCTGGGCGACTTCGTGGTGGGCGAGCGCGTGTGGGTGAACGGGGTGAAGCCGGGCGTGGTGCAGTACCTGGGTGAGACGCAGTTCGCGCCGGGCCAGTGGGCCGGGGTGGTGCTGGACGAGCCAGTGGGGAAGAACGACGGCGCGGTGGGCGGCGTGCGCTACTTCGAGTGCCCGGCGCTGCAGGGCATCTTCACGCGGCCGTCCAAGCTCACCCGGCAGCCGGCGGCCGAGGGCTCGGGCAGCGATGCCCACTCCGTGGAGTCGCTCACCGCCCAGAACCTGTCGCTGCACTCGGGCACGGCCACCCCGCCGCTGGCCAGCCGTGTCCTCCCCCTGCGGGACAGCGTCCTGGGCAGCGCGGTGAAGACCGGCAATGAGTCAGGCTCCAACCTCTCCGACAGCGGCTCCGTGAAGCGGGGCGACAAGGACCTGCGCCTGGGGGACCGCGTGCTGGTGAGTGGGGCCTGGAGGGACCCAACAGGGGCGTGGTTGGGGCACGCACTCCTCCTCCACACCACACAGTGATCAGGCCGGGGTTCCCTGTGTGACCCCAGGCAAATCTCTTAAACTTTCTGGTCCGAGGCCCAGATATAAAACAGTATTTTTCCCCCCGTTATTGGGGATTAGACACCGGGCCTTTGCACTGAGCTACATCCCCAGCTTTTCTTTTTTCTTAACTTTTTATTTTGAGGCAGGGTCTCGCTAAGTTGCTCAGACTAGGCTCAAACTTGCATACTCCTGCCTCAGCCTCCCACAGTGCTAGGATGACAGTCGTGCACCACCACAGCTCAGAGCTTCTGGCCTGGGCTTGTCTCCCCCATCTCTCCTCTAAGAGCCACCAGGGCCAGGCAGCTTGTGCAGGCGACACCTGGGCAGCACATACAGCCCACGCTGTCTCCAGCCCCGGCCTCTCTTGTCTTCCACTTAGCAGAGCTCCTGGCCTGGGACAAGTGCCCAGACCCAGAGGCTTGAAAGGCCAGGAATTACCCTCCCACAGCCTGGAGCTAGAAGTCCAAAGCTGGTCCCAGAAAGACCTGCTCTGTGCTCTCTGAGCTTGTGGTGGTGGCTGTCTTCAGCCTCCAACTGTGTTCCACATCTGTCTCCGTTGTCCATGTCCTCTCCTCTCTTCTTACCAGGACTCCAGACCTGTCAGATCAGGCACACCCTAAAGACCTCTTATATTCCTGTCATCCCAGAACTCAGGAGGCTGAGGCAGGAGGATCACAAGTTCCAGCCCAGCCTGGGAAACAGTGATTTAGCAAGACCCTGCCTCAAAATAAAAGTAAAAGTAAAAATAAAGGACTGGGGATGCAGCTCAGTATAAGGGCCCTGACTTCAGTTCCCAGTCCCACAAAACAAAATAAAATAAGACTGGAAGGGGAGGGACTCAGCCCTCTGTGGGTGGGGCCTGGCCCTGTGGGCAAAGCCCCCGGTGGCTTCCTGAGAGACCCAAAGGGAGGCTGAGGAAGGTGGGGAAAGGAGCCTGAACCCCTTCCTTCCAGGTGGAGACCAGAGAACCTTTTTGGGGGAACGGCCAGTCCCCTGAGCAGTAAGAGAAGGTGGTCGAGGCATTAAATATGAAGAAAATGTTGCCGAATATAGGAATATGAATATTCATACGGATATAAATATTCATGGGCCAAAAAGCTATGGAAAATGTGGTCACAGAAATAGGAAATTCTGTGGAAGCATACGAAGACACGGTTAAGGAAATCTAGAAGAAAGTGGAGCAGAAGCAGATGGCAGAGGAAGGTGGAGAGCACAGGAGGCTGGTACAACAGGTGTGACTCCCGCACGACTGTGTGCAAAGGAGCAAACAGGATAAGGAAGGCGGGAATCCGATAAAGAATTCCAGGAAATGTCTCAGAGTTGACGAGGGAGGGCCTGAGGACAGGTGGGGGAAAGTGCCCACACCAAAGCCCTCCATCATGAAACCGCAGGACCCAGTACAAAGACAGTGCTGGAAGACAGGAGGGCTGGTGCACACCTGTCACCCCAGCACTCTGGGAGGCTGAGGCAGGAAGATCCCAAGTTCAAGTCTAGCCTGGGTAACTTAGCAACTCTGCAAAACCTTGCCTCAAAATAAAATTTAAAAGGGTAGGGAATGTAGCTCAGTATGTGAGGGACCTGGATTCAACTCCAATCCAGAAAAAAAAAAAAGTAGCCCTGTAGCATGCTATTTAAAGATGTGCGCATAAACACCGGACAATTCCACATAAAGAGTTAAAAGTGTTTGTTTATGGGCAGAGCATCTTGGATTTAAATTTTTGAAGCTATTCTTACGGTTGTATTCACACATTTTATTGTCCTGCCCTGTGAAGTTTTTAAAAAAATTATGGCTAAAAAAATAACATAAAACCATTTTAACCATTTTTAGATCTCCAGAACTTTTTCATCTTGCAAAACTGAAATTCTAGACCCATTAAACAGTAGCTCCCCATTTCTTCTTCCCCACCAGCCCCTGGAAGCCACCATTAAAACCACTTGGAAGAACACTTAGCGATGCTCCGGTACAAGCCAGACTCTGTCCACACTGTACCTAATTCTCACGAAAGTTCTTTTCACAGGTGCAAGTGCCTAGGCTCAGAGAGGTTAGGTAACTTGTCCAAACTCACACAGCATCTCAGGGGCAGAGTTTGAACACAGAGCTCTGTGTCTGTCTACAGAGCCTGTATGCTTCTTCAGGGTGGACAGGTGCTGGGACGCATGTCCTCTCAGCTGTCCCCTCCTCCCTGGTCCCCAGTTCTCTGCACACTGAGCACCCAGGTGCCCACCCCCACCCGCCTCCACTGCATACCTGAGTCCTTCCGTGTGCCAACAGGTGGGCGGCACAAAGACTGGTGTGGTGCGGTATGTGGGGGAGACAGACTTCGCCAAGGGCGAGTGGTGTGGCGTGGAGCTGGATGAGCCCCTGGGGAAGAACGACGGGGCCGTGGCAGGAACCAGGTAGGCAGCCCAGGGGCCATGGGAGGGCGGCACATTGGGCCAGACATCGTGACGCGGCTGCCCTGTCCCTTCTCCTGACTGCCCACTGCGGCGGGTGATGGGATTGTCATGCCACGTGACAGAGGAGAGACGGAGGCCATTGCTCAGGGTCACATCGTGGCAGGACTAGGAGCATCCCCTGTCCCCCTGTGCTATTCTCCGTCCACACATGGCTGAGTGAGGCAGGCACATTTCAAAAGGAGAGGCAGAGACAGGAGTGGTGGCACCCACCTGTGATCCCAGCCTGTCATCAAGAGGCTGAGGTGGGAGGATCTCGAGTTTAAGGCCAACCTGGGCAACTTAGGGAGACCCTGTCTCAAAAAATAAAAGCAAAAAGGGACCCTAGATGACACATGGAGTCATCAGTCCATGTCCACAGCTGCCCAGCCCAAGGCAGGCTTCACAGAGGACCTGGGTGCCCGCTGTCTCCAGTGGGAGGGAACCTGGATCCAGGAGCAGCTGAGGTATCTGGGTCAGTAGGGGTGGGAAGTGAGGGGGTCCTTGAGCTGTGTGTCGCTGTGTGATCACAAGGAGGTGGCCCAACTGTGTGATGGTGAGCAACTGTCTCAACCTCTCTGTGATGGAGATAATGTTGGGGATTGAGATGAACATTCACATAAGGGGTGGGCTCAGAGCGAGTCCGGTGGTTGTCATTTCCCATCAGACTCTGCTCGCCTTCCTCCTCCCCTGCCCCTCCCCCTCCCCCTTGCCTGTCAGGCTGGCTGTGGGCCATGCAGAGGCGGGGAGGCTGAGGGCTTTGGGCCATGATGACACCATGTACTCCCACTCAGGTACTTCCAGTGCCCGCCCAAGTTCGGGCTCTTCGCACCCATCCACAAGGTGATCCGCATCGGCTTCCCATCCACCAGCCCCGCCAAGGCCAAGAAGACCAAGCGCATGGCCATGGGTGTCTCAGCGCTGACCCACAGCCCCAGCAGCTCCTCCATCAGCTCCGTCAGCTCCGTGGCCTCCTCTGTGGGTGGCCGGCCCAGCCGCAGCGGCCTGGTAAGGGTGGTGCTGGGGCCGGGGAGGCAGTGGGGGCTGCAGTTTCCCCGTCAGCCCCCAGCCTGCTCAGGCTCCGGGCCATTTTCAGAGGAAGAATTGACCCTTTTCTGTTCATTGCTGCTTTTGGGTTATGGACTTGGCAGCAACCACATTCCTTGGGCATTGGGGAGGGCGGCGGCGCCACAGGGCTGGGGTTCAGAGGGGCGGCACAGCCCTGGTGGGTGGGCAGAGCTGCCACTGAGGGGACCATGCTGCGCTGAGTGCACCCTGACTGCAGGAGCGGCCTCTCCGGGAGGGTCCCGGCGTCTCAGCGTCACCGTTCCGCTGGGCCGGGTGGCGGGGCCAGTGTGACCAGGACACCAGTGGCACCACCAGGGGTCAGGGCCCCTGATGGCCCCGCGGCTGCAGACCCTGAGCCCCGCCCGCTTGCTCCCTGGCAGCTCACGGAGACCTCCTCGCGCTACGCCCGCAAGATCTCGGGCACCACGGCCCTGCAGGAGGCGCTGAAGGAGAAGCAGCAGCACATCGAGCAGCTGCTGGCCGAGCGCGACCTGGAGCGGGCCGAGGTGGCCAAGGCCACCAGCCACATCTGCGAGGTGGAGAAGGAGATCGCACTGCTCAAGGCGCAGCACGAGCAGGTGGGCGGTGGCAGGGGCCCCTCCTGCTCGCTCAGAGGGGTCTGGGGGGTGCCGAGGAGCTCTGGGCAGTGCGTGGGCCTGCTGTGTACAACCCTATGCACCTCCCCAGGCCCTGCTCTGTGTGTGGATGGGCACTGGGCTGTAGAACCCGTCCACAGCTGGACAGGGTGGCCATGCCCAGGACCCCAGCACTGGGGGAGGCTGAGGTAGGAGGATTGCAAGTTTGAGCCCAGCCTGTGACTTAGCAAGACTTTTTCTCACAGAAATAAAATTTTTTAAAAAGGGCTAGGATGTAGTTTGCTGCAGAAGCCCTAGGTTCAGTCCCTAGTACCAAAAAAAAAGACCTCTCACAAGCCAGATTCGCATGTGTGCTGCTGTCCCTCGACAACGGCTCTTTGACCCGTAGGTTAAGGGGGTGGTGGCTCCTGGGGCTCCCCTAGGTGAGGCCTGCCAGGCCCTCTCTCCTCACCCAGGCCAGCTCTCTGAGCCTGGCGGGCGTTGCCTGGCCCTGCCCTTGCCCTGACCCTGCCTCGGCCCCCGCGGCCCCAGTATGTTGCAGAGGCGGAGGAGAAGCTGCAGCGTGCACGGCTGCTGGTGGACAGTGTGCGCAAGGAGAAGGTGGACCTGTCCAACCAGCTGGAGGAGGAGCGGAGGTGGGTGCAGCGCTGTGGCCGGTGGGCACCTTGGGGTGGGGAAGATCCCAGCCCTGGGTCTGGTCCTGTCCCTGGCCCCTACTGGCTGTGTCACTGAACTGTGACCGACCTGTGGGCCTCAGGCCTCTCTGCTGCGGGGGTGTGTGCGTGTGTGTCAGGTCCCATCCCTACTGGTGGGTGGGAGGACTCACAAGATAAAGAGTGAGGCACCATTGTGCACACCCAGAATCCCAGCATTCTGGGAGGCTGAGGCAGGAGGATGGCAATTTTGAGCCCAGCCTGCACCATTTAGTGGCTTCGTAAGACCCTGTCTAAAATAAAAAAGGGCTGGGGATGCAGCTCATTGTGAAGGCCTTGGGTTCATTACCCTGTACAGTGAAAGAAAAATAAGAGTGCAGCCCCCACCACAGTGCCAGTCCCGGCTCGGTGTCCCTGGGCTGGCCAGCGGCTTGTCACAAGCAGAGCCCCTGTGTGCCAGGTCCGGCCACTGGGTGGCCACTGAGCAGCCCCTGTGCAGGCCCCAGTATGCAGCTCCCAGCCCTGCCCTGGGGCTTCATTTCCCTTAATAGCGTGGAAACCAGAAACTGAGGCCCAGTGCGGGGAGGGACTCGCCGGGACGCTGGCTCCCTGCCTGCCCCAGGGCAGTGCAGCTCTGTCCACCTGTGTGTCTGAGCCACTGCTCCCTCCCTCCCATGTGCTCTTCTGGCCACGTCACGGGCCCCGGGGACCCACGGGAAGATGTAGGCAGGGCGACTTCCACACAGCCACAGCGGACACTGTGGGGCTGGGGGGCGGGGTCACCTGTCCACGGGGGCTCCTGACCACCTGGCACACGCACAGCTTCCTGTCTCCATCCCCTCCCCACCCTGCGCAGCCCCAGCCTCGGCGCCCTTCTCGCTAGCGTCTGTGTTTTGGGTGCTCCGCCGAGCCATGTGCTCCACATGCTGCTGTTACTGTCTGACTCAGGGACATGGAGTTTTATTTATATCTGCCTGAGCCCACACATCTGGTTCCCATGGTGATGCAGCTGCTGCCAACAAACGGTTCCTTAAGACATCATGGGAGTTGTGTTCAGGAAGGGTCTGGGTGCAAGTGGTAGCCACTGCCCTGGACTTGCTGTGTGACCTTGGGCAGGCTGCTTGCCCTCTCTGAGCCTGTTCCCTCATTGTTATGCTGCAAGGCTCCAGAGAGAGCAGCTGTGTAAATGTGTTGGCTCCACAGGCCAGTGCTTCTGTCCCCAAGCCATTGCCCTTTATTCCCTGAGGCCACCCTGAGGGTCCTGCTCAGAGTATGGGTGGGAAGGTGGGAGGTCTAGAAGCTTCCAGAAAGCCCTACCCCTTCAACCTCAGGACTGTGGGTGGGTCCCACTGTGATGGCTGGTCCTGTGTAGCTGCCTGGAGAGCACGTACTCAGCTCTGTGTCCCCACAGGAAGGTGGAAGACCTGCAGTTCCGCGTGGAGGAGGAGTCCATCACCAAGGGAGACCTGGAGGTAACCGTGGGCAGGGCTTGCGCACACCCCAGGACCCTCTTGCCAGCACATGGCCGCGAGGTCCAGGCAGCCACTCTGGGGTCAAAGGTCACACCCTGGGCGCTTGGGTGAGGCCATGGGACTGACAGTGGTCACAGGTGAGCAGCTTTGCTTGGATCCCAGAGGGCCCTGTGTGGGGGCCAGGTAAGGGACAGGATGGAGCTGGGGCAGTGAGGATGTGGGGCTGGCATAGAGGACACTGTTGCTGTCCCTTCTGCCCCTCGAGGTGTCCCTTGGGGCTTTGTCCACTGCTCTCCAAGTCTAAAGGGGCTGGAAGTAGCTGGGGGAGTCACGCAGTTTATAGATGGGACAGCTGAGGCTCAGGAAGACGGGACTCGGCCGAGTCCTGGACCAGGTCATGGCTGCAGGGACCAGGGACCAGGGCTCCTGGCTCCTGACCCAGCCCAAAGCTGCTGCATCCCAGAGCCCCGGGTTCTGTCACCACACACACGGGGCCAACTGCAGGGACCTTTCCTTCTCTGTCCCATGCACCTTTCCAAGCCGAGGGACTGGGGAGCCCTGAGCAACTCTTGAAGCTGTCCCCAACCAGGCAGAGACCACAGGACACCTTCCCACTGAGGTCCTCACTACTCCTGGGAGGTGCCACAGGCCAATGGGGCAGGGGACAGCGAGGTCTGTCTGTCCTTGCACTCTGGTTCTGGCCTCAGGTGGCCTTGGGCAGCCTCTTCGCTTCCCTCAACCTCAGTTTCCTCATCTGTAAAAGGAGGAAGTGGAAGCTCATGTTGGCCTTGCCCTTAGCAGGTCTGGCTCAGCAGTCCTGCGTGGGAGCCAGGAATCTGCATTTCTGCCAAGTACCCAGTGATGGACTCAGGGACCACACTTTGGGGGTCACCACAGTAGATCATTTCTGGGCTCAGATCAGAACCCACAGTTTCTGACACTGTGAGAGCCACAGAAAGAGCCTGCAACTTCCAGTTCCCCACCAGTGGGTGTCCTGTCCCTGGAGGCCCTGGCTTGGGGGAGGCCGTGCGGGGAGGGACAGAGCAGGTTCCACTGCCGGAGCATCACATGCAGGGCTGAGGGCAGGCACAGGCTCTTCTGATTTATGTGTCCCTCACAGCCAAAGGGAAGGTTGTGTGATTTTGTTTGCGGTGTTTTCCGGTGGGCAGGTGTCCTCCTGCAGGACCTGGGTGGGCTTTCAGGATGGCATCTGCGGTTGCCAGAATGGAGTCCCCTCCCACCAACACCTGTGGCCAGGGGCATTGCTGAGTGGATCTAGAGAAATCCCCCGCCCCCAAAGGCAGGGGCTTCAGCAACAGCTCCCGGAGCCCAGCATGCCTCTCTGCCCCTCCCTCAGGGACTCCCTCTTGTCTGTGATGCCAAGTCTCCCTGCCTGTCTCTCTCACACTGTCTCTCCTGACATCTTGGCACCTGGAACTCCTTTCTCCAGGCCGCCTAGGCTCAACTGCCCATCACCTACCAGTTATCCTCATGAGAGAATCTGATTGGTCCCAGCCTAGCCAATGGGCTGGCTGCTCTGGATCAGGTGTCCACCCCTGATCCAATCAGGCCTGGCTGGGAGAGGCAGGGAGTGGGACAGAGTGACAGCTAGTTAGTTCATCCTTCAGGGCCACTTTATTGTACTAACCCAATTGAGACCTTATTCATGGTGACCAGGAAGCAAATTAACCCCAAGTCCCACTTATCCGCACCCATCTTAAAATTATAAAATTATAAAACAGAACCACTCCTTGATTTCCTGGGCCCCTTGGGCTGTATCATCCTATGTCTCACCGCAAAACTTCTTAACCCTGACTCTCCTGTCCTCCCTCCTGGCGACAGTGGCTGCCCCGTCCCACCTTCTCAGCCTCCATAGCTGGCACTGCTCACTTCCTGGCCTCTGGGTGTTGGACCCTGTAGCCTCTGGTCCACACTAGCCTGGCAGGCAGCCCATCTGTGGCTTCTGGTGCCCTTGGTGGGCCTCCCCCAAGCCTACCCTGGCCGAGTGGCTGAAAACAACACGCATTTCTGTTGTCACCATTTTGGACATCAAAAGTCTGAAATCAAGGTGTCGCTGGACAAGGCTGGTTCCCTTTGGAATCTGAGGGAGAATCTGACCCTTGCCTCTGTCCTGGCTTCTGGAAAGATCGCCGGTGGCCTTCATTCCTGGGCTTCTAGCTGCTTCATGGCAGCCACTGCCAGCCTGAGGCCATCTGACAACTTTCCCTGTGTCTGCTCCCATGGACACCAGTCCTGGGGTTTAGGCCCCACATTACTCCAGTGTGACGACCTCCTCACCCCTGAGCAAAGACCCTGTTGCAAACCTCGTTCTCTTCCAGTACTCTGGGTGTCATGAAATGTAGGGGTGCCATGGAGCACACTGTGGGGTCCCAGATGCAACATGTCCAAGCCACATCTGTTTCCTGTCCCTCATCCTTGGCTCCACCCCTTCCGGTCCCCATCTGAGGGATCAGACCCACCATCCTTACAGCTGCCCACAGCTAGAATCATTGTGAATCTGCTTTCCTTCATCCCCCCATCAGAAAGCCTCTCGACCTCGGCTCCAGAGCGATCTCCCCACAGCCACCTCCCCGGGCTGCTCTACCTGGCCCCACCCCACCTCTACTCCTCCAGTGTCTTCTTGCTGCCACTGAAGCCAGAATAGTCTTTTTAAAAATAGCTTCGTAAATTTATAATGTTGGAAAGATTGAAACTGAGATAGAAACAGAGAGGACAGTGTCATGAACTCCCGTTTACCACCCAGCCTCAGCGATGGTCAGCTCACAGCTGATCTTGGGTTGGCTACCTGTTCTTGAAGCCACCTCCCTCCAGTCCTAGACTCCATGTGACCAGAGCTTTTAAAAATATAAATGAGAGCCAGGTGTGGTGGTGTTCACCTGTCATCCTAACCCTCTGGGAGGCTGAAGCAGCAGGAGGATCAAAAGTTAGAACCCAGGGCTGGGGATTTAGCTCAGTGGTTCTACCGCCTGCTGTGCAAGTGCAAGGACCCGAGTTCGATCGCCGGTACCAAAAACAAAACAAAACAAAACAAAACAAAAAAGTTAGAACCCAGCCTAGGCAACTTACCGATTTGAAAAGACCTTGTCTCAAAATGAAAAATACAAAGGGCCGGTGGTATAGCTCACTGAGAAGGCCCTGGGTTCAATCCCCAGTATCACAGGAAGGGAGGGAGGGAGGAGAGAAAACATAAATCCAATCTGGCCCCTTCCCTTCCCAGCTCACATGGGCAGTACCATGGCTCTGAGTAACATCCAGGCACTGTATGGTGGCCCAGAAGACCCAGACCCCTCCCTGTCCAGCTCCGCTCACACCCATCCTTGCCCCATATTTGTGACACTGCTGGTGAGGTGAGGTCATCCCCACACTGTGTCCTGCTCTTCCATCCTTTGCACCTGCCAGTCCTCCTGCCCAAAACCCCTGCCTTGGAGGAGGTGGACGGCTCCTCCTCCCCCTGCAGGGCTCAGCTGAACTCCAGTTTCCCTCATCCTTTGTTCAAAGCTCAAATCACAGTCTGGAACCACTCTGCTCTGCGCTTATTGTGTGCACCCCTCCCCAGAACATCAGCCCCTTGAAGGGGGGACCCAGTCTGTCTTGATCACCTCTGGATCCCCAGTGCCAAAACAGGACAGGAATGAGATGTGCTTTTCCAAGAGGGCTTCCTGGGTCACAGGCTGGGGACGGATTTTTGTTTTTGTGTTTTTGTAGTACTGGAGATTGAGCCCAAGGCCATCACACTGAGCTCCATCCCTAGCCATTTTTTTTAAATTTTTTTTATTTTTTTTGGTACTGTTGAACTCGGGACCTTGCACTTGCGAGGCAGGTGGCAGAACCACTAAGCTAAATCCCCGGCCCCTCCCTTTTTATTTTTTATTTTGGGGCAGAATAGTCTCATTAAGTTGCCCAGGCTGGGCTCAAACTTGCAGTCTTCCTGCCTCAGCCCCCCGCCCCGTAGGGAACATTTTGTGGCCCACTTGTGCCCACCTTGTCCCCCACTTGGGATATCAGTAGGCTCAGTCATCTGGACTTTGTGTTCTCTGTTACCTACACAGTGCCTCTGGCTACTTTCATTAATGTAGGAAAACCCATTTTACCAGGACAAACCTGTTTCATGAACTAGACTCAACTATTTTTGAGAACTGGCAGAAAGTGACCAAGGCCTCAGGGAGACCAAGGGGTATGTGATATGTCGCTGTTCTTTGGGAGCCTCCAGCATCTTGAGGACACACCTGTCACTGATTAAAAAAAAACAAGCCACACACACACACACACAAAACAAGCCACAGCTGGAATTTTAGCACTCAGGAGGCTGAGGCAGGAGGATTGCCAAGAGTTTGAGGCCAGCCTGGACTACATAGCAAGACCCTGTCAAAAGTAATTTTTTTGTGTGTACCAGAGATGGAACTCAGCACTTTGGGTTTTCGAGGCAGGTGGCGACACCACTGAGCTAAATCCTGGGCCCAAAAATAAATAAATTTTTTTAAAAATTAAAGAATAAAACAAGCCCTTGGACTAGGCATAGTGACACATGCCCATAATCCCAGCTACTGGGGAGGCTGAGGCAGGAGAATCACAGTTCATGGCCAGCCTGGACCACTTAGCAAGATCTGTCTCAAGAAACAAAACATAAACACTAGCCCTTGAGCCAGGCATGGTGCTGCATACCTGTAATCCCAGGTAACTGGAATGCTGAGATAGAAGGATCACATGTTCAAGGCCAGCCTAGGGAATTTAGTAAGACCCTGTCTCAAGACATATTTTTAAAAAGGAATGGGGATGTAGCTCAGTGGTAGAGCCCTTGTCTAGCACATTTGAGGCTCTGGGCCCAGGCCCCATTGCACACAAATACACACACTCCTAGCCCTTGGTTACCTGACAGGAGTGAGTCCCCAGGCAGTTAAGTGCTCTGTGCCACAGAAATGGGGTGGACACCATGCAAAAGAAAAGGGGAAGAGCCACCTGCCACGGGTGGAGGTAAGGCTTGATCCAGCCTCCAGTATCTGCACTGGGACTGGAAAACAGGGACCCCACATACACACACACACTTCCAGAGCCTTCTTGTGGGGAGGAAGTGGAAGTGTCTGTTCTGGGCCTCACTTCCTGGAACCCGTGGGCCTTTCCAAGCCCTTGGTTTCCCTGTTGGAGCAATTGTTCTTCTGGGTGGTGCTGGCCTTCCCTTGTCCTCTCGTGCAGAGCCTTAGGGGAAAAAAACCCCAAGAAAAAAGATCGTAGACCCACGGACACGGATGTCACTTCCATGTATGAATCACAGTGTGTACATCTGTCCCTGTTCATTGGTGTCCTGAGGAGTTCGTTCTGTGATCCCTCGGGTTCCCGAATCCAGGAAAGCACAGACCCTGTCACCCTCTGTTCTTCAGGGATAATGACAAGGACAAATGTCCTGCTCTGCTCAGCAGAGATACAACTTTCTTTTAACTTTCAATCTGCTGTTGGTGGAACCCAGGGGTGTGGGTCCCAGGACTGTGGGGTTTTGTGCCTCAGTTTACCACACCCGCAAGGGAAAAGGGTTTGCTTTACTCTGTCCCACCTCTGCCCAAGATGAGCCTGTTTTCCAAGCTGGGGGTGCCGGGCAGGGTCCTCGCCCGCCAGAGCTCGTCCTGGGCGGGGGAGATGCCAGCGACGACACCCTGAGAATGGGGGGCTTTGTTAGCGGATGAAGCAGGCGTTGTGACGCCGGGACAGAAGCGCCCTTGTGCTCGCTGGAGACCGGGCGGCCTCTACAGTGCCCGGGTGGGTGGGCATCGATCCGGCAGGCTCTGACCAGGGTGGCGGGAGGCTCAAGGCCTGGGTTTCTTTTTCAAAACCCTTCATTCTCTGAGTTCTTCCTGTCCTGTGCACGCCTGGGGGGCCGAGAAATGGGGAATCGTTTATCCATCCATGCCCCTTAGGCCCGGCCCTGGGTCAAAAATGAGCTCGGAGGACCGGGGCTTTAGCTCAGTGGTGCCACCGCCTGCCTCGCAAGCGCAAGGTCCTGAATTCGATCCCCGGTACCGAAATAAAAAAATAAAATAAAATGAGCTCAGCCCACAGGCTCCCCGAGGGGGTGCAGAGAGGCTGGCCCTGGGGGTGTCGGGAAATCGGGGTGCCCGTTGCCGCCCCAGTTGGGGTGCTGTTAAGGTGGGGTCCTCAAAGCCCCCTCTGCTTTCCACGCACCCCAACCCAGGCTCCTCTCTTTCCGGAGCGACTCTGGCTCGTCGACCTGCTCTTCGTCCCGTGCACTGAAGATGACGCCTCCTCTTTCTCTCTCCCTCTCCCTCTTTCCGTCTCCGGCTTCCTCCTCCCGTACCCTCCCCACGCCCCTCCCGCCCGGCCCGGGCGGAGCAGACCCAGACGCAGCTGGAGCATGCGCGCATTGGGGAGCTGGAGCAGAGCCTGCTACTGGAGAAGGCGCAGGCGGAGCGGCTGCTCCGAGAATTGGCGGACAACAGGGTAACGCGCCCGCCGCCCGCGCGGCCCTCCCGCCCCTCGGCCAGTGTCACGAATGCTTCCGTCTTTGGCTGCTGTCATCGTTGCTTTTTTCTCTTGCGCCCCAACTAGGAGGGAAGTGGAGGTTTGGAAACGGACTCAGGGTCCATCGCCACGTGGTGCTTCTGGGGCTCGGCGCTCTGGGCTCGGCCCCAGTGCCTGGTCCCACTGCTGAGCTGGCAGAGGGGCTGTACCCTGCCTCCCTCTCATGCCTTCCGTGCCGTGGGTAGGCACAGGGGCCACCAGTCCCCGCCTCCTGAGTCCCCAGCTGGAGGAGGGTTAGGGCCTTTCATGGAGCCAGGAAGGGCCGGCCTGAGGACCTGGGCTCAGGAAGTAGTGAGGACAGCCAGGTGTGGTGGTGCACGCTTGTCGTCCCAGCACTCTGGGAGGCTGAGGCAGGAGGATGGCAGGTTTAGCCTAGCTTGGGCAACTTAGTGACTTGGTGAGATCCTGTCTCAAAATAAAAAGGACTGGGGATGCAGTTCAGTGTGAAGGGCCTGGGGTCAATCCCAGTACAAGGTGAGGCTTTTGGGAAGTTTTACGGGTGTCCTGAGTGGATGGGGCTGTCCAGCCCCATGGTTGGGGATCCCAGGAAAGCTCCGCCCGGAGGTGAGGTCCCCGAGTCCCCGGCGGAGACCGGGTCCACAATAGAACCTGCGGCCCTCGGTGTCCACTGCGCATGTGCCAGCCCAGGCCGCACCCCACGCAGGCGGCGCCGGGACAACTCCCAGTGAGGGACAGCCGGGCTGGCCCAGGGACAGGGAGGACACCGATAGACAGCAGGAGGCCCGGCAAGCAGCAGGGGTTTCAGCCTGGTGGCCACAGCGCATGAGTGGGCGTGTGGATGCCAGTGGGTGTTGAGATGTGCGGGTCCGTGTGTACTCACTGGCTGTGCCTAGGACCTGCGTGTGCTCATGCAGTGTACGCTCCTGTGCACCAGGGCTGCCATAGTGGCCGCATCGGAGCCCTCCCGACGGAGGTGCTTTGATCTAAACCCATCTAGATCACAAAAGAAGGTGATCCTGAGTTCGAGCCCAGCCTGGGCAGTTTATTGACAGCTTCCCTCAGAAAGTGCAAAGGCCCCGGGTTTAATCCCAGTACTGGAAAGAGAAAAGTTTATGATGCCAAAGAATAATCACAAAATCTTTCACGTTTGTAAGAGATTTTTTTTTTTTTGTAAGATTTGAAACGTTAAAATATACTGTTCCCAGATCTCGGACCATGGATGGGATCAGGGTGGGTTTAGAGACAGTGGTGCCTCCCGCTGAAGCCCTACCCTCTGGCCTCCTCCTTGACCTGGGCCCTCTGGGACAGCCCATTCCGGCCCGTGCCTCACTAGAGAGATCATGAGAAATTCACTCCGGCCTTTGTGCTTAAAAATAATACTAAGGGGGGCTGGGTATTCAGCTCAGTGGTTCCGCCGCCTGCCTCGAAAGCGCAAGGTCCCAAGTTCAATCCCCAGTACCAAAAAATATATATAAATAACACTAAGGATCGGGAGAGAGCTGAGCGGTAGAGCCTTTCCTAGCATGCATAGGTTCAATCCCTAGCACTGCCAAAAGTTTAAATAAAAATTAACTAGGGAGGTGTATGGGTGCACGCCTGTAATCCCACCTCTCAGGAGGCTGAGGCAGGAGGATCACAAGTTCTAGCCCAGCCTAGGCACCTTAATGAGACTGTCTCGAACTTTAAAGTTTTTTAAAAAGGGCAAGGTATTCGTATAATCCCAGCACTCGGGAGGCTGAGGCAGGAGGATCACTTTGAGTCCTAGTGGGCTACCTAGTGAGTTCAAGGGCAGCCTGAACTACGAAGTGAGACCCTGTCTCAAAAAACAAACGAAAGGGCTGGGAAGTAGCTCAGTGGTAGAGCACATGGCCAATATGTGCAAGGCTCTGGGTTCCATGCCCAACACTGCAAAAATATTGACAATAACATCACCTTCCAGAAAGCCATAACCTCAAGTAGGGAGGTTCTCTTACCCACCAATTTGTCCCAAGCCACCTAGGGTGGAGGGGACCTGTGGCTCCAGTCCCATTGGGGTCCACAAGGGCAGGGAGCACAGCTGTACCGGATGGGAGTGGGTGCTCTCTCCTCCTCCCACCCTCCGCCCTCAGGGCCGCTGACTCCGTGTCCCTCTCTCCCTGCAGCTGACCACGGTGGCCGAGAAGTCACGCGTGTTGCAGCTGGAGGAGGAGCTGAGCCTGCGGCGCGGCGAGATCGAGCAGCTGCAGCAGTGCCTGCTGCACGCGGGGCCCCCGTCCCCCGACGACCCCGAGGCCGCCGAGGCACTTCGGCTGCGCGAGCAGCTGCTGTCGGCCTCCCAGGAGCAGCGGCGGGAAAGCGGGGCGCTGCGGGACAAGTACGAGGCGGCGCTGAAGGCCTACCAGGCCGAGGTGGACAAGCTGCGTGCCGCCAACGACAAGTACGCGCAGGAGGTGGCCGACCTCAAGGCCAAGGTGCAGCAGGCCACCAGCGAGAACATGGGGCTCATGGACAACTGGAAGTCCAAGCTGGACTCGCTGGCCTCCGACCACCAGAAGTCCCTGGAGGACTTGAAGGCCACGCTGAACTCGGGCCCCGGCGCCCAGCAGAAGGAGATAGGGGAGCTCAAGGCCGTGCTGGAGGGCATCAAGATGGAGCACCAGCTGGAGCTGGGCAACCTGCAGGCCAAGCACGACCTGGAGATGGCCGTGCACGCCAAGGAGAAGGAGGGCCTGCGGGAGAAGCTGCAGGAGGCGCAGGAGGAACTGGCCGGGCTGCGGCAGCACTGGCGCGCCCAGCTGGAGGCGCAGGCCGCCCAGCACCGGCTGGAGCTGCAGGAGGCCCGCGACGGGCGCCGCAACGCCGAGCTGCGCGCGCAGGAGCTGGAGGGGCTGGACGTGGAGTACCGCGGGCAGGCGCAGGCCATCGAGTTCCTCAAGGGGCAGATTGCGCTGGCCGAGCGGAAGATGCTGGACTACGAGCGGCTGCGGGAGAAGCTCCTGGTTGCCGAGAACAGACTCCAGGCTGCCGAAGCCCAGTGCTCCGCCCAGCACGGCCACGTAGGCGCGGAGGGCGGGAGGGCGGGGCCTACGCTGGGCTCTGCTAGCTGGCCCCGGAGCATCCTGGGGATCCGAGCACCTGGCTCAGAAGAGGAGCCCCCATTCCCTCTGTCAGCAGGGCGGCAGGCTGGGCGTGGTGGCTCACGCCTGTCATCCCAACACTCGGGGAGGGTGAGGCAGGAGGATCGCAAGTTCAAGCCCAGTTTGGGCAATTTAGCAGCTTAGAAAGACTCTGTCTCAAGATAAAAATAAAAGGGCTGAGGATGTAGCTCAGTGGGAAGGCCCTGGGTTCATTCCCCAGTACTGGGAAAGGGGTGGGGGGTATCAAGCCCTGTTGATGTTGGAGAGAGCCGAGGTGGTCTTAGCTGACCCCGCCTGAGCGGGCTGGAGAGATGGGCAGCCCTGGCCTCAGGCTTCCCGTAGCCCCCAAAGCCCTGGGTCACCCCGCATGACCTTTGGGCAGGATCCTCGGTCTTCCCAAGGCCTCTGCACCGGCACCGAGCTGGGGAGCAGGCTGGTCTTGTCCTGGCAGTGCTGCTGGGGCTTCATGACCCACCGTGTCCCCACAGTGGGGTCTTGAAGGGGCCCGATCTGTGCCAGCCCCCGTTTCGCACTAACTCCGGGAGGTCGCTGTTGCCTCCCACTCCTGGGCAGTGCCCAGCGGTGGCAGAGCTGCCCAACCCATGCCTGGGGGCCTGGGATGACAGAGGCAGCGGAAAGAGGGGCTGGCTGCAGTGTGGGCAGGGCTCTGACACCAGTGTCCCCTGCTCCCTGGATATCCTGAGCTTCCTGAGCCCGGGGTTTAGCATCTGGGTCGAGTTTCGGCAGCGCTGAGGCTGAGCATCTTGTTTGTGTGTGTGGTACTGGGGACTGAACACACTCCTGGCCCTCTAAATTTACTTTTTTATTATGAGACAGGGTCTTGTTAGGTTGCCCAGGCTGGGCTGGAACTTGCAATCCTCCTGCCTCAGCCTCCCAGATTCCTGGAATGGCAGGCACGCGAGTGTGTACCATGCCTTGAGTCCCCTGCAGCCTTCTTCCTCCAAGGGAGGTGCCGGTTCTGTCCCACCTTGGTCCTGGTGGAGGAAGAGGAAGAGGCCCCTGAAGCTGCTCGGGGCAGCTCGATTCCCTCGGCTGGGAGGCCTGAGCACGCTCAGTCGGGTGCTCCTGGCAAGGAGTGTGGCCACCCCACCAAGGCCTGGGGCTTGATTCCCACACACGCTGGGGTCCCCTCTGGACCCACGCATCCCCCAGATTCACAAGTTTAGGTTCAGGGACAACTGGATTTTTAAAAATCTCATTGTAATATGAGAATTTAATTTTTTTTTCTTTTTTTGTGTGTTTCATCTTCACTGCACTGTGTACAATAAGATTAAGGGGTGGGGGCTGGGGATTTAGCTCAGTGGTTCCACTGCCTGCCTCAAAAGCTAAGGACCCGAGTTCTATCCCCGATACCAAAAAAAAAAAAAAAAAAAAGATTAAGGGGTGGGCCGGGGATTTAGCTCAGTGGTGCCGCTGCCTGCCTCAAAAGTGCAAGGTCCTCAGTTCGATCCCCTGGTACCCCCCCCAAAAAAAAGATTTAGGGGCCTTGTTAAAATATTGAGACTGGGGTCGGGGATTTAGCTCAGTGTTTCTGGTGCCTGCCTCGCAAGCACAAGGTCCTGAGTTCAATCCCCGGTACCAAAAAAAAAAATATTGAGACTATAATGGGGCTTGGAATGTATGAACAGAGGTATGAGGGGCAGGATGGTGGAGGTGATTACTTGCTGAACTTGGTGGCACCCTAACGCACGAGGATGGCTCCTCTGGCCGGGCCGTCAGGCCAAGGACCCTGGGTCCCTGTCACTTCAGTCCCCACGGCCCCCATGGTGGGGGAGGTGTGTGGCTTGCAGCCGGGCAGAGGGGACTGGGCCTCTCACAGGGCTGTCCTTTCAGGTGATTGACTCGGATGACCTCTCGGAGGAGAAGATCAGGATGGAGGAGATGGTGGAGGGTGAGTGGCGGGGTCTGGGTAAGTTGAGGCTGAGGTGGAACCCAGGCCGGAGCTGAGTTCGGGGAGAAGACAGGTTGTGTGCCGAGGCCGGGGACCCGAGGAGGCGGGGGCTGTGGCTTCTCAGGGCCACCCCTGGGCTGGGGATGTTGGGGGCCTTTACGAGGACGGGGTCAGGGGCCACGGGCAGACGCGGTGGGGCAAGCAGAGCGGACACTGCAGGAGCACCTGCCTGTTCCTCTCCAGGTGGGACCCTGGGCAGCACCCAGCCATGGCCGGGGAGTAAGCGAGGGAACAGGAATAAAGCAAGATAAAGGGGGTGGCGCACCTATTGTCCCAGCACTCGGAGTCTGAGGCAGGAGCGTCACAAGTTCCAGCCCAGCCTGGGCAACTTAGCAAGACCCTGTCTCACAATAAAAAATAATTTAAACAAGAGCTGGGGATGTAGCTCAGTGTGGCAGCCTTGGGTTCAATTCCCAGTACCTCAAAAAGGAGAAAAAGCAGGATACAGTGGCCAATGACCACAAACAGTCACAAGCAGGGCTTATTGAGTGCTGAGCACATGACAAGCACTTAGTCCTTGGTAGGTTTTAACTTTTATTTTATTTAATTGTTTTTTCTGGTACTGGAGATTGAACTCATGACCTTGCACTTTTGAGGCAGGCACAGTGCCACTGAGCTAAGTCCCCAGCCCCTTTTAACCTTTATTTTAAAAACTAGAAGCCCCTGAGTGATGGTGCACACCTATAATCCCAACTCTCAGGAGGCTGAGACAGGAGGATTGCTGTTAGTTCAAGGCCAGCCTGGGCTACACAGTGAGTTCAGGACCAGCCTAAACTACATAGTGAGACCCCATCTCAAAAAATAAGGGCCGGGGATTTAGCTCAGTGGCACCACACCTGTCTCGAAAGTGCAAGGTCCTGAGTTTGATCCCCATACCAAAAAAGAAAAGTCCAAATGGCTCAAAGAGCATACAGTAAAGTCTCCTTGTTTCCATAGTTCCTTTCTTTTCTCTTTTTTGAGACAGGGTTTCTGCTGTGTGGTTGAAGCTGGCCTTGAACTCACAGTGATCCTCCTGCCACAGCCCCCAAAGTACTGGAATTACAGGCATGCAGCACTACACCCAGCTTTCTCCCACCTTCCTTTTCAGGAGGTGTAACGCAACAGGGCTGAGTCCCCTCACATACAGGCAGCTAGGTAACACAGGTGGCTCCAAGTCACTCATTCTGAGCCCTTTATTTTTTGCCATTTAACACCAAATTTTGGAGCCAGGGCTGTAGCCCCCTGGCAAGCTCTTGCCCGGCATGCACAAGGCCCTGGGTTCCACACCCAGCACCCCAAAACAAAGCAAAACCCCCTCATAATCTGGAGACTGGTCGCCATCAGTTACTGTTCGTACTGTGCACCATATGAACAGTGCATTCACCCCATTGCCTCCCGTGATCAATGTTTTTTAGTCTCTGTTACCAACATGGGTGCAGTCAATTACCCTGCCTCTGTGTGGCCTGCCTGATTTTGATACCTCTGAGCTGAGGTCGACTGTGTCCCCCCAAGCCCAGCAGGAGCTGTCGAAGGACTCAGAGAGGTGGCCGTTAGAGAGGGCAGTGTGTCTGCCATGCCCCAGTTCCTCTCGCTGTGAACAAACCGAGCTCCTAGGTCCATTTATGCTCATACCCTTTGCCTACTGTTTCTTACTGGGTCATTGGTCTGTTTTTGATTTTTAGAAGCTCTTTATATATGTATAGTCCCAAAGCAGCCCCCCTTAGGTGCTTTGTCTTTTGACTGTTCTTGTGACGGTGTTTGCCATGAATTATTTTTTACTTTTGTTTTCGTTTGAGACAGGGTCTCACAACGTAGCCCAGGCTGGCCTCAAACTCTTGTCAATCCTTGTGGCCAGGTTCCCCAGGCTGGGCTCAGACTCAAAATTCCCCTGTCTCAGGCTCCCAGAGTGCTGGGATTACAGGTGTGCACCCCCACCCCCAGTGGGCACCATCATCAGTATCCCCATTTTGTCACTTGAGGACACTGGGGCGAGGAGAATCAGGTTCCCCAAGACCACGCAGGCTGCGTCCCGGCTCTCAGGGTGGCCGCTTGGAGCTGGTGGAGGAAGGACCTAGCGTGCATCCCTCCAGGGCTCCTGCAGCAGGGTCCTCCTCGCCACCAGGATGAGCCCTGATGGCCTCTCCTCTCCCCCAGGCTTGCAGGAAAAGCTGAACAAGAGGGACAAAGAGGTGACAGCCTTGACGTCCCAGGCCGAGGCGCTCAGGGCCCAAGTAAGTGGTAAGTCTCCCACAGGGCCACATGGTGGGATCCAGTCCCCAGAACCACTGCCGAGAACCAGGCTTCTGACAGAGCCCCGGGACCTGAGCTCCCAGCCCGGGCTCTGTGTTCAGAAGCCTGGTTCTTCCAGGCCACTGTGTTTTGGACAAGGTCTCCATAAGTCCCTAAGTTGCTTGGGGTGGGCCACACTTGCAATCCCAGCACTGGGGAGGCTGAGGCAGGAGGATCGTAGATTCAAGGTTGGACTGGACTATGTAGCAAGACCTTGTCTTAGAAAAAGGGGGGGGCAGGGATTTAGCTCAGTGGTTTTGCTGCCTGCTGTGCAAGCGCAAGGACCCGAGTTCAATCCCCAGTACCAAAAAAAAGAGAGAGGCAGGGAGGGAGGGACACGGCCTAACCCTAACCCTAACTCAGCCTGGGCGGGGTGGGGGAGTGGCCCTCTCAACAATGCGCTCTCCATCGGGCCAGTGCTAGAGAGCAAGTGCAAGTCTGGGGAGAAGAAGGCAGATGCCCTGCTGAGGGAGAAGCGGCGCCTGGAGGCTGAGCTGGAGGCCATGTCCCGAAAGACACATGACGCCTCTGGCCAGCTGCTGCTCATCAGCCAGGAACTGCTGCGCAAGGAGCGGTGAGCTAGTCTGGCCCCTGACCCGGGCGGCTGGGCACCCCTCCTACAGAGGCCTGAACCCCAACCCGACCCCACCCCCAGCTCTTTCCTAATTTTTATTTTGAGACAGGGTTTCACTAAGTGGATAAGTTGTCCCCAGGCTGGGCTGGAACTTGCGATCCTCCTGCCTCAGCCTCCTGAGAAGCTGAGGTGACAGGTGTGGGCCCAGCACCCAGCCTAGAGTCCTTCAGAACCTGGTTCTCTGGACAGGGTTTATAGGGAAGATGGACACTTTCGCATCCTCGTGGTCTCAGGGAGCCCTTTCAGCTTTATATAAGAATTATCATTCCCTGGGCCGGGGATTTAGCTCAGTGGTTTCACCGCCTGCTGCGCAAGTGCAAGGACCCAAGTTCGATCCCTGGTACCAAAAAAAAAAAAAGAATTATCATTCCCTGAAGGAGCTTTTGTCTGGTCTGCACGGATCAGATTGTGTTAGAAACGTATGCCGAGAGCAGGGCGTGGCAGTGCTCGTCTGTAAGCCCAGAACTGGGAGGCTGAGGCGGGAGGATCACAAGTTGGAGCCCAACCTGGGTAACTTAGCAAATAGGTGAGACCCTGTCTCAAAATGTAAAATAAAAAGGGTGGGGAATGTAGCTGGGCATGAAGGCCCTGGGTTCGATCCCCAGTATGGCAAAACAAAAACAAAAAAAGGTTTGAGAAACAGGCAAGAGCCCTGAGAGCCCTTGATGGTTGTGCCCGGTCCTGTCAGATCCTTTCCTGCTTCCTCCCCTCCCCTCCCCCTCCCCCTCCCCATCGTCCTCCTCCTCCTTCCCAGGCTCTCATGCCTGGTCGGCGTCCCCACAGCGTGGTCCTGGGGTCTCACGCCCTGTGCCCTGACCCCCAGGAGCCTGAACGAGCTGCGGGTGCTGCTGCTGGAGGCCAACCGCCACTCACCGGGGCCGGAGCGCGACCTGAGCCGCGAGGTGCACAAGGCCGAGTGGCGGCTCAAGGAGCAGAAGCTCAAGGACGACATCCGGAGCCTGCGTGAGAAGCTGACTGGGCTGGTGCGTGGAGGCCCCACAACAGCCGAGTCACAGTGGGGACAGAAATGCCCTGGCGTCACGGGGGGCGGGGGGCTGTGCGGTGCACAGGGGAGCTGTCCTGTGGCGTGACCTGCTCGGAGCCAGCCGGGCTGGCAGGTGGTGAGCTCCCCGTGCAGGGAGGTAAGCAACGGGAAACCAGGGTTCCTCCTCTGGAGCTCCCAGCGTCTCTGGGGAAGGCGCTGCGTGTGGATTCGTGGACTTGGCAAGTGGGGCTGGATCCCTGCACCTGGGAGAGGCAGGTGGGAGAGGGAGGCGCACACAGGACGCACAGGGACACATGACCCCGCCCCCCAGGACAAGGACAAGGACAAGGCCCTGGAGCAGCGGCGCTACTCGCTCATCGACCCGGCGGCGGCCCCCGAGCTGCTGCGGCTGCAGCGCCAGCTAGCGGGCACGGAAGACGCGCTGCGGGCCGCGCTGGAGCAGACGCAGCGCGTGGAGGCGCTGGTGGAGGCGCTGCGGGGCGCCGGGGCGCAGGTGAGCAGCGGGCCGCCGAGGGGGAGGCACCCTGTCCCCAGCGCCGTCCCAGGTCCGGGCGGGTGCTGCGATCCCCGGGTACCGCGCCCATCTAGTAGTTGCCTGCGGGACTGCGGCCTCGCGGACCTGCCTCAGCCTCCTTCCACTGCTCCCTGCAGACCATGGGCAGCTCCTCCTCTGCCAACGGGATCCACCAGCAGGACAAGGCCCACAAGCAAGAGGTGAGGGCGCCGGGCCCCCAGGAGAACCCCGAGACGTCGCTAGAATGCACCAGGGCAGGGACGTGCTGTGTGAGGAGCAGAGGAGGGTGCCAGTGCCCTCCTCGCCCTTCCAACCTCGTTTCACTTGCACATTGTAAAGCAATACCTGCCTGGGGAAGCGTCTAGAAACAATCCAAAATTGTATACAAAGAAAGTACCACCAGTAGCCCTTCCACTCAGAGGTGACCAAGACCAGTGGGGCTCCCGACAGACCCGGCTTTCCCTGCCCCCGGGCCTTTGCATGTGCTGCCCCTCCTCCAGCCTGCGCCCTGTTCCCCTGCCCACCACCCCTCTGCCCACCTGTCCCTCAAGGCTGATGTGACCCTTGCTCTCCCAGGACAAGCACTGACCCCAGGGCCTCGGTGGAGCTGCCATTCACACCAGAGCCCAGCCAGGCTGCACAGCGGCGCCCTCTTCAGGCAGGGGCCGGGACTGTCACTTGGGAGGCTTGGCTACAGTCATGAACTGACCGCCGCGGACAATCCCTGCAGGACGTGGGGCTTCCCCAGCACAGCCTTCCTCAGGGAGGGGTGCAGCGGCCTGGCCAGGGACCGCACCCTGCTCCCGGCGGCTTCTGCAATTTGGGGTGGCCGAGAGACCTGGCCAGGCCCCGCGCCCCGGAGCCAGCAGTGCTGTAGTCCCCGGGTGCCCCGGACCCCTCCCCTCCTCCCTTTCCCAGGTCCCCCGCAGGCCCTGGGGGCCAGAGCAGGGCCCAGGGTCCCCTGCAGGCCACAGGGGCCCCCAGGCTGCGGTCCCCGTGCTGCGGGCCCTCCATACAGCGGTACGAGCTCCCCGCGGCCCAGCGACGCCCCGGTTTTAGTGAGGGACCAGGTCCCGCGCCCCCTTCCACCGCCATTGCCAGCCTGAGGGCGACAGGCAGGGCTGGAGCCCCGGATAGGCGCAGCGGTCGGGGCTGCAGGTGGCTCAGGACCCCGTGTCTTCCCCTCCCGCCCCTGCGCAGCTCTCGCATTCGGATCCGTTAACCGCAGCTAGAAGTCGCTTTAGTGGCCTAACCTCATCGGTGCCGCCCCGAGAGGCTGACAGCTCGCAGCCAGGGCCCCACGGCGGGGACCAGTCGCAGGCGGCAGGGGCCCAGGAGGCCGCTTCCCCCAGCAGCAGTGCCTGCCGCCCGCGTGGCCGGCCGCGCCCCTCCCCCACCCCTCCCCCAGTGGAATTGTGGAAGTGTGGGAGACCTTGCGCGGGACAATAAAGCTTGTGACTGAGGTGCAGAACTTCTCTGGTGCTGTGGCTTCCAAAGAGCTGCTGTCCCACCTCTCCAGCACTCTGGTGCCAGGGGTTCATCAGATGTCTGCACTAAGTATCAGTGTGGGCTCATAATGTAAATAATGTAAACGGTTCCCGTTTACCTCGCCGGCGCCCCCTAGCGGCCCGATCGTGCCTTCTCGTGGGCGCCATTCGTTCCTCCGCTGTGTATTTTCCTCTCCGGGATCCCCTATTGCGCCCGTTCACCTAACATCTTCCCAGATACAGTTGACCTTGATACAGTTGGTGGCCACTGGGGGGCGGTGTGGGGGCCCCACGCCGTGTCTCGGGTTCCTGGGGAGGCTGCGCGGGAGTGGGAAGGACACGCAGGACGCAGAGCACCGACCCAGGGCGGGCCTGTGGTCAGGGTCCTGTTGCTGGTGATCAGGACTCGGTTAAATAGCATAGGCCCGGCCTGGAGGCACAGGCCTGCAATCCCAGCACTCCCGGAGGCTGAGGCAGGAAGATCGCAAGTTCAAACCCAGCCTGGGCGACTTAGTGACTTAGTGAGAACCCTGTCTCAAAATAAAATTTAAAATTAAACAAAATTAAATTTACAATTAAAAATTAAATTAAAAATTACAAAGGACTAAAGATGCTCAGTCCTAGGTTCAATCCCTAATACCACTTCCCCCCAAAATCCTCCACTCCAAGATTTCCGCTTTCTCCTTCCATATTTTGGAAGAGGTACCTTTTTTGTTTCTATGTTTTTGGTTTTTTGAGACAGGGTCTTGCTATGTAGCCCAGGCTGGCCTTGAACTCTCAGCAATCTTCCTATCTTAGCTCCCCAAGTGCTGGGATTACAGGTGTGTACAACACCTGGCTAGGAAGAGGTACTTTTAAATGATGCAAATACCCTGTTTCCCCCTAAATTTCCACCACTGGCTTTAGCATCCATCAATGGGTTGTGCCTGCAAAGAGTGTTACTGTTAAAAACGGTGATTTTCAAGGGGCCGGGGATTTAGCTCAGTGGTTTTGCTTCCTGCTGTGCAAGCGCAAAGACCCGAGTTCAATCCCCGGTACCAAAAAAAAAAAAAAAACTCTGATTTTCTGCCCCCTCTCTCCTTCTACTTTTTTTTTTTTTTTTGGTACTGGGGATCGAACTCAGGTCCTTGCGCTTGCACAGCAGGTGGCGAAACCACTGAGCTAAATCCCCGGCCTCTAGTTTTATTTTTGGCATGCTGGGGATTGAACAGCACCTGGCACCTGCTAGCAAGTGCTCTACCACTGAGCCCTCTCTCCATGTTAACTAGAAGTCTTCTTCGAGGAGGATTTGTCTCTTCTCCCCCAGCTATTCATTTATCTGGTTATTTATATCAACATGGACTCATAGAGCCAGGCACAGTGGCAGCACGTGTAGTCCCAGCTACCTGGGAGACTGAGGCAGGAGTATCACATGGCCCAAGGATTGCAGGGCTGTAGTATGCTGTTCATCAGATGTCTGCACTAAGTATCAGTGTGGGCTCATAATGTAATTCGGTTCTTTCATTACTTGGTTGCTCAATTTGTTCTGGCTTTGCCATTGGTTACTCAGAACTGGTCCCTCTGCCTATTTGACAAAACCCCAGCCTTATTTGACAAAATCCTGGGCCCTGCACTAGACTCATCTTGTATGAGGTGTGATTAAACAATACAGTGAATGTTTAAGTTAAAATTAATTATAGTGGGCCAGGGATTTAGGGCAATGGTTCCACCACCTGCCTTGAAAGCACAAGGTCCTGAGTTCGATCCCTGCTATCAAAAAAAATTAATTACAGTAAAAAACACATTGCCGTAAGTCCCCGTTTAAAGCCTCCCCCTCGCTCTGAGCACACTGATCCCTTGGTTCTTACCACTTTCTGAAGCAGTTCTGGAGTCCTCTTTCAGGAGGGTCTTTACAAGGTGTGATCACAAACACAGGGACTGCTGCTTCGGAGCGCCATCCAGTGGAAAGACAGGGTTGCAAACAGGACCCTGTGTCCTCCGCCTTACTCACTGGATCTGGCACCGTGTCACTTCTGGCTCCTCCCCAAAGTCAAAATGACCATGAAAGGGAAATGTTTTGAATCGATTCAGGACATCGAGGCAGCCAAGACAGTATAACTACAGACCCTCATGAAAGAGGACTTCAGAGCTGCTTCAGAAAGCAGCAGAAACAATGGGATGAGTTCGTTAGAACTAAGGGGGAGTATTTTGAGGGACGTTCAGGGCAATGTGTCCTTTACTGTAATAAACTTCTAGTTTAAACATTCACGTAGGTTTTGATCACACCTTGTAGACTCCCTGCCCCAGCTCTGGGCTGAGACTGTAAGACAGAAAGCTAAATTATAAGCAACGAAAGGGGAATTAAAATTAGATTAATTGGACTCCGTCAAAATCTAACACGTCCTGCATGAGCGTGGTCCTGGGCTGCGTGTGCGATGGAGGTCAGACTCGGCCGTCCTGGAGCCTGCTGGTGGCCATCACACGCCTCGCAGATGTTGCCGGCCGGCTGAGAGTTGTTGCTCAGTTATACAGAAATCACGGGTCTCCAGCTCCCGCGCCAGGGGACTCTCCCATGCCTGGATGGCGGTGCCCATCAACTTTCAGTGTCCCCAGCGCCACCTGCTGGCCGCTTCCGGCAAGGCGGCCTTTGCGTTACCAGCTGCAGGCTACAGCTCAGCCTGCTCTACCTGACAGAGACGGACCCCGCCAGGACCCCACTGCGGGACAAGGGACCGGAACCCCTGAGGGAAGAACTGCTTGTGTAGGGAAGGAAAGGCGCTGGCGCAAGCCCAAGTCAGACTTCCTTCTTGGCCCTGCCACCCTCCTGCCTCAGCCTACTGCCCAGCTGCAGTGCTGGGACCACAGGCCTGTGCCACCATGACCAGCTTTTTTCTGGCACGTCTGAAAGGAAAGGTTGTGTCATGAGGACTTTTCTTCGGTGTTAGGTGGACCCCAGGCTCAGGCCTGCTAGGCAAGTGCTCACCACTGAGCCTGGTCCCAGCCCAGGAGGGATTTTTTAAATGCAGTGTGCCTGGTTCCAGCAGGCCCCAGGCAGGCCCTGGCACAGCCTCCGTCTCAGCATGGATGGATGGGTCATGGGGCTCCTGCCCTGTAGACCTGGCTGCAGTGAACATTCGAGGTCTGAGCCAGAGGACAACCCCGGGCCCATCGCCCTGCTGCCAGCTTGGTGTCTTGGGGGTGCTGTGCAGTATCCCTCAACACCCGCAGACCAGCAGGGACAGGGACGGCTGCAATGGAGCTGGGGGGCAGAGCGCCAGCCCAGTGCAGGAGCCACACTGGGCTCCATTCCTGGCACCTCAAGAATAATCCAGGAGAGGGCAAATGGACAGTTGTTCAGAAGACACCACAAGGAAGTGAGCGCGGAGTAGTGCTACATGGAAGAAAGGGCCAAGCTAAAGCCACTAGACCTCAACAGCACATACTGTGACTTCATTCCTATCAAGGCCAAGAATAACCAAACCTCAGCCAGGTGTGGCAGCACACACCTGTGACCCCAGCACTCTGGGAGGCGGAGGCAGGAGGATCTCGAGTTCAAGCCCACCTTGGGTAACTTTGTAATGTAGTAAGACTCTGTCTCAAAATAAAAAATAAAAATAAAAAGGGTTGGGATGTGTCTCAGTGCAAAGGCCCTGGTTTCAATCCCCAGTACTGCAAAAAAAGCAAAGGTATGTCTGCAGCAAACATGCATAGAATTGTTAATCATCATTCCCTAAACAACAGAACATAAAGCTACTTACCTGGCCCTAGGTTGTGTCAGGTACGGAATCCGGGAGAACTGCATGGGCTACGTGCAAATCCTGCACCATGTTATGTAAGGGATTCCAGCAGCAGCTGACATTGTACCCCTGGGGGCCCTGGAGGCATCCCCTCCACAGAGAGAGGGGTCTGAACAGCTCTGCGAGCATAGCTGAGCTCCAAGAAAGTAGAGGACAACTTCCAAGGGTCAGAAGCAGGGTGGTAAACTGAGGCTCAAGCCATGCTCCCCCGGGGGCATTTGGTCAGACACCAAAAGGCTATGAATTGTATTTTTGTTTTTTGAGACAGAGTCTAACTGTGTAGCCCAGGCTGGCCTCGAAGTCATGCCGATCCTCCTGCCTCAGCCTCCTGAGTGCTGGGATGAGAGGCGTGTGCCACCACACTCGGCACAAAGCTATGGCCATAGGGTCTCAGAGAACATGGCTTTGGCAATTGGAAAAGGAGCCGAGACGATTCCTGTCAGGCTAGGGGACTGCAGCCCCTTGGAGGTGTGGACCGGACCAGCTGTCCCGGCAAAAGGGGGTCAGGAAGCTTAGGGTCAAGCAGAGGCTCACAGGAAAAAGTCCTGGGAGGGTTTCTAACAGCGACACTGTCCTGAGAGGTTCCCACTGGACCCGGTTTCACATCATCCTGATGCGGAGGACCTGCTGAGGTGGACATGGCCCTGCTCTGCGGGACAAAGCTCAGGCTGGCCTCCAGGAGCCCACTGAACAGAAGCCCTGCTGGAGACGGCACACGAAAGTCAAATCAATCAAATCGGCACATACCTGTAATCCCAGCTACTCTGGAGGCTGAGTCAGGAGGATCACTTGAGCCCAGAAGTTTAAAGCCAGGCTGGGCAACAGACTGAGACCCCCATCTTTTTTTTTTTTTTTTTAACCTTTAATTCTTTTTTTGTTTTGTTTTGTTTTTTGTTTTGGTACCAGGGATCCGCTCCTTGTGCTTGCGAGGCAGGCAGGCGGTGGAACCGCTGAGCTAAATCCCCAGCCCCCCATTTAAAAAAAAAAAAGAAAGAAAGAAAAAAAAAGAAAGGAAGAAAAGACACTTTTTAAAGTAAAAAAGCAGAGTGGTGAGCCCCAGCACCACCCCAAACATCCAAACCAGAAAGTAAAAGCTCAGGTGTAGCAAACGCCTGGGACCGTGCTCGGGTGCTGGTAACAAACATCTGCGGAATAGACGAGAGACAGCCAATAGACGAGGTGAGTATAGGCCAAGATGGGGCTCAGAAGAAAGCAGGATTCTGGAGTTGGGGTTAGGGTTAGTTGGAGCCCAGTCTGGGCAGCTTAGTAGCGGAGTGAGACTGTCCTAGGCTCCGCCGTCCCGGGACAACTGGGAGACGATGGCCTTCGCCGTCGGGGTCCTCAGGACGAGCGCGATCGGAAGCCAAGGTGACACTCGGGGCAGTCGGCCTCGTCAGGCCTGTGATGCTCGCAACCGGCCACCAGGGGTCGCCCTCGGCCCTCTCACGGAGCACGGCAGCGGCCGCGGGGTGCGGGGTCCAGGGCTCTTCGAGGCGCAGAGGAGACGCAGGCGGGGCCTGGTCCTCGAGCCGAGCCGGAACCGGAACCAGGACGGGACCCGGACGCCGCTGCGGGCCCAGAGCTCCTCGCGTCCGGGCCGCCCACGGGAGGTCCGCCTGCCCCAGCCAGGCACGGGGACGCCCGGTCCTTCCCTGGCGGCCCGCGCCAGCCTGGCCACTCTTTCCGGGTTCCTGGCGGACGAGCAGGCCCGCTGCAATCGCCGACCCTCGGCCATGCCGCTTGGCGCCCTCCGCTGCGGCTCCTCCCGGCCTGGCCGAGGGGACGCACCCACTTCCGGGAGCCTCGAGGCTGAGATGTGCCGGGGCGTCGCTGGGCCACTTCAGGACATTGGCGCCCCTTGTCTTCTGTTCTGCCGCCTGTGCCCCTGGGCTTCACACTGAGCTACATCTCCAGTCCTTTTCAAAATTTTAAATTTTGAGACAAGGTCTTGACTAAGTTGCCCAGGCTGGGCTTGAACTTCGGATCCTCCTGCCTCAGCCTCCCAGAGTGCTGGGATTTATGGGTGTTCACCACCGCGCCTGGCTCAATTTTTGCCTTTTGGTAATTGAGTTTCTCTGACCATCTTTATCTGACATTTTAGGCTTTTGGCGATGGATGGCTTCCTTCAGAACAAGTTCTTTCTTAGCCCCTTCGCCTTTAAAGTTATGTCTTGTTTGGAAAACAAACACCACTGTCTGCATTCTTCTGCGGTTTGCTCGCCCGCCGCCTCCTGGGTGGCCGTCGGCACCCAGTTATGCTCCGCTATCCCTGCGCGCACGTTTTTAATCTTTTAATCCCAAGCTTGAGGCCTTGATCTCCTGTCTTCCTAAATCACATTCATCTTGTCACTTTCTTTTTATCACTATATTAAACTTCTTCCCTTTCCTCTCCTAGGAATAACTTCTAAGTCCGTCTTCTTGGATTTTACTTTTAATTTTGTATTTGTTGATTCTGACTTGGAACCACACTATTAGCCCCCTCTTTGATAGCTTAAAGTTTTTCACCTCATTGGCCCTGGCTCTTTATTTCTCATGATGTAAAGAAAATGGTTGATAGCGTGTGTGTGTGTGTGTGTGTGTGTGTGTGTGTGTGTGTGTGTGTGTGT
>NW_004624740.1:13652588-13665779 GCF_000247695.1 Heterocephalus glaber | reverse complement strand
CTTTTTGGTACTGGGGATCGAACTCAGGAACTTGTGCTTGTGAGGCAGGCACCAGAACCACTGAGCTAAATCCCTAGCCCATCACCACTGATTTCTTTCTCACTTCCCTACTCCTATTTTCCTTGCTTTCCTTTTTGTTTCCTTCCTGTTTTTTCCTGTTTTTGTTTCACTTTATCCTTGCATACAGAACTTGGAAAAAATACCACAGTGAATTAATCATCTGGCAGTGGATCTGTTCACCTGGGAAGAGGGATGTCTCCATCCATGAACATGGTCCACCTTCCCGTTTGTCGGCGTGGGTGGGTGTAGGTCCTGCATCCTTGAGTTCACCTTCCAGTGTTGCCCACCAGGGTCAGAGGAATGCTTGGGATGTTCCTCCCACAGCACCTTCTCCTTTGTTTTCTACTGTCCCATAAATAGTGTTAGGACAATTAGCTGTCCATATGGAAAAGGAATAAAAATAGGTTCCCACTTCCCACATAACCAAGAATCAGCTCCGGATGAATTAAGTAACTATGTGAGAAAAACTAAAGTTGTAAAACTTTCAACAGAAAAAGTAGAACAGGGACATGCATCTGAGCAGAAAAACCCCAAACAGCAGTTGTTTATGTAAACTTTGTCTACTGTGAGGGTCTTTTTCTCTCTTGGGTATGAGTACTCTACAGGTATGGTAGGAAAAAACCAAACCAACCAAAAAGAAAACTAGAAAAACTCTTACGGCTCATGTGTAGTTGTGTCAAGAATTACGCTTCTTCCAGCACCTTGGGAGCCTGAGGCAGGCCAGCCTGGGCAACTCAGTGGCTTAGCAAGACACTGTCTAAAAATGTAATTTTTTTAAAAAGGGCTAGGGATGTAGCTCTGTGCAAAGACCCTGGGTTTAATCCCTAGTACTGCAGACAAACAAAAAATATATTAATGAATGAATATACAAGAAAATAAAAGAATTAAAGTTCTAACTTTCTGCCCTGCAATACTCATGATGTAGCTTTCATGCTGAGGTCACCCCAATGCCCAAAATAACTGCTGGAGGTCCAACCATTGCATCTCTATTCTGGATGACACAATGAGGATGATAAGGAAGGGAACTGTCCCAGAAGTCCCACAAAACACTTTCACTCACATTTCTTTGGCTCAATGTCAGTCTAATGACCATGCGCAGATGGAACCGAAGCTAAAAATAACAGGGTGAGAGAGGCTGGGCCTGCAGATGCCCCATGGGTAATCTGAAGCAGGGGAGGCTGAGGCAGGAAGACAGCGGTGAGTTTGAGCAGCCTCAACTGCATAGCGAGACCCTGTCTAAAAAATAAAAAACGTCTGCTATAGGAAACTCATGTCAGGCACTCGCGGTGACCACAGGGCTCCAGACGTGCACCAGTGTCGCCTGGTGAGATCCGCCGCAAGGAGAACTGCAAGCCGCCAAGGAAGTGGATCCGCCCTCAGCAGGGGGGACACAGCCAGGCAGGTTCAGGGACCCCCAGGTCTCACCCCTCTGCGCCAACCCCCAGGATCCTCTGTGGCCCCAGAAGTCTTGTCCGCCAGGTGGAGGCGGGGGTACAGGGGTGTGGGCTCTGATTGGTCCAGGCCTGCGTCAATCACTGTGGTCTGGCGGGTACACGAACCGAGATTGGCCACTCTCGGGTCGCAGGGCAGCCTTGAGCCAGGAAGGAACCTCTAGGATGAATGAAGCGGGTGAGTTTGGGGCGCCGCTGCCTGGCGCGGGGGCGCGCTCTTCGGGACGGGGACGCCGGAGATGGCCTCCGCAGAGCCGAGACCGTGACGCGGAGCAAGGAATCTGCTTCCTGCTGTCAGGGAGAGGGGGCTTCTGAGAAGAAAGGGAAGAGAGACGAGAGGGGCTCGGGGCCTCTGCAAGGCAAGCAGCGGCTGCCCAGCTCCTTCTTCAAAGCTCCGCGCTCAGCTAGGTGCGGGAGCCACGCCTGTGAGCCTGAACTCAGGAGGCCGAGGCTGGAGGGTCTCGAGTTCGAGCCCATTCTGGGGAACTTGGTGATGTAGCGAGGCCCTCTCAAAATAAAAAATAGGAAAGGGCTGGGATGTGGACCGGAGCGAAGCCCCTGGGTCCAGTCCCCAGCATCCCAAGAATCCATCCATCTGGGTGTCACAGTTCTTGACCACCTAAATTCGAAAATGGGGAAACTGAGCCCCAGACAAGCACAGGGCCCTCCCGAGAGCATTGAGGGAGTGCACCAAGCCCTGCCCTGACTGCGCTCCCAGACGGGGACTGCTGCTTCCTGGGGACGGGGTGGCCTCCCCGGGGTGCGGGGCTCACGCGGATCGGAGCAGGAGGGGCCCCGCACCCTGGAGACCTTCACGGGGAATTATGCAGAGCAGCCGGGCCCGGGCTGCTCATTTACATCTAACGAGGTGGCTACGGTAAAAATAGCAGAGGAAGGAGTTGGGGGGTAGGGCGAAGGCTGCCAGGCGCTGTACCCTGAAAAGATTCGGCCCCTGGTGCCCTGGGAGGGGGAGGCGAGGGCCGGGACCCCGCTGCAGCCCTGTTCCCCCAGCGCCACAGTGCGGGCTCCTCACACCCGGCACTCCGAGCGAGGTTGTGAAAGTCAGGCCTGACCATGCGCTCTGTATGTAACCTGCTGAGGCTCCCCAGTGCCCGCCTCTAAAGCCTCTGCGCTCTGCCCTGCAGGGCCCGCCCCAGGCTCGCCCAACACTGGCCTTGGCACGGCCGCTCTTCTTCTCCAGGGGAGTCACACCATCTCGCAGGGCCTGCGCAGAGCACTGAGCTGCATCCCCGGCCCTTTCTGTTTTGACCTTTTTTTTTTTTTTTTTGGTACCAGGGATCGAACTCAGGACCTTGCGCTTGCGAGGCAGACGGCGGCACCACTAAACTAAATCCCCCGCCCCCCGTTTCTGTTTTGAAACAGTGTCCAAGTTGCCACTGTCCAGGCTGGGCTCGAACTGGCAGTCCTCTAGCCCCAGCCTCCCAGAGCGCCAAGCTGGTTCTGCGTGTTCGGGGGCGGGCGAAGGAGCAGGCCCTCCTGCCTACGCCCTGTAGACCTCGGAGCAGGAGCCGGAGCGGAGCCGGGGTGGGGACTCGGCCCCGCCCAGCCCGGCCTGTCCTCAAGGACGGGTGGGGGAGGGGAGGGACGCGGAGGGAGGCTGGTTACCCTTTGCAAAGCGAGGCGTGTGCGGGTCCTGCTGGAGTCCAATAAAACTGTCAGGGCTATCAATTACCAGATCTGGTGCTAGGGGTGGCTCGGTTTACTTGGCCGGTGAGGATCCCTGCGGGCAGAATATCAATGAATACCGCCTGGGGGGGATGGCGTTGGCAGTGACCAGTGATGTCACTAGGTACCTGTCCTGGCCAGGCAACCACATTCTGCCGCCTCCTGCCTTGTCATCTCAAGATTCCCGCCCCTTTCTTTTATTTTGAAGTACTGGCTTTGAACCCAGGATCTTGGCACTGAGCTACATCCCCAGTCCTTTTTTCGGTTTTGAGACATGGTTTCACTAAGTCACTGAACTGCCCTAGACTGGGCTCGAACTTGTGACCCTCCTTTCTCAGCCTCCCAGAATTCGAAGATCACAAGGAAGCAGCATCAAGCCCGTCTGGAACCCCAGCACTCAGGAGGCTGAGGCAGGAGGATCCCAAATTGAAGCCCAGCCTGGGCAATTCAGCGACTTAATGAGACCTTGTTTCAAATTTGAAAAAAAAAAGCGCTGGAGATGTAGCTCAGTGCAAAGGCCCTGGGTTCAGTTTCCAGGAACAAAACAAAAACCCAAAAGCAAACCCTAAATTTTTACAGACCCAGACACAAAAAGCCTGTAAATTGGGCCCGGGCTTTGTAGGAAGGGATGAATGTTGTCTGTAAATTGAACCCCACAGACTCCACCCCAGCAACCCAGTTTTAGGTCACAAGGTCTCCCCCCCCCCTTCTCCAGGGCCCCCTCTCTTCTCTCTGAATGTGTACTTTAAATTCTGCCTAATACAACTCTTTATGCCTCTCACGTGCCTTTTTGTTGTTTATATTTTTTACTTTTTGAGATGGTCTCACTATGTGGTTCAGGCTGGCCTTGAACTCACCCACCGTGAAGCCCTCACTGGCCTGGAACTCGAAGTGATCCTCCTGCCTCAGCCTCCAGAGCGCTGGGATTACAGGCTGTGCACCTGGCTGTCTCTCACTCTAGCGTCTTGATGGATTTTTTTTTCCTGTGATGGAAGTTAGCGAACCACAACATGCCCCATGGTGGGGTGGGTTGAGGTCCCCCTCGGGTTTCGGGGACCCCCTTGGACGCTGCCTGGTGACGATACCTACATTGCTGGAATATCGACCGCGACCCTGATGCCCTCACCAGGCTGAGGGGCGAGGGGCAGCAGGGTTTGGGGACCGAGGCCCCGTCCTCCCTGCTCCGCTGCCCCTCGGGGCCCTGGAGGCTGCACAGCCCGACTCTCCGCCCTCACAGGCAGCCAGGCGGCTCCCGGCGGAATTAGCAAGGCCTGACCTAAATACAGCACAACCCGGAGCCCAGCAGCGCGGGAGCCAGCCGTGTGGGGACCCACACCATGAGCACGGCCCGTCCCCAAGCTGTCCCGAGTGGGGCGAGCAAAGGCGTGGCCTGGGGGCGCCACGCGGGTGCGGGGCCGTGGAAGTGGCACAGCAGGTGGGGGCTGGGGCTCGGTGGGAGGAGGAGCCGGACAAGCTCACTGGGCCCGGCTGGCTTTGCGGTGGCCACGTCCCTATGTGCCCTCCTGGCAGGGTTCCCTCTTTGGGCCCCTTAGGGCTCCGTGCTCGAGGACCGCTCGCTTGCCATACATTCACAGTGTCTTGCGATCCTTTTTTGTTGAGTGCTAGGCACAGAACCCAGGCTTCCTGCGTGCTAGGCAAGGGCTCAATTACTGAACTCCACCCCCGGGCTGTCTCACTAAATTTCAGTAAATTGCCCAGGCTGGCCTAAGATTAGCAATCCTCCTGCCTCAGCCTCCTAGGGTGCCGGGGTGACAGGCTCATCCTATGGCGTCCCCAGGCAGCGCTGGCCTGGCCCTATGGCACAGAGGTCTGCTAGGTAGATGGGCAGGAGGTCGGGAGACTCAAAGCCTGCCCTGTCACGCCCCTCTGTCTCCACAGCTTCCCTGTGCACGGATTCAGTCAACCGTGACCGGAGACATATTTGGAAACTTATTGCATCTGAACGGAGCACACCAGCTTCGTCCTTGTCATCAGTCCTTAAACACGGTGTGGCACTGGGTCCCCTGGACTTTTGCTGCCTTCTTGGGTTCCCTAAGTCCCCCCAGGTGTTCAGGCTGAGGCAGGAGTGCGCAGGCGCTGTTTACATCCGGGACCCGAGAGTCCACGGAGTTGGTCTCCTTGGTGTCCTGGCACAGAGCACCAACCGCGCAGGGCCGCATGTCACAGTTTGAGAGGCGCAGCTTTCTGTGCAGACAAAACTGGTGTCAGGCAGAGAACAAGCGAGGGACTCAAAGAGGGACTCAAACACAGAGGCCGGGCCCCTTCCCACGCACAGCTTGCCAGATCGCCCAACAGCTCATGCTGAAAATGACCCCCGAGGCAAGGAGGCAAAGGGGCCTTGGTCTTTTTCCTCTCAGTCCCTCCCTCCCTATCATGAACCACTGAAGAGTGCTGGGTGAATGTGTGTTTATCTAGAAGTGAATCAAGCAGAACTCCGGGAGGCTGAGGCAGGAGGATCCCAAATTTGAGCTTAGCCAGGGCAATTTAGTAATTTAACGAGACCCTGCCTCAAAACAAAATAGAGGGGCCAGGGATTTAGCTCAGTGGTTTCACCGCCTGCTGCGCAAACGCAAGGACCTGAGTTAGGTCCCTGGTACCAAAAAACCCCCACAAAAAACAAAATAAAGAGAGCTGGGGGTGTAGCTCAGTATCCTTCGAGTTCAATCCTCAGGGCTGTAAAAATAGATGAATATAAAACGCAGAACTTGGGGCTGCAGATTTAGCTCAGTGGTGTCTGCCTGCCTTGAAAGTGCAAAGTCCTGAGTATGATCCCTGCTACCCCCCCCCCCCGCAAAAAAAGTAGAACTGGTATTGAATAACACAAAGATAATCCCAAAGAATAAAATGTTAATAATTTAAAGTGTTTGTTTTTGTGGTACTGGGGGTTGAATCCAGGGGCTTTGCTCTGAGCTACATCCCCAGTCCATTTTGAGTCTGGATCTCACTAAGTTGCCCAAGCTCGACTCAAGCTTGGGCTCTTCCTTCCTCAGCCTCCCAGAGTGCTGGGATTCCAGGTGTGAGGCCTGGCTTCCAGTGGGGCGTCCTTAGCTGGGATGGTGGCACTGTCCTGCCTCAGCCTCCCCTGCTGAGGCCTCTGAGTCCACGGTTGGACCCAACTTGCAGTGACTTATGTCATGAGGGGACAGGTCCCCACTGCTGAGGCTGAGGCAGGATAGCTTCGAGTAGACACAGGATTGATGGATGTTAAAACACACGCAGGTCCAGGGGTGAGACAGGGCAACTTAGAGACTCAGGGAGACATGCCTCAAAATAAAAAATAAAAAGGGCTGGGGATGTAACTCAGTGTGGAGGCCCTGAATTCAATCCCCAGTACCTTAAGAACAAAAGATACCCAACTTCTCCGGAGCAGCGTCGGCGCCCTGGGTGGGAGGGGTACAGACCGCTCAGCACCCTTCCGCCTGTCCCTCCCCGCCCCCCAAGCTCTGGGTGGCCTCGGCCTACACTTGTCTTTATCACAATATTTACCAACAGCGCCGCAATTGAGCCAGGCAGCTCGACAATTATAATCACGTTATCATTATTGCTGATAATTCCGATCACAGCATAAATTATAAACAGGAGCAGCGCGAGGGCGGGAGGCGCACGCGCACGTGGGGACCGGCCTCCTCCCGCGGCCCCTCCCGGGCCTGTTCCCGGCCAAGGCCTCGGGGCCCCTCCTGTCCCTCCTGAGGGCCAGGGGTGGGTGACTCCGGGGGGCTTTTCCCGCCAGCGTCCCCGGCTGTCCTGGCCGCCTCACATGGAGCCCGCGCAAACTATTAAGGTGCAATTATGACTGAGGCCGCGCTCCAAATCGATCTTCCCTCCGCCACGCGGCTGCCATGGAGACGGCTCAGCTCAATTACAGGCCGCGCTCTGGGTTCCTGGGAGATTCCGGAGCAGACTGGGAGGAGGCCGCGGGCACAGGCGGGGACAGGGGATGGGGCAGAGGGGAGGGAGGAGCACGCAGCTCCCAGGGACCCAGAACTAACCGGTGTGGAGAGACAGGCACGAGACTCAGGGTCACCCTGGAGGGACAGAGGCCAGGGACAGGGTGACAAATCCAGAGAACAGAGAGAGACAGCGGGATAGAGAGCTGGCCAGGCAGACAGACAGACAGACACGGAGTCGGAGGGCAAGGATCACACCCAGAGAGTACAAAGGAGAGAGACAGGCCCAGGCAGGGGCAGGACTGGAGCAATCCCCACACCCTGTCCTGCTGGGGAGAGCTCCAGAGACAGCTACAAGGCCATACCAAGGCGCATGGCTGTAACCCCAGCATCCTGGGAGGCTGAGACAGGAGGGTCCCAAGTTCTAGCTCAGCCTGGGCAACTGAGCAACTTAGACCCTGTCTCAAAAAATAACTAATTAAAAAGGGGCTGGGGACGTTGTTCAGGGCAAAGACCTGAGGTTCAATCTCCAGTAACACATACACACGTACACAAATAATAGTGATAGAGAGAAATAGAAAAACAGACTTCAAGTTTCCAGCAGCAGCCCAATGAGCCCTGGCTTCATCTGCCCACCCAGTAACCGGCGGGAGCAAAGGCTATCGGGGCCTCCCATGTGCTGCCAGCCCCTAGCAGGCCTCAGGGCCCCTTCTTCTGCCCTACCGTGGAGTTTAGGGCTTGGGGCACAGAAGTGGGTTGTGTTGCTATGAGAAACCAGGGAGCTGGTGAGGGGAGAGTCCTGTAGCTCATGGCTGGCGGCGTTTCAGGCCCACATGAGCACGGGCCTTCTTGCTGCAGAGTCCTGAGGTGCTGTGGGTTCTCTCTTCTTCTTTTCTTTCTTTTTTTTTGCAGTACTGGAGACTGAACTCCGGGTCTTCACACTGAGCTACATCCCCAGCCCTTTTATTATTTTTTATTTTGAGACAGGGTCTCATTAACTCACTCAGTTGCCCAGGCTGGGCTCCAACTTGCCACCCTCCTGCCTTAGCCTCCCAGAGTGCTGGGATGACGGGTGTGCACCCAGCTTCTCTCTTATAAAGCCAGGACTCAGTCACAGGGGCGCCACCCTGATGCCCTTCTCTAATCCTAACCCCACCCAGAGGCCCCACCTCTCACCCCATAGTGGATGAAATGTCCAGCCTCCCAGAGCCTCCTAATGAGCTTTGATTTCAACACTTGAGGCCCAGGGGATGCTCAGGCCACATCCAAGCCACAGCAATGGTGAGTCAGACTGGGATCAAATAATCAGTCAAGCAACATGAAATGTCCTCTGGGCTGAGCGTGGGCAGGGCTGAGGGCCTCTACGGCCAGGGCAGCCAGGGAGCTGGAGGATCGGGTCCAGGCAGCCAGCATTCAAAGGCTGCTTCCAGTAGCCAAGGAAGGAGAAGCAGACCTGGCCAAAGGCCTGGCCCGACCCCTCCTTGGGGTGGGGCTGGTTTGGAGGGCGGCAGGGAGACTGGGAGATTCTGCAGGACCCTCCTGGGGCTGGGGTTGCAGCAGAGTTCTGGTTTCTGGAAAACCCTGCAGCAGGAAATAAGTATTTTAGCAGCTGGGCCTGGTGGTGCCTTCCTATAATCTCAGCTACTTGGGAGGCTGAGGAAGGAAGATGGAGAATTTGAGTCTAGTCTGTCTCCAGCCCTTTTGATTTTTTATTTTGAGACAGGGTCTCAGTAAGTTGCTAAGTTGCCCAGGCTGGGCTCAAACTTGAAATCCTCCTGCCTCAGCCTCCCAGAGTGTTGGAATTATAGATGTGTCCCCTCCACACCTAGCTATGGATGGCCTTCTTCCTGTGCTATGCTTCATAGGGGCAGGGTGCCTGGCTGCTTGGCATTCTCTGTCCCCCAGCACCGTCCTGCTACCTGAGGACCTGGGGTGGGCACTGGACATGGGCAGTCCAAAGGCCCTGAGGCACACAGCAAAGCTACATCCCCGGCCCTCTACTTCCCCTTCGCCTACCTTCTGAGAAAGTTACTTTGCACTGCCTTCCTGTCTCTCCTTCTCTGGTGCCAACTTGTTCTAAATCTTCACTTATTTGTAACTAAATTCACTTAGGACAGCAGCTGCCTGGTATCTGCTAGAAAACCAAGCTTGTTGGTATCCAGCAGAGTCGAGGGCTGCAGGGGAACCCAGGGAGGAGGCACGGGCAGTGGCTGGTTCCCTGCTTGTCCCTGGTCCTCAGCCCCAGTGCTGGGTGGGGTGCTGGGATCCCGAAGCTGCTGGCACTCAGCCCCCCCCCCCCCCGGCCCGCTTCTTTCCCAATAGACCCAACTCTGTCACCCCTGCTAGATCTGCATCTATGTTATTTGTTTGTTTCCGTGGTGCCAGGGATGGAAGCCAGGTCTGTCCAAGCGAAGCAAGTGGTCTACTGCTGAGTGCGCCCTGGCCAGCTTGATCCTGAGCCCCTGCACACACAGCTACTCAGGAGATAGGGACAGGAGGGTCACAAGTTTGAGGCCAGCCTTCGCAAGTCAGGGAAATCCTGTCTCAGAATAAAATAAGAGGAAGAATTTTTTTGGTGGGGGGGAGCAGGAATTGAACTCAGGACCTTCTGCTTGCTAGGCAGGAGCGACACCACTGAAAGGGCTGAGGATGTAGCTCAGTCATGTGCTCCTGGGTTCAACCCCCAGTACTGTGTAAGTGAATAAGCAAATAAGTAAACAGAGGTGGGGTCTGGTAGCAGGTTTATTTTGGGGGGAGGATGGTGGTACTGGGGATTAAACCCAGGGCCTTCACACTGCACTACATCCCCAGCACTTTTAAAACATTTAAATTTTGAGACAGGGTCTTCTGAAGGTGCTAATCACCCAGGCTGGGCTCGAACTTGTTGATCTTCCTGCCTCAGCCTCCCAGAGTGCTGGGAGTACAGGTGTACACCACCATCCCCAGCTCTGTGAGAGGTCTCCAGGTGATTGGGGACATGCCCTTGAAGGGAACTGTGGGACTCTATCCCCTCTTTAGTCCCCTTTGTTTCCTGGCTCTGAGGCTGGCAGCTTTGCTCCCCCATCTGTCCCTGCAAAAGCCCCAGGACCCTTGGATTGTAGACTGACTTCCAAAATCCTGAACCAAAACAAACCTTTCCTCTTTGTAAGTTAATTATCTCAGGCAATTAGTTATAGTGATAGACAACAACAATCCCCTCATTGGGGACTGAGATAATACATGCAGGATTTTAGCATCATGCCTGGGTTAGAACAAACACTGAATGAATGTTAGGATCAGTACTATTACTACTTGCAGTGTAGATGGGGGTCTAAGAGGCCTCTCAAAGGGGGTTTTGGGGAAAGGGCCTGGAGCAAGCATCTCCCGAACCCATTCCTGCTTCTTCAGAACACCATGCTTATCTCTTGCATGAATTGAATTTCTACATGAATTCACTCAAAAAAAAAAAAAAAAGGACTTGTGGCTTTAAGAATCCATAAATGGCATGGACGTGTGTGCCTGCAGTCCCAGCACTCTGGGAGGCTGAGGCAGGAGAGTCACAAGTTTAAATCAGCCTGGACAACTTAGTGAGACCCTGTCTAAACATAAAAATTTTAAAAGGCCAGGGCCGGGGATGTAGCTCAGTGGCAAAGCACCTGCCTGGGAACCTCAAAGTCCTAAGTTTGATCACCAGTTTCGAAAAAAAAATTTTAAAAGGCCGGAGGTGCAGCCCACTGTGAAGGCCTTGGGTTCAATTCCTGGTACTGCAAGAAAAAAAAAAATAAAATAAATGAAATAATAATAATAATAATAAAGAGATGGAGATATGCTGTACATGTAAAATAAATCCTGGCTTTCCTAGCACAAGAAAAAAATATGAAACATCACAACAATATGAAACATCTCAATTTTATTATATGTTGAAATGATAATGTTTTGGATATATCAGGTTAAATAAAAGGTATTAATAGTGGGCTGGGGATTTAGCTCAGTAGTTCTGCCGCCTGCCTGGCAAGCACAAGGTCCCAAGTTCAATCCCCGGTACCAAAAAAAAAAAATGTATTAATAGTAATAATTGTTATTATTATTTGAAGTACTGGGGATAGAACCCAGCGCTTTCGAACTGAACTACATCCCCGGGCCTTTTTTATTTTGAGACAGGATCCTGCTAAGTTGCTAAACTGCACAGGGTGGGCTGAATTTATAACCCTCCCGCTTCAGTATCCCAGAGTGCTGGGACTTACAGGTGTGCGGCCCTGCTCCTGGCTAGGCCAAAGCTCCTGCTGTACCAACTGCTTCCTGGACGCGCGGCGGGGGCGCGGCTGACAGTCGGGCGCTTCTGGGAAGCAAGATTAACTCAGAGGAGGGAGGGAGGGCAGCAACCCTCCCCCACCCTGCTCCCAGCTACGCTCTTCCGGATTCCGCCTGCAGAGGGCAGCGCTGGGCACACACGCTGATGCCGCGGCCTCCCCAGGCCTCCGCGCCTCCAGGCCCGAGGGCCTGGGGCGGCAGAGTTCTGCCCGCACACCAAGGGCCCAGGCAGCCCTTCCAGGAACCAGCATCCTCCAGAGGGCCTCACGCAGGCCGTGCCTTGGCCCCTGGCCTCCTGGGCCAGCACAGATAGAACAGGACACCACAGTCAGGGGCAGGAGGGCCCCAGAGCGAGTCACCGCAGCAGCCGACACAGACCCAGTGTTTCTGAGCCAGGGACCCAGAATACCAGACCTGCAGGCGAGGCGTGGGACAGAGATTTTAAATTTTGTTTTGTATATTTTGCAGTGCTGGGGATTGAACCCTGGGCTTTTCGCACTGAGCTGCATCCCCAGCCCTTTTATTTTATTTTAATTTTGAGATAAGGTTTTACTAAATTGCTAAACTGCCCTGTCTGGGCTCGTATGCAGGCTCCTCTTGGCTCAGCCTCCCCCGAGTGCTGAGATTACAGGTGTGCACCACCATGCCTGGCTGGCAGAAAGTGTCAATGCAGCATGCCCAGCACCCAGCAGCTGCCAGCATTATCCACCTCCGAGGTCACACTGTGACTGTGTCACTGTGAGAAGGCAGAAGGGGAAGGTCAGAGACAAACTGACTTCCCAAGTTCACGCAGGTGGGAAGAGGACGAGCCAGGATTCGAACTCAACACAGCCAGGACCCCTGCTGTTGGTCTCAGCCATGTGGCCAAACCAGGCCAGCAGGGGCAGGGGTGCTGTGGCCCTGAGTGGGTGTGTAGACAGAGGAGGCCTCGAGATGGTCTTGTCCAGGATCCTGGCCCTCTGCCCAGCACCCTCTGTGAGCACGGGGCCCCTGGCTGCCCGGAGGAAGGAATCCAACGCCCTGGGGATCCTGGGGAGCCCAGGTTAACTCTCCAGGGCCTGCGGTGTACTCAGGAAGCTGCAGGGAGACTTGTGGGTCGAGCTGGGCCCCCCACACCCTGATCACCCTCCCTGGGCCAGGAGCTCCCTGGGGCTGGGGCGGCTGGTATGTGTCCCTCACCACGCGCCCAGCCCGGCCCAGGCCCGGCCCAGGACTCGGGCCCTGCCGGGGAGAATCAGCCTTCTTGTGCTGGATTAGGAGGTAGGGTTTGGGGCAGGAAGAGGGGCGTGTGCCCCCACTCGCTGGGGTGGAGTGGGAGCTGTAAAAGTGTGTGCGGGTGAGGGGATCAGGGGACTGGGCAGAAAATACAGTGCCTCTGCTGCGTCCTTGGGCATGTCGCGTCCCGGGAGACAAAAGCCCGAGGCAGACGTGGGCCACTCGGGCCGGGCGCGCGCGAGTGGCCAGTGGAGCAGACCAGGCCTCTCTGGGGTCCCCTGCCTGGGGATCCTCCCCCGGGTGACCTTGACCCTCCAACCCCGGCCCCTGCATCCCCGGCTTCCGGGGGGGGTGTGCTCTAATCTGGCGCCAGGGAGGCCCGGGGCGCCCGTCTCGAAGCTGGGCCGGGGGTCGGGCAGTGCCCAGGCCGGGGCGCGGGGCGCGGGGCGGGCGGGCTAATCCCGTATGTAAATGGCAGCCAATGGAGGGTGGTGTTGCGCGGGGCTGGGATTAGGGCCGGGGCGAATGGCTGGCAATCTTACTGGGATTACAGAACAAAGAGCCTCCCCGCGCGCCGCTCG
>NW_004624740.1:13638305-13652402 GCF_000247695.1 Heterocephalus glaber | reverse complement strand
CGCCTCCTCCCGCCGCCGCCGCCGCGCCTTCCCCATTCTCGGGATTAATTAAGGAGGCAGAGGCAGGAGGCTGTGCGTCCTGGCCGCGGGCCGGGCCGGGGCGCCGCTGACAGGAGCGCTTGGGGATCCTCCAAGGTAGGAGAAAGTTTTGTGGGGGGCGGGCGCCCGGCCCTGCTTGCCCCCACCCCCCGCTCCCCACCCCCACCCGCCCCTCCCCCTCAAGGTGTTCCCGAATCTGGGGCCGGCGTTTGGGTGCACGGGGGAGGCACGTGACCGGGATTAGAAATCGGGGCCGGGGCAGGGGACGGACGGACGCACGAACTGACGGACGTCCCCCACCTGCCGGGAGGGGCTGGAAGCCGGGAGCTGTCACCCCCTTTTCCTCCCTGCCCCGGGTCCTTACGGAGATGGGGGGCGCCCCCGGGCCGGCGCCCGCAGCCTGCTGCAGTTGGTGAATGAGGTCAGTGCATTGCCCGCCAGGCTGGGAAGGGGGGCTGGAAAGGCGCGCCCCCCCCATCGCCCTGTCCTCGGGCTGCCCGCCCCCCCACTCACAGCTGGAGCCCCACACTGCTCCGCACACTGGGTCCTTAGGAGGTCCCCAGGAGGGGGCCTGGCCTGAGTGGTGGCGGCTGAGCCCGGAGTGGGGGGCGCACTCGGGAGCTCTTGGGGTGAAGGGTTCCGAGGAGCAAGTTGGGTAGCCCGCTTCGTGGGTGGTCTCTGAGTTTGAGAAGGGCAGAGAGGTGGGCCCAGGGGTGCTTCCTGCCCACCCCACCCCGACCCTGGGATGAGGGCTGGACACCAGCTTGGCACCAGCCAGTGAGGGAACCACTGAGTCTGGTCTGGGCCAGGACAGTGAGCCCAGAGCGGCTGAGTTCTGCCCTCCTGCTTGGGCTGGAGGGCCTCGGGCTCTAGCATCTGCCCTGGTGACCTGGCCTTGAGGACCAGACTGGGCCAGGGACTCATGGGTCCCCGTCAGGGCTGAATTGAGGGAGCCAGGCATGTGGGGTCTTTCAGGGGGGCACGAGGGTGGCATGTGCACCCACAGGGTGCTCCTGGTGCCCCTGGGCAGGGAGGGCAGGCCCCACAGCTCTCAGAAGGGACACTGGTGGGGCCTCGTACTGCTCAGAGCAGAGGGGAGGGCTGGCTGGTGCTCACTGCCGCCTCTGTGGTCAGCTGCCCTGTGGCCAGGGATGCGGCCCCTGGGGCTCAGGGCTTGGGAGGGGCCTGGGAGCAGCTCATTTATTTCAGCAGCGTCATTCCCAGGGGGAGAGGGAGAGGGCACTGGGCATCGATTATTCATTCCGTAGTCAGGGCAGGAGGGAGAGGTGGGGAGCGGGCCGTCAGGTGGCTACCAGGCATCACCTGTTCGGAGCCCAGGAGGGCGTGAGCTTGACTTTGGCCTCACAGGGACCTGGGGCGGACCCAAGGCCAGGCCTGGCCCTGAGATGGCAATGTCAGGCCCAGCATCTGCTTCTGGGCACCCCATTCAGCAGCCAGCTCCAAGGATGACCCAGAAATTGGCAGTTCCAACTCGAGGGTCCCGGAGGAGCCTGCCACAGGAGTGGAGGGAGGGCTGGGACTCTGCAGTGCTCTGCCTGCTTGTTGGAAATAGCAGAGAACTCAGGGCTAAAGGTGGGGAAATGGGTCTCCAGGGGACAGCCTTGCTGGGCCGCACTTAACCTACTTAAGAGGACAGTCCTCAGAGAAGGAGCATTCGTTTGCAGTGTGCTTGTAGCAAGTAATTCTCTGTTCGTTTAAGGCAGGCTCGCAGGGCCCCCGCCGGCCCATGACACGGTGGCAGTCTTGGGAGTTGTCCCAAAGGCAGCCATAATGACAGGGGTCTCAGAGGCAGCTACTCCTACCATGGGCAGAGAAACCCCGGCACACAGTTTGGTGACACCCATTGTTGGAAACCACAGCCGAGTGTCTCAGGGTGACCTGGTGGGTGACAGTGGCCTGGGGCATTCATGTCCTAACCGTGACCTTGGAACCACAGACCGCATCTCCCAGCGCCTCCCATCTGGGGTTCCTCTCCGGGCCCCGGCTGCACCTTGGCCGCATTGTCCCGAGTGGCCTCGCTTCCTCCCAGCCTAGCTGTTCTCACTGTTTCACCCCCTCCAGGGCTCTTCCTGCCCCTTCTTGCCAGGGGCTGGGGCTTCCTTTAATGGCCCTGCTGGGGTAGGGGGCCTGGCCCAGTGGGGGCGAGGTTGTAGAATTTACCTCTTCCCTTTCCACCTTCAGGCCCCGGCTTGGCCGTGATGTCCCCAAGCTGATCAGAGGGCCGCCTGTGTCCCCGAGACATCCTGTCTGTCCTCAATCTGTCCGACATTGATGGCTCTCAGTCGCTCACCTCGGGGATGGGAGTGTCTGTTGCATGGCTGTGTGCCAGAATGAATGAATGAATGAATGAATGGGTGAATGAATGAATGAATGAGACCCTGCTCTCCCTGAGCTCCCTGCTCCCTCCTTCCTGGGCCCCACTCTCTCCCACCCCATCACCCCAGCCTTTGCCTCCCCAAAACCCATGCCCGAGGCTCTGCTCCCAGCATCATGTCCATCCTACTTTTCCTGGTGGCTGGGGACACGGCCTGGTTGATGGAGCCTATGGAGGCTTCAAGGGGCCTCTGGGGAGCAAGACCTGCAGGGAAAGTTCACAGATGCCAGGGAGCAGAGGGGCACCTCACGCTGGGTTCAGATTTGAAAGACGGGCTCCCAGGAGGGACAGGGATGCTCCGGGGGAACTGGGGGGACCTTAGAGGTGGTGGGGAAGGTGGACATACCTGGCCGGAGGCTGTGGGAGGTGACCCGCAGTTGGTGGGGGGGCTATCCAGGCTTCAGGGTTAGATGTTGGGTTTCCCATAGGAGGGCCAGGCCAGCATCCCTGAGCGAACTCTAAAGGCAGCAGAGTCGCTCCCTGGCCAGGCTCAGTGCTCAGTGCAAGGGAGGCTGGACCCATGAGTTTCTTGCCCTCTTTTGGAGTTTTGTTTTGTTTTGTTATTGCAGTACCGAGGATGGAACCCAGAACCTTCCCACTGAGCTAAATCCCTGGCCCTTTATTTTTAGGGTCTCACTAAATTGATGAATTGCTCAGGCTGAGCCAGAACTTGCAGTCCTCCTGCCTGAGCATCCGAGTGCAGGGATGACAGGCCTGTGCCACCACACCTGGCTCTTCTGGAGGTTCCAAATCCAGATGTCCCTTGGCTGTAGACGTGGGCAACGTGGGTTTGGGGGACAGAGCTCCCCGGGAAGCCTTAGTGCTGTAGCATTCCTCCCCTCCCTGTCTGATACCCCTGAGTCTGCCTCCCTTCTGCAGAACTTCCAGTCCTGGGTTCCGCTCCCTTCCCTCTTGGCCTCCGGGACTGGTGGATACTTAGCTTCGTGGCTTCTTGTGTGTGGGGCTCTCAGTGGAGATGACACCTGTCCCACACTTTATCCACGCTTAGACTTGGGATGCTCTGGGGTGCCTTGGTGGGGAGCAGAACTCTCCTTCATGATGCCTTCCTCTCAGCCCCTAGCTGGGCCTGGCTGTCCCCGAGCTATTTGCGGGCCCACCTGTCTTCCTCCTTCAGGACCACCTGCTCTGGGTTGCCAAATTTAGCAAATGAAAATAAGAACTCCTGGTTAAATTTGGGCTTCAGATAGGCGATGGAGGAGTCGGCATTGGGGTGCACTTCTGCGGGGAGCTGCCTGTCTGGGGCTCACACTGGGCTGGGGCCTGGGGGTCATCTGGCAGCCCTGCAGCTGCTGCCTCTGAGTGGGAGACTTGGGAGTTGGGGTCCCCCCAAGGCTCAGGGGAGTCTGCAGCAAGCTTGCCTGACTTGTGGTCACCCTAACTTTGTTCGTGTTTTCTCCCATCTGTGGCCCAAGTGTCCTGTTAGTGCTGTTAAGCTTGAATGACATGGGAGGTGACTTTAGAATGGCTCCTGGGCCTCACAGGGTCCCCAGCCTGGGGATATCTTGTTTCTAGAGTCCTCTGTGCCTGTGTGGTCCGTACAGTGCTGGGAGGAGGCAGGAAGTTTCCAGAAACACTTTCATTTGTCCACCAAATTAGGATTCTTCATCAACATTTTTGAAGCCTAGCCAGGCGCCATAGCACATGGCTTGTGATCCTATAATTTGGGAGACTGAGGCAGGAGGATTGCATGTTGGAGCCTAGCCTGGCCTATGTAGCAAGACTTTGTTTCAAAAAACAAAAGCAAAAACAGAAACACGGTTTGCAAAGCCAGATTTGAGTACTGGGAGACAGTTTCTCTGACATCCCCCATTTCCAGGTGGGGAGATCCTGCCCCTGGGGTGGTTGGGGATGACATCCATTTCCATTGCTGTCACTGAAGCCTGCAGACCCACCCAGTAATTGTGAAAGAATGCAGATTCATTGAGCTCGTGGTTCTAGAAGTTCAAGGTTGTGGGGCACATGTGGCAGGAGTCTGGAGTTGAGAGCTGGTGCGGGGTATTGTATGACGGGATAAAGCAAGCTGGGTGGGTCTCTTCCTCTTTATTTTTTTCGGTACTGGGGACTGAACCCAGGATGTCATGCTGAGCCATATCCCCAGTCCTTTGTGTGTATATATTTTTGGGGGTTTTTTGGTTCTGTTTTTTTGGTACCAAGGATTGAACTTGGGTCCTTGTGATTGCGCAGCAGGCAGCGAAACCACTGAGTTAAATCCCCGGCCCTGTGTGTATATATTTTTGGAGACAGGTTCTCATTAAGTGACTGAATTATCCAGGCTGGGCTTGAATTTGGTATTCTCCTGCCTCAGCCTCCATGAGTGCTCAGATTACAGGCATGGACCATCATGGCCGGCTCACTCTCCCTCTTCCAAGCCACTGGTGCCAGTGTGGGTGCACCCTGGTGATCCCATCTAATCCTCATGCCATCTTTGAGGTCCCCCTTAATACCTCGCAGTGGGGATTAAATTTCAGCATATTTTGCTGGGGCTTTGCAAACCCCCGCATGGTGGTTACTGGGGTCGACTGCACTCTGCAGTGCTGCAGGGGACTTTCCAGCTGTCGGAGTCTGCATCTGTCCATCACTCCCCAGGCCAGTGAGGGACTCTGGACTGGCCCGAGGGGTCTCCCAGGTGCCTTCATCAGCCCCAGGTCAGCCCTGGCTGTGTTTGTCGTGCAGGGCTGAGGACACAGCCAGTGAAACGCCCCTGTCCTCTGTGCCGTTAGAGGACTTTGCCCACCGTACACTCCCAGGGCCCCGCCTGCCATCAGGACAGAGAAAGTCTCTCTGTCCCCAGAGTCTCCTCAAGCCCCTTGGCAGCAGTCCCTTCCCTTGGCTGCTGATCTGTGCTGTCTTGAGTTCGAGTTTCCAGAGTCCCAGAAATGGGTTCACACCGAGTGTGGCCTCGAAGCCTGGTTCCATCACTGCGTGTTTGTCCTCATGGAGGGGCTGAGTGTGTCAGAACAGGTTCCTCCTGGTGGCAGACCAACTGGCCAGCCACATACCAGGCCCCACACCACCTAGCACCCTTCCAGGTAGTGGGGGGCCTGCGCCTGCACCCCATCCCTGCCCTCTCCCTGCACTGACCCTGAGCCCAGAGAGCTGTGCACTTTTGTCCCCAGAGCTCAAATTTCATCCTGCGTTTCTGGTAACTCAAATGGTGAGCCCAGAGATGAAATTACACCTTCCTGCCACCACCCTCAGGGCCCTGTGGTCCCCACTCCCCCGCAGCCCAGGTGGGCACCGGAGCAGGGCCGCCCAGGGCCGGGACAGCAGGAGGCCGGCAGTGCCTGGGGCGCCTCGCCCAGCTCAGGGACCCCCGACCCCGCCCCAGCCACTCTGTCCTCCACATGTGCTGCTCGGGGTAGAAATCCTGTCTTTCTTCTGGGAAGGAGGGTGGCGGGGTCACTGCTGGAGTCTGGAGCAGGATTGAGGGTCAGGTGGAACAGGCCGTGTCCCCCTGGCGAGTCTTAACATCTCCAGGGGTCAGTTTGCTCATTTTAAGTTTTTTTGATTTGGGGGTACTGGGGCCTGCTGCATGCTAGGCAAGGACATGACCACTGAGCGGCACCCCAAGCCCCAGTTGTTCATCTTTTTATTATTGTCATTTCTTGCCGGGCTGAACCCATGGCCTTTGGACTGAGATACACACTCGGCCCTATTTCAGTTTTTATATTTTGAGACAGGGTCTTGCTGAATCACGAAGTTGACCAGGATGGGCCCACACTTGCCATCATCCTGCCTCAGCCTCCCAGAGTGCGGGGATTGGAGGCATGGGCCGCACCCAGCTAAGATTCAGGGATTTCTGTGCGTTTGCTGGGGGTGGAACCCAGGACTTCAAGCATGTCAGACAAGCTCTCTGCCACCGAGCTGCGCCCCAGCCCGTTTGATTTGGATGGTTTTAACTTTTTTGTGAGGGGCCCTGCGGGGCCCTGCAGACCCCAGCACTCATCCCTGCGCCCCACCATCCCCTCCCGCCCTTTTGTCTCCTGAAGCCTTCAGAGGCTCCGACCTTCTGCCCGGTGCTCAGGGAGGGCCCTGGGTGCTCCTGGGTGGCACTGTGCGGCCGGCAGTCAGGCAAGACCCCTCTGCCCACCCACCCGGCTCCAGGGTGGTCCTGGCAGCCCCAGAGGGGCTCGGGCCTGGGACTGGGCGCCTGTGTCTCCTGTTTATCCGGGAGCTGGTTTTTCAGGTGTGGCGGCTTCCAGCGCTGAGGCCAGCGAGGGGCGGGGCTTCTCGAGGGGCGGGGCCTGGCAGGTGGGAAACCACAGCCTCGCTTTGATCCGGGTCTATTGCCCTCCGTCCCCCGGCCTCCGGGCGAGGGCCAGGGCGAGGTACCCCTGTTTGCCCTGAGTCAGAGGCCCTGGCCACGGCCGCTGGAGCCTCGGAGGCCAGACAGGCGCGGGTTCAAGTCCCATCAGAGTCCCTGGACGTCCGCGTGGCCGCGGGGTGATTTCCGAGCCCGGCTGGAGCAGGGCAGTGCAGCTTTCTGCCCGGCAAGGCCCCGCGGAGGGCATTTTCTCAAGTTGTGAGACCCCTCCTTACGCGCAGAGAGAAACTGAAAAGCTCAGTACCCGCTCTGTGCCCGCGCACACGGGAGCGGCCGTGCCTCAGTGGAACTGCTGGGCCCCTCTGCCTGTCTGCACCCAGCTCCTCAACGCCGGCTGGGATCAGCCGTGTCTGGGCCTGCCCGGGAGGGGCCTGGGGCAGGTGTGCTCTTTCTTTCTCCTCCCTCCCCCGAGTTCATGCCTTCTCCTCTTCTCTTTTTTCTTTTCTTTCTGCCATAGCTGGGACTGAACGCAGGGCCTTCACACTGAGCTACATCCCCAGCCCAGTTTATTTATTTGTTTATTTATTGAGACTGGGTCTCACTATGTAGTTCAGGCTGGCCTTGAACTTGAGCCGATGCTCCTGCTTCAGCCTCCCAAGTGCTGGAATTACAGGTGTGTGCCACCATGCCCGGTGTCAGCCCTTTTTATTTTGAGACAGGGTTGCACTAAGTTGTCCAGTCTCAATTTAAACTTTCGACCCTCCTGCCTCAGCCTCCCAGAATGCTGGGATCACAAGTATGTGTTACCACAGCAAGCTCCCAGCTGCTTTTGTTTAGGCCTGTTTTCATGTACCGCTTGGCCACCTCACTGGGCTGATGCGCCTGCAGGTGGGGCTGGCATTTCTGGTGTTAATCCAAGCCTGCCCCCTGGCCCCAGGCTCCTGGCCCCAGTGGCCACAGCATCCTAGACTGTGTGCTCAGTGCCCTGGGCTAGTCTGTCACCTGCACCCACAGCAACAGCTGTCAGCTTCCAGCAGCTGGGGCCAGGGTGGACTGTGGAGGAAGTGCAGGGAGCCAGAAGCAGGCTGGGTGGGGTGTTTGGGGGTGGGGGAGCCTCCTCCACCCAGCAGTCCCTGGTGCCTGGGGAGCACTGTGTCCTCAAGCCCAGCTCAGTTTGGGGTTCCCTTCTGTTTAGACACACGTGTCGCTGAGCGTGTGCACATGTGGCTGAGCGTGTGCACATGTGTTGTGTGTACCTCAGAGTCCTGTGTGTGTTTGTGTGTGCACAAATATGTGCCACCCCAGAGGCCACGCAGTGGCTGTGCTGGGAAGTTTGGCGTTGGGCCAAGGCTCCCAGTCTTGAGGCCTTGTCAGCCCCGTCCTGATGCTGGCGAAGGGCATGATCCCTGTGCCTTGCGGGTGAGCTTGGCCCTGGGTGGCAGGACAAGGAGGACAGGCGGAAGCAGAGGGGTCAGCCTGTACCTTGTGAGACAAAGCCAGGAGCGACAGGTGGGCGTCTCGCTCAGCCATGGCTTCAGGGACTGGAGTCCCTTCCTCCCTGTTGTGTTCTTTTTAGTTTTAGTTATTCCATTTATTTTATTACTTCTTTTGCAGCACTGGGGATTGCACCCTGGACCTTCCCACTGAGCTGCATCCCAGCCCTTTTTGTTTTTGTTTTGAGACAGGGTGTTGCTGAATTGCCCAGGTTGGGTTTGAACTTGTGATCCTCCTGCCTCAGCCTCCCAAAACACTGGGATTATAAGGGTGTGCACTACCATACCCAGTGAAGATAATTTCTGTAAAGTATATAATTCAGTGTTTTTTCATATACAGATGGCTCCTGACTGGCCATGGTCTGGAATTTTTGGCCTTGGTGGTGTAAAAGTGTAGGGACGCTGATATTTCACTGTCTGGTTTTTTTTGCAGTGTTGGGGATCGAACTCAGGACCTTGCGCTTGCTTGCAAGGCAGGCGTGGTACCGCTGAGCTACATCCCCGGTCCTCACTGTTTTTTACTCTCTCATGCAGAGTTCAGTACTTTCCTATAAAGCAGGCTCTGCCTTAGTTGATTTGCCCAGCTGTGAGCTAATGTAAGTACTGTACTCTGAGGTAAATACCTAGAGATGAAAATGCCGAGTTACGTAAGTAGGTTTGACCTTTTGAGGAACTTCCAGTCTGTAGTGCATAGCAGATGGACTATTTTATATCTCCAGCAGCAGAATAGATAGAGTTCTGATTTGTCGGTGTCCTCACTAATGCTTGTTATATCTATCTTCTTCATTTTGCCATCCCAGTAGAAATGAAGTGCTTGTTGTGGTTTTGATTTAGTGTGTTGGGTTTTGTCTTCACGGTCACAAAATGGCTACATCCCCTCCAGTCATCACATCCATGGACCAGATGGAGAGGAAGAGGCCAGAATCTTCATCCTCTCAAAGCTTTTGCCTTCACGCACACCCTCGTCATTGGCCTCTCTGGGTCTCGTTGGTACAAGTGGTTGGAGGAGATGGGAGTTGGCCTGCTGTCCCAAAGGGAAGAAGAGTCTTTGCCTCCTACCCTAGAGCTGGGTAAATTTCTGGTTTCTGGGAACAAGTAGAGGGAGGGCATGTGGAGCCCACTAGCAATGGGAAGCAGGCTGAGATCAGGGATTCTGGGCAGGGCTGTTGGCCTCCCATGGCAGCAGGCTTCCCTCGCTCTGCTCAGCCCTTGAGGGGTGCAGCCCGGGCCCTGTTCCAGCCTCCCAACACCCCTCACCAGACCTAGCTGCTTTCACAGCTGCCTGTGAGCCGGCCAAGGCTGTGCACTCCTGAGATCCCAACACTGAGGGAGGCTGAAGCAGGACAATCGAAGTTTTGAGCCCCACCTTGGCAGTTTACCAAGACCCTGTCTCAAAATAAAAAATAGGAAGGGCTGGGGTGTAGCTCAGCGGTATAGCACCCCCAGATTCTATCTCCAGTTCCAGAAAAAAACAAAAGAGGTGCCTGAGCTGCATTGCTCATGCCCGCTGGCCGCAGTGTAAAATGATCCAGCCAGTTTGGGAAGACAGTCGAGCAGTCGTTTATTTATTTATTAGTGTTCTTGGTTAAGGTGTCCTTGCACCCTGAAGTTCACCATTTTATTTACAGTGGTTATTGGTTCCAGAAAGTTCTCATCACCCCCCAAAAGAAACTATACCTGTTAGTCTCACCACCCCAGCCCCTGGCAGTTTTTTGTTTTTCTTTGTGGTACTGGGAGCTGAGCTACATCCTTGGCACATTTTGAGACAGGGTCTCAGTAAGTTGCCACGGTGGGACTCAAATTTGTTTGTTTGTTTGTTTTTTGGTACCGGGGATCGAACTCAGGACCTTGCACTTGTGAGGCAGGCTTGGGGCCACTGAGCTAAATCCCTGGCCCTGGACTCAAATTTTTGATCCTCCTGCCTCAGCCTCCCTCAGTGCTGGGGGTCTTGCTAAGTTACTGAGCTCAAACTTGTAATCTTCCTGCCTCAGCTTCCCAGAGTGCTGGGATCACAGATGTGCACTACTACAGCGGGTGACCTGGCAACCTCTAATGGTTGTATCTGAATTTTCCTCAATTTTTTAATAAAGTTAAACCCACACTTGCTGTACAACCTAGCAAACCCACTTCTAGATATGTATTCAAGAGAGGCGAAAACTTAGAGTGGCTTTATTCAAAATCACCCAAATCTGGGACCCTTCTATATGTGCAGCTGGCAGATGGCAGGGCACCAGTCCCTCTGCAGCATGGAGTACTAGTCGGCCGTGAACAGGCTTGACCGAGCCCTGACGCTATGTCCTGTGGGGTGGGGTGCAACTCCATGGTGTGTCCCTGCCTGATGTGGTGAGGCTCCGGGGGTCTGGCCCAGCACCGCACCCAGTGCGGTATCCCGTGTGGGTCCACTGCTGTGACAGGGAAATGTGGAACTGGGGACAGAGGGCAGATGGCACTGCTCATGCTGGGGACTGCTGTATAGGGGCCTGGGGATTTGGGGAGTGATTGATCCAATCTGGTTATGGTGGCTGCTGGGTGACTTATTGTCTTAATTACTTTTCTCATTGCTGAGACAAAATACCCAACACCCAAAGTTAAAGGAGGAAAGGTATATTTCAGCTCACAGTTTGTTGAGGTTTCAGTTCACAATCTGCTGACTCCAAAGCAGGGCAGCATGGCAGAGGGGCATGACAGAGGAGAACAGTCCATGGCAGGGTAGGCAGGAGGCAGCAGCAGCAGCAGCAGACCTGCCTTCCATCTTTCCCTTATATTCCATCCAGGCTACAAGCCTATTTTCTGGTGCCACCCACACCCAGGGTGGGGCTTGCATTGTCCACACCCAGCTTAATCTCAGTATCATTCCTTAATCTAGCCACCTCCCAAAAACCCCAGCTATGAGCACATGAGGCTGGGGGGGGCACATCTAGACACAAGCCAGAGCATTTACACAGTTATAAAGGCTCACAGAGCCATGTGTGCCCAGAGCAGATCCCTGGGTGTGTCTGACACACAGCCTGGCTTGGACGTGGCCCCCCAGAGTCACCCTGTTTGGAGCAGCTGTTCCTTTGGCCCTGAGGAGTTTTTATCTCTGTCACTTTGGCTAATGTGACTTGTGACCAGGGTTGGGGACGTCAGCCACTGTGAGGTCCCTTCCTGTCACCTTCCTTGTATGTCTTTCCCCCTCCCCTATTCCTGAGGCTTCTGGATGGGGTGTGCTGTGTGCTCTTTTTCTTTATTTTTTTGAGACAAGGTCTTGCTGTGTTGCTCACACTAGCCTTGAACTCCTGGGCTCAAGGGATCCTCCTGTCTCAGCCTCCTGAGTAGTTGGGACCACAGGCATGCACCTCCATGCGTAGCTTGCTGTGTGCTTTGGAGCCATGAGCTGGTAGAGCTGGAAGGGACCTCAGGATGTGCTGGCTTCTTTTCGTATGAGGAAGATGAGGCCCAGGGCTGGGGATACTGGATGAGCTTCCAGAGTTTTAAGAATCAAGGTCCACAGCCAGCTCTGGGGACTCATCCCGGGTCCCTGCCTGCTCTTAGCACCCATGTCCCCAGCCAGCTGCTAAGTGGGCCGATGGGGCCCATGATGGTTTCGGTGAAGGCTGGCGTGGTCCCCAAGGGAGAGTTTCTGCTCCTCAGAGCTGGTTGCAGTTGGAGTGATGCTCAGGCCTTGCTGTGTCCCTTTGGACCCAGTGGATGTGGTCCTCAGGTGGGGTGACAGACCCCAAGAGCTTCCTAATGCAGGGGACCCGGGGACTTCAGGACAGGCGGGTTGTCTCAGGTGGTGTCTCCTCATGAGCAGGCACCTAGCCTTGGGGTGCGGTCTGGGGATTCTGCTGTGGCACCAAGTCTGTCCCTGTCCTTGCTCACGTGGGCTGTATCCCACCCCACCCGGGCTACCAAGGGCTCCGGGACTTGAAGCTGGGTGTGATGGCCGGCCATGATGAAGCTTGGGGCTTCTGTTCAGTGTGGGCCCCTTGCCCTGTGACCTCGCTCACAGCTGCCGCAAGGGAGAGGTTGGAGGTATGACCCACCCGGAGGTTGCACCCCACCCCCTTGATGGCCATAACTGCTGTGGTGCAGGGCTCTCTCTGCGGCCCTGTTTTAGCTCAGAAAATAAGGGCTGTACATCGGGGGATCTCTTCTGTTTTCGGGGCCCATGATGCCTACAGGAAGTCTGTGCCCAGCCTCCCTGTGACCCCAGGGAGTCCCCCTTGACCTCCAGGGAGTAGGGCAGAAAAGATGGGTTTGGGTTTGGGCTGGGTGTGGTGGTGCACACCTGTGATCCCAGCACTCTGGGAAGCTGAGGCAGGAGGATCCCAAGTTCAAGCCCAGCCAGGGCAATTTAGTGAGACTCTGTCTCAAATTTAAAAATTTTTAAAAGGGCTGGGGATGTGGCTCAGTATGAAGACCCTGAGTTTAGTTCCTAGTGCCAAAGAAAAAGAAGGGACAGGTTTGGAATAATGAGCCTGTGGAGAGTGGGCAGCCTTCTGAGATGTTCTCACGTGGGGTACCGGCATGAGCAGTTGAGCTGGCGTGGGGCTGCCAGTGCCTGTGCTGGGCAGGGGTCCTCGGGGGACACTGGGGGCCGAGTGTGTGCTTGCTCTGGGTCTGGCCGACCTTGCCATGAAGCTAGGACTCTCCCTGCTGCGTGACCCGGCCGCTGCTCACCCTCTCTGAGCCTGCACATGGGAGATGCCGTTGTGCTGGTAGGGTTGCTGCAGGGTGGGAGGTTCCAGGTGCCTGTGCCCAGCTCAGTGCTGCTGGTCACAGTGCTGACATCTGTGGCGTGACCGTGGCTCAGGGCCATGGTCCCAGCTCAGCCAGGTCTACTCCCTGGAAAGAGTGAGGACAGGAAGTCGATCACGGTGCTATCTGCCCCACCTTCGAGGGAGGAAGGGGCAGAGGAGAGTGCGGCCCAGAGAGGGCCAGTGGGCTGGCCAGCATCACACAGCCCGGGGCTGGGGCGAGCAGAGCTGCCAGAGCTGGGTCTCTGGAGGCTCCCCAGGTGCGCTGTTGTGTGTGCACGTACACGAGGGGTCACAAAACCAGAGATGTTGCCCGGGATCCCTGACCTCCCTGTCTGCTGGCCAAGGACTCACGGCGTGTAGGTGACAGCAAGGACACTTACAGGTCACCGTGTCGCCCAGCTCCTTGCTCCTGCCTGTGGAGTGGGTGCTGTGTGCATACATGACACAAGATCCGGGGCTGGGTCGTGTGCAAGGAGGTGCATCAGTATGCGCCTTTGGAGACGCCAAAACATTGTGCCAGTGTCCCGGTGAGGGCCCTGTTCTTTTGTCACAACACAGCAGGTGACATTATGGCTGGAATATGCAAGGAGGGGGGGATCATGGAGCAAGCAGGTGACAGTCTTGTTCTTTTTTTTTTTTTACGGTAGTGGGGATTGAACCCAGGACCTTCACACTGTGCTACAATCCCCACCCCTTTTCTTATTTTTTTATTTTGAGACAGGGTCTTGCTAAGTCATTAAGTTGTCCAGGCTGGGCTTGAACTTGGGATCCTCCTGCCTCAGCCTCTCACAGTGCTGGGATGACCGGCACGGACTCACCATGCCAGGCTTAGTTTTATGACAGGCTGCTCTCCTGAGAGCTCACTCAGTCCAGGGCAGCAGCTTGAATCCCTGCTAAGGGCAGCCCCAGTGACCTAGGCCCTGCCTCTTAAAGGGCCACCACTCCTAACGTGGCCACACTTCTGGTACATGAGTCTTCAGGAGACAAACCACTCCAAACCATACCAGTGACTATAATTTTTATTGCTCTATCAGAGCTCAACTGGCTGGGCCTGGTGATCATCTGGGAACCCTGCTGAATGTCTTGGATCTCACTGGTCCCCAGTATTATCTCTTGTCCCAGGCTGCACCTGGACCTTGT
>NW_004624740.1:13509537-13638205 GCF_000247695.1 Heterocephalus glaber | reverse complement strand
ACTGTGCATCCTTTGGAGCCAGCACTTCCGGCCGGATCCCAGCCCTCCATCCTGTGTTCATGCCCTGGGTGTCTGTGGTCTGTAGCCCTCTGGTCTGGGACAGGGACCCAGCCTGGACTATCACCAGAGTGGTGAAAATGTGGAGCCATTAACCAGGGGCCCATAGTGGTGTGGGGTAGAGGGGTGCAGGCTGGGAGGTCATAGGCAGGCCCAGGGCTGGTGTGGGGAGCCCTGGCATGGGATGGGAAGGAAAGGAGGAATCACGGATGAGGGGCTGGGGCTGGGGAATTGGGGGGCAGGGGCCTTGGAGAAGGATGTGGGGGGCTGGATGGTGGGAGGAGTGTGGGTCCCTCCAGCTGAGGTGGAGGGAGGGTGGGGCCTGGAGCCAGCGCCCTGGATTACGTCACCCATTGGCTTTGCCACCTGGCAGAAGCTGCTCAAGACGCAGCACAGGGCTGGCCACAGCTCCATGGCAGGGTGCTTCCCCAGCCCCACAAAAATAAATAAAAAGAACAAATACATGTATGCCACACAGATGAGCCTGGAAGAGCAGCCAGAATTGAGATGGGGACAGCTGTTAGGATCCCTAACACCCAGGCCTGCATTTCCTACCCAGGCTCCTGTGGACACAGGGACACAAACATCAGGGTCTCTCCAAGGTGCCCATTCATACAGGCCACTGCATAATGACAGTTTGGTTGACAGTGGGCCGCATATATGACAGTAGCCTCTGAAGTCATATTGCCTGGCAGAGCCTCTAGGATGTTACAGGCCTGAAATCCCAGCACTGGGAGACAGAGGCAGGAAGCTCACAAGTTTGAGCTCTGCCTGGGCAATTTAGCAACTTAGCAAGACCCCATCTCAAAATAAAAAAGTGCTGAGGATGTGGCTCAGTGCAAAGGCCCTGGGTTTAATACTCAGTACTAAAAAAAAAAAGTCATATCTCTGAGAGACATTGGGACTTTTTCCAGGTGTCTCAATGTGCTCTGACATTTGCACAACACCAGAGTCGCCTGACAGTGCGTCTCTCCAGCATGGCTGCATCAAGAAGCAGCATGTCACTCTGTTCAGGGCTGGCCTGCTGTGGACCCTGCACTGTCACAGGCCCCGGGGGACACCAGTGCGTGGAGCAGCAGTGCACAGAGCAGAAGCCCCGCTCTGCTCCTGTCCTGTGGGCCTCCGGGTTACCTCCATGTGGGGCGGGGACCTTTCCTGACATTCTTGATTGGTGGGGGCCCTGGCCCTCCTCAAGGGGGAATGGTCCCCCAGGCTCACCACTCCCCTTTCCCTGCCTGCTTTCTCTGCTCCTGTCCCTGCCATCCTGTGTCCTAGGGGCTCCTTGGCCACCTGCATCCTCCCTGTCTCCTTCTTCAGCTTCTCTCCCTCCTGCATCTTCTGATGTGGCTCCCCAGCCCGGTCACCCACTCGGGGCCTTTGCTGCCCCCTGGTGTCGCCCCTGCCCCTCTCCATCGCCATCATGGCTCCCACTGCCTCGATCCTTTTCCCTGCTCCTCGGCTCACCCCGTGGCCACACTGATGGTTTTGCCCACTGCTTCCTGTCCTGGGCCCTGCAGCCACCAGAGCCACTGTTCCCTGCACTGTCCGAACCCGACACGTGGGCGGCCCCGGCTGGCGGCCAGGCTTCCTGGACAGTGGGCACTTGGCGCTGCTTCAGCATCTGTGTGCCGGGGACATGGGTGCTGGGGGCGGTGTGGGGTTCCCCTGAGGACGATGGAGGCTGGGAGGCTGCAGGAGCCTGGCGTCGGCTCCCTGAGGCCCCCACTGTTCAGTGCTGCTGTGTGTCACGTGTCTTTATCTCTAGTGCACACAGGACTGACTTTCGGTGAAGTCCATCAACCTTAGTGTCGGGCGTGACAGTGTCTCTGTGTGGACCTCATGTGAACCCCACCCTCTCAAGTGTCACACATCCTTTTTATTAGATTTTTTTTTTTTTGGATACCGGGGATCAAACTCAGATCCTCGCGCTTATGCAGCAGGCAACGAAACCACTGAGCTAAATCCCCGGCCCTGTCACACATCTTTTTAAACACTTTTTTTTGCAGTACTGGATGGGGGTTGAATCTAGGGCCTTTCCACAGACCTACGTCCCCAGCCCTTTTTGCCTTTAATTTTGAGAGGGTTTTGGTAAAATTGCCCAGGCTGGGCTTGAATTTCCCAAACTCCTGCCTCAGCCTCCCAGACTGCTGAGATTACACACTACCTTTTAAGCATTTGGTTTTAATGGCAAATCTGTTTTACTGGCATTGTCCTGTCCTGTCCTCTCCCTGAGGACCCCCCAGCTGCAGGCGCACCGACGCTGGGCAGGACCAAGTGTGGAAGTGTAGATGGAGTGAGCGGTGGTCCCATCCCCACATGCATTACTGTCCCCATTTGTGTGTGTGGCAGAGGCCGCGGCCGTGGGAACATGTGTGTCTGAGCTGGCCAGACACCCCCCAGCGGGTTCAGGGCCCTGTGCTGTCCCCCAGCCTGAGGCCCCTCGGGGAGCCAGGCCGCCTGCAGCTGGAGATTAGTCTCCAAGGCCACGCCACCAGTTGCCATAGGCACGCAGCCTGCCGGCAGCACTGCGTTTTCTCATCCCGGTCACGCAGGAGCCAGCAGCCAGCAGCCAGCTTTAAATAACCGGTGGTAACCTGAGCTGGCAGAGCTGTCTGCCGCCAGCCAGGCCACGTCCCGTTCCTTCTGGGGCAGACTCCACTGGGCACGGCACTGCCCTTCTGCAGCCACCAGGCCGCTGAGGCCCTCGGGCCCTTCCGGGGCGGGAGAGAAGTGTTGATGGGAGGATCTGGGGGAGCCCAGTGCTGAGCAAGGGCCTGGCTGAGCCATGAAGCCCGCCTTCCAGGAGCAAGGACAGGGGACAGGGGCTTTCGGTGGCCAGGCTCCATGGGAGAGGCAAGCAGCTCCCTGGCCTCCCTGTGCCGGAGGCCCCTTCCCATCATTCGGGGCAGGTACACTGGGTGGTCTGTGGCTTAAAAGAACAAAGGTTCTGTTATTACAAATTATAAAAGCAGCATCTACTTACCTAGAAAATTTACAAAATAGAGGAGAGGGAAGGGGGGGAAAGTCAGGTGTGGCATTGCCTGGAATTTCCCTCTGTGTGCCCTGGGCCCTTTTTCTTTTCTTTTCTTTTTTTTTTGGTACTGGGGATCGAACTTGGGTCTTTGCGCTTGCGTAGCAGGTGGCAAAACCACTGAGCTAAATAAATCCCCAGCCTGTGGGCCACTTTTCTTTTGAGACAGGGTCTTGCCATGTAGTCCAGGCTGGCCTTGAATTCACTATCCAGCCCAGACTGGTCTGAAACTTGCCAACTCCCGGGGAACCCCTCCGCCCCTACCTGCTGAGCAAGCTGCTGCTTGCCCCTAACATCAGGCTTGGCCTGCCTTTGAGCTGTACACTGCGACCTTCGTAGCTGGACACTTTCATCATCTTGGTGACGCTAGCCACGGTGCTCTGTGTGTTTGAGGTCTGTCCGTCTGTCTGATGTGTTTTCCAACACACCCGGCACCAGGGAGGGTGTGTTGGGAGCAACCACAAGCTGCTACAAGGGTATTAGGGTCCCATCTGAATTACTGCTCTTTCAGAGAAAAAACGTTTGTTTCCCTAAAAGACCTTCTCTAGTGGGTAGGAAGGAATTTGTGCTGGGGCTGTGCCTCAGGGTAGAGCACTTGCCTAGCATAGGGGAGGCCCTGGGTTCCATCCCCAGCAGCCCCCCAAATTTAAATAAGTGGCAGAACTGGGTGTGGTGGCACATGCCTGTCATCCCAGCACTTTGGGAAGTTAAGGCAGGAGGATCACAAGTTCTAGCCCAGCCTGGGCTCAAAATAAATAAAAAGGTCTGGGGATGTGGTTCATTGTGAAGGTCTTGGGTTCAATTTCCAGTATAGGGGGGAAATGGCCCCTGGGAGAGAACACAGTTGTGCTGTGACTCGAGTTGGGGGATGCAGAGGTCTGGGTTCAGGGTGTCCCCAAGGGCTGGGATCCCGGTGAGCAAGGTGAGCACCGTATCACTAAATACACACCCAGCATGCTAAGGGCTGGTTTCTGGAATGCTTGAGTTGCTCTTAGGACCCGTTTAGCACTCTGCTCACTAAGTAAAGTGAGCTCCCGCAGCCTCTGCCCGTGTCACCTGGGCCAGGTGACTGTGTATGGAGCAGCTGCTCCCAGCTGTGAACCCTGTTTAATTTTTCTTTTCAGTAATGGGGATCGAATCCAGCCTTTGTGCTGGGCTACACCCCCAGCTCTTTTTCATTTTTATTTTCAGACAGGGTCTTGCTAAGTCACACAGGCTGGGCTCAAATTTTCGATCCTCCTTGCCAGGGATTTAGCTCAGTGGTCCCGCCACCTGCCTCCCGAGAGCAAAGACCCAAGTTCGACCCCTGGTACCAAAAAAACAAACAAAAATTTGGATCTTCCTGCCTCAGCCTCAGCCTTAAGCTGGTATGAGTGGGGTCATGCTGTATTTGTCTTTGTGAGCAGCTCATTGTGGTTTGGGTATGATTAGTCCCCCAAAAGGCCCACTCCATTGAAGACTCGGGTGCTGGTGAGCTTTGGGGAAGTGATTGAGTCACGAGGGCTCTTACTTGGTCAAGTAGATTAATCCATTGATGGGATCAGAATTTGGTGGTGTTCCTGGGAGGTGACAGGAACGGGAGGGGCTTGGTTGAGTGGAATGGGTCATGGGGTCCTGTTCTTTGGGGCTTCCCCTTTGGCTCTCACATCTGTGTCCTGGCTATGAGGTGAGCAGCTTTCCTCCTCTACATCCTCCCACCATGTTGTTCCTGCCTCACTGCAGGCCCAGAGCCAATGGAGCCAGCTGACCATGGACTGAAGTCTCTGAAACCCTGAGCCACAATAAACCTTTCCTCCTTTAAGTTTTTCTCAGGCATTTTGTCACCATGGTGGAAAATTGACTAAATACTTATTTCACGTAACATCTTGTCCTCAAGGTTCGTTCAGATTGTAGCATGGGCCAGAAAATCCTTTTTAGGGCTAAATAATAGGGTGAGGGACACCCAGGTGTCTCCATATTTGCACAGACCCCAGGAGGAGACCACAGGGGAAACTTGGCTTCGAGGCTTATACAGATTTGCTTCTGGCAAAGCCTGAGGGACAGCAGTTTATCCAGAGTCCTGGAGACCAAGGCTGTCCATCCTAGAGTGTGGCATGGGTGGCACACGCCTATAATCTCAGCACTCTAGGAGGCTGAGGCAAGAGGATCACAGGTTCAAGCCCAGCCTGAGCAACTTCGTGAGACCCTGTCTTAAAATTAAAAATTAAAGGGGCCAGGGATTTAGCTCAGTGGTTCCGCTGCCTGCCTTGCAACACAAGGTCCCAAATTTGGACCCTGGTACCAAAAAAAAAAAAAAAAAAGTTTAACATTAAAGAGGCCTGGGATTTAACTCAGTGGCACCATGCCTGCCTTGCAAGCACAAGGTCCTGAGTTCGATCCCTGGTACAAAAAAATAAAAATTAAAAATCTGGGGATATAGCTCAGTGCAAAGGCCCTGGGTTAAATCCCCAGTACCAAAAAAACAAAAAAGATTCCAATTCTTCTAACACTGTTCAGCCTCCCAGCTGTGCAGGGAGTGGGTGTAATATGGCCCATGCCACAGATGAGGAAAGTGAGGTTTGGAAGTCGCAGGAACCCACTCACCAGCCGACTTCCGGAAGAAGGTCAGACTTCTTTTTCCTGAGCTGGGCCTGGAGCCAGGTCTCCCAGGGCTTATTGATTGCCTATTCTGCTTCATTTAGAGTTGGCCTGATCACAGAGGGGATTTGGAAGAGGCATAAAGAAATGCTAGGGTGGGGCCGGGGATTTAGCTCAGTGGTTTTGCCGCCTGCTGCGCAAGTGCAAGGACCCGAGTTCGATCCCCAATACTGAAAAATAGATAAAAGAAATGCTAGGGCCGTCGCTCGGTGGTAGAGCGCTTGCTTGGCTTGCACAAGGCTCAGGGTTTCATCTTCAGCATTGAAAAACAAAAAAACCCCAGATGATCTGGAAAGCAAAATAAGGGTTGAGAGCCCAGAGGAGCCTGAAGAGTCTCGGTTTGAAAATGTGCACCATGGACTCGGTTGCCGTTGTAAGTTCAATGGCAGAGGACCAGGAGGGTCACTTGGTTTTCTCCTGTGGCAGAAGTTGTGGAGATGGCCCTGCCAGCCCCCCCCGTTTCTGTCACTTACCTCCCAGGTGGTGGCTTTTTGTCCTCCTGGCCTAATGGGGCTGCAGGCCACCAGGACAAAGGAAAAGGGACAAAGCAGCCTGTGCCTGTGTGTGGCGAGCTCTGCCCTTCAACTTGGGGACATGTTCCTGGCTGGGAAGTGCCCACGGCTCATCTGGCTGCGAGGGTGCCTAGGAATGCAGTGCCTGTCGCTTGGTGGCCTTGGGGACAGTTTGCTCAAGTCCCTTATAGAAAAAGGCGTAGGGTTTTTCACGTAACCTACGCACGGCCTCCCATATACTTGCAATTTCTCCAGATTGCTTATAATAACTGTGCAAAGTAAATGAGATGTAAATAGTTGTTATTCTGTATTGTTTAGGGAATTAGGACAAGAGAAAAGCCCGTGCTTGTTCAGTTCAAGACGCAGTTTTATTTTTCAGTCGCATCCCCTCCCAGGTTGGCAGGACCTGTGGGTGCAGCCCTTTGGATACTGTGGCCGATGGGGTCTTGGGTTCGGGCCCCCAGGGTAGAGGAGGAAAGAAGATGCTGTGTGATGGTAGAGAATCATGCGGTGTCCACCCCAGGGTCACAACACAGGATGCAGACTCCTTGGGCACCAACTAAAGGGAACTGTTGTCTGCAGAAGCAGTGGCTGTCATAAGGAGAGTGCTCTGCACTGCACCCAAAGGCCACCCACACTGGCTGTGCACTTCTCCCAGCTATCTCAGCAGCAGAGGGTACCCTGGTCTGAGCCCAGAGAGTCCAGGAGGCGTCTCGGGATGCATACAGTGCAGGGAATCTGATTTGTCCCTCCCCAACGCCACCCCAAGCTTGGGCAGAACTTCAGTCCCCAGAATCTTATGTGAGTGGAGCCAAAGCAGGACCTACACCAGACCCATGCCCTGCCTCCTGGACTCTGAGCCTCCAGCAGAATGAGTCAGAACAAACCTCTTCTTTATAAAGTAGCTTGACTCAGATGTTTTGTCACAGTAACAAAAAGTCACCTGATACAGCTCAGGAAGGCCACCCCCTCAAGGCACCTGGCTTCAGATGCTGGGACACGGGGAAGGGGGATGCTGAGCAGGAGGAAAAACAGCACCAGCCTTGGGGGACAGAGCCAGGATCGGGACCCCAACTCCAGACTGCCTTCCGGTGCACTATAGCAGACCGGGAGGCAGGGCTGTGGCCTGCAGTGTCCTCCGCCAGCGACAGTGAGGGGTGGACAGCAGGGAGGGGGCCAGAATCCAGGAATCCAGGAGCCCTGGGGATCCACAGGGAGGAAGGAGCAGCCTCCACCCCAGCCGGGTGGGAGACGTTGCTTTCTGTTTGTTCTCTCAGGCTACGGAGTGCAGAAACACAAGCATATGGCGGCGGATGGTGCGGGGGCCGTGTTTGGGTGTGTGCGCTTGCCTTTGCCTTTCACGGGCTGGGTGGATTTTTTTCCCCATCAGCTCCAGCGCCCCAGCTGGTCCATGGGGCAGTGAGGCTTGAGTCAGAGATGCTTCCCCGGTGTCTTCCCAACCCCCAGTACTGAGGATGGAACCCAGGGCCTTCGCACTGAGCTACATCTCCAGCCCCCTTTTAACCTTTTATAATTTTGAGGCTCTTGCTAAAATGCCCTGGCTGGACTGGAACTTGCTACCCTCCTGCCTCAGCCTCCCAGGTTGCTGGGATCACAGGTGTGTAACACCAAGCCCGGGCTTCATCTACACTTTATGCCCAGAGCCAGAAGGTCATTTTATGTTATTTTTAGTGTGCCTGCCTTGTAACTGACTTGTCACTTGCAGTCAGGGCTGGAATTTTCTGCATGTGACATTGTGCCAGTTTTCCAAAGTTTTGGGCTTCAGAGCATTTCAGACTGAGGATTTTCACATTAAGGATGTGTAATTTATCCCACAGATTTAAGGCCATAAAACAGGAAGTTATATTCTCATAGTCAGTCCTGCAGGCCTGAGGTCTGAAATCCATGCCATCAGCCCCATCCAGGCATCCCAGGGCCTCGCCCCTCCGGAGGCTTCAGGGAGCCTCTCCCCCTGCTCCCAGCTGCTGGTGGCCAGGGCACCAAGTCTGCAGGGGCAGCTTCTGGCTTCTCGTCTCCTTGTCTCTCCCTCCATGGGTGCTGTCTCCCAGCCTCACCTTAATGGGCCTGGGGATACATTAGGATCCAGGCTCATCCAGGATAATCCTCGTCTCAAGCTCCTTCACTCAGTCACTTAGTCACATCGGAAAAGTGGCTTTTCCTTAGAAGGTTACATTTACAGGCTCTTGGGATTAGGGGATGAATGTTTTTTTTTGGGGTACGGGATCTGGGATGGACTGATCAAACTTGGGTCCTTGCACTTGTGAGGCAGGCAGGCGGAACCACTGAGCTAAATCCCTGGCCCGGGGATGAATGTCTTTTTGGAAGCCACTGCCAGTCCCTAGGTGCAAAGTCCCTTCTTGAAAGCTGGGTGTGGTGGTACACACCTGTAATCCCAACACTCAGGAGGCTGAGGCAGGAGGATCGCCATGAGTTTGAGGCCAGCCTGGGCTATATAGTGAGTCCAAATCCAGCCTGAACTATATAGTGAGACCCTGTCTTTTTTTTTTTTTTTTTTGGTACCAGGGATTGAACTCAGGACCTTGTGCCTACAAGGCAGGCGGTGACACCACTGAGCTAAATTCCTGGCCCCCTGTTTTAAGAACAAACAAAAGCAAAGTCCCTTGTTGTAGACCGGCTCTTTCGTGATAGATGCTGGCTGGGAAAAGGAGGGCAGATGGCCACTGACCCCTCTTCTCCAGCTTCAGGTCTGTGCCACAATGGGGGACCTTGTGCACATGTATATGGTCACCCCAAACCATCTATCCAAGCTCTATTACCCCTAAACACAGCCCTCTGGCTACATGAGCACCTGCATTGTCCACCCTTGGGTGTATCTGTCATCGAGGACTGTGTAACAAACAGCCCAGCCTTGGCAATGTCAGACCACAGCCTATCTTATTTTTTTTTGGTACTGGGGCTTGAACTCGGGTCCTTGCACTTGCACAGCAGGGGGCGAAACCACTGAGCTAAATCCCCGGCCCCAAGCCTGTCTTATTTTAATCTCACAGTTTGAGGGTGTACTGGGCTCAGTCAGGTGGGCTCACACAGGTCCCTCCTGCAGTTGTGGGTGAAAGGTGGCCAAGGTCAGGGTCCTGTCTGAAAGTTCCTCACTCACTGGCCTGGTGCCTGCAGCAGCAGGGCCCCTCGGGCATCTTCAGCTCTGCTTGGCGTCTGCAACACGGTGGCATCAGGATGGTCCCACTTTGCAGCTGTTGGCTCTGAAGCCAGTGTCCTGGAGGAGCTTTGGGGACCAGACATGGCATCACAAGGTGGCACTTTGGGGCAATTGGTTGGTTCAAAGTGAGTCACTGAGGTGCGTTGTCAAGAGCAGGGTATTCAGATATGACCACCCTGGGGGAGAAGTGTCAAAGAGTTTGCCAGCACCTTTAAAGCCACTGCAGAAGGGTGGGCCAGAGAATTGGCCCCGGGCCCTGAGATGGGGCTCATTTGCCCGGCAGATTCCAGGGGTCTCAGTACCCCGAGGTTCTGGTTTTGCTCACACCACAGAGGAGGCTGCAGCACGGGCCAGGCTCTGGGAACCAGGGGGACCAAGTGCTAATGCTTCCTTGAGACGATCTCAGAATCAGAGCAGAGTCTGCTCCATGCTCAGCCCCCTCCAGCCTGGTGTTGGTCCGTGCCCCGGTGCCTTTGCACACGCCACCCCATCTACAGTGTCCTGCTGCCTGCCTCTCTGTGTCTCTGGATCTTCTCACATTTCCTATTTGCCGCTCCTGTCCTTGCCGTGTGTACCAGCAGGTCCTTGCTAGTGTGGAGTGCAGAGATGGAAGAAATGGCTATTCTTGGGAGCTGGGGCTCATGGCGACACAGACCTGGTTGAGGACCAGGGCCCATGGGAGCCCAGCCATGGGGCGCAGTGGGAGGTGTCCATGTGTGTCCCTAGAAGCCAAGCAGGAGCCAGAAAAAGAGGGCACCTCTCCCAGAGGGCAGGGCAGGGCAGGGGCTAGGGCGGGAGAGGGCAGGGCCACATTCTGTGGCCTGCATCCCAGCTCTGTCTGGTTGTGGGTGGGCTGCATGCATGCGCGTGTGTGTATATGAGTATGTGTGTGCATAGGTGTGCAGGGCTGCTCACCACCTGCTCACCAACATGGCAGGGGAGAAGAGGTGGTTGTCAGCCCCCCAATCCCTTGGCTTGTTCCTGCAAATGCCACCAAGTGGCCACTTGCATTTAGTTCTCCAGTGTACCCCCAGGGGTTGCAGCCACACGCACCCCTACCCTAGGCAGTGCTAGGATTGACCCCAGGCCTTCACACTGCTGCATCCCCCAGCTTTATTTTTTGAGGCAGGGCCTCGCTATGTAATTCAGGCTGGCCTCCTCCTGCCTCAGCCTCCCAAGTGCTGGGATTATATACATGCGCCACTATGCCTGGCCAGGCCCTTTTATTTTTTATCTTAGGCCTGGTCTCAGGAAATCATTAAATTGCCCAGGTGAGCTCAAACTTGGAATCCTTCTGGCTCAGCCTCTCAAGTGGCTGGGATCACAGGACTGTGCCATCACACCTGGCTCCCCAGACTTTTATTGTGTTAAGTACACATTGCATAAAATTTACCATCTTAGCTGTTTCTCGGTGTGCAGATCTGTGGGGTCACACACACTCCCTGTGCCTTGCAGCATCACTGCCAGTATCTCCCAATGTCTGTCGTCATCAGTGTATTTTGCAAAACTGAAATCTACTTGTTTGGTGAACACTGACCCCGTCCTTACTCTCCCAGCCTCTGACAGCCACCACCCTCCTTTCTGTCTCTATGATTTTCTGCACCCCCACCCCATCCCCAGAACCAGGGATCGAACTCAGGACCATGCGCTTGCCAGGCAGGTGCGGTGCCACTGAGCTATATCCCCAGCTATCTCTACAATTTTCACCACACTGTGTGTCCCTTAGAGTAGAAGTAGGCAGTATTTGTTTTCTGTCTGGCTTATTCCCCTGGGCGTCCTGTCTTCAAGGTTTATTGGTGCTGTGGCCCATGTCAGAATTTCCTTCATTTTCAAGGCTGAGTAATTTTCTACCCTCTGGAGCTTATAGCACATTTTCTCTACCCATTCATCTGGGTGGGCACTTTGGTGACCTCCATATTTTGGCTATTCTGAGCAATTCTGCTGCATATCTTCGTGACACTGTTTTCAATTTTGGGTTTTTTTGTTTGTTTTTTTTTTGGTATCAGGGATTGAACTCGGGACCTTGCACTTTCGAGGCAGGCAGTGGAACCACTGAGCTAAATCCCTGGCTGTTTTCAATCTTTTGGGCACATACAAGTGGCACTGACGGACCAGATGTTTGCTTGTTTGTTTTGTGGTAGTGGGGATTGAACCCAGGGCCTTTCACTGAACTTCATCTCCAGCCTTTATAAAATTTTTTCATTTGGAGACTTGGTCTGGCTAAGCCTCTTAAGTTGCCAAGGCTGGGCTCAAACATGCCATCCTCCTGCCTCAGCCTCCGAGAGTGCTGCCATGACAGGTGTGTGTCACCATGCCCAGCTCACGGTGACCTTCTTGGTCCTTATTAGTTCCCTGGATGTTTGTTGAGTGTCTGAGAAAAGCTCACAGGGTTTCCAGGAGGTTGAACTGGGGTAAAGAGGGCGGGCACAGCTTCTGACCTCTCAGGGCCCACACTCTGGCTGGAGACATCAGGCAGGAAGCACGTGAACAGGTTGCTTGTGATTGTGACAGCGCAGGTCCTGTAAGGGTGATGGGAGGAGGAGACGGGGAGGGTGTGCCGGAAAGGGCTGCTGGCTTGCTGGGCATCAAGGCAGGTGTCCTAGCTGTCCCTGAAGCCGTCCGCTGTCCCAGGTGGGGCTGGACCTAGGCAGACCTGGAGCCCCCATGAGGCAATGCAGCAGGACATTAGGTCCCATGGTGCCTGCTGGGGAGGCAGGCGATGCCTCTCCATCTCTAAGTTGCCCAGGCTGGGCTCAAACTTAGAGTCCTTCTGCCTCAGCCTCCCAGAGTGCTGACAGTACAGGTGTGCGCTACTATTTCTGGCTTCCCTCAGGTTTGTTTGTTTTTTTTTAGAAGCGGGGAATGGGGTAGAGATGGAAATCAGAATCCTGGAGAAGTTTACAGCCAGGGCTGGAGGTGGTCACAGTGCAGGAGGAGCTGGACAGGGAGGTCGAGGAAAAGAGGGAGACCCAGGCCTGGAGCTCTGTGGCCTTTCATGGTCAGTGCCAGGGTGTGGTAGGGGTCCCAGAGCTTCATCTGATGTCCCTGGTGACCCCTTCCGTCACTACTCAGGCTCAAGGCTCCTCTTGCCCCTTTCCCCTCCCTGGGACTCTTTCCTGTTTATCCATGGACACTTGTTCCTGTTACCTGCTGGTCACACTCCATGGGGACTCCTTTCAATGCATTCTGTTTTACAAATGAAAACCGCCCAATTGAAGTGATTTACCCAACTTGGTCCTAGCAGACCTGGCCTGGACTCCTCCTGGGCCCCAGCCACTCAGGCCCCCATACTTCCCCCAAAGCAGACCCCCTGGGCTCTGGCTCTCGGTGGAGGATCGGGAGACCCCAGTGTGCCAGGACAGGGACTCAGGGCACGCAAGATCCTCAGCCCATTCTACTCCCTGGCCTCCCTCCCACTTAGGCCTTGTTCCTTCCTAAGTGGATTAGGACCTTGCTGGAAGGAGCCAGCGCAGTCAGGCAGCCAGGACCCAGTGCCGGCTGGTGCCTCCTGCTCCATGCTGATTCGATTTGGCCCTTGAAGCTGGGAGGCCGTGGCCAGAGGCTTTTCTGGGAAGGTTGGTGCAGTGGCTGGGGGGCGGTGGCTAGGGGACAGGGAGCTCCTGGTCCCCAGGAAGCAAACTTCTCAGTGGGGGACCACACAGCAGTTCCCAGGGGCCTGCATGCCACAGAATGGTCCGGGACATCGCCACTGGCCACCTCTTGGCTCTTAGTGTATCTCTGTGGAGTTCAGACTTTTATCAAATTGCAACCTGAGAGAGGAGCTGCATTTCATAAATGCTCGGAAGCAAACCCATTTCATGTTTTGGCCACATGCTGAATAGGCCGCTTCTTGCGGTTTTCACCCCTAGCCAAAGGGCAGAGCAGAGTTGAACCCTAACCCCTGTGGCTGTTTCTGTCGATGAAGTGAACACTTCTCAGCCCAGGCGTGTGATGTCCTCTGACACCCACTGGGACCCTGGCTTCCCAATACACCGGAGGCCAGGCTGTGGCTGAGACTGGATGACTTGGCCCTGCACAAACGTGGGACATGAGCCAGGCTCTGGGGACAGTGGTGGCCGCGGAAGACCCTGTGGGTGTGGTGTGCCTTAGGCCCCAGGCCTCGGGGTCCCCACCCCAACTGCGGGGGTAGGAAGAGTGGGACCCATGGCTCCCTCCACACCGGCAGCCCTACCTCGGGGCTCCTCCTGAGGGACCCAGGCTTTGCCCTACAGAATCTGCACCCCTGAGGCCAACCGAACCCCACAGCTAGGAAGTAGGCCGAGGCCTCTGGGCCTCCAGCCTCCGCCTTGTCCCCAGGGGTTTGTGGCTTGGTACAGAGCCATGGTGACAGGGGCCTGTGGGAGGCCAGGGAGGGCATCGAGCCAGTGGGGCAGTCAGGTGCCTTCCCAGCAGGTTTGACGGTGAAAAGCAGAGGGGACAACTAGCAGATGACAGCGGGCCAGGAAGGGGACTAGACCTGTACAACCAGTAGGAAGGACTCTGGTGTGTTTATGGGGTAGAAAAGCTCAAAATATCTGTGTGTGAGGGGATCTGGGGCCAGGCATGGGAGTTAGGGGCTGATGTAGCCAGTAGGGACCCAAGGGTGGGGGGATGTGGGCCGGAGAGCAAGAGGCCAGAGCTGCGTGCATGGGGAAGCGGAGGTTGGAGTCTGCCTTGTGGTCTGGAATGGTGCTGGCGCCTGCGCAGATGTGGAGATTGGGGTGCACCTGGCCCGAACCACATGTGAGCCTTTGTGCGCCCAGGCCTGTAGGAGCTCGGATTCTGTCCTGCTTGTAGGAGGCCTTTGAGTGACAGGAAGGGCAGCCCTTGACCCCGCCCTCTCAGGGATGCCAGTCTTGGCTCTGCCCACTGAGTGCCCTTGGCTCCGCCTACCAGCAAACAGGGCTCCTCCCCAGGCCCAGTGGGTTGGGATGAGTGGCCACCAGGTGTGCCCACCACCCTCCATCGTGTCCCTTCCTCCCTCCCCCAGGTGACCATGGCCTTGCTGGGGAAGCGCTGTGACCTCCCCGCCAACGGCTGCGGGCCTGACCGCTGGAACTCAGCCTTCACCCGCAAAGACGAGATCATCACCAGCCTGCTGTCTGCCTTAGACTCCATGGTGAGTGCCCGCGGGCCCAGCCTGTTCACCGTGGCACCGCTCTCTGCAGCTGGAACCATGGCACTGTGGCAAGGCCGGGAGACCTAGTGAGGTCCAGCGCTCCAAGGCGTGGCCCTGGAATAAGGGCTGGCTCTGAGTCTTTGACCCCCGGCCCCTCCCTGCTGGACCTTCCGGGTCACCTCTTAGCGGTCACATCCAATCTCTGTGAAGTCACAAGTCTCTCCCAGGAGGTTACCTGGGGGCCATTGTGTGTGGCTGTGCCTTAGGAAGCTAGAGTCCCCCTGGATGTTAAAGCAAGAGCCATAAACTGAGCGTGATGACACTGCCCAGTAATCCCAGCAGTCTGGGAGGCTGAGGCAGGAAGATCACAAGTCCTGGGCAGCTTAGCGATTTTGTGAACTGTGTCAAAATAAAAAAGGACTGGGGTTGCAGCTCAGTGTGAAGGCCCTGGGTTCAATTCCTAATACCACCCACCCCCCAAAATGCAATAGTCACAGCAGTATCTCAGGGCGTTGTAAGTCCCCCTGGCGATGTCACCTGCATACCAAGGCCTGTCGTGTTGACCCTAAAGGAGGAGGTGTCCCACCTTTTCCTGGGGGAGGTTCTGTGAGAGCGGAGTTATAAAATCTCTCCAGACTTAGCAGTGTGAGGCCCTGGGTCCCTCCCCAGTGCCACCTTTACATCACTCCTTCGAATTGTGAGTTGTGTTGTGTGTGCTCAGCTAGCTGTACTGCTGCAGTTTAGGATGGTGCAGTGCTAGCTCAGAAAGGGCGGCACCTTGCCTGAGGTCACACAGCACGACCAGTTTTGAATGCAAGGTCCCACCTGGGTACAAAGTCTTCATGTCCCCAGGGACAGAGGACCTTCTCCTGGGTTGTTCCTATTGGAGGTGACCCAAGGGCTGCCTTGGTGACGTCTGGGCCAGGGGTGGAGGTACCCCCAGAACCTGGCCTGAGCCGGTTCTCTCCTCTGTGTCTGGCAGCACCGCCAGCTTGGTGGTGGGGATGTGGGTGATTTCAGGCTGTGGCAGAGCCCAAAACCATGGACATGCAGCAATTTTCATTGCCCTCTCTCTCTGTGTCTCTCTGATACTGGGAGCTCAACCCATACTGGGCTTGAATTTGAGACCCTCCTGTCTCAGCCTCCTGGAGTGCTGGGATTATAGGCATTTGCCACCACACCCCACTTATTTATATTAAATTTTGATTGATCAAAATGAAATAAATATACATTCCAGCTGTTCTGTCACATGAGCATCATTCCCAGTGCTTCATGCCGGAGGTGACCTGTGCCCACGGTATTGGGGGAGCAGAAAGGAACCGTGTCCTTTGCCCTAGACAGTGATTTTCCCTGGGAGTGCTGATGTCCCTGAGGCACCACAGAGGAGGCGGTGGCCCTGTGGCTGGCTAGTGGCATAAACAAGGGAAGCTCCCTGCCCTAAACCTGTACAGTTTCCTGGAGGGACACTTCAGAGCATCAGGGGTCCTTGCTGGTAGTGACTTGAGTCCAGTGTCCCCCAGGGCAGCCAGGGCCAGGGTGCTCCGCAGTCTACAGGGCCCAGAGACAAGTGGCTCATCACTTCGTCACCAGTCCCAGACCCTCTTCCCCACTTTTCCTGCTGGTCCTGTTTTCTTGCGCTTTCAAGTTAGTCAGTCCCCAGTGGGGTCCTTGGCCTGTGCTGGGCGGGGACCATTCACTGAGGGTCCCCTGCAGCCCCGAGGATTACTTCTTCATGGGAAGGTACTTCGACTTCAGGTTAATGTTCTACAGTGTTGCAGCTGCAAAAGAAGTTAGTAGGGTTTTGTTTCCATTGTAGAAAGCAAAAATTGAACATGCCGGTGGGAAACCCCAGGGAACAGGCCTGCTGGTCCCCTGCTACCCCCAGGTTCCTTGCCGGACGACTCCCAGCTGGGCCTGGCAGAAGAGGCAGGATTACAGCCCAGAGAGGTCAAGCAAACCATATGAGGTCACACAGAACAGGGAGTCTAGTCAGAGGCCAGACTTAACAGCAGTCAGCGAACACTACCAGGCTCAGATCAAAATCAAAGCAGGCGTGGTGGTGCATGCCTGCCATCCAGTATTAGGCAGACTGAGGCAGGAGGATCACAAGTTCTGGCCCAGCTTAGGCAACTTAGGGACTTAACAAAATAAAAATAAAAAAGGCCTGGGGATGTAGCTCAGTGTGAAGGTCCTGGGTTCAGTGCCCAGCATTGGAAAAAAAAAACCAAAGGCAGCACAAATCAGGCAGTGGTTTACAGGCAGGGTGTCCTGCAGGGGCGGTGACCTGAGGTCTTGGGGCTCTTGTTTGTGGAGGCCCCTGTGCACTGCAGCTGTCAGCCTGAACTCTAGGGCCACAGAAAGTGAGCCTGCAGTGAGCCTGCAGAGGTTACCCCGGTTAGGGCTTCTTTCCCTCACCTGTTCCTCCTTGAAAACCCAGTCTGATGTGGACGCAGAGCCCACAAGTCTCTGTGGACTTGTCCCTGTCCCACAGCAGGAGGTGGCCATGGTGGGGGCGGAAGCCCTGGGTCCCCTGGGGCTCACCCCTCCTCCTGTCACCCCTGGGGCCATTCTCCAGTGCTGTATGCATTCCCGCTGCACACTCTGTGACCTCAGCGGTGCTGGGTCATCTCCCCCTGCCCAGTGGCCAGCAGTCTTCACAGCCAGGAGCTCACACCCGCCCCTCGGGGCCTGTGGCCCTATTCTGGGGTTCCAAGCACAACCCTGCCCCCCGCAGTGCTCCGCGCTCTCCAAGCTAAATGCCGAGGTGGCCTGCATCGCCGTGCATGATGACAGCGCCTTCGTGGTGGGGACTGCCAAGGGCCGGATGTTCCTGAGCGCCAGGAAGGAGCTGCAGTCGGACTTCCTCAGGTTCTGCCGTGAGTACCCCGGGTCCTCCCGGTCCCCTGGCCCAGCCAGGGTGGCCCCTGTCGGGGATGAGCTGGCCAGGAGAGGCTGTCTGGGCTTCCTGGGCGGCCACACCGCCCCTCAGCTAATAGAGGCTGGCCAGACCCCCTCACCTCCCTCTGCCCATGTTCACCTGGGGACACAGTGGCCAGGCACTGTTGCTCAGCTCCTCTCTTGGCTGAAGGGGCCAGCTGCCCTCCTCCACCTAAGACTCTGTGGGTGTGGGACCCTGTCCCCAGGAGCTCCTGCATCCCGACATCAGGGTGGCCTCCATCATTGTCAGTCATTCTTGGAGCTGCCTCCTGGAGGCTTGTGGGGACCAAATGACTCCATCCATACCTGCACTGAGCACCATGGAGTCAGAAGCGCCCGATAACTGTCACATTGCCAGGGTGACTGGTAGCACTCAGCTGTGGGCAGGAACCATGTTACCTTTCCCGACAGCCTTGTAAACCAGTCGCCCAGTTTGCAGATGGGAAACTGAGGCCCAGGGCCTACACCGATCCCCAGGGTCACACAGTGAGGCCGGGGCTGGAGGCAGGCAGGGGGCAGTGCCAGGCCTGGGGGGCTGTGCCAGCGAGGTACAGAGCATGTGCCCCTGGGGGGCCTGCTGGGGGGCCTGGGCCCTCTCAGTAGCAGCACAGCTGTGAGCCTGGGGTCCTTCTGCAGCCCTCAATGCTTCCCTGCTCCTGGCCCCAGTCCTGTGTGCTGCCCCACACTGGGCAGCCCCTCCCCAGCCTCCAGGGTCGAGTTCCTTCCACCCTGCACCCTAAATCTCTGCTCCTGCCAGAGGTAAGCTGCACTTTGATGGTGAGGCAGGGCCTTGGCACCCACAGGGACCCTCAAGGCCAATGCCAAGGTGGGCATTAAGGGCCACACTTTGGACTCAAAACCGTGGTCCAGTGTGAATAGGCCTAATTAAAGCCAGATGCGTCCCCAATTCAGAAATCCCAAACACTGCAAAATCTGAAACCTTTGAGCACCCATGGGATGCCACAAATAGGAAATCCCACACCCAGGCCCATGAGATGGGTCACCATCAAAACACAGGTCCACTGACAGGACTGTCGAGCAGCGTGAGCCCAGGCTCTGTGGATGGGGCGCAAGTCCCCTCCTGAACACAGGGCACTACTGACTTGCAAATATTACAAATCTGAAAAAATTCCCCAATCCAGGACACTTCTGTTGCCAGGCATTTTGGTTAAGGGAGGTCTAGCCTGACCTGCGGGCCTCAGCCCACTGCTGTGTGGAAGGGAGCCGCATGGGTCTGAGGGTTTACCTGCATGATACCTAGAGCCCTGGCTCTGTTCACACTCTGGATACCAGCTGCTGCTGTTACTACTGTTAGCGTCCCAGTCCCCGGCCTGGGAAGGCTGTCCCCAGCCGCTGACATATTATTAGTGGGTGCTCTGTTTCTCCAGCCAGCCCCTTGCAGCTCTGGCACGAGGCCCTGACTTCACCAAATGCTGGGTGGGTGAGGCGGCTGGGGCGGTGGGCGTAGCAGGGCGAGGTGATGGGCATGGTCTGTGGGGTGGTGGAGTCCTGGTAATGGGTGATGGGTGTGGTCCGCTGCTGCACTGGGCATGGTCAGAAGAGGAAATGAGTGTGGCAGAGCCCAGGGCTCCAGGCTTCTGAGGCTGGGGCCAGGCTGAGGCCTGGGGAAGGGGTACCTGGCCTCCCAAGAGCCAGAAAGAGCCACTATTTATACTGCCAGGAACTTGGCTCATTTATTTCAAGCTTCGAAGATTCCAAAGGAAAGCAGACTCCAAGCTGGGAGGGGATGACAGGCCCCTCAGTGCTTTCTGTCGCAGCTTCTGTCATGAACCACTAATGTCCCCAACTCCCTACATGACCCCCAGCCTGGCATGGACCTGCCTCTTTGCTGAATGGGGCGCGTGGGCAGCTGTGGGTTGAAGCCCAGGTCTGAGCCAGGCAGCTGGGCTCCTATGGATGCTCAGGTCGAGTCTGAGGGGCAGAGGGACTTGTCTGAGGCCACAATTATGCTAAGGGTGGCCGGCGATGACACCCACACGCTGTGCCTGGGGACTCCCATGACCAGTGCTGGCTCCCGGCAGGTGCTTGGGGCAGGGCTCCATTCCTTCATTCCTTCCTTCCTTCATTCATTCCCTGTGCGTGACATCGAGTGTCGGTTTGGAGCTGAGCCCCGGGCAGAGACCTCCCAGTTTGAGGGCTGTTTTGAGGTGTCCACATGGTGACCCACCTGCTGTGTCCCACAGGAGGGCCCTTGTGGAAGGATTCGGAGGCAGAGCACCCCAAGAAGGTGCTGCGGGGCGAGGGCGGCAGCCGGAGCGCCCCCCGGTCGTCCCTGGAGCGCGGCTCGGACGTGTACCTGCTGCGCAAGATGGTGGAGGAGGTGTTCGATGTCCTCTATAGTAAGGCTCGGCCCCTTCCCGGCTGCCACCTGACCCCGCACCCTGCCACTGTCTCCCACAGTCTCTGCTCCCTTCTGTGCCCACCAGGGACCCCCTCCCAAAGGACAGGTCTGATCAGAAGTTGTGTCCGAAGCCAGTGTCACGACTGAGGCCCCGTCCCCTCCCTGGGGAGTGTGTTTGCCTTTTCTGGCTGTCCCCAGCTTGCAGTTCAGGGCCCAGCAATAGTGTGTACTCTGAGCATGTTTATTGAATGACTGAGTGAAAGCTGATCGTTCAGCCAGGTTTCCTGCAAGGGGAGGAGAGAGACTCGGCCTGGTCTTCCTCCAGAAGTGTCAGATTGCAGTGAGGCCCAGCCGTGACCTTCATACTCGCTAGATGACCTTGGGCCAGGATCTCCCCACAATGATTGCTTACTTGCTGTTGTTCCCTCTCCCTGCCACAGCCTTGGGTCTCTGAGGAAGCTGCTGTTTTGCTGCCAGAGGAGGCCGAGAGGGCGGGGGCACAGGGGCCCTGGTGGGCATGCTGGCACTGGGATGGAGGACTTGTCACACCTGGCTAGCTGTGCCATCAGGGCCCCTGCACCCCTGTCCACCCTGCCCACCGTGGGTGGAATTAGGTGGCTCTGAGCAGGGCTTGCAGTTTCGGGTGACCACATGTGTCCTGGAGCCCAGGCTGTGTGACCCTTCTCTGTCCTCTGCTCCTTCTCCCACACTCCCCAGTCTGTCTGTCTGTCTGTCTGTCTGTCTCTTTTCCTAGCACTAGGGGTTGAATCTGGGGCCTTTGGACTGAGCTACAACCCCAGCCTTTTTTATGTATTTCCTTTTTGAATTTTGAAACAGAATATTGCTCTGTTTCCTAAGCTAGCTGGCCTCAAACTTGTGACCTTCCTGCCTCAGTCTCCTGAATCACTGGGATTACAGCTGTGTCTCCTCCCTCTTTTTCTGAGTCCCCTCTTTTTTTTTTCCTTCTCGACTCCTCCCTCTTCCCTTGTCCTTTCTCTGTTCCTTCCACAGCTCTCTGCCTGCTTTCTTTGTGCCAACCTCTCTTCCCCATCTCTACCGTTTTCCCCCTCTCACCAGTGTCCTTCCCAGGCCCCTCTCTAGCTCCCGCTTTCCTTCCTGGGTCCCTGAGTGGCTGTGGGGCAGCAGGGAGCCTCAGCCCTGGGTGCAGAGAGCAGGACTCGTCTGGGACTGGCTCTGCCCTGAATGTGCACTGGCAGGGCGCTGTAGGACCCTGGCTACCCGCCACCCAGTGCAGAGCCTCTCTCCTCTCACAGGTGAGGCCCTGGGCACGGCCAGTGTGGTGCCTTTGCCCTATGAGCGGCTGCAGCGGGAGCCGGGGCTTCTGGCCGTGCAGGGGCTGCCCGAGGGGCTGGCCTTCCGCCGGCCAGCTGAGTACGACCCCAAGGCACTCATGGCCATCCTGGAGCACAGCCATCGCATCCGCTTCAAGCTCAAGAGGTGAGTGGAGCCAGCCAGAGGGCAGGGGCTGGAGACCCTGGGCCCAGGCTCCCAGGCCAGGGTGGAGTGGGGTCGGCCCCAGGGGACATTTGTGTTGTGAGGGGCCTGGCCTGGGAAGGGGCACCAGAGACGAGACATTCAGGGGTTGGAGAGCAGGCTGGCTTGAGCATGACGGTGGTCAGGGATGGGCGGGAGGTGCAGAAGGCCTGGATCCCAGAGCTGCCTGGGGCTTCACGCTGCACCCCACTGCTGAGGCTGCGAGACAGTGCTGGGCAGGGGAGGATGGAGACAGGTGGGGACCAGAGATGGCCACTGAGGATGGGATGGGACCGGGTGGGCACTGCCTTCTGGAAGGGTGTGCAGGCCACGAGGTGAGATGCAGAGCCCACGCTGGGGTCCTAAGCTGTCCCGTCGTTCTCCCCTCTGCCCAGGCCTCTGGACGATGGTGGGCGGGACTCCAAGGCCCTAGTGGAGCTGAATGGCGTCTCCCTGCTGCCCAAGGCATCCCGGGACTGCGGCCTGCATGGCCAGGCCCCCAAGGTCCCCCCCCAGGACCTGCCCCCCACCGCTGCCTCCTCCTCCATGGCCAGCTTCCTCTACAGCCCTGGCCTGGCTGGCCATGCCGTCATCCGCGAGCTCAAGCAGGAGGCGCCAGCCTGTCCCCTCGCCCCCAGCGACCTGGGCCTGGGCCTTCCGCTGCCCGAGCCGAAGGTGCCTGGTGCCCAGGACCTCTCTGACTGCTGTGGTAATGCTGCTGCCCTGACTAGGGGCTCATGGGCATCTCAGGGCAGGCCAGCTTGGGGAGGCCAGGCAGAGGCTGTCTGGGTGGGCTGGGCAGGTGGCGTCCTGACTGGTGCCCTACTGGACCCTCGGTCTCTGCTCTGCCATTCATGAATGATCCCCAGCCTGGAACTGAGGAATGGTGTGAAAGCGGCTCATATGCTGTGACCCCACTCACATTTAATGAGCATCTACTACACACCAGCCTGGACCCAGGCTGCTGGGGGCAGAAGAGAAGGAACAGCTGGGGAGAGGAAGACTTGGGTTCAGATTCTGGCCCCTCTAATCCATGTCTGTGGATGCCAGGCAAATCTCTACCCCTCTGAGCCTCAATTTCCTCATCTGTAAAGTGGAGATGCTTGTGGAGGTTGAACATTGCAAAGCAGAAAATTCAGATTTTGTAATTTTCACATTTTGGAATATTTGCATATGCATAGTGAGGGACCTTGGGGATGGGATCCAAATCTAACAATGAAATTCATTTCTGTTTCATCTGCATGGTACACATAAGACCTAAAGTTCTTTTTCTTTTTTTTTTTTAAATGTGGTATCAGGCTTGAACCCAGGGCCTTCGCACTGACCTACATCTCCCAGCCTTTTTTTATTTTTTAATTTTGAGACAGGCTCTCACTAAATTACCTTGGCTGGGCTTGGTCTTGGAACCCCCCTGCCTCAGCCTCCCAGAGTGCTGAGGTCATTTTATATGGTATTTCAGGTTTGCCTGCTTATTGGCTTTGACCATCGCAAGAGGTCAGGTGTGGAATCTTCCAAATGTGGCATAGTGCAAGGTCTCAAAAGTGACAGATTCGAGAGCATTTTGGATTTCAGCTTTTTGGGTCAGGAATGCTCAACCTGTAATCCTCTTTCCCAGGGTGTGGTTAAAGAGCACCAATAGGAACATAGTGTCTCCTCAAAGGGTGCTGGAGACGCACTTCTCAGCCTCAGGGGTGAGCACTTGACTAGGATGCACAAGGCCCTGGGTTCCATCTTCAGCACTGAAATAAAAAGCTCCACAAAAAATAGAAAAATGCAGGCTGTCAGCCCACCCTAGGGTGGCTGCGCTGGACTTTGGGTCTGGGGCAGCATGTGTTAGCACCTGCAAGGAGTTCCATATCCTGGAGTTTGCAAAGTGCTATTTAATGCCCTCTCTCCAGTGCTTGATGCATAGTGTGTGGGTGCTTGTAAGCTGTATGCACTGGAATTTTTGTTGTTGTTGTTGTTATTTTCCATACTGGGGCTTGAACTCAAGGTCTTTGCACAAAGTTCCCTCCTTGTGGCAGGGTCTCATTAAGTAAGTCACTCAGGTGTCCAAGCTGGGGTTGAATTTGCAATCCTCTTGCTTCAGCCTCCCAGAGTGCTGGGATTATAGGGGTGCCTCACCACACCTGGCAGTTACAGTTATGGGTATTAGGAGAAGGAGGTGAAAAGACACAGGTCCCCTCAGATGTGTGGGCCGACCCAGGGGATAGGACTTACATGCTTGAGATAGGTGTCCCCACCTGGAAAAGGTCACCCCTGCACCCCGTTTGCACCCAGCTGGCCCTTGGATTCAGAGCCTGGTCCCTGATACCTCAGGCCCTCCCAGGTACTGGGCTGAGTTCATGGTGCTGGGACTGTTTTGGGGTCTCCCTGCCAGCTACCCCAGGGCCTGGGTGCCATGGCTAGGCTTGGGGTCACCCTCCTAGGCCCACCTGGAACCTGTGCTTGTCTCTGCCTTGACCAGGACAGAAGCCCACAGGGCCCACTGGGCCTCTCATCCAGAATGTCCATGCCTCCAAGCGTATTCTGTTCTCCATCGTCCATGACAAGTCAGGTAGGTGCCGCCCACACAGCAGCCCGGCCCCAGGGGTGTCCGTGTGCAGTGTGAGGCTGAGATGCAAAGGAGCACACTGAGTCTTTGTGGGAGAAAGAGGAGCAGCTCTGCCTGGGGGCAGAGTCACACTAGGGTGTAGTAGCTATCTCTGCTGTCACTGCTGCGTAACAAATTGCTGTCACTGTAGCTTAGAACAAATGTTCATTGCTTCATGGTTTCTGTGGGCCCAAGTTCAGGAGCAGCTCAGCTGGGAGGCTCTGGCTCAGGCTCTCATGAGGCCATGTTCATAGTGTTGCCTGGGACTGCTGTTACATCTGAAGCTGCCTGGGGATTGAACCCACGTGCTTTGTACTGAGCCCCACCCCCAGCTCCCCCTCCTCTTTTTGGAGACAGGGTCTCACTAAAGTTGCACTAGCTGGGCTCAAACTCATGATCCCCCTGCCTCAGCCTCCCAGAGTGCTGGGATTTACATCTTTAAAAGAGTATTAAAACAAAACAGCAAAAATTGTGGGGCTGTGGCTGGACCTCAGTGTAGAGTACTTGCCTAGCATGTGCAGCGTGCAGGGTTAATCCCCAGCACTGCAAAAATAAGAAGGAAGTGGGGCCAGGGATTTAGCTCAGTGGTTCCCGCACATGCCTCGAAAGTACAAGGACCCAAGTTCGATCCTCGGTACCAAAAAAAAAAATACAATAAGAAGGAAGTTTGTGGACAGATTTTAAAAGTACCACACGGCAAGAGGACAATTTGGGATTTGGTTAAACTAGAAAGGGATGAACTCACACTTCCCAGCAGTTTTGCTTTGTGGGTCTCAGACTTCCCTCCAGTGAGAGGCTCTTTTTTTTTTTTTTAACTCAAGGTCTTTGTTTGTTTTGACCTCAAGGTTTTTGTTTTGTTTTGTTTGGTACTTGGGATAGAACTCAGGACCTTGTGCTTGCCAGGCAAGCACAGTGCCACTGAGTTAAATCCCTGGCCCAATTTTTTTGGGTTTTTTGACACAAGGTCTCTCTGTGTAGTCCAGTCTGGCCTTGAACTCACTATGTAGCCCAGGCTGCCCTTGAGCTTTCAGTGATCCTCCTGTTTTAGCCTTCTGAGTCCTGAGATTACTGACATGCACCACCGTGCCTGGCTGAGAAACTCTAAAAACCCAGCCCCCTGGTCACAGGTCCCTCTGGGAGAGAGAAAGCCTGGTGGGAGGCCTGTGGGTTCAGTGGCCAGTGCCCAGAAAACAGTTTGAGGTGCTTGCTTTGTTCTTTGTTTCTTATTTTGGTTGCAGCACTGGGGATGGAACCCAAGGCCTTGCATGGGCCAAGCAAGCACTAACCACTGAGCTGCACCCCAGCCCAGCACTCTGGTTTATGGGAGGGGCTGACGGCTGAAGGTTTGGGGTTTTGTGGGGCGAGGTAGGGATGGACAGACCGGCTGGGTGGCAGCCAGACTCCGGACAGTGGCAGAGTTTGGCTGGCCCTGGCCCCGTCCCCCACGAGCACCCTCAATGGTGGCCCCTGTGTTCCGATAGAGAAGTGGGACGCCTTCATCAAGGACACGGAGGACATCAACACGCTTCGGGAATGCGTGCAGATCCTGTTCAACAGCAGATATGGTGAGTGGGTGCCGGCCGCAGCCGCTTCTGTCCCCGGCAGGGTGGCGCTGCCATCTGCCACACCCGCGCTCTTGCAAGCTCCTGTCACCTTCCCGTGTCTGGGTGGGGGTGGCTGTATCAATATTTGCCTTCCAGATTCCTCAGAGGGGCGGGACGGTGGCAGAGCCCCAGCGCCTGAGTCACCTGGGGGAAGAGGGTGGGGTGGGGGACCATCGCCACCGGCTGGGGACCCAGAGGAGTCCGTGGGCCTCCATGCCCACAAGTTCCCCGTGGCACTGCCATCGCTGCCTCGTTGCCTTTGCCTGTGGCGTGCCCTCTGCCTGGCAGCCTTTATCCTTCGGGGGTGCAGAACTGCTAAATACTGGTCAGGAATAAGTGACCATCACCCCCAGGGGGCCCTCAGGTCCCCAGCCTGGGCCAGGTGGGTCCCCACGGCCCTGAAGGCTCCCTCCTCCTTCATGCATCGGATGCTCACCTCCGTTCTCTGAGAACCAGGATTGTGCCTGGAAGCTCTGAGCCTCTGCCACTCTGGTCTTGAGGGGCTTTACGGAAGCTGCATGTAAGCAGCTGGGGTTGGGGAGGAGGCACGGCTCTGAGGAGGGCGCAGGGTGGACAGGGAGTTGGTGACTTCTTGGGGTGGGGTCCCCTGCGCTGCCTGGGGCTGGGGCAGGCTGTGTGCGGTTCAGCAAGCTCCTTCCATGCAGCCCGGTCAGGTGAGAGCCAGGTGGACGGTGGGCAGGGTGCCAGGCGGGAGCCTTGTGTCTGTGGGGAGGGGCCTGCACGCTGGCCTGGCTCAGGAGAGCTGGTGAGGCCTGGCCGGCCCCCGGCTTCACGCCCCACGCGGCTCTGGACTTTGCAGAATGCAGAGCTCTTTGCAGACACAGCACACGGACCAGAGCCAGGTCGGCACCTGGGCTCAGCATGGCGGGGCCCTCTGAGCTGCCCCCGGAGGAGGAAGAAACCAAGCGCACTGGGGGACCTGTGGATGGGGATGTCATCTTGGTGGCCAGCCCCTCCTCCTCCTTCTAGCCACCAAGTCTGGTTGAAAAATTGGCTGGTTGCCGGGTGTGGTGGCCCATGCCTATAATCCCAGCACTGGGGAGGCTGAGGCAGGAGGATTGCCAAGAATTTGAGGCCAGCCTGGGATACATAGTGAGTTCAAGGCCAACCTGAACTAGGTAGTGAGACCTTGTCTCAAAAAAACAAAAAGGAAAGAAAGAAAGAAAAGTTGCCTGGTTACAGAGCATGGGGTATAAGGGGGAAAAGAATTGAGGGAAATCCCAGGCTTCAGGAAGCCCCTGGTACATTGACCCCTGGAAAGGTGTTGGTTGGGACTAGATGGGGGCCGGACCTGTGCTTAGCCAGACTCTTGCCTGCGGGCAGCAGTGGGGCCTGTAGGGGTCGTGGCCCTGCTCCCCCAGTCTCCTGCCTGTGAGGAACAGGATTCTCACCACAGGAGCCGAGGTGGGGCTGTTCACACGGATCACTCTGGTGCTGGGGCTGGGGGGCTGGTCACACCGGAGGTGGCTGCGGGGAGAAATGGTTTGGCAGCTGTTGAGATTTCGAGGGTTTAATTTGACAGCAAGCTAAGTGTGACTTCACAGTGAGGCCTGGCTGCCAAAGCCACCAACGCACCCGGCTGCGTCAACAGGAAAACAACGTCACTGGCCCAAGGGAGCCAGGCGGCTCTTGGGGCCCCTAAGGGATGTGAGAGGGACATGGGCCCCAGAGAGGACAGTGTGGCGCGGCTCCGCCACAGTCACAGGGCAGGAGCATGTACGTCCAGGCAGCCCAGCTGTCTCCTGAGACCTCCTGGGTGCTGGGCAGACGGGCCAGTGTTGGTCACTGTTTGTCAGTGCGACCAGACATCTGATACAGTTTAAAGGAGCAGAAGTTTATTCAGCTCACGGTTGTGTCCCGGGTTGGTGGCTCTGAGGCAAGGGCATCATGATGGAGGGGTGAGTGCAGACGTAGTGACAGGGGCTGACAGTGGAGGCAGGGAGGGAAAGAGAGGCTCTGGAGTTGATGAAGTGCTGTCTGAGGACGCCAGAGGAGGGAGGTGTGCAGGTACCTGGAGAAGAGGATGGGCAGATGGAAGAGCCAGTGCAAAGGCCCTGGGGTGTGTGCCCAGCAAGCTAGGGAAGGGGCAGGGTCCAGAGAACCAGGTGGAGCCAGTGAAGGAAGGTCAAAGATGATGGAGTGACATGGTGGGACTTTGGCTGTCGCTAAGATGGGACCTGCAGGCATCTTTACAAAGAGAAGCCAGGGCCAGGGATTTAGCTGAGTGGTTCTGTTGCCTGCCTCGCAAGCACAAGGACCCGAGTTCAATCCTCGGTACCAAAAACAAACAAACAAAAAAATAAAAATAAGAAGAGAAGCCAGAGCCGGGAATTTAGCTCAGTGGTTTTGCCGCCTGCCTTGCAAGCACAAGGTCCCGAGTTTGATCGCCAGTACCAAAAAAATTAAGTAAACACATAAATTTTAAGAAGCAACATGATTTGATGTTCCCACCGCCAGCTGACCAGAGTGGTATTGAGAGGTGGGTCGTGAGGTAATGGTGCCCCGGCGTCTTGCTCAGCTGCTCCCTTCCTCTTCCAGCGGAAGCCCTAGGCCTGGACCACATGGTCCCCGTCCCCTACAGGAAGATCGCCTGCGACCCAGAGGCCGTGCAGATCGTGGGCATCCCAGACAAGATCCCCTTCAAGCGGCCCTGCACTTATGGGGTCCCCAAGCTGAAGCGCATCCTGGAGGAGCGACACAGCATCCACTTTGTCATTAAGAGGTAAGGGACAGGTGTGGGGCTGGCCTTCCACTGTGGGCTCAGTGTGAGCTGAGGTGTTGGGGCATCAGGGTGCACAGGGCCTAGGGTGGGCTGAGGGGGGCTCTGACCTGACATGACACTCAGCTGTGGAGAGAACTCGGCTCCTTGACTTAGCCAAGGGAGCCTCCTTCTGGCCTCCCGTGAGAATCCTATGGAAGTGGAGGCACAGGGCTGTCCCACACTGTCCCCTGGGTCCTCATTCACAAAGAACATTCCCTCCCCAGCTGTGCACCATCCTTGCTGGCTCTGTGCCGCCCAGATGTGGCACCAGCCCTGCGACGGCCCCTGCTTCACCATGGTGCTGAGGGTGAGGGGTGGAATGTGGCGATCTGCACCCCTTTCAGTCCCTGACCCTCTTCTCTGCCACCCCACCCGCCCTGTGAGTTAAGCAGTTGACGTGGAAACCAGGAGGGAGTCCGGGCCCACCCCAGGAGCCCCATCTGTGTGTGGTCTGGGTGCTCTCTTCCAGGCCCTGGGCTTGTTACCAGGGTACCAGTCTCCCTGACCCCAACCTGGTCCCACGAGGACGCAGCTTGGGCTGCCTGCTTGTCCCTGAGACAAGGCTTGGAGGAGAAAGGCCGGGGAGCTCACCTGGCTGCCCTCGGCCCGGGGTTCCATTGCCAGTGCCCCCTAAAGGGGAGAGAGGAGCGGGAGAGGACTCTGGCCTTCAGGATGGGGTTTGGAGGCCTGGTAGCCCCATCCAGCCAGCTTCAGCCTCAGCAGCTGCTCCCCATCCCCTGCCCACCCCGTCCCGGGGCATGTGTGACCCTGCTGTCCCTGCCTGCCCTGCCTCCCCCACCCTGTGCTCCTGGTTAATAAATAAACTGGAAATGGGGCTGGGTGTGTGGCTCTGTAGCAGAGCTGGCCTAGGAAGTACAAGCTCCGGGGCCAGTCTCCAGCACCACACACACGCGTGCACACACACATGCACACATGCACACAAAAACAAGTGGTGGACACCTGGCCGGGCATGGGTGGGGTGCGTCAGGGAGGTGAGCCCCCAGATCTGCCCCTGCACCCCAGGGGCCTGGTGGACCCCAGTTGCACAGGGGTCCTGGCTGTCAGAGGACAGGTCATGACCCCGTGCGAGGTGTGTGTGTGTGTGTGTGTGTGTGTGAGGCTGCTGTGTGAAGGTCAGATGAATGCTGTGTGGGGTTTTTTGGGGTTTTTTTTTTTTTTTTGGTACCGAGGATCGAACTCGGGTCCTTGCGCTTGCGCAGTAATGCTGTGTGTTTGCGTAGTCTGTGTGTTTATGTTTGTGTGTGTTACATGGGTATGTGGTGGGTGTGTGATTATTGGGTGAGTTGTGCATTTGTGTACTGTGTGTTATGCGTGTAGTCTCGTGTATGTCATGTGTTGTTGGGTGAGTTGTATGTTGATGGCCGTGTGTGTGGTCTGATTGCCATGGGTGGCAGGTGCATGATTGTTGAGTGAGCACTGTGTGTGTGTTCCCTATCTGTTTCCTGAGTGTTCTGAGTGTTGAATAAGCAGCTCTCCACCCACACTCACCCCACGCCACCTGCAGCCTGCGTGGAGTTGGTGGCTCCAGGTTGTGCCGTCCCGTGCCTGTCGCCAAGGGTTGGACACACACGGGATGATTCCTTCCGGTTGCTGGTGGAAGGGGCGAGACAAGGGTGCTGGTTGCTCCGGGGAAGTACTGGGGTGGCCTGGGTGGGCCTGGCTGTGGGGATGCTGACCGGGACATCCTGAGCTTCCAGCCTGCGCCCTGGCTGCCTGGTGTGTGGCCTGTGCAGAGCCTGGGTCCTGCTGCAGCTGTGCACATGGGGCCCAGGATGTCACGGGAGGAGCCTGAGAGCCCTGATGTGCACCCCTCCACCCTCTCCTCTCTCCCCAGGATGTTTGATGAGCGGATTTTCACAGGTGAGTGGGAACCGAGTCGATGCCCCTGAGCTGCCGTTACCCTGCACCCTGTTCTCCTGGTCCCCTCGGGCCTGTGGCTTCTGTGCCCTGGGACAGTTGTGGGCCGAAGGTTCCCAGTGCCAGTGGATTGCAACCCAGCACAGCTTAATGTGCCTTGGACAGGGATTAATAAAGTGAATATTCACTGAGTGCTAATATGACAGGTATTTTGTCTAAGCTGTTAGTGTAGCTTTTTTTTTCCCCTTTGAGTGATACTGGGGATTGAACCCAGGGACTTTGCACTGAGCTACATTCCCAGACCTTTTTTATTTTTTATCTTGAGACAGGGTCTCACTGAGTCGCTGAGTTGCCCAGGTTGAGCTTGAACTTGTGATCCTCCTGCCTCAGCCTCTTGTGAAGGTGCCCTATTCCTGTCCCCGTGAAGGAACAGATGAAGGAACTGCCCTTGTGGGGAGTAGCAGGGCCTGGCGGCACCCCAGTGTATGGTCCCAGAGCCACAGCCAGGGTAGTAGGGGATGCCCTGTGTGAGGGGCTGGCTAGGGGACAGGGCCCCTGTCACTAAACGAACGAAGCTGCAGGTGGCGTGGGACAAGCTCGGGAGGAAGAGGCAGGCTCTGCCTGGGGCAGCGAAAGCCACATGGATTGTGGGATGTGATGCCCTGGGCCTTGGTTCTGGTTCCGCCTCCTTGGGCAAGGTCTTGGGACCTCAGTTTCCACATCTGTGAAATGGGGCGTGGTGGTGCACCCCTGTGACCCCAGTACTCTGGGAGGCTGAGGCAGGAGGATTGAATGTTCCAGCCCAGCCTGGGCAATTTAGTAATTTAGTGAGACTGCTTTAAAAAATAAAAGAGAGCTGGAGGTGTACTTCAGGGTGAGGGCCCTGGGTTCAGTCCCCAGTAGCACAAAAAAGAAGGCCTTCCTTTGGTTCCGGGCATGATTGAGTAAGAATGTGGTCCCTTCCCTGAGGGTCTCTGCTTAGCACCCAGGGAGCTTTCCAAAAAGGGGCTGGGGTCCCCAAGCTGTTGCCTCTCCCTCCTGCTCTTCGTCGGCCAAATCCCCAGCCTCCTCTGGCATGGGGCCCTGCTGCCTCCCCAGAGACGCATCCCTCCCGAGTCCTGTCCTGGCTTTGGCTGGACACCGTCCCCAAGGAGGGACAGGGTCCACTCCGCACCCCAGGGGCGCTCCGAGAGCTTCCCACAGAGGCCCCTGCCCTGGCGCCTTCATCTCCACCTCCCCGGCTCCCCCTAGGGAACAAGTTTACCAAAGACTCCACGAAGCTGGAGCCGGCCAGCCCGCCCGAGGACCCCTCTGCGGAGGCCTCCAGGGCCGGCCTCCTTGACCTGGCCGCCACCGCCTGGTAAGCCCCAGCCCCACACAGGCCCTCGGTCACCACACAGGGACCCTGTGCGCCACCGTGGGACCCTGCGGCCCTCAGGGCCGAGCCGATAACACCTCTTTCGGAAGCTGTGGCCCTGGGCCAGCACGTGGCCCATCACTGTCCCCACCTGGGCCCTGCGCTGCAGGGAACAGGACCGGCCGCTGGTCCCTGCCTCCCTCCCTCCCAGGGACCCCAGGCCGGGCACAGCAATCACCCCAGCTGTTCACGCTGGGCAGCCCACAGGAGCTTGGGGGTGCCCAGGAGACAGCGTGCCAGGAATGGCGGGTGCAGAACGGGGTCACCAAACCTGGGCCCAGGGGACCTTGTGTGGGGTACATTCTGAGCAAGGTGGCCCCAAGGGAAGCTACCACCCATCACCTCCTGCCTTCCTCCCCCAGGTCAGACAAGGGCAGCGTCTCCGAAGACTGTGGGGCAGGTGAGAAGGGGCACAGCCTCGGCAGGGAGGGTGACCCCGCTCAGCCTGGGTCTGAGCGTGCAGGGCACCCCTGCCTCATGTCACAGAGCAGGGCCTCCTGGGAGTCCAGGGTGCGTGAGACCCAGCCCGTGTCACCTCTCCTGCTGATGTCTCTGTGGACTGGCCGTCTCCCCTCTGGGCCTCTGTCACCAGCTGTGGAAACTGGGGACTCGGGCAGGTCGAGGACCCCAGGGCCTGCCTGCCTCTCTACCCTGGTCTGTGGCTGAGGTGCACCACCTGGCCATGCTCAGGCCCCCAGTCCTCATGGGACCCCCATTTCCTCCTCACAGGAACCTCCGGGGAGCTGGGCATGCTGCGGCCCATCAAAATTGAGCCTGAGGACCTGGACATCATTCAGGTCACCGTCCCAGGTAAGAGATGGAGGTGAGAGACCCGAGCTGGACCTGCAGGAAGTAGCATCCCCAGGAACCACGGCTGCCCTGTCCACATCCCCAGGGCCTGTCCCCCAGGAAGAGCCCAGGCCATGCGCCCTGGGTTGACTCCAGTGGTAGTGAGAGCGTTGCGTGGCCTCTTCGACAGCAGCTGCTGATCTGACCTCTGACCTTCCTGGGGGTCGCCCCAACCTCACCTCCCTGGCCCAGCTCCCCTGGGGTTGTGAGGCCAGAGAGAGGACCGAATTTGATCAGGACTCAGAGCCCTGACCCAAGTCTCACTTTCCACATCTGTAGAGAAGAGATGCACCAGCCGGGGGTGGTGGCCCTCACCTGTCTTCTAGCACCCTGGGAGGCTGAGGCAGGAGGATCACAAGTTCCAGCCCACCCTGTGCAGTTTAGCAGTTTAGCAAGCTCCTGTCTCAAAATGAAAAATAAAAAGGGACTGGGGATGGAGCTCAGTGTGAAGACCCAGGGTTCAATCCCCATAGTACAAAAAGAAGAGGTGTCTTGGGTCGGAGATTTAGCTCAGTGGTTTTGCTGCCTGCTGCGCAAGCACAAGGACCTGAGTTTGATCCTCAATACCAAAAAAAAACAAGAAGAGGTGTCCGTGGTGTGGGATCACAGAGACCCTGCAGGCCCTGGGCACCGAGGTCCTCACGCCCGCCCTCCCAGCACCCCAGGGTGAGGCTTTCTAAAGGGTCCTGGTGTGTGTGGCCCACTGCCACCCCCAGGGACCGTGATGGGGTCGGATGGAGAAGATGCCCTGGTCACCGGGCGTTCTCCCCGCAGACCCTTCGCCAGCCTCTGAGGATATGACAGACTCGCTGCCGGATCCCCTGCCCTCCGAGGACTCTGGCTACGGCATGGAGGTGGCGGCTGGTGAGTGCCAGGCAGCTACGCTGGAGCAGTGATGGGGACAGGAAGCCTGGGTTTGGGGTACCAGGCACCTTGCTCTGCTGAGGAGGGGACGCAGGGCAGCAGAGCATCCCTTACCCGAAATGCTTGGGACCACAAGGGTCTGGAATTTGGGTTTGTTGGTTTGTTTGCGGTACTGGGGATTGAACCCGGGGCCTTTGCACTGAGCTACAGCCCCAGCCCTTTATTTTTTATTTTGAGTCAGGGTCTTGCTAAGTTCCTCAGTTGCCCAGGCAGCGCCTTGAACTTGCAACCTTCCTGCCTCAGCCTCCCCAGGTGCTGGGATTACAGGTGTGCACCACCATCCCTGGCCCTGTAGTGGGATCCTGAAGTGGTAGCTTTCAGTACACAACCACCCCATCCCCAAGAGACGGTTGCCATTGCCCTGGGCTCCCTGGGGATTCTGGTCTGTAGGGGGGACAGAGCCAGCCAAAGAACTGATAGAGAACACTAACTTTGATTTAATTCCCTTGGCTTTCAGGTAGGTATTTTTTATTTTAAGATAGGGGCTCGCTCAGTTGCCCGGTCTAGGCTTGAGCCTGTGACCCGCCTTCCTCAGCCTCCCAGAGTTGTAGGATTACAGGTGTGCACCTGGAAACTTTGGGCATGTCTGTATGTTCACATAGGCAAGAAGAGATGACTGGGGAGGGGACCCAGGTTTAAACACAAGGTCCATTTCTGTTTCATTCCCTCCTCATGCACATAGCCCGATGGTAACTTTTAAAACAATTCTGTGGATGGAACAGAAGTTTCACGGTAGGGATTCTGACCCTGTACCTGGCCAGCACCCCTGCCCAGCCTGGGTTCTGTCCATCTGGATGGGCTTGGTTTATAGCAGGTTACTGCATCTTCCCCATGCAGATCTGTTTGTCCATTTAACAGCTGTTTATGGAACAGCAACTATGTCCCAGACCCTGGGCACAGTGCAGGGAACAGAACAGTGAACCGAATGGGCAGAAGCCCTGCAGGGCTGACACTGAAGCACAGAGTGGCAGGGGTGGTTGGGGAAGGAGGGATGGTTGCTGTGGGATTAGGGAGGACAGAGAGGGCCTCACCGAGCAGATGACCTTGGAGCTGACCTACAGGAGGTCCCCGTGGATATTGGGAAAGAGCTTACCAGAGGAACAGCAGGTGCAAAGGCCCTGAGGCAGCCTAGGCCCAACGCATCTCAGAAAACAAGGAGCTCTGGTAACTGGAGTAGAGCAGGGAGGGGGACAGCAGGTCAGCTGGTGGCCGGGTGGGTTTGATCGGAGTAAACACCAGAGAAAGGACCAAGGGCTTGGTTCTTAGGGGTGGGGAGCCACAGGGGCCCTGAGGCTAATGGGGACATTTTAGCAAGATCCTCTGGCCCTGGGCTTGAAAATACACTGCAAAGTGGAGGAGACAGACAAGTGCCGGCATTACAGGCATGTGGCTCTGCCATGCTCTGCTAGGTCCTGAAGTGATGTGGACAGGGCCTGGCGTGGTGGCGTAGCCTGTCATCCCAGCACTCGGGGAGGCTGAAGCAGGAGGATTACCAGTTCAAGCTCCACCTGGGCAATTTAGCGACTTAGTGAGACCCTCACTATTTCTCAACAAAGAAAACAGAGGTCAATGTGAAGGCCCTCAGTTCAATCCCTAGTGCCAGAAAAAGTCATAAAAAACGTAAAACTACACCACTGAAGCGATCTAGGCTGGAGGGTGGCTAGACAGGTTCATAATAGTGGGCAAGGAGGTTTTTCAACATCTTCTTTTCACTATTTAAGAAATGTTCAAAAACACATAAAATCAAAAATATCCAGCTGCCCACACAAGTTTAATGAGTCTCTTGTACCCCTTTCCCATCTTCAGCAGTTATCAACAGATGTTATTATAGATAATAAAGATATGACAGATATGTATAGGGATTTTTTTTAAAGGAGTTGTCATTAAGAAGAATGGTATGCACCAGGTGGTATGCAGGGCGTTCTCCCTGCTCAGGCCCTGGGTGGCAAATTCCAGGTTACATCGTGACAGGAACGGGTGAGCAGCCAGGAAAAGGGAGACGTGGTGCGCATGCGCACACCGCGCAAAGGGGGCGTGTGCTCACTTCTTATGGAAATTTGTCAACTTGCGAGGCCATCGGAAGTGAGCACCCTCTGGTGGCCCCGGAACCCAGTCCTGGAAGTGACCCCTGCCGTCTGGGTGGGGGTCTCATCACAGGGCATTCGTGAAGAATGGGGCCAAACCCTGCTGCGTCAGGGGATCTGAGCAGTGACTTCCGGGCAGCAGGGAGGTGCCCCAGGGGAAGATGGGAGATTCCCTGCCCCCACCCCATGTTGTTTGGGGCTCTGTTGCCAGTGTAACTTAAGGGAAAAGGCAAGTCTGGGTCTAAGCGGGCTCTCTGTCAGCGAACGGGCTTTCTCGTCTGGCAGCTGTCATGATGCATTTGGGAGAGGGGTGGGGACACTGGGGTCTAAACCCAGGGCCTTCACACTGAGCCCCAGCCCCAGCCTTTTTTATTTAGACAGGGACTTGCTAAATTGCTAAGTTCCCCAGGCTGGGCTCGATCTTGCCATCCTCCTGCCTCAGCCTCCCAGAGTGCTGGGATGACAGGTGGCATGACCCACCATGTGCAGTGGCCGTATCCCGAGTTCAGAGTGCAGCGAGCCAGGCGCCAGGCTTTGGAGTCGTCTTCTTAGCCCTGGTCGTCCCAGCCAGGGCCAGAGCCACTTTGTCACCCAAGCTGGCGTCGCTCCCTGTCCCCAGCTGCCTCTCGCTCAGTCCCCAGCTCCTTCGTGGTGTCGCAGCCATCTAACGTCACGTGTGACCTCTGACATCACACCAGGAGGGTGGACATCGTCTCATTCCCGGGGAATGTGTGCCCGTGGGGAGGCGGGGGTGTCTCTGGGACGCGGTGCCCCAGTCGTTTGGAGGTGCTGGGCTGCGTGCCTGCCGCCCTCCCCGCAGGCCCAGGAGGTGGCAGACCCATCAGCCTCTCTTCTTGTACAGACAAAGGGCCCAGCGAGGACCCCCGGCCGGAGGAGCGGCCCGTGGAGGGTGAGCCTGTGCTGCCTCAGTTTACCCACCCACCTCCTCCCTGCCTCTCACTGTCCCTTGTCCCTTGTCTCTTCCTTTTCTCCACCCCATCTCTCTCCAGCACCCTCTGTCTGGCATTTTTCCTGCGGGTTGGCAGTGGGGGGGGCAGGGGTTCACGTCCTAACTTCCGCCCTCAGCCCGGGCCGTGCGCCCTCCCGCTGAGAGCGAGAATGCGGCTGGAGGGGCGGGGGATGGGGGGGTGGGGTGGAGCCCAGCGAAGTCTGCCCGGAGCCACTGGTGCTGAGGTGTACACAGCGTCCCTCCTAGTGCCCGCAGGGCTGGGCACGAACTGAGGAGCAGGGTGCCGCCGCCCGGGCAGCTCAGCAGACGCCTTTTCTCTCCAGACAGCCACGGCGACGTAATCCGGCCGCTGCGGAAGCAGGTGGAGCTGCTCTTCAACACGCGATACGGTGAGCACAGGGGCGGGGCGCCTGGGGGGTGCTCGAGCTGCCGGCTTCCCTCTGGGCCCACTCGCCTTGCATGCCCTCGCGGGTCACCAGTTCTCAGTCTGCCTCAGCTGTTGGTAGTGACCCTGGCCCGTGACCTCCTGGAGGAACTCTGTCCCTGGGTACTTAGGGACGCCACGTAATCCTAGCACTCTGGGAGGCTGAGGCAGGAGGTTTGCTGCAAGTTTGAAGCCAGCCTGGGCTACATAGTTCAAGGTGAGGCAGAACTACATAGAAACCCTGTCTCAAAAACAAACCAAAACAAAACAAAAAGAAAGAAAAATTCCAGGACAAGAAGAGGAGAGGAAAGCAAGCTGCTCTTTAGTAAGCTCCTGTTGTGTGCAGGAGGGAGGCCATGGCCTCACATCTACCCCTCACCAAAGCGTCACAAAATCCTGTCCCAAGTCATGAGGGAACCGAGGCCTGGCACCAAGCCTTGGGGCCTGGCCTGGGCCTCAAGTCTAGCTCCTTCTTGACACGTTGGTTTAAGCCCACAAGAATCTGGTGGTGTTTTTGTTCTGGTACTGGGGATGGAGGTCCCGGCCTACACTGAGCGACATGCCAGCTCTCTATTTTTCGTTTTGAGGCAGGGTCTCACTAAGTCACTGATTTGCCCGGGCTGGGCCACAACTTGCCACCCTCCTGCCTCAGCCTCCCAGAGTGCTGGGATCTTTTAGAGTTAGGGGTTGTTCATGGGGTGGTCTCTGGGCTGGCCTCAGTGGGAGGAGGCAGAGAGAGGACAGGTGGCCTCGGATGGACCCCAGGCTGCGTCTCAGCAGCTGTCAGTGGCTTCCACACTGCCTGGGTGTGGGGACAGGGGCCTGGCATGGGTGCTGGGCTCCTGACTAGGGCAAAGACCCCTGCTCTGTGACCTCAGACACATCCTGAGACCCACCCCCCCACCCCGGGCAGGGAAATGTGTCCCCGCCCTTGGGAAGGTCTCGAGGGCGGGCCGAGACTCAGGGCCTGTCCTTGTCGCTCGGCCGGCCCTGCACAGCTGCTGTCCACTCTCCGTCCCCAGCCGAGGCCATCGGCATCTCGGAGCCAGTCAAGGTGCCCTACTCCAAGTTCCTGATGCACCCTGAGGAGCTGTTCGTGGTGGGGCTGCCTGAAGGCATCTCCCTGCGCCGGCCCAACTGCTTCGGCATCGCCAAGCTCCGAAAGATTCTGGAGGCCAGCGACAGCATCCAGTTTGTCATCAAGAGGTGAAGCCCTGGGGCTGGGGATTTAGCTCAGTGGTTTGGCTGCCTGCTCGAAAACGCAAGGGCCCGAGTTGAATCTCGGGTACCAAAAAAAAAACCAAAAAATGGCGAGGCCCTGACACAGAACACAGGACCCGGGACACGGGAGCAACACCAGCCCTGTCCTCCTCCTGGGCCACTGAGTCAGATTGCTGAAGCCCTTTTCTTTCCTTCCTTTGCCTTTTTCTTTTCTCCCTCCCTACTGGGGATGGAGCCCCGGCCTTCACAGTGAGCTGCATCCCAGCCCCTTTAATTTATTTTGAGACAGGGTCTTCCTGAATCACAGATTGCCCAGGCTGGGCTCCAACTTGCCATCTCCCTGCCTCAGCCTCCCAGAGTGCTGGGGTGACGGCCATGCACCACTGCACCTGGCTTTAGCTTCAGATTCTGCTCGAAGGTGCCTGTTCCGTTTCTAGACGTTGAATCGGCCCGATCCACTCCCCACATGCTGTGCGCCCCAGGCCCTGGTGGCGGTGACGGGATGATGTCCCAGAAGATGTCCCAGAAGCGAGGGCGAGGGTGTCAGCTGGCCGGTCCAGGCCGGAGAGGGTGTCTTTAGGCGGAGTCCCAGAGCCTAGAGCAGCCCCAGGTCCTGTGGATGGGCAGGGACCCCGGGCGTCCCAGCTGGAGGGCCCGCTGCAGGGTTGCGTCCACTGAGGCCCGCTCGGAGGGGAGGGCATTGCTCCTGGGACGCTGTGGGGTAGGCCTCGGTCACAGCCCCACTGTGTTTTCTAGGCCAGAGCTGCTCACCGAGGGTGTCAAGGAGCCAGTCGCTGACAGCCAAGGTACCGAGCTCGGTGGCACGGCCCCTCCCACCTCCACGCCCCGCCCCGCCCTCCTGGGCCCCCGCCCCGCCCACCCGGGCCCCAGCCCCGCCCACGCCACCTCCGCCCCGCCCGGCCGCCTCCTCACCCTGGCTTCTCTCCCCGCCGCCCCAGAGAGGGATTCCGGGGACCCCCTTGTGGACGAGAGCCTGAGGAGACAGGGCTTCCCAGGTAAGGCCGAGCTCAGGGAGGTCGCCGCCCCGCGCTGTGAGCCCAAGTGGGTGGGGGAGGGGTGCCCTCACCGAAGGACCCGGGGGGCCAGGAGCCACAGAGGAGATCGAGGTCTGAGTCAGAGCCTCCTGTGAGCGAGTCAGGAGCCCACACCTTTCCTTCGTTTTTCTTTGTGTGTCTGTGTTTTTGCAGTACTCAGAGTGGAACCCAGGGCCTTCACACTGAGCTACCTCCCGGCCTTTTTTAAATTTGAGATAGCATCTTGTTAAGTACCTAAGTTGTCCAGGCTGGGCTGGAACTTGGGATCCTCCTGCCTCAGCCTCCCAGAGTGCTGGGATGACCGGCGTGTACCACCATACCCAGACCATTTTATTTATTTTATTTTTGGGTGGTGCTGGGAATGGAATGGGGGGCGCTGTCCCTCTGAGCCTTGTCCCCTGCGCTCTCTCCATGACTTGACAAAGACCCCTGTCCTCCTGGCCCCTGCCCCACCATCCCGCCTGGCACAGCAGCCTGCTCTCTGGCTCTTTGCTGCGGGCTTATTTATTGGTTTGGTCGTTTTCAGATGTCAGTAGTTAATTTCTAGCTGGTCGGTGTTGCGGCAACAGCAGGCATCCTTCCCGAAGGGCACTCTTGCCTGGAGGGCTCCGAGGGCCACTCCAGGGCCTGTAATTGCTAGAGCAGAGGCTCCCGTAATCAGCCAGCAGCACTCCTCAAAAGGCTCTGAAGCCCTTTCAGCTGCAGCCTCCAGCGTGATCGTTTTCACTTTGCAGAAAATTATGATGCCAGACTCTCGAGGATCGACATCGCCAACACTCTGCGGGAGCAGGTCCAGGACCTGTTCAATAAGAAATACGGTGAGCAGGGCCGGCGGCAGTGCTTCCCATGTGCCAGGCACTGAGACTCACATCCACAGCCCTACCGAGGCTAACATGGGGAGGCACCGTTCCTCGAGCTACACAGGAAATGTGCAGGCTGCTCAAAGGAGTAGCTGGGGAGCTCGCCTTAGAGTGGGGCCAGGGAAAGGTGGTAAGGAGTTGCCGGGCAGATTGCAGAGGAAGGGCATTCCAGTTGGACTGGGATGTGCAAAGGCCCTGAGGTTGGACCTAAGAAGGGCCAGGGGTCTGGGCTGTATCCCAGAGATAGAGCATTTGTCTAGCACATGCAAGGCCCTGCACTGTGAAACCCTGCAAAAAGAAACAAGAACACATTCAAAGTTCAAGGAGAGGGCCCCAGGTGCTGGTCCTCCACTGCAGAGCTCCAGTATTATACAAAGGGGACATACAGGATGGGAGAAATATGGATTCTCCATCTGTGGACAGTGCAGTTGGCCATGATGCAACAGTAAGAGAAGTCCAGCAGCAAGTTGGCTTTCAGGATCACCTGGATCCGGCAGCTCAGAGATGCCCTTCATGTCTGTTCTGTGGTGTCAGCATTGCCTCAGGCTGGAGTCCCATTTGGTGGCAGAATGGCTGCAGCAGCACCGGGCATCTCATCTGCATGCTCCAGGAAGGAGAGCTGACTCTCCCAAGACCTTTAAAGGAGCCAGGACTTTTCTTTCCTAGAATTCCCTGCAGCCCTCCTCGTGTTTCTCTCTGATCACTGTTGAGCCTTGTGTCTTATCCTTACCCAGTCTCTGGGGTGGGGTCATGACCCAGGCCTGTTTATTTAGATCTGGGTTACTTGCTATGTCGCTGTGACAGGAGGGTGGAGTGGAGAGTGCCCAGCCTCAGGAATGGACAGACACCACACTGGTGGCTCGAGAAGGGGCAGTCTCCTGCCAGGGGAAGCAAGGGGCAGAGCTGATGGTTGGTTCTGTGTCAGAGGATGGGCCTGAGATATGGCCCAGCCCAGCCAGGTATGGTGGAGGCTGAGGCAGGAGGATCACAAGGTCAAGCCCAGCCCCAGCAACCTAGTGAGACCTTGTCTCAAAATAAAATAAAAAGGGCTGATGGTGTGTAAGTGCAGCAGAGCGCCCCTGGGTTCAGTTCTCAGTACTGCAAAAAGTGACTAGAATAAAAACATGCCGGCCCACGGGTCAGAAAGGACTGTGGTTGCAGAAGATTTGTAGGGTTCTGCAGGCGGATGGCTGAGGAGTGTAGGGTTTCTCTTTGGAGAGATGACATTCTGTGGAATACGATGGTAGTAGTAATAGTTCTGTGACCTTGTGAGTGTATGAAAAGCTGCTTGTGTACTTTCAAATAGGGAATTTTACGGTATGTGAATTCAGTCTCAATTTCTGACTCAGAAATTCTGTACCTGCTACATTTGGGGTGTAGATCAGGCTCTTAAGTGTCCTGGGAGCCAGAGCAGAAAGGAAATGGGGTCAGTGCTACGGCGTCAGAATTCAGGAGATGAAAATTAACTTACTGCACCAAGAGGTCCCTGGGGCTAGGACTTGTGGGCTTCCTGCCTCGTGGGTCTGTGAAGGGGTAGCCGGGCGCCAGGCACTGCTCTCTACAAGCCGCCTGGTGATGTCTGAGAAATGTGGGTCACAGCTGGGCCTCAGAGGCTGAGTCAGCCCGGGCAGCACCCACTGTGCCCACCGTACTCGGGACTCCCAGGGTGGTGCCCGGCCAGCTGGGAGAGGGGCCATAGCCCTCCACAAAGTGTGCGCTACAGGAGTGAGGCGGAGCTCGGATGAGCACCGAGGGCCAGGGTCCAGGCAGCGCCCAGCCCGACTTCCTTGCTCCCTGTGGCACCTGCGGCTCAGGCCGGGCCAGCCCTCGGTCAGGGCAGTGTGAAGGGTTGCTGCGGGGCCGGCGGGCAGCTCAGCACTGCTGGGCAAGACTCCCACGCTGGGCTCAGAACCATTGCCCCGAACCCCCAGCTCAGCCCTGCTGCAGGCAGCCCTGCACCCCCTCGCTCCTGACGGGCAGCCCTCTCCCTCTCGCCCCCAGGGGAAGCTTTGGGTATCAAGTACCCAGTTCAGGTGCCCTACAAGCGGATCAAGAGCAACCCCGGCTCAGTGATCATTGAGGGGCTGCCCCCAGGAATCCCCTTCCGGAAGCCGTGCACTTTCGGCTCCCAGAACCTGGAGCGGATCCTTGCTGTGGCTGACAAGATCAAGTTCACGGTCACCAGGTACTCGGGAGAGGGAAAGCAAGCAGGATGGGGGCTGGAGCCAGCAGGTCCTGGGCTCGTGTGGCTCTGGGAGCTTGGAGAGGACCCGCAGGCTGCCTAGGGTATAGGGAGCCCCCAGGAGACTGACCACCCCTCACGGCGTCCATAGCCTTCATGAGTACCTTCTACCTGCCCAGCTGTACCCTGTACTGCACCCTAGCCTTCTTGTTGAAGTGCAGGTTTTGTTTTGTATCTTGGGAGCTTAGGAATTTAACCCAGTGCCTTCACTCTAAGCTGCATCCCCGTGCCTTTTTAAAATTTTTTGAGATAGGGTCTTGCTAAATTGCTCAGGCTGGGCTTGAACTTGGGATCCTCCTGCCTCAGCCTCCCAGAAGGCTGGAGTGACAGGCATATGCCACTATGCCCAGCTTGAAGGGCAGATTCTGCTGCAATGGGCCAGGGTGGCCTCCACTCATTTCTAGGGGCCCCCAGGCAAGGCCAGGCCAGTGCTGCTGGTCCCCAGGTAGCTGTCCTGTCCCCAGCCTCCCCCCAACCCCCTCTGTTTCTCTTCCAGGCCATTCCAAGGACTCATCCCGAAGCCTGGTAAGAGGTGCTGGCTGTGGGGCTGAGGGTACGAGGGCCGTGGTGCTGGGGCAGAGGCTGGAGCCCGCCTCTGGGCCTCAGGGTCCAGGATCGGGAGTGGACAGGCCAAGGGCTCCTACTCCCTGCCTCGCCCAGCTCCTGCCTAGGTCAGCAGGAAGGCTGGGTCTGCCCGGTCATCCTGGGGCAGGAACGGATGGGGAGGTGGCGCGGGCAGGTCCCTGTCACCGCTCCTCTGATGCCAGGGCCTGGTCATCTCAGTGAAAGGACCTGGCTGGTGGTCGTGGGCTCCAGACCATGGAGGGAGGGTGACTGCCTGGGGGTCAGGAGCCCAGAGTCAGGATGCGGGGCCACCCGACCTTGGATGGTAACTGCCTCTCCTGACCCCTGAGGATCCATGTCTCTCCCGGGGCTCCACACGACCAGGCCCCCGAGCCGTGCATGAGCAGTCAAGCCCTGTGGCCTCCCTGTGTCCCCGCACCGCCCCAGACGCTGTCTGACCCTCACTCTTGAGTGGCGGCTGCGCAGGTGCGGTGGGAACGGGTCGTGGTCACAGCACTTCCGGAACACCCGTCACGCATCAGCCCCAGTGACCATGGTCGTGGGCCTCAGTTCGAAGGCCTGGGTCTGTGCCTGTCGGGGAAGGGCAGACGCGGGGCAGCTGCTGTTGGCACAGGGACCCCTGGAGGGACGGGGAGAGGCTTCCTGGAGTGAAACCCCTGGGACACCCCAGGCCTGGGCGAGCAGCACTTGGTGAGCCCGGGCAGGGGCGTTTCCAGAGCTCTTAGAGTGCAGACAGATGAGAGGGAGCCAGGCTCAGTGCACACCTGCAGTCCCAGCACTCCGGGAGGCTGAGGCAGGAGGATCCCAGGATTGAGTCCTACCTGGGCAGTTTAGCAACTTAGCAAAACCCCGTCTCAAAAAATAAAAAGGGCTGGGAGTGTAGGTCTATGTGAAGGCCCTGGGTTTGAGCTTTAGTACCTTAAAAAAAGGAAGGTGGGCAGGGAGAGAAGCAGAGGGAGCACCCAAGGACTCCTGGCCAGGGACACCGAGGCTCTGAGAGAGGGACCCGGGGAGGCTGCGCAGTGAGGGGCCCTGGGCAGCCCCTGAGCCCTCCTGAGCAGAGCCCCTGGGGGTCTCAGCTGCTCCCCCGAGCTCATCTGAACTGAGCCCAGGGCGAAGGAGGGAGTGGGACACAGTCACTGTGTTGCACCTGTGCAGCTGTCAACTCTGCACTCTGCCCTTGTATGGGGAGAGAAACGTGAGGCCCAAGAACCTGGGTGACTCTCCTGGGCTGTCCCTACCTGCAGGGGTTGTCCCAGGACCTCCCCAAATGCCAGAGAGGAGGCGCCAGGGGTTCGGGCAGGGAAACCCCAGGACGTGCATGAATCCTCACTGGGGAGAAGCCCTGGGGACCGGCTCAGCCAGCCTTCATGGCAGACACACATTTGGGGTCCTAGGCGATTGCTGCCCCCCTAGGAGGGCTCAGCCAGGTCTGGCTCTGGGGTGTGCACGGGCCGGGGAGGCCCTCTGCCCACCTGGTGCAGACTTCCTCCGGAAGCAGAGGTGGGCAGGCCTGGAGCACACAGCCGGTGGCCAGCTCCACTCTGGTTCCTGCCACTTGTCATGCAGTCGGGTGCCGACAGTGCTCCATGCACCCTGGAGCCTCCATTAGACAAATGTCAGGGTGGCTGTGGCCCGTGTGGCCCCGGGGAAAGGTGTGGTGAGGCCCTCGGGGACACAGGCTTGGGGAGGCTTCTTGGGAGAGGTGGCGGGGAGCTGGGCATCAGAGGGGAGCAGATTGCAGATCGCTCCAAGGCATTATTCCAGGCGGAGCCCAAGGCGGGCACGGGCGGTGTTCAGGGACCAAGTGGCCACTCCACAGGCCGAGGGCTTGGTTGGAGCCAGCAGGGAGGAAATGGCTGTCACCCAGAGCCAGGCCTTACCCCACAAGCTCAGGGAGACATTCTGGGGCTTCTCCTTTTTCCTTTTCCTTTTTTTTTGAACAATACTGGGAACTGAACTAGCTACATCCTCAGCCCTTTTTTATTTTGAAACATGGTCTAGCTAAATTCCCCAGGCTGGTCTCAACCTGGTGATCCTCCTGCCTCAGCCTCCCAGAGTGCTGGGATGACAGGCACGCCCCACTTGTCTTTTCCTAAAAATAAGGAATGGACCTTTGTGTGCAGGCTCAGAAGTATGAGTTACGAACTGGGGCTGGAGCTTCATGGTGGAGCCCCCGAGGGGTCCTGGGTTCCATCCCCTGCCACACACAAAAGCCAGAATTGTAAACTGTTTTCCTGAAATGGAGTAGACTGCTCCCAATGCCCCTGTTTCATTGCGGCAGGAACTGGAGTCTGTCCCGGGCCCTCTCCCTGTGCTTGGGGTGAATGGCCAGGAGGGCAGAGCAAGGGGTGCTGGTGGCTGTGTGCACACGGCCCCCTGAGGCATAGTGGGCCAGCACCATCCACTGGGGTACACAGTCCCTGCTGGCGAGGCCCCAGGCCCGGAACTGCCACAACCTGAGCGAGTGCAGGCAGGTAGAGACAGCAGCCTCGGGGTCAGCACTGGGGGGAGGGGAACCCAGGGGGAGGATCAGCAGTGAGGCTGCTGGGAGGGTGAGGCTAGGATAGTGCTTCAAGTTGGGCTTGGCGGCATGCACCTGTAACCCCAGCACTCTGGGAGGCTGAGGCAAGAGGATCACACATGTGAGCCTACCCTGGGTAGTTTGCAATTTAGCAAGACGTATGTCTCAAAAAAATTTTTAATAGTGTTGGGAATGTAGATCAAGGTGAAGGCCTTGGGTTTAATCCCTAGTAGCATAAAATAAGAAAGAGAAAGAGGATAGGATCCAAAAAGGCCTTCAATGTTGTCTCAGCTGGGTAGTCAGAGCTGCCCTTCAGGGCTTCGCTTTCCCACTGGGGCCTAGGGGTCCTCCCATCCCAGTATGCTCAGGGGTGGCCAGGCAGGTGCCTGGCTGGAGAGGAAGGTGGACTTAGGCCGGCCTGAGCCCGGGGACCATGGGTGGGACTCCAGGCCTCGGGTCAGGGGCTGTGGCCTGGGCTTCCAGTGGGACCCCGGGTCGCATGCTGTCAGCAGCTCCTCTGCCCACCAGCACTGGGTGAAGTAGGGACACTGGGCTGGGACCAGAGAGCCAGGTGGCCCGGGAAACCCTGGGAAGGCTCTGTCCAAGCCCAGGTGTCCAGCTCCGGGGAACAGAAGTGCACCAGAGGCCACAGGCTGTGGGAGCCCAGCAGGGCCAGGGTGGGGCAGGGGAGACCGTCCTGCAGGGAGAAGGGGCTGGCGTTTTCCAAGGCACAGATCAGAGCCCAAACGCCCCCAACTTGCAGTCCTAGTACCACAAAAAGGTCTGACTGAGTTGCGTGAAAGACACTTGGCACCCGTGGAGAGAACCTCTGCATGAGCAGCTGGTGCAGTGCCAGCTGGAGAACATTCTGGTAGCTCATAAACCTGAAAAGAATGCCAGGTGTGGTGGCACATGCCTGTAAGACCAGCTCCTGTGAGGCTGAGGCAGGAAGGTCGAATAATTTCAAGGCTACCCTGGTACATATAGCGAGACCCTGTCTCAAAACAAACAAAAATAAATAAAATTTAAAAATTAAAAGGAAATGCAAATTATCAGCCCACGGGAGAAATCTGGAAAATACAGAAATCTAACAGCCCAGATGGCCGTCCATTTTTATGATGATACATTTCTTCTAGATTTTCCCCTAAACGTACTAATTTTACTTCTCACTGTTGTTTCTATTAATTTATACAACACACTTAACCTTAAAGCACAAAGGTGTTATGTCCTTCAAATGCTTTCTGATTTCCCCACCTGGGTGCCTCAGTTTACCTCTTACAAAGCCCGTCATCCCCACTAACCAATCTCCCAGGGAAGTGACGGTGCCCACTCACCGCCGCACAGCACGTGCCTAGCATGGCTGGGAGGTGAACCGAAGCCGCTCCCGTTTCCCTTGGGGCCAGGGTCTGGCTGTCCACTAGCCAGGCCCCACGGTCCACCCCGCTGTGTTTGCGGCCACGCCCTGGTCCCTGCCTCCCTCCCCTCCCGTTCATCCACACTGGGTGGCTCTTTGGCGCCCCCTTCTGGCCACCGGTGCAACAGCGTTGATCCGGCCTGGAATCCTTTAGATTGAAGCTCATCCTTTTGGTTCGTTTATTCCTACACCAAAACCTACTGTGTGCCTACTGTGTGCCAGGCGAGATGCCCTAAAATAGACCAAGATCTGTGCCCTTGCGGTGCTCACATTCCCGTGGAGGAGATGGATAAACAGGAAGCAGAACGTCCTATTAGAGAGTGACAAAAACCCTGCGGTGAAGCTAGGGCTCAGCCAGTGCTACGGCCCTGGACGTATCTTGAAAATACAACCAACAAGATTGCTGGTGCAGCCAGGCATGTTGGCGCATGGCTGTTAGCCCTTTGGTTGGGAGGCTGAGGCAGGAGGATCACCATGAGTTGGAGGCCAGCCTGGACTATGGAAAAAAAAAAAAAAAGCTAGTGCAAAGGATGTGGGGTGTGAGAGAAAGGTCAGGGGCAAGGCTGAGCAGCGGAAGGGAGGGAGTCCCATGCCCTGTGACAGCCACGGGTGTGAATGGTGGGTCAGATGCGTGGCTTGCTCTACAAACCAGGGAGCATCCTCGGAGACTTGGTGCCGTCCTATATGGAATGGAGTTTACTCAGAAACTGGGTCACAGTGGGAGCGAGCAGGGCATTCTGGGGGCCACGCGTGAGCCCCAAGGGCCCCAAAGGTGACACCCGTGACGAGAGGCCAAAGCCCTGGATGTGAAGTGGGGGGAGAGTCTGAGGGCCACTCACTGCCGCTGGTTCAGTCCACAACCACAAAGACCAGATGGGGACCGGGCAGCACGGAGCTGGCCACAGCGGGGGCTGGTTCAGGGAAGAGGACCCATGGGGACCGCCAGGGACGACTCACCCTTCCGAGGGACAGAGCTGGATGGGGGACGGGAGGGGGGAGCCTGCAGGTTCTCCTGCCCCACAGGGTCACCAGGCCATGGATCTAAGGTCCCCATGAGGATGAAGGACAGAGGGAGAGCTGGAAAGGTGAAAGGTACCCTCAGAGATGATGGACGAAGCCGGGCCCAGTGGTGCACAGCTGCAGTCCCAGCACTATGGGAGGCTGAGGTGGAAGGACTGCAGGTTGGAGCCCAGCCTAGGGCAACTTAGCCAGACCCTGTCTCAAAATAAAGGTCTGGGGTGTAGCTCAGAGCAAAGGCCCTAGGTTCAATCCCTCGTACCACAAAAGAGAGAGTCACAGAAGGGCAGAGAGCATTTGCCACCCGGAGGCTTAGGATGCGGCTGGAGAGGAGAGGAGGTCAGGCCTGAGTCTGCGAAGTTGAAACCCAGGACATAGGACAAGAGCAGGTCAGTCTCCAAAGCCAGCCCCAGGCTGCCTGCAAGTTCGGCCCGCCCTTGGCAAAGAGCAGCCCTTGTGCCCAGAGAAACAGCTCTCCAGGGCACAGCCTGCATCCGGGGCCCAGGGTTGCCCCATCCGGGAGCTGCCGTCCCTGGCTGGGGTCAGGAGGTGACCCAGATGTGAGGTGTCCAATGCCTGTCGGGTCCGCAGCTCAGCTCTGTGCTGTGCACCTCACAAGGCCTGGAGAGACACCCGGGCCCTTGTTGTTTCCACGCCTCTGGGAGCACACAGCGGCCTGAGCCTCAAGTTGCAGCCAGGTCCCTGAGCCTGGGCAGCCTGTGGTGCTGCCCGCATCCAACCTGGCCTTTGCCAAAAAACTAGCGAGCTGGGTTTTATTCTGTGGCATTGGAGGGTTTTTTAGTCCATCAAATGATATGGTGTGATCTGCATTATTTTGTGGTTACTTGGTGACCACACTTCCGCCCTCCAGAAGGGAAGCTGGGGTCAGGGGTGGAGCCTGGCCTCCAAGGGTGTGTCTGCCGGGCCCACACAGGGCCCTGGCCAGAGCCGACCTGCAGGGGACCCCGGGGGACAGAGAGGCCTGCGCTGGAGCAGAGGGAAGGAGGTAGTGGCCCTCACGGGACAGCTGTCAAGGCTGGGGGTGTCCGTGGTAACCACGTGTGCGTGCAGAGCCCTTGGGTGTAACCCTCAGTGTTACACACACACACCCCATGGAGGAGAAACCAAAGCCCTCGTGGGCAACACGAGAGCAATCAAGGAAACAGCATTCTAGAACTGTTCTTGAAGAGTGAAAGTTAAAAAGAAATTAGTATTAGCAGGCAGTGAGCTCCCTGTTGCTGGAGGCATTTAAGCCAAGGCCACTGCCCACAGGGCTTGCTCGGGGGGGGGGGGGCGGTGACGACAGCGCTTTTCCAGCCAGCAGCATTGTGAGTGTCTGAGGCTGGTGGCCCCACGAAGCGGGAGGGACACTGGGCCCTCAGGATGTGGCCTGTGAGGGGCCGGAAACAGCACAGCTGCGGTTTCCAGGTGACTCCACCCAGTCAGGTTTGCTCGCCTGGGCCTCAGTTTCCCCACTCAGAAGTGGGAAGAGTTGTGGGTGCTGCGTCTCTCGCCCCAGGCCGCTGCTGAGGTGTGGAGAGGTGGCCAGGCCGGGGTGCGAGGGCCTGGAAGGCCCAGCTTTGCAGCGTGGACTGGACCCTGCAGACCCGGCCTTGGCAGGCTCTCTCGCTGATGTCCCCGAGTCAGGAGCCTGAGCACCCTAGGGGCTGGGCCCACCCTGGGACCTCCTGCGTCCGCTTCGTGCTAGGGGAGCGGTGATCCCATCCTGACCTCTCACCTCCGGCACTGTCCAGTCGCCCACAGGGCCCCAGGCAGGGACGGGTGGCCTCAGCAGCGCTGCCTGGCCTCCATGGGGTCTCCTGGGTGCTGCGTGGGGTGGGCTCTTCAGGGAAGGGGACTGCGGGGCGGGGGGGCTGGGTCCCAGTGGGGTTGATGGCAGCAGGGGTGGCGGGCTGAACAGGCAGGAGCAGGAATGGGTCCCCTTCGCCCCTCAGGGACTCTTTCTGCTGTTTCTGAACTGGGTGATCTTGCTTAAATTAACTTACTACCTGTGATCTTGGGTAAGTTAACTTACTACCTGTGATCTTGGGTAAGTTAACTTACCATCTTCTGGCCTCCATTTCCTCGAGGTGACGCCCTCCATTGTCCCTCCTGCCCTTCTCCTTTCTCCTACCCAAGCCAGAGGGTCACTTGTTTGTCCCCAGTCACAAACTCTCTCCTCTGGGCCCTGCCTTCCTGCCTCAGCCTCCCCACCCCCTCTCCAGCCTTCAACTGTGTCGTGGTCTTGAGAGCTCGGAATAACCCATCCTTCCTTCATCCTTCACCTTCTAAAGCCGCCCCGTCCTATGCCAGCCACCCATTCTCACCTCGTTACCTCCGCTGTTGATGGTTAATTGGGCTGCAGTCATGGTCTCTGCCTCCTGGGAAGAGCTGGCGTCTGCTGGGTGGGGCTGCCAGGCCTGGAGTTGGCACTGGTGCCTCCTTTCTTCTGGGGTCGGCTGGGGGGACCCCATCCTATTCCTGGCCCGTGGAGCTTGGTAGGGGAAAAGGGGAACCTCAAGGTTCTCAAGATTTTGGGTCGGGGGCTTCACACTGGCCACCTGGGATGGGTCTGAGGCTACCTGGGATGGAGGAGCGACCGCAGGCACCGCTTGGTGCCCTTCGTCCTCTGAAGGGTCTGGTTACAGAGCTAGGGACGAGGACATTCAGGATAGCTCTCCAGGATCCCCCAGGCCAAGGCCTGGAGCACAGGGGCTGGGCCAGGTGTGGTCGGAGAGAATCACCCATTTGCCAGGTATAAAGTATGTCAGGTGTGGGGGGCCATTAGTGGCTTTGTTTTGTGGCAGTAGGACAGACCCCGGGCCCTGACACACGGCAGGCAAGTGCTACCCACTGAGCTACCCACCCCAGACCTCCGTTGTGTGCTGCTTTTTAGGGGATTCCATCAGACAGTGGCTCTGGGGAGTCCTCGAGTGAAGGCCTGAAGGAGGCGGTGCTGAGCCACAGGAGCAGGGAAGAGGCAGGCAGGCAGGCAGCAGCTGCGAAAAGGCCCCTAGGTCACCTGCCAGGTGTTGGTGGAGACAGAAGGGGCAGCAGCGGGTGAGGCAGAACTGGGGAGGGACAGTGGTGCCGGGCAGGTAGGGACGTGGGAAGGCAGGGCGGGTGGGTCCAGCTTGGGTTGTCAGAGGATCCCTGCGACTGTTGGACAGGAGACAGGTGGGGTGGACGGGGAGAGGGTGTGATGACGTGGGCAGGGCCTGCTGGCGGCAGCCGGGCGCTGAGTCACCGGCGCTAGGTGTGCTTTGTCGCTAACGCCAGCAGAATCTGCTGGTGTGGCTGGGGGAGAGCAGAAGCCAAGTTTGACCTCAGTGGTTCAGGCTGAGCTGGCAGACAGGGGCGGTTGGCTGAGACAGGCAGGTGTGGGGAGCGGCGGTGTCAGGCGCTTGCTTGGGGTGCTTGTCTGGGCTCATCCAGTAGGAGATCAGGGGACCCGGGCTTAGGGTGTAGTGAGGACCGTGCGCGTGTACACGTGTGCTGCTTACAACCCAAAACAACACGTGTCCAGCAAGGAGATCCCAGGCCTGGGTTTTGCTTGGCATCATTTCATTTTTTGAGACAGGGTCTTGCTATGTTGCTCAGGCCCAAATTTGCGATCCTCCTGCCTCAGCCTCCAAGTACTGGGATGACAGGTGTGCACCACCACACTCGGCTTCAATTCCATCTTCAAAGCACCTTCCCCAGCTTGGCTGTCATGCCCCAGGCCTTTCTCCTTTCTGCCTCTTGCAAGGGACCCACTGCACAACCAGAATAGCCTCTCCCATGATCCTCAGATCAGGGGTTGAGCACTTGCTTCGCGAACACCTCAGCCCACAGGCTCATCCCTCCGGACGGAGCTGGCTGCAGTCACGGTGGACAGTGCAGCCCCACCCCCAGCAGTGACACGTGCTGCTGACCCCTCTCCCAGGTGGTGCTGCCCCTGCTCCTCACGCCAAAGTGCGGCCACTCAGCTGTGTGGCTGGGGCCTCGGGGAGGGGAGGGAGAGGAGAGGGAAGGAGGAGGAGGTGCCCCAGAAGGGGCCCGGGACCCTGACCTCTTCGACAAAGCCCCCATGCCCTCCAGGCCCTGGGTTAGTGGACAGAGAGCAGTGTGGCCAGGCGACAGGGAGTCTGTGCTCCCCGAGCATGGACGCCTGCGATGTCCCACCGCCTGGCAGTGCCAGTCCCCAGCTCTCACAAGGGAAACTGAGGCTCAGAACATCAGAGCTGGCACCCGGTTGCCCAGCTTGGCCTCCCTCACACTGCTGCCCACAGCTCCCTGGCCCGGAGCCCGACGACAGGAAGTGAGGGGGTTGCAGGACCAAAACCCCGCCCGTCTCCCTCCCTCTCCCTCTCAGGTCTCCCAAGGAGGACACACATGCCATTTGTGATGTGCGGCAGGGCACACAGCAGGGCCCCTAAGCACTGGAAAAAAGCAGGGGAGGAAGCCAGGCTAAGGTGGTGCACGCCGGTCATCCCAGCACTCTGGGAGGCTCAAGCAGGATGATCACAAGTTGGAGCCCAGCCTGGGTGACAGTGAGACCCTGGCTCAAAATAAAAAACAGAAAAAGGCCTGGAGGTACACCTCAGTGGAAAGGGCCTGGGTTCAATGCCCAGTACCACACCCCCCCCAAAACAGGAGAAAAAGCAAAAAGAGGGCTGCACAAAGACGGACAGAATGGTGCCCTGCTAGAGCAACTTACAAGAGACAGCTCCAGAGTGCTAGGGCCTGGTAGAACTCAGCTTCAGCATGCACCAAGCCCTGGGTTCCCTCCCTGGCCCCAAGAGAAGAAAAAAAAAGAAATCCGCTCTTTTTTCTTCTAAAGATAGAAAAACTGAATTCAGGAAACCCAGGGCTTTGAGGTCCGATTTGCTGTTCCCGACATTTCACAGCTGTGTGGCCTTGGGCAACTTACTCAACCTCTCCAAACCTCCGGCTTCAGCTGTGAGGAGGTGACTGCGCCCAGGTGTGGGAAGCGGCCAGCAGTGCATCGGGTGCACACTGGTTGCAGGCCGGGCTGCCTTGGCCTTCTCTCTGTGGGCCACCACGAATCCTCAGTGGCACAGGGACGGATAGGAAGTGCCAGGCCCTCTGGGGAGGAGGAGGGTCCCAGGGGCAGAGCTGGAGTCTTTTTTTCCCCCAGCAGTGGGCACTGATCCCAGGGCCTTCACACCCAGCTACCACTGCAGCCCATTTTTACTTGTATTTTGAGACAGCATCTTGCTACGTTGCCCAGGCTGGGGTTGCAGGTGTTTGTCACCACACCGTCAGGTCTCCGTGTGGCTGAGCAGGGCATTGTGCCCCAAGACGGGGACCCAGGACTACGTTGTTTGGGACCCCACCGGGTGGGAGTGCCACTCTCCCCAGCGCCTGGAGCTCCCCCGGGGCTTGCAAGTGGGAAGCCCGGCCTGGCAGAGCTGAGCGCTGGCCTGGGCCCTCAGCAAGAAACGTACACAGCACCCTGGGAGGCCGAGGCAGGAGGATGGAAAGTTTGAGCCCAGCCTGGATGCCTTGGCAACAGTGAGATCTTGCCTCAAAATAGAAGATAAAAAAGGGCTGGGGATGTTGCTCAGAGTAAAGTACTAGATCCGCCCCACAGTGCTACAGCAAGAAAGGAAGGAACCAGATGCAGGGGAGCGGGCTGCCCGTGGGAGAGGCCTGGGTGGCCCCGCACATCCTGGTGTGTTCCCGCAGATGAGGATGACGCCAACAGGCTGGGGGAGAAAGTGATCCTCCGGGAGCAGGTGAAGGAGCTCTTCAATGAGAAATACGGTCAGTGCCACCCTGCGCCTGCGCATGGGGAGCTCTAGGGGTGGGGCGTCCCCTCCCTGTGGCGCCCGATCTCTGCCAAGGCTCCCCTTCACCTCGATGAACTGCTGTGCCCTCCAGGTGAGGCCCTGGGCCTGAACCGGCCCGTGCTGGTCCCTTACAAGCTGATTCGAGACAGCCCCGACGCCGTGGAGGTCACGGGCCTGCCAGACGACATCCCTTTCCGGAACCCCAACACCTATGACATCCACCGGCTGGAGAAGATCTTGAAGGCGCGGGAGCACATGCGCATAGTCATCATCAACCAGCTCCAGTGAGTGTGCTGAGGCACAACTCAGGCGAGAGCAGCAGAGCCCCAAACCTGAAAGTCCAAAGTGCAGACCTGGAGATTAAACTCAGATCGGGGCCTCTGCACTGAGCTGCAACTCCAGCCCCTCTTTTTTCTTGTTGCATTTGATTTTGAGACAGTGTCTGTGTGTCACTAAATTGCCCAGACTGGCCTTGAACTTGCAGTCCTCCTGCCTCAGCCTTCTGAGTAGCTAGGAATACAAGTGTGTACCACCACATCAAGCCAAAATCCCAACTGCCTCATGTCAGTGGTCAGGGTGTAGCTCAGTGGCTCACGGTTTCAGAGGTTTCAGTCCCTGGTCCCTTGGGCCTGTGGAGACACTGTACATTAGGGCAGGAAGTCAGAGAAGAGCAGCCTGGGATCCTAGTGTTCCTGTCCAGACCACGCCCCCCCACACCTCACTTCCTCCTGGGCCTGCTCCCTAAAGGTTCCAAACCCTCCTAGTAGGCAGACCCAGCCTTCAACACAGGCTTCTGGGGGACATGGAGGAGTCAAACTGCACTTTGCAAACCAGACATGTTGCTGGTTTGTAATCCCAGCACTCGGGAGGCTGAGGCAGGAGGATCACTGTGAGTTTGAGGCCACCCTGGGCTACATAGCAAGACCCTGTCTCAAAAAGCCAAAACAAAAAAATCCCCAAAACACAAATAGTACCTTGCGTGGCTGCAGGAGGAGCGTCTCATCCCACAAGAGAAAGGAAAACCGCATGTCCTCACTGCCACCGTGTCTTATTCTTTTACAGACCTTGTACAGAAATCTCCACTGATGCCAAGGTGCCAGGTGAGTTGGGGTTGGAGAAGCTTCCCTTCCACTCCGTGGGGACAAAGAGGAACAGATAGCCAGGTGTGGCACACCTGTCATCCCAGCTACTTCAGAGGCTGAGGCAGGAGGCTTGCATTCAAGCCCAGCCTGGACAACTGTCTGAAACAGTATTTGTAGAGCTGAATATGGTGGGCCACACCTGTAATCCCAGCACTCAGCAGGCTGAGGCAGGAGGATTGGCATGAGTTCAAGGCCAGCCAGGGCTACATAGCGAGCCTCTGTCTCGAGTCTTCCCTGGGGAGGCGGGTAAGCAGCCTAGCAGGGCGCCCACCCCAGCAGCCCTTTCTCCTGGCAGCCAGAGACAGCGTTCCCAAGCGCAAGAGAAAGAGGGCCTCCGAAGGCAACTCCGTGTCTTCCTCCTCCTCGTCTTCTTCCTCTTCATCCTCCAACCCGGAGTCCGTGGCGTCCACCAATCAGATTTCCCTCGTGGTAAAGCTGCCCGGAACTAACTGCCCCTCACCACCCTGTCCTTATCTCCCTCTTGGGGCTGCCTGTCAGGGAGGTACAGGGTGCCTGGACCGTGGGTGCCACTTGATGCTCAGATGGGGCAGATGGAGGGTCCACCTCAGGGTTTGTCTGTCCTGCCCCCTTGCAGTGGGACTCTCCTGCCTTAGTTTCCTGGCTAGGGACACACTCTGGAGAGTTCTTTCTGATTTCAGGAGAGCAGCTTGAACCCTAGAGTGGTAGCACATGCCTGTAATTGCAGTACTGTGGGAGGCTGAGGCAGGAAGATCCCAAGTTTGAGCCCAACCTGGGAAACTCAGTGACTTAGTGAAACTGTCTCAAATTTAAAAAGAGGTGGGTAGGGCGGGGATTTAACTCAGTGGTTTCACTGCCTGCTGTGCAAGCACAAGGACCTGAGTTCGATCCGTGGTACCAAAAAAAAAAAAAAAGGTGGGCATATAGCTTAACCCCCCAAATTAAAAAAAATAAAAGATATCAGTCCCAGCTTTGAAATCCTGAGTGCAACTGAGAATAGTTGAACATGTATGAAAATTTAGGCCAAGGATTGTGGCACACCTGTAATCCCAGCACGGGAGGCTGAGGCAGGAGGCTCACCATGAGTTCAAGGCCAGCTTGAACTATATAGTGCGATCCTGTCTCAAAACACCAACCCAGCTGGGGCTTTAGCTCAGTGGTTCTGCTGCCTGCCTCACAAGTGCAAAGTCCCGAGTTCGATACCCAGTACCAAAAAAAAGCAACTCAAAAGAAAATGGTTTTAAGACTTCTTGACCCCTGGGCTGGGTTTCCCTTCCACCCTTTCCTGGAGACCCCGGAAACCCAGCTGTGCCTCCCCCTCCCTGGTGTGTGCACCCCAAGTCCTCCTGAGTCCCGGCCGCCATCTACCCCGCATTGGAACCTTGGCTTGCTTGGAGGCTCTCGGGCCACTGCAAGCTGTGTGACCGTGGAGAGGCCATGTACCCTCTCGGGGCTCAAGGGAAGCAGGTGCTGGGAGAGGCAGAGCTGGCCGTCAAGGTGTCCCCGGCACCCTAACTGCGTGTGTCCCTCTCCCCAGCAGTGGCCGATGTACATGGTGGACTACACCGGCCTCAATGTGCAGCTGCCGGGAGCCCTCAATTACTGGACCTCAGCGCCCAACCAGGACCTCACAGAAAGACTAAAGGAAGTATAATTTATGTACAAAGTGTATATTCGGATATGTATCGATGCCTTTTAGTTTTTCCAATGATTTTTACACTATATTCCTGCCACCAAGGCCTTTTTAAATGTGTAAAAAAAAAAAAAAAAAGTGTCTGCTTCCTTCTTAAGGGTCCCACGCTTCTCTTCTGGAATCTTAGCCACTGCGGTCTCAGGGACAGAGGTGGCCAGGAAAGTCCTTCCCTGCCGGGGAAGGCTGTGCTCCTGACAGCTGTCAGGGGACACAACCTCAAAACACACACACACAAAATAAACCAAAAACCAAGCTGAGCGTGGTGCTGCATGCCTGTGATCCCAGCACTTGGGAGGCTGAGGCAGGAGGATGGCAAGTTCCAGCCCAGCCTAGCGACTTAGTGAGACCCTGTCTCAAAAAGGGCCGGGGATGCAGCTGAGTAAAAAGGCCCTGGGTTCAATCCTCAGTACTGCAAAGGAAAAAAGCAAGAGGTGGCGAGGCATTCTGTTCTCCTAGAGCCCGTACTTGAGCCAGGTGGTGAGGGGGCACAGCTGCATCTGAGACCGCTCGGGTGGTGGCAGGTGCCGAGACGCAGAGGGCACGGGACCAGAACAGCCAGACAAGTGGAGAGGGGCTGGCAGTCGCCCAGGAGCCAGCAGCTGCTGCCCATCACTGCTCTCACGAGCCGATCCTGGCTCCCTGGCGGTCCCTCGGCTGTGTCCCAGCCTGGGGGAGATGGCACCGAGGAGGAGACTTCAGCTGTGCAAAGCAGCGCTCGCTCGACCTGAGGCCCGGACTGAAGCACAGGTCAGGCCCTGGGGGACAGCGAGGGAGGCCAGGTGGGGTGGCGCCCCTGGTGCCAGCAGGGAGAAGAGGCGCCTGCCAGGAGCCCCAGCTACTCCAGAGGGTCACTGGCTCCAGCTCAGTGTGAAGGCCCTGGGCTCAATCCCCAGAAGCATAAAAAGATTTGGAAATCCCATGAGACAGTGGCTGGAGGTGACACAGGTGGCTGGGTGGGGACTCAGGCCGCAGGCTGTGCCCTGCACACAGTGCCAGGCTGAAGGGATGAATGGGGCATGGATCCGCCCAGGCCAGGCTGTGCTCTCCTCTGCCCGGGGAAGCCTCAGGGCTGGGGCCCAAGGCTAGCACCAAGGCAGAGCAGGTGGGAGCTGTCCCCTGCTTCCCAGCAAGAGGCCGGGAATCCACAGTAATAGGGACGGCCAGCAGAGCTGGGAGCGCAGGGTCTGGTTCCAGTGGCCAGGAAGAGGCTCTGGCCTAGAGGCAGTGAGCCTGGGGTCAGCTGTGTGCAGGAGCAGAATGGCCCGGATTCCTCCTGGAAAGGCACTGGAAACTGCCCCAGCCCAACCGTGCAAATCACCAGAACCCCACACTACCTTGTGTCACTGTCCTGAGCTGGCCCTCCTTTTTCTCTCCACAACCCAGGCTGTGGGGCGACCCCATACCCTGACCAGTCCTCCATCCAAAAACTGCCTAGGAAGTCAGGTGTGGCCTGTAATCTTAGCACTCCAGGAAGCTGAGGCAGGAGAATCTCAAATTCAAGCTTCACCTGGCAAACTCGGCAATTTAGGCCCTGTCTCAAAATAAATAATTAAAAAGGGTTGGGGATGTAGCTCAATATGAAAGTCCTGGGTTCAATCTCCAGTAGCTCAAAAAAACAAAAAAAAACCCCTGAGCATGATGACACACCTGTAATCCTAGCACTAGGGAGGCTGAGGCAGGAGGATTGCTGCAAAGTTGAGGCCAGTTTGAGCTGTGTAGTAAGTTCAAGACCAGCCCACACTACATAGAAAGACTCTGACTCAGGAAAAAAAAAAAAAAAAGCACCCAGCCCATCCTGCTTGCCCACCAAAACCAAGCCCTTGAACCTGGAGGTTGCCTGGTACCAATCCCCAATCCCCACCTCCTCCCTCTGTCCCAGGAGCCCTGGGCCTTGTGGGGCGGGGATGGAGATGGAGACGGGATCTCACTTTGTAGCCCAGGCTGTCCTCACACTGTGATCCTCCTGCCTCAGCCTCTGGAGTGCTGCGATTACCAGCCTGTGCCACCATGCCCAGCCTGGAGCCCTGGGCTCTGGAGTCTGTGACCCGGCCGAGCTGGCACCAGGGACCTGCGCCTGGATGTGTGCTGTCCGGACCCGGTGGGGAGGTTCCCGGGCCTCGAAAAGCTCCAGCTGCGGCTCCCACTCTCCAGCTCCGTCCTCCCCACACGCTTTCCTTAATTAGGCTTCATTTAGCTGCCATCTGTCCCTGTTCAAAACGGCTCCGTGTTTTGCAACTCTAAACAAGAATTGTTACTGGGTTTGTAAACAAGACCCCCTCCCGAAAAAAAATCACAAAACGCTTTGGAAAGTAATAAACTCGGGGTGTGAGGCGCGCATAGCGAAGTCCTAATTGCTGGGTAGGTTCTGAGACGCAATCATTTTATATACAGAGTCTTTGTACAAAAATCTGCTGTCAATGAAAAGATCAAGATTATAGGAAATGCTGGGATTATGTCTGAGCGAAAACAGTAATAAAGCAATGATCGGGCAGGGACAAAGCGAGGTGGGAAGGGGTGGCACCTGCCCCTGCACCTGGGCCACCCTCCCTCCCTCCCCCGGGCCAGGCTGCTGGTCCAGGAGGCTGAGGCTGCAGCCTTCCCACACCACATCCACCCTCATCTACTGGGGCGGAACCCAGGGCACTCACACCGAGCCTCATCCCCAACCCTTTTCCTGTTCCTTTTGAAACAAGTCTTGCTAAATTCTCCAGGCTGGACTCAAAGTTGGGATCCTCCTGCCTCAGCCTCCCAGAGTCTGAGATTACAAGCGTGTGCTGCCAAATCAAACCTACTTTTTTGGGGATGGGGGCAGTGCTGGGGATAGAACTCAGGGTCTCCTGCCTGCTAGACAAGGGTTGTGCCACTGAGCTAGACTCCCAGGCACCCCCTACCTCATGACTACAATTTCACCTCCTTTTAAAAAATCATGCTATTACAACCAATTGTAATAACTATTTGTGTCATTATTTCCTGCCTGTCTCTCCTGCTGTAAGCTTTTTTAATAATTTTTTTTCCTTGAGACAGGATCTTATTTTGTAGTTCAGACTGGCTTTGAATTCACCATGTAGCTCAGGATGGCCTCCAACTCATAAAGATTGTTCTGCTTCAGCCTGTGCCACCATCCCCCACTCTCCTGTTTTAAAGCTTGGTGACAGCAGAAGCTGGGTCTATCTTGTTCACTATTATATTCTAGCACCTTCCACAGAGCCAGGGACACAAAGGTACTCACTAAATGTGAGCAAGACAAGGGGCGTAAAGGGGTGAGCTGGTGGTTGTTGTTGCTGGGAACCCAAGATCTTGTGCTGGGTTAGTGCTCTAGCATGAAGCTACATCCCAGCCCCCTAAAGAAGATTCAGAGGGTTAGAGCAGCCAGGTCACCTATAATCCCAGCTGTTCAGGAGGCTGAGGCAGGAGGATCCTGAATTGGAGGGCAGCTTGAGCTAAATAGTGACACCCTGTCTCAAAAAGGGCTGCGCTAGGGCCTGGGGTGCCGCTCACCCTAGAGTGCTTGTTCCCAAGTGTGAGCCCTGGGCTCACCGACTCCCATCCAAATGCAAACATAAAAAATGCAGACCGGGGACTTGGTGTGTGCGCTGCAGACCCTCACGACGCAGCAAATCAGTGTTTCTTCATTTCACAGTGAAGAGGCTGCGTTCAGAGAGATGGAGGCCACATCCGCAGCTGCCGCCTCCGCAGCAGGTAGGGCGGGGCGGGGAGCATCTCTGCTGCCCCTCAAAGAGTTTGAAAGAAAGGAATAAGGCACATCTGAGAAGAAAGAAACCACCTCAGCACTTGGGGAGGCTGAGGCAGGAGGATTACAAGTTTGAACTCATCCTGGCCTGAGACAATTCTCAAAATAAAAAAAGAAAAAGGGCTGAGGATGCAGTAGCTCAGTGCAGAGACCTTGGGTTCAACTCCCAGTACCAAAAAAAAAAAAAAGAGGAACTGGCATCTGCAAACAGAACAAAGCAACTCTCCTGGCCCCTGCACCAGGGGATCCTCCTCCCTGTGGTCCCCAGGGCCAGCTCTCAGCTCAAAGGCTGCTCAGCTCCATACCCCTCCCCAGGGCTGCTTTCCCAACTGACAAAGGACTGCCAGGCTGTGCCATCAGCCCAAGGTCTCCCCTCCTCAGCAGCCCCACAGGCGCTCCCAGCACTAAGCACTGAGCAGCGCTAAGCACTGGTGCTGTTGTTCTCTTCAGAAATTTGCTGGTGTAGGCCAGGTGCAATGGCGCATGTGCGCAGCCCCAGCTACCTGGGAGGCTGAGGCAGGAGGATGGCAAGTTTGAGCCCAGCCTGGGCAACTTAGCAAGATCCTGACTCAAAATTTAAAAATGAGCTATGGATGCCGCTCAAGACCCAGACTCTGGGTTTGATCCTCACTACTGGAAATGGATATGGAGGGAAGGAGGGAGGGAGGGAGGGAGGGAGAGAGAATAAATAAGCTATTAAGCCTAGGGCCATGGAGGCTGAGCTACATCCCCAGCCCTGGCTTTGTTTTTTGTTTTGTTTTGTTTTGTTATGTTTTTGCCCTGTTTTTATTTTTATTTTGAGACAGGGTCCTCAGAGGCTCACCAAGTTGCTAAACTGCCTAGGCTGGGCTTGAACTTGTGATCCTCCTGCCTCAGCCTCCAAAGTAGCTGGGATTACAGGTGTGTGCCAACCACCAGGCCCAGTGTATGGAGGGCTTTTTTGCCCATGAAGATAGCAGCCCTCCTGGTCCCCATGAGAAGTACCACCTCAGGGAGCCACCTTGGGGCCCAGGAAGAGGGTGAGTGACTCCCAGTCTGCAGGGAAAGTGAAATCCCACATCCTGCACCTGGGGACCCACGGACGCACGGCTGAGTCCCTGTGTCGACTGCCAGGAAGCAACTCTGGCCAGGAATCCCTGCCTGTCCCAGGCTGGGCCTGCGCACAACGGACTGTGCGAGTGAACTGCGGTGGAGAAGGGCCATGAGCACCGGAAGTGGGTAGAGCCGGAAATGAGTAGCGCCGGAAGTGCAAGTGCGTGGCAGAGCCCCTGGAGGAGCCTCTGTGGTTCCCCAACTCGGGGAGGTCTGGTCACTTGTTTTGTTCTCTCCCCTCCTCCCTCTCTTTCCTTGCTGGGAAATCTGATTAGGACTTGGAAAGCTGAGCCATCTTAGGATCGGGTTGCCAGATTTAGCAAATAAAAATAGAGGGTTAAGTTCAACGAGAATGTCAGATAAACAACAAATAACTCTGGGGTTTTTGGTTTGGTGTTGGGGCGTTGTTTTGCTTTTATTTGGATTTTTTTTGTTGTTGGTACTGGGGATCAAACTCAGGTCCTTGCCCTTTCGCAGCAGGTGGCGAAACCACTGAGCTAAATCCCTGGGCCCTTATTTGGATCTTTTTTGAGACAGGATATTGCTATGGAGTCCAGGCTGGCCTTGGACACATGATTCTCATGAAGAGCAGTGTGAGGCCCTGGGTTGGATCCCTGGTACTGCAAACAAAACAAAACAAAACAAAACCAGATTTGTTGTTCATCTAGGATTCACCTTGGTGGCTGGGGCTTCCTGGGCTTTACCAGGCAGCCCTACCTCAGTGACCCGACTCTGGCCCCCCGGGTGCTTGGTCCCAGGGCACAGACTGCAGAGAGAAGGCCCCTGGAAGGGAGGTGGCAGGTGGGTGGGGCGGACTGTGAACAGCACCTCCCTCACTGTTCTCAGGGACCTCCTGGCCACAAGGCTGCACTGCCACCTGGCCTTTGAATTTTGAGGTGACGCTCAGCTCCTGGACACTGAGGTGGCTGGGGAGGCACGGCCACCCTCCTGTGGCGGGAGCATCTCCCATGACCCTCGACGGGCTCTGCTACACGGATGGACTTACCCAGCCTGGGTCCCCAGAGCAGAGAGGCCAGCGCCACAGCTGTCCCTCCTCTGGGCTCCCAGGCCCAGCCACAGGACAGGGCCCCTTGCCCAGGGTGAGGCCTGGTATCCCTGGTGCCCCCCCCAACCTTCCCTCCCTGCCCTGCAGCACCTGCCCCTCTGCTTTTGTCCCCACGACGGCCCCAGACCCCAGAATGCCTGCCTTGGGCTCCCACCAAGGACAGCAGAGCCCTACACCAAAAAGCCCTGAGGGCGCCCTGTGTCCTCAGCCCAGGCCTGGCGCGCAGCCTGTGGGGACAGCAGCTGCTGAGTGACGCCAGGGAGTGCCAGCACTGTGTACCCCTTTCCTTCCGTGTGTTTTGGGGGGGGGAGTGGAACCCAGGACCTTACACAGGCTAGTCCAGTGCTCTGTCACTGAGCTACACCCCAGCCTCCTCCTCCTCCTCCTCCTGCTCCTGCTCCTGCTTCTCCTCCTCTGCTGTAGATTGAACCCAGGGCCTTCACACTGAGCTGCATCCCCAGCCCTTTTTTAATTTTTTATTTTAACACAAGGTCTCACTAAGTTTCCCAGCCTGGGACAGAATTTGTGATCTTCCTGCTTCAGCCTCCCAGAGTGCTGAGATTACAGGTGTGTGCTACCACATCTGGCTCCTTCCTCTCCTCTTCTAAAGCTTTTAGACACTGTTATATTTTATCACCGTATTCACAAATGTTTGATGCAACAATGTGAACTGCACAGAATAAAACACAAACTTCAGCCAGGAACAGGGATGGTGGTCCCTACTTCGGAGGCTGAGGTAGGAGGATTACAAATGTGAGGCCAGTCTGGGAAACTTAGCAAGATTCTGTTGCAAAACAGAAAATAAAAAGGGCTGGAAGTCTAGCAGTAAAGTGCCCTGGGTTCCATCTCCCATCCTGCAAAAAAAGAAACAATGTCTGTTTCCTAATCTTCCCATGGGCTCCCATCTTGCCACTTGACTTGGACATGCTGATGAGGATCTTCGTCCTCTCACACCTCACCTCCATGATTGATGACATGAACACACACACAGTTTTCCTTTCTTCCTTTCAACGAAGGCACAGCATGTGGTGGCCGGGAAGGCTGCTATTCAGCACCTACCAAGGGCACCTTAAGTCAGCAATGAGGGGGGCCAGGGATTTAGCTCAGTGGTTTCGATGCCTGCTGCGCAAGCGCAAGGATCCGAGTTCGATCCCCAGTACCAAAAAAAAAAAGCAATTAGGCTCCACCCTTCTCAGGTGATGAGAAGCTCAGGGTCAGAAGGCATAGGCTGCTAGATGATGCTCCATCTCTTACACATTCTCTCTCTCTCTCTCTCTCTCTCTCTCCAATGTCATTATGTACTTCAGCCTGCCCTTGAACTCACTATGTAGTCCAGGCTGGCCTTGAACTGGAAGTGATCCTCCTCCCTCAGCTTCTCAAGTGCTGGGATTACAGTTGCACGTCCACATGCCTGATTGATTCCAACCCTTTCTTTGTCCACCTCCCCAGAGGTGACTTTGGTCCCCTTGACTTCTGGCCCTGTGGTCAGAGTTCAGGTTCGGGGCAGGAAGGAGAGGGAAGGGAAAGGGTACAGGCACATCAGCTGTGACGGCTCAGTGTGGCATGTGCTACTGGAGACACAAGTTTCCTGGAAGCCCTTCCCAGACAGCTGTCCCCATGACCCATGGGGGATACACTCCAGGACCTGCAGATGCCTAAATCCAAGGATAGCACCAAACCTTCTGTGCATCCATGTGTTTCCTCTGCTACACAGCTACCATCAAGTTTGGTTTATCTAGTGAGGCACAGTAGGCACTGAGTGACAACTGACAGTAAAGTGAACGGTTATAACAATTTATTGTAATAAAAGATATGTGATGCCGGGGCAGCAGCACATACCTATAGTTCCAGCTCCTCAGGAGGCTGAGGCAGGAGGATTGCTTGAGCCCAGAAATGCCAGTCTGGGGATTTAGCTCAGTGGATCCATGCCTGCTATGCAAGTGCAAGGTCCTGAGTTTAATCCCCAGTACTGGAAAAAAGAAAAAACAAAGAAAGAAAGAGAGGAGAGAGTGAGAAAGGCCAGGCTGGCCTGGGGAACATAGCAAGATCTGGTCTTAAAAAACAAACAAAAGCCAGGCATCGTGGCACAAACCTGTAATCCCAGGAGTTAGGGAGGCTGAGCCAGGAGGATTGTTGTGAGTTCAAGGCCAGCCTGGACTACACAGTGAGACCCTGAATCAAAAAATAAAACAAAAAAAGATAGTTACTACTTTGATTTTTACACTTTCCTTCCGCTCTTTCTTCTTACTCTTTTTCATTTTGAGACAAGGTCTCCCTCTGTAGTCGCTATGTTGCCTGGGGCAGCATCACTGTGCCCTGTTGCAGCAGAGAGAACCCGCCCACTGTTACACAGTTGCTACCTGGCAGACGTGAGATTTTGTCTGGAGCAATGCTACATAATTTTAGGGAAAAATCATTTGGTTAGTTTAGTTCTCCTGCCTACAGCCCAGGTATGGAATTCGGAGACATAATTCCATTTTGGCCTCCGGTCACAATTGAGACCTCAGTGATCCCGTGATGCTGTGATTCTGCAGAACAAGAAGCATCCTGGGAGCTGAAAACATCCTGGGAGCTGAAAACATCCTGGGAGGAACAAACATCTACTCAGTTCCTCGTTGTTCTTGGATTGTTACATCTTGTTTACTCAGGATGTACTGAACTCTCTGCAAGTCATTTGTTACATTTGTTTCTCCCGATGTGTGCTAAACTGGGGGGGCCTTCGTCTTTGCCGCCCAGAGCAGCACTGATCAGACCCAAAACTCACCTTCTCAGTCTCATTTTTCTACCTGTCCTGTAATTTGCCTTGTGCTGCCGTGGCTCGCAGGAGACTAGGATTTACTGCAGAGGTTCTAGTAATGACCCCTTTCCTTGTTCCCTACAAGATTTGAACCAGGCCAGTGAGCTCGGAGCCATCATGTAGTTTCTGCTACACAAGGATTTCAGTGAAATAATAAAGGGCTGCAGTCCACGTGGTCACGATAGGGATGTGGGGCACAAAGTCTGCAGAAACTGAGAGGGCACAGCTGGCCTGCCTGGAGGAGTTGAAAGATGTTCTCTTTTTTTTTTTTTTGCAATACCAGAGATCGAACTCAGGACCTTGGACTTGTGAGGCAGGTGTGGTGCCACTGAGCTACATCCCTGGCTTAAAGGACATTCTTTTTTTTGGTCCTGGGGATCGAACTTGGGACCTTGCGCTTTTGAGGCAGGCACTGGAACCACTGAGCTAAATCCCCCGCCTGGTCCTTGAAGGATGTTCTAAGGGAGGAGCTCAGTCTCAGCTGAGTCTCTAAAGAGAATTCTCAACCTGGTAGGAGGAAGATGACCTAGAGTCTATGCAAAAAGAGGACAGATGGTAGTCCCAGCACTCAGGAGGCTGAGGCAGAAGGATTGCTGTGAATTCGAGGGCAGCCTGAACTACATAGACCGTGTCTCAAAATAAAAAAAAGACAGGTGTGAAGTACCATGTTCAACAAGTACTAGTCCATTTGTTATAGAAATGTTCCCCTAAATTATAGGCATGAAGTTCGGTAAAAAAGAGTTCTTTTTTTTTTTTTTTCAGTGCTTGGGTACAGGAGTGCTAGGCAAGTGCTCTAACACTGATGTACACCCTTGGCCATTTATTTCTGATCTCCCCCCCCCCCCCCGAGGTACTGGGGATTGAACGCAGGGCACTCACACTGAGCTACATCCCCAGCCCACTTTTTAATTTTTCATTTTGAGGCAGGGTCTCGTGAAGTCACTAAATTGCCTAGACTGGCTTCAAACTTAAGATCCTCCTGCCTCAGCCTCCCAAGTAGGTTGGATTAGAGGCATGTGCCACTCTGCCTGGCTGGAGAATAATTTCCTTCAGATTAGATCTTCTTTGCTGATTTCAATCACAGATGGTCTCTTACTTACACCTTCCTGAAATTCTTATCCTTTGAAATCAATAGACCATCACTAGAAACCTTACTTCCGATTGTGAATACTGATCTTTTCCCAGGCTATTGATATGCAATAAGATGCTGGCCAATGCAGGGAGCCACATCTCCCATCAGCCCAGTGATCACAGGGGAGACAGCTAGCGCTCTCCAGTACAAGGGGTTGCTAAGCTGTGATGCATGCCGGGATGGGTATATTCTTCTGTTAGTCATTTATACTTCTTCACTTATTCAGTGGCCCAGGGACACTACCACAGAGCTCCATCTCCATACCTTTTAATTTTTGTATTTTGACACATGGTCTTGCTAAATTGCCCAGGCCAGCCATGAATTTGGGATCATCCTGCCTCAGCCTCCTAAGTAGCTTCAATTCCAGGCATGTGCTACTGGTCTTGGCATCAAGGCATCTTTTACTTAAGATCTTTTCCCTGGCTGTGGGCCTAGCTCAGTGGTGGAACATTGCCTAGATAGGTGTGAGGCCCTTGCTTTGATCCCCAGCACCACAGAACTATACTTCTTATGCCAGGCATGGTGGCACACGCCTCTAAGCCCAGCACAGTGGGAGGCTGAGGCAGGAAGATCACAAGTTCAAGCACAGCCTGGGCAATTCAGTGACTCAGCAAGTGCAAAGGCCTTGGGTTCAATTCCCAGTACTACCACCCTCCCCATTTTTTTCCCATTTATAGTGAGTTTATCACAGCCTAACTTTTGCAACTGACCACAATCATATAAAACTGCAACAGCAGGCCAAAGTTTCCCAGGGGTTGCAGGCTGCAGGAACACAGCCCCGCGAGGAGAAGGAGGCGCAGGGAGACTGCAAATGCATATTCGCTTAAACTGGAAGTTTATAAAAACTTTCCATGAGGGGGCAGCAGGTCTTCAAGCACTCGTGGAAAATGGTCTTGCTTGACGTTTTATTTAGTTATTTTTTGGCCGCTGGAGAGATCTTCCGCACACCCTTGAACTTTGCGTGTCCTTAAATACAGACGAGGATTTTAAAACATGAAACTGTTTCCGGGGGTCGTTGTTTTCTCGACCGTATTTCCTACCTTGGGATCTCTCAAGGTCATTTCCAAAGGATCTAATAAAAGATGCAGAACTCGCTTCCCACCGCGGCTACTCGGGAGCTGTGTTTAATTTTAGCCCTGCCAAGAAAAATGAAGGAAGCAGGCGAGCGCTTGGCATCAGGAGGCGCCTCTGCTTTGGCTGAGTTTGTCTCGTTTTCCGTCTCAGGCTGGCTGCCCCGGCAATTTCTATTTTCCCAAGAATTACACTGATGTCCACTTTCGCTGTATGAAAGAGAGTAGGAAAAGAAGCAAGCTTCATGGATTGTGGTGGATGCAGAATGGCCCTGCCCTGAGAGAAAAGAATTCTTTCCACCCGGGAAGAAAAGGGTGGATGGATTAAGGCAGCCTGAGCCTGGCCCTACTCGAGACTGGCTGTGCCCCTATCTGATCTAAGCTGCTTTTTGCAACCATAAATATAATGACAATACCTATTCTTTGGAATTGTGGGGTGCGAAGAGAACAATAGCCACGAAAACACCTGAAAAACCTTTTTCTCACTGTCCTCAACCTCATAATCTTCCTGCCTCGGCCTTCTGAGTAGACCCAGTCTGAAAAACTCGTTATTTTTGGTAATGGGGATCAAATTCAGGACCTTGCACTTGCGAGGCAGGCAGTAGCACCCCTGAGCTAAATTCTCAGCCCTGAAAATCTCCTATTCCTATTTATCAGATCACATTTTTTCCCCTTTGCTATCTCCCATACCTGAGAGACAAAGGAACTAAAATCGTCATCTTATGGGCTGGGGATTTAGCTCAGTGGTGCTGCCACCTGCCTCGAAAGTGCAAGGCCTTGAGTTTGATGCCCAGTACCAAAAAAAAAAAAAAAAGAACTAAAGTCATCATCTTCCTCTGCATCAGTTCTTTGGCTGCTTCTGTTTTAGACTATAGATCAGAGTTCCCGGAGCCCTCACCCTATCCCAGGGCAATCACAGCGGTCTCTCTGGGTGGGTTGGGTGTGCACTGAAAGCTACCACTTCCTGAACCCTCTGCATGGTGCTGCATGCCTGTAACCCCAGCACTCTGGGAAGCTGAGGCAGGAGGATTGAAAGTTCAAGCTCAGTCGAGATAACCTGGGGAGACCCTGTCTCAAAAAAAAAAAGGCTGGGGATGCAGCTCAGTGCAAAGGTCCTGGGTTCAATCTCCAGCACTGAGAAATAAATAAATTAATAATAACTGGCAAGCCTCTACTAGTGCTTGAAAAGCCTTTGCTACACCCTGAGTGGTCACATGGTTTTCTCCCTGGGGACTCAGCCAGCCAAGGATCCAAAGCTTTGGCTTAAATGAATCTGCTCGACAGCTGCTTCAGAATCCACCTAACAGACCCCCAGGAAGGGCATGCACCAGCCCCAGTGGTGAAATGGGGTGGCTTCCGGTCACAGCGGCATCTTCACTGGCGTCTTTGGAGAGTTATTCCACATTGAAATTGTTTATCTGTGACCTGTAATTTGTGAGGTCTTTAATTTAATATAATTGTAAGGGCACTCCTGGAATCCACAGCCAGATAACCAAAGGTGCTAGATGACTCCTCAGATGCATGACTTCAACATCTGCTACATAAAAGGAATAAGGGTGTGGTGTGTGTGTACGTCACCCCCCCTCCCTTGTGATCATTATGTACTACCAGCAAACGTGGACTAAGAAAAATTTTTTTAAAAATCTGCCTTCTTTCCCTCTTGTCTCTTCCCTCATTGATGCTTCAATTCAGAGTTTTGTTGTTACTGTTTTTTTGTTTGTTCATTCTAGGTATTCAGGATTGAACCAGGGACTTTCCCCTTAATTATATTTCCACCCCTTTTTTATTTGTATTTTGAGACAGGGTCTCTAACTTGCTAAATTGCCCAGGCTGTGCTCAAACTTGCAGTCCTCCTGCCTCAGCCTCCCAAGTGTGCTACTACTCCTGCTGTAAACCTCTTTTCTTTCCATAGTCAGTCTGCTTCAGTCATTTAGTTATAGTAATGAAAACTGATGCATACACCATCCAGTCAAGAATAATTTCCATGGGGTGAGGGTATAGCACAGTGGTAGGGTAACTCCCTTGAATGTTTAAGGCCCTGGGTTTGATCCCTAGCACTGAAAACATTTTGTTGAAAGAATAATTGGGCCAGGGATTTAGCTCAGTAGTGCTAGCGCCTGCCTGGTAAGCAAAAAGTCCCGAGTTCAATCCTCAGTACCAAAAAAATAAATAAAATAAAGTAAAAGAATAATTTTCCCTTTTATTATCTGTCTCTGTGAAGTATCTGCACACATTTGAATTGATTTCATTTTTTTTTTCAAAATGAGCCCTCAATTAACATAAACTATTCCCTGTTAAAACTGAAACAATTTTGAGCCTGGCGTGGTGGTGCACACCTGTAATCACAGTACTCTAGTGGCTGAAGCAGGAGGATCGCCATGAGTTTGAGGCCAGCCTGGGCTACATAGTGAGTTCAAGGCCAGCCTGAACTTCATAGTGAGATCTTGTCTCAAAAAACAAACAAACAAGGGCCAGGGATTTAGCTCAGTGGTACTGCACTTTCCTTACAAGTGCAAGGTCCTGGGCTGGGGATGTAGCTCAGCAGCACAGCGCCTACCTGGCAACCATGAGGCTCTGGGTTCAATTCCCAGTACCAAAAAAGAAAAGTGAAAAAAGATTTTTTTTAAAAAGCCCCTTAAAAAAAAAAGCCAGGGATTTAGCTCAGTGGTTGTGCCACGTGCCTCCCAAGCGCAAGATCCCGAGTTCAATCTCCGGTACCAAAAAAACAAAACAAAAAACAAGTGCAAGGTCCTGAGTTTGATCCCCAGTACCAAACAAACAGACAACCTGAAACAATTTTCATGCAACTTTCCTTTTCAGGAATAATAAGAAATGAAACGAGTCGTGCTTATCAAACATGGTCTTGGTAAAAATAAGTGTGCATCCAACCTCCCCCCAAAACAGAGGCGCTCTGGACAGTGGCTGAACCCAGTGGCTGAGGACAGGCACTTCCCTGGGAGGGCCCCAGTCCCCAGCCCCTCCCACTGTCCCAACCCCACACTGCCCATCTGTAGCACCTTTGTTGTCATTAGAGCCACACCTGTGACCCATCCTAGGTCATGTCCCTACTCTGTGCCTGCCAAGCAAGCCCTTGACCTTGAAAACTGTCCTTACATCCAAAGTCACCCACTAGTGAGTCTTTTTCCCCCACACGTACTGAGGATCGAATCCAGGACTTACTTTTATACTGAGCCCTTTTTTAAAAAATTATTTTTTAAAATTTTGAGAGAGTCTCACTAACTCACTAAATTCCCCGGGCTGAGCTTGAACTTGCAGTCCTCCTGCCTCTGGCTCCTGAATGCTGGAATTAGAGGCATGTGCCAGCACACTCAGCAAGATGGTACATTTTATGTATATTTTATTACAATAAAAAAATTTTACCTAGGTGTGGTGCACACATCTGAATCCCAGCACTCTGGGAGCCACCTCCTCTCCTGCCCTGCCGACCTGCACCTCAGCCCCTTCTTAACTGCATTTCAATACACAGCTCACCCTTGGGCCCCCAAAAAAGGAGTCATGCTGAGCACATTCCGTGTTGAGCAGAAGTGAAACTCTATCCCCTTTCACTACCAGGTAACCACACCAGGTGCTTTATAGAAGCAGGATCAGGCCGGATTTGTCTTCCTAAGCAAGCAAATGTTTTCAGCTGCAATTGTGTCGTCTCAAATTCACAGCTGGAAAGCAGATCTGAAAATTGGAACCTGACCAATAAGTCCGTAAAACACACTCACATGTGCATGCATACGCTCCTGCATGTATACCATGTGTACATACATGAGTATGGCATCACAGGCATATATGCACACTCACACACTCATATACCATCACACACATATGCATACTCACACATTACACATCCACGTTTGTACACACACATATATAAGGGGCGATTGACAAATACAGTGAATGTTTCCTTTTTTTTTTTTTTAGGCAGGTTCTCACTATGTAGCCCAGGCTGGCTTCGAATTTGCTGAGATCCTCCTGCCTCAGCCTCCTGAAAGCTCTGATTACAGGTATGTGCCACCACACCTAGCTGAATGTTTAAATTTTAAGAAAAGTAAAAGACACATTGCCATGAATCCCCCTCAAAATATTGCCTCTCTTTCTGAACACACTTACCCAACTGTTCTTTTCACTTTCTGAAGCAATTCTGGAAGTCCTCTTTCCTGAGTGCCTTTAGGAGATGTGATCAAAAATATGGTGAATGGTCTTGCCAGGTGCCATCCAACAGAAAAACAGGCTCGTAAAAATATGACACTGTGTCCCCTCATCCACTTATTCACCAAATCCGGCACCGTGTAACTTCTGGCTCTTCCCCCAAATCAAAATGGACACGAAAGGGAAACATTTTGAATGGATTCAGGACTCAAGGCAGCCACTACGGTACGCCTAAAGACACAAAAGAGCTGCTTCAGAAAGTGGCAAGAACGACAGGAGCAGTCTGTTGGAAGCCAGGGGCATGGGTTTTGAGAGATAATCGTGGCAATGTGTTTTGTGTTGTAATACATTTTTTAAAAATATAACGATTCACCATATTTTTTCTTTATCACACCACATATTTCAGCTGGATAGAAAAGCATGGAGCTGTGACTGGCAGGACATGAAAGTGATGAAAGTAGTACAAATGGCACGGGTGAAAGCCCAGGTTTGGGGCACCGCGCCCTTGGGGCACGCGGCCTGAGAACCTCAGAAGCCCATCTGGTTCTGCAGGTTTGGCTGAGGTCTGTTCCCACGGCTCCCCTTTACCTGCAGCTCCTCACCAGTTTGGCCAAGGGTCAGGGTAGATGGGGCTGGAGGACTGAGAGAAGACAGTGCTCCCTGAAGGCCTCCGCTGGACCCTGCCTCCTGGGTACTGGGCCAGGTGGCCTGGCTGCGGCTTCTCCCGTGATGTTCCCTGCCCCTCGTCTGTTGTCCCCACGGTGGGACAGGAAGAATGAGGTGGGGAGGCTCAGGATCGGTCTTACAAACCGTGCCACCTCTTAGCCTGGCCCCACCTCGCTCCTGGAGGTGACAGCCGTCCCTGAGGCCCGGTGCTCAGGAGGGCTCACCCCAGGCCTGACCTGGACACCACCCTTGCCCTGTGTAGCCCTGCGGGGCTTCGCAGGACTGGGGAAGGGGCTTTAGCTGGGATTGGTGGCTTGGGCTGTGGCAGAGATGTCGCTCTCTGATAAGAGACCCCACATGGCCCATCCCTCACAGGCCCCACTGCTTCCTGCTGCACTACATCTCCAGTCCTTTTTATTTATTTATTTATTTATTTATTTATTTTTTGTACCAGGGATTGAACTCGGGTCCTTGCACTTGTGCAACAGGCAGCGAAACCACTGAGCTAAATCCCCAGCCCTAGTCCTTTTTGTTTTGAAACAGAGTCTCCTTAACTTGTTAAACTGCTCAGGCAGGACTTGTAATCCTCCTGCCTCAGCCTCCCAGAGTGCTGAGATTACAGGTATGCACCACCACACCCAGTTAGTGTGTCTCTTTCTAAAAATTTTATTCTATTTATTACTTTTTTCCCCAATACTGGGGATTGAACTCAGGACCCTGTGCTTGCCAGGCAGGCAGGCACGGACAGTGCCACTGAACTAAATCCCTGGCATCTTTCTAGAAATTTTATGTTTAACTACTTATGTATTTGCAATGCTGGGAATGAAACCCAGGGCCTCACACATGCTAGGCAAGGGCTCTAAGGCAGAGCCATGACCCCAGCCAGATTTTCAAGTGTTAAATGTAAACATACCTAGGCACAGGGGCGGCGGGGGGGGGGGCAGTAGCACCCCCTGTAATCCCAGCACTCAGCACTCGGGAGGCTGAAGCAGAGGACTGTGAGTTTGAGGTCACTCTGGACTAAATAGTGAGACCCTGTCTCAAAAAACAAACAAACAAATAAATTAAAATAAAGATTTTTTTAAAGGGACTGGGCTGTAGCTCAGTGGTGGACTGCTCCAAGGTTTAGTCCTTAATATGGTCCCCCTAAAAAGAAAGAAAATGTAAATGTGAATGTGCCCTAAGATCCAAAAATTATACTCTCAGCTATTTTCCCAAGGCTTAGATAAAACCACTCATAGCAGCCTTATCCAGAGCGTCCCCAAACTTGGAACCATCCAAATATTTATCACAGATAAAGAAATTGTAGGACATCCACACAAAGGAAAACCACAGAACTGATGGTGGGATGTGGTGGCACATGTCTACATAATCCTAGCACTCTGGAAGCCTAAGACAGGAGGATCTCAAGTTCGTTTGTTTGTTTGTTTCTTGGTACTGGGGATCGAATTTGGGTCCTTGTGCTTTCGAAGCAGGAGGTGGAACCACTGAGCTAAATCCTCGGCCCAGGATCTCAAGTTTGAGGCCAACCTGGGCAACTTAACAAGACCCTGTCTCAAAATTTATTTTTTATGCCTTGACTGAATAACATGATTATAAACAGATACTGAAAAACTGCAATGTACAACAGCTCTGTTCTACCTCTCTCACCTTTTCCCAAAATCTTATTTATTTCATTAACAACCTATACTCTTAAAAATGCATCTACAGGGCCAGGGATTTAGCTCAGTGGCACCACACCTGCCTCCCAAGTACAAGGTCCTGAGTTCTATCCCCACTACCAAAAAATAAAATAAAATAAAATAAAATCCATCTATAATTTTATAGGTAAGTAATTTAAACAATTACTTGGATCTTTAAAATGTTTTAAACAGTGGGTTGAAAAAACAATAGAAATGTATTTAATACTAATCACTGATTAAAATACCAAAAAAGCAAGCAAAAACTCCCTTAAACATATAAGTACTTAAATATAACAACATCATCAATAGCCAAAGTATATTTAATAGCTGTATGAGAAAAGGGAAATGAGACCAGGCATGGTGGTGCACGTGTGTAATCCCAGCACTTGGAGGCTGAGGCAGGAGGATCGCTGTGAGTTCAAGGCCAGCCTGGGGTACATAGCAAGACCCTGCTTAAAAAAAAAAAAAGAAAGAAAATAGAAGCAGGCACTTGATGCCAGGGAAGATTTAAAAATGAAAATCTTCAAGCAAATGTTGCCTGTGGGCTAGCCTTGTACTTTGAAAATTTAAATCTAATTTATATATATATATATATTAAAAATCACAGCCACAAGTAAAAAATTGGTAATTTGTTTACAAAGTGCAATATGCCAGTACAGTGTATTCATCTTGAATGTGGCTTCTCAAGTTTTAAAACTCCCTTGGTTTCCATTTCCATACATGGTTTAAAATTCAGTTGTGTGGCATAACACGAGAAGCCTGTGCAATGCAGTCCAGGCCCTTAACATCTTCTATTAATTAATTCCAACATAAATGAGTATGAAACCTGGAAAGTAGATTGTCAATATCTGATGGATGAGGTGCAGATTATCTGGATAAAATGCACGACCTGGTGTGAGCGATCAGTAACCCCAACACACATTACTGCTTTGTAGTAAATTTTGTATGGTTTGCACGTCCTTCAGTAACTCAAGATTTTTCCTGCCTTTTTCTCCAGGTCTCAGTTTGGCAAAATCCTTCTAACTTGTGGTGCCCGTGAGTCCAGAAGAACGGCTGCTGCTGTTTCCTTCTTCATCAAGAGTCTTTTTGTTAGTTCTAACTTTCTTCTGCTTCTCTAGCTTCTGTTTCTCCAGCTGTGCTTGGGATTTTCCAACTTTAGCTATTTGGTTGGCTTTTGTTTCCATCTTTCCCACTAATGCTGCAGTTCATACTCTGCATTGTCTTTCAATGTTTGGTGAGTCCCTTCCGTATGTATAAGTTTTGCAAGCTGCTGGTGATCAAAGCTCATCTGACCAAAGTCATACGGTAAAGTCTGTGAGACTTCTGACAATTCTTTGTTTTTTATTTATTTATTTATTTTGGTACCAGGGATCGAACTGGGGTCCTTGCGCTTGCACAGCAGGTGAAAACACTGACCTAAATCCCCGGCCCAACAATTCTTTGTTTATGCTGCTGGAAGAGGGAGGTGTTGCTTACTTCTTATTTCTACTACCTCGTGAAGGTACTTTGTTTGCCAAAGGAATGTTGTTCACCACTCAATCATTGCACAAAACTTCACTATTTCATTGGGGCGAGTCATGCTGAACGTTAGCTACCACCATGTGGCCAGGACTAGTGGACTTTCAGCCACATGTGGCACATCACGCAAGTCTATAATGAGATTGTGCACCAAGACAGTTCCTAGGTCCTTTTTTTCTGGTGTTTTTGACTTCTTTTTTAAAAGTTTTCTTGCAGTGGGAGCATATGAAGTTGTTTCATCTTCTAAGGTAAGTCTCTTTGTTTCTAGATCAGTCTGCAACTCAGCTGCCTTAGCTTGTGTACATTTCCTGTTCTTCATGGAATTTTGCTTCCAATTCTTGCATTTTTTTTTTTTCCCCTGCAAGTGCCTGCCCCATGCTAAGTTTGTTATATTCGTGTTCCGGAAGATCCAGTTTTACAAGTTGACTGTGAACATGTGTTTGATCGTGTTGTTCTCTTTCTAGGGTCACCTGTTTCTCTAAGACGGATGTTCTCTCCATGTCTGTATGCTTTATATTCCACATGTATTCCAATTCTTTTCTAAAAGATTACATGTATTTTCTGCAGCTAGCAGCTGTGGCAGTTCTTGATTGTGCTTTGATTCTTCATTCTATGAATTCTCCCTTTCTTGTATCTGTTCATCTAGTGCTTTTTATATATTTAACTGTTTCTCAAGATGAAGTTTTCACACCTTCTTCTGCCTGAATCCTCTCAAGTTCCAAGTGTTGAATTTATCTTGGAGATTCCTGAAAGCAGAGAATATGGTTCTGCTATTGGTTTCTGGGTTGGCAAGGGTAGGCTTATTTGGGGAGCGTCATAGTTCACCATTAAGAAACGGTTTATCAGGCGGATGTGATCATACAGAGATGAAGAGCGCTGAACCATATTTCCATTAGACTTTGATGGTTCAGCTCAGATAGTCGAGAACTGAGAATCGGAAGCCACAGCACCTTTTTCTGGCTGCCCAGCTGGGGCCTCCACTGACTCAGTTCGCTCTGCGTTCTTGAGCTCTTCTTCAGGATTCTAGAGCCACCCACCAGGGGTGACCCTAAGGGAAACCCCAGATGGAAGGGGACAGGGTGCTGCTACCAGGGTCACTTTCATCTCCACCACACACCCCCTGTGGGGAAACCCACGCTCAAAATTTTAAAAATTGGGGGGAACAGGGATTTAGCTCAGTGGTTCCGCCACCTGCCTCGCAAGCGCAAGGTCCTGAGTTAGATCCTCAGTACAAAAAAAAATTTTTTGAGACAGGGTCTCACTTTGTAGTTCAGGCTGGCCTCAAACTCCTGGTGATCCTCCTGTCTCAGGCTCCCAAGTGCTGGGATTACAGGCATGTACGTCCATTCCTGGCTCAAAATTTAAAAAATAAAAGGGCTGGGCATGTAGGTCAGTGCAAAGGCCTTGGGTTCAATTCCTGGTACCATCAAAAAAAAGAAAGAATTGGGGCAGGGATTTAGCTCAGTGGGTCCGCCACCTGTCTTGCTAGCGCAATGTCCCGAGTTCGATCCCCGGTACCAAAAAAAAAAAAAAAGACTAAAAAAAGAAAGAATTACCACTAATATACACACAGTAACATGAATGAACATTCAAAACAGTGGGCAGGGCCGTGGCTCAGCGGTGAGGAGTCCTGGAAAAGAGCGGAAGAAATCCGCAAAGAAGCCGAGTGAAATAAAGCTGGCACAATTGTAGACGGGGGTCAAGCAACGACAGCAAACAGACCGGTGCCACCGGGAACCAGTGCTTTACGGGTCAACCAGGAGAGCATCCGGAGCTCTCCAGAGGGCTGCCTTCCCCACACGGGGGCTGTGCGGGTGAACGCACTGAGAGCATGTGAGTTTGGTGCAGCGTCAGTGACGATCCTGGGCGACCTGCCCGGTCTGGGATCCAACCTAGAGCCCTGGAAACCGCAGTCCTCTGCCCCCTGAGCCACACCCTCCACTCGCTCCCTGTGTTCTTGAATACTTTTCCCAGCTCCTTCCCCAGTGGGTGGCGAGATTTGCCCGGAAGTGGAGCTGGAATGTTAGGCATCCTTGTCCAGCGGCACTGCGGCCCGCGCTGACCCCACAGCCTCTTCCTGCACCCGTGGGCTTCACAGCTCGGCTTGCTTGTCCTTCCTCTCTGCTGTCCAAGACCGGGCATGGAAGTCCCCTCGCCACCTCCTTTGGTCATGTGTCTCTCTCTTTTTGGGGGGTGCTGGGGATCAAACCCAGCGCCTCCACCCTGCTAAGGCACATGTTCTACCCCGAACTACAGCCCCAGCCTGGGCACCTAGGACAGCTGCCTGGTCTCCTCTCATGGCTACTTGTTTGCCACCTGACCTCCTACGAGTCTGAGAAGTCCTGAGGTTCAGGACAGGGCCCCTTTTGTCTCTGCATCCACAGAGTACCTGGCACCTAACTAGTTCCTTAAATCACAGCAAGGACATTGCTGGGACAGCTGCCAGGCACGGTGGCAGGGCCTCGACACACAGCATCCACTACATCCTCACAGTTTCCCTAAGAGATAGATGTTTTCTCATTTTCCAGGTGAGGAAAATGCAGCTCAGAGAGCTTAGGCATCCAGGTGTGGGATTATATGGCCAAAGTTCCACAGCACTCTGGGAGGCTGAGACAGGAGGATGGCAAGTTTGAGCCCAGCCTGGACAACTTCATGACTTAGTGAGATCCTGTCTCAAAATATAAAATAAAAAAGGACTGGGGCTGCAGCTCAGTGCAGAGCCGTGGGCTCAATCCCCAGTATGCAAAAAAAGAAAGAAAGAAAAGAAAAACAAAAAAGAAAAGAAAAGAGAGAAAGGGCATTTGGGGAATACTTTTCTAGGTGCCAAAGGCAGGCTGTGTTGGAGTGGAACCTTAACCTTCAAGCCTGAACTCTTGCTGGGTGTGGTGGTGCACACCTGTAATCCTAGCACTCAGGAGGCTGAAGCAGGAGGATAGCTGCAGGTTCCAGGCCAGCCTGGGCTACATGGTGAATTCAAGGTCAGCCTGAACTGCATACAGAGAACTTGCCTCAAAAAACAAAAATAAAGGGCTGGGATTTAGCTCAGTGGTTCCATCCCCTGCCTCACAAGTGCAAGGACTGGAGTTTGATCCCTGGTACCGAAAAAACAAACAAACAAAAAAACCCAAACAAAAACCAGAAACAAAATAAGCAGAAGTCTGAACTCTTTACATTCACTCATTCAATCAACAAACCCAAGTGCCTACCCTTTACCAGGCACTCTTCTATGGGACAATGAATGAGGCTCTCTCCCTGCCCTCACAGAGCTCATGCAGGAGGGAAGCCCACACATGGGGGCTTTGTTCAGAACCCAGTGGATTCACTGTTGAACTCTACCTGAACTTCAAGGAAAATCTAACACCAATACTCTTCAAGCTCTTTAATGAAACTGAAAGGAAGGGAGAACTCCCAAAGCCATTCTGGAAGTCAGCATTACCCTGATTCCAAAACCAGACAAGGACCCAACTTGAAAACTACAGGCCAATCTCTTAATGAATATAGTCAAAAAATCCTCAACAAGATACCGGCAAACAGAATCCAACACATCATCAAAAAAAGTTCATATGTCATGACCACATAGGCTTCATCCCAGGAATGCAGGGATGGTTCAACATACTCAAATCAGTAAATGTAATCCAGCGTATAAACAGAGGCAAGGACAAAAATCACATGATCATCTCAACAGATTCAGAAAAAGTCTCTGATAGAATCTAACATCCATTCATGATTTTAAAAACCCTGAAGAAAATAAGTACGGAAGGACCTTATGTCAGTCTGATAAAGCCATTCATGACAATCCTACTGCCAACTTCATATTAAATGGAGAAAAACTAAAAGCTTTCTCTTTAAAATCAGGAACAATGGGGCCAGGGATTTAGCTCAGTGGTTCCGCTGCCTGCCTTGCAAGCATAAGGACCTGAGTTCGATCCCTGGTACCAAAAAAAAAAAAAAAAAAATCAGGAACAAGTCAAGGATACCCACTATTACCACTCTTGTTCAACACAGTACACGAAACATTAGCCAGAGCAATCCAATCAGGCCAGAGAAAGAGAGAAGGGATTGATATAGCAAAGGAAGAAGTCGAATTATTATTTGCAGGTAGCATGATCCTCTACTTACAGGACCCAAAAAGCCCTGCCAAAATACTGTTAGAACTGATAAACAAATTTAGCAAAGTGGCAGGACACAAAGTAAATACACAAAAATTAATAGCATTCCTGTACACTAATAATGAACTCACTGAGAAAGAAGTTATAATAGCTTTTAAAAAATTAAATACTTAGGAATCAGCCTAACTAAGGAAGTGAAAGCCTTTACAAAACAAAACAAAACTATAGTATTCTGAAAAAAAGAGACTGAGGAAGACATCAGAAAATGGAAAGTAGGGGCTGGGGATTTAGCTCAGTGGTTCTGGTGCCTGCCTGGAAAGTGCAAGGTCCTGAGTTCGATCCCTGGGATTTTGCTCAGTGCCACTGCACCTGCCTCAAAAACTCAGGGTCCTGAGTTCGATCCCCATACCTAAATAAATAAATATTCTTTTGAAAAAACACTTCTGCACGGCAAAGGAAACAACTCAGGCAATGAAGAACCAACCTACAGAATGGGAAACAATTTTGCCAGCTATTCCTCAGACAGAGGACTAATACCTAGAATATATAAAGAACTCAAAAAAATTAGCCCCTCAAGAATAAAAGACCCTGGGGCCGAGAATTTAGCTCAGTGGTTCTGCCGTCTGCCTTGAAAAGCACAAGGTCTCAAGTTCGATCCCCGGTACCAAAAAAAAAAAAAAGAAGAAGAAGAAGAATAAAAGGCCCAGTCAAAAATGGGCAACTGAAATGAATAGGCACTTCTCGAAAAAACAAGTACAGATGCCCAATAAGTACATAAAAAACTGTTCAGGCCAGGAATGTGACTCTTCTCCATCGTTGGCGGGAATGTGAACTAGTACAACCACTGTGGAAATTAGTATGGAGATTCCTCAAAGAACCAAAACTAGAAGTTCCATTCTGACCCTCTCCCGGGCATCGTCCCAAAGGAGCCGAAGACGTCACAGTGCAGTGATCCGGCGTGCTTGCCTTTGAGCTGCACCGCTGGGATGATGAGGTACAGCTGATTGCTGCTGGGGGTCCTGGTGGGAAGAGGGGGACACGGAGTGTGGCGGCGGCGGGGGTGGGTGGGTGGGTAATCTCTTCCTGCCCCTCCTCCTCTCTGCTTCCTGCCACCGCCAAGAAGGGACTTTTCCTCTGCGATGTTGGGTTTTGTGTCTCAGCCATGAGAAAGTGACACGAACCCAGGGCCTCTCACATGCTAGGCGAGTGCTGTACCACTGAGCAACACTACCACCCCCTTAGAATATTAATATTAAGGTGCCGAAGAGATCGGAATATGCTACCCCCAAATGGACCAGGTTGGCGGAAGGATTATTTGGAGTGAAAGGCATCTGAGGAAAAGGGTGGTACAAGCAAAGCTTTCTGCCCTGGCTCTATTTGCATAAGAGTGGGATTTAAACGGAAGGATGGAGGCGCCCGTGCATGCTCACATCCACACTCCAGGAAGGACAAAGGTCGCTCCCAGAGTATGGCTTTAACCTTATCAGCCTGCAGCTGGCACCGGAGGCATGGACACAAGCTGCCCCAGCAGCCTTTATGTACTGCTTTTGTACTCGCCTTCCCACAATGTGCAGTTCCTAGTGACTCAAAAGTCCTTTTTTTCCTTGTCCTGTAAGTTCTCTAACGTATTGTTTTTATGGAAGATGGTATCTAAGCCTGAATTCTAAGCTATCTCTTTGAGAGTCACCCTTTTACCCATTTATATGGGAGATGCCACTCAACTTACTTCTTTTCTCTTGGTAATTTGTCCTTTGTTTTTGGTTTTTGGTTTTTCTCTTAAATTCTTTTATTGGTACATTTTAGGTATACAGTACATTTACATTCATCATTGGGAACTTGTACCTTTTGTTTGTTTGTTTGTTTTTTTGTTGTTGTTGTTTTGGGTTTTTTGGTACTGGGGATTGAACTCAGGACCTTGCGCTTTCGAGGTAGGCGGAGGAACCACTGAGCTAAATCCCTGGCCCTTGTTTTGTTTTTTGAGAAAGTTTCACACTATGCGCTATGCAGTTCAGGCTGGCCTTGAACTCACGGGGATCCTCTGCCTCAGCTTCCCATATGCTAGGATCACAGGTGTGTGCCGCCATGCCCAGCTCTTTGTCCTGTGTTATAGGTGTCCCTGGTAAGAACTCTGGAAAGTAAAGGGGAAATGATCTCTTCTACAATGTCACTACGACCCAAAGTAATACACAGCTTTGGCATGATTGCTAACAAAGTTCCAATAGTAAACAAAGCTTTTTTTTTTTGGTACTGGGGATTGAACTCGGGACCTTGCACTTGTGAGGCAGGCGGCAGAACCACTGAGCTAAACCCCTGGCCCCAAAGGTCCAATAGTAGAGCTGGGCATGTAGCTCAGTGGCAGAGCACTTGCCTAGCATGTGTAGGCCCTGGGTTCCATCCCCAGCACCAGGGAAAAAGCAATCCCAAAAGCATCTTTACAGAGATAGAAGATACCATCCCCAAACTGACATGGAATCTCAAGCAACTCTTGCCGGGCATGGTGGTGCACGCCTGTGATCCCAACACTCGGAGGCTGAGGCAGGAGGATGTGGGCAATTTATTGATTTAGGAAGATGCTGTCTCAAAATTTAAAAATCTAAACAAGGGGTGGGGATGTAGCTAGGTGTAAAGGGCTAAGTTCAATTCCCAAAACTGCATTGAAGAAAAAAAGGAAGTTCTGAAACATGCTATAGCTAAGTGAAATAAGGCAGACATAAAAAGACAAAAACATATTGAGTGCCTGATTCCACTGCTATGCTGGAATAGGCAAACCTAGAGACACAGAAAGTAGAACAGAGGTTAATAGGTGTTGGGGGAGAGGGGAGTAGGGTGTTTATTGCTTAACAGGTACAGAGGTGTTTTTTGGTTTTTGTTTTCTTTCACCAGTACTGGGGCTCGAACTCTGGACCTTGCACCTGCCAAGCAGGTGTGGTGCCACTGAGCTAAATCCCCAGCCCCAGAGGTTTTTTCGGAATGATGAAAAAGTCCTGCAAATAATGGTGATGGTTGCACAATAGTTTTAATCCCACTGAATTGTACGGGTAAAACATAGTTATATCCATCACGTGTCACATGACTATTGAAATTGAAATTTAAAAAAATTTGGCCTATGTGGAGTCTACTAGTTAATTAGAATTTTTTTCTCCAGACCACTATCACTATTTGTTCAATATTAGTTTTGAAATGTTTTCTAAAACAAATCACATCTTCTGATGTCTTGTTAATGCTTGAGTTTTTTTTTTTTTTTTTTTTTTGGTCTTTGGGCTTGCGTAGCAGGCGGCGAAACCACTGAGCTAAATCCCTGGCCCCATGCTTGAGATTTTTAAAAAATTACATGGAAAAATGTTTAAGTACTTTTCAGTTTTGCTTTGGTTGAGTTCTATTATATTTCAATATTATTATAGTTTTTTTCCCTTGCAAAAAAATGCATTTTTGTATTTCATGTATAAGCTTCTGAATATTATGTCATTAAAACTTGAAAATGTTCCTTCTCCAAAGCCACTCATATCACAAAGCATAAAATAATTGTCATAAAAGCTTTAAAAAAACTTTCAAATTAATTTTGACTACATATTTATGTAAACCTCCTTTATTCTTAGAATGTGAGTGAGTGACATTGTCTGGTTATGAAATAGAAAAAATTTTAAATGTAATTTTCAGTAATTAAAAGATGATTTCATTAAAAAAAAACCCATAGTTATAATGGCTAGGTAGGGTGGTACATGTCTGTAATCCCAGCATTCAGGAGGCTGAGGCAAGAGATTTGGGACCCAGCCAGTCCCCAGAGATGGTCCAAAGCAGAAAGGCCAGGGAAAGGTTCTCGAGAAGCCACCCTAAGAGGACAGCCTGGGTCTCTAGGAAAACACTGGAGAGAGATTATGGAGAAATCTTGGTGCAGGAGTAGTGTGGGAGTAATTGTGTGTGTGTGTGTGTGTGTGTGTGCGAGTGTGCTAGTTCTTGGGGTGGGGGACGCTTTTCTCACCACTGATTTTTAAAACTTAGAAGCTACAAAACAAAAACTATAAATTTGACTATGTAAAAATGGAACTTCAGGGCCGGGGATTTAGCTCAGTGGTGTCAAGCCTGCCTTGCAAGTGCGAAGTCCTGAGTTTGATCCCCGGTACCAAAAACAAAACACCACCCCCCAATATATATGTATAAAAATCAACAGTACCCACCAAAGTGCCACTAAAAAAAGTCAAATGCATCAGTGGGAGCATCATGTAGGGGCCACAGCAAGATGGGAAATCTCTTCTTTGTTTTTTTTTTGGGGGGGATCTCTTCTTTGGTCTCAGATATTACAGCATTTTTAGCCTGAGGGTTGGAGGCAGCTAGAGGTGCGCTTTGATGGTAGTTCCAAGAAGTTCATTTATTTATTTAGTTGCAGCACTAGAGTGTTTTTGCTTTTGTTTTTTGAGAAAGGGTTGCGCTCTATAATTTAGGCTGGTCTTGAACTCACTGTGTAGCCCAGGCTGGCCTCCAACTCATGGCAATTCTCCTGTCTCACCCTCCTGAGTGCTAGGGTTACAGGCATGAGCCACCACACCCAGCTAGTACTGGGGTTTGAACCCAGAGCCTTGTGTGCACTGCACATGGCTTCTACCACTGAGCTCCATCCTGTCCTTTTTTCAACTTTCTTTTCTTTCTTTTCTTTGTGTGTGTGTGTTTTAAAACAGGGTCTCATTCAAGGTGACCTTGAACTTACTATGTAGCTGGCTTCATATTCATGGCAATCCTCATGCTTCAACCTCCCAACTGCTGTGATTACAGGCATGTGCCACTGCGCCCAGCTCAAATTCCATTTTGTGTGTGTTTTCGGGGTTTTTTTGTTGTTTTTTTTTTGGTACCGGCGATCGAACTCGGGACCTTGCGCTTGCGAGGCAGGTGCCGGAACCACTTCAAATTCCATTTTGTGACAGGGTCTTACTAAGTTGCCGGGGCTGGCGGGCTCTGAGGAACGTATCTATCAGTCGGGAGAACTTTGGGCGAGACGCAAGAGTGAAGCTAACTGGCTCTGACCACACGCAGGATCTTTAACACAGGTGCACTTCTTCAGAGGACATCAGTTCCCAAACGCAAGTGTCTAAGAAAGATAGGAAAAGCTACTCGACTCCTCTCGTCATTCGTGCGCACATCAGGACCCTGTGAGTTGTCACTTTCCCCGGCCGTGAGCAGGTGCGGGAGGAAGTGGGCACGTTCACGCCCTGCTCCTGGTACTCATGCGCAGTGGGGAATCTTTCGGGGTCGGGCAAAGCGGCAGCGAGTGTCAACATTTTAGGTACACAGAAGCTTTCAAGTGCTAAGTCTGCTGCGAAGAATGTGGTTCAAAGATAGAAAAGCAACCCAAGGCACCTGACGTTTCAAAAATACAAGAAACAAACAGCCACGGGGGTGCAGGGGTAAATCGGTGGGAGAGAGCTTGCCGGGCAGGCAGGAGGCTCCCATTTCCATCCCAGCAGCATGAAAGAGAAGAAGAGGAAGAAATAAAGGGAAAGCAAGCGAGAACAGGAGTGTCCATTTCTAGGGGACTGATTAGAATACGCATAATATGGGCCTGGCGTGGTGGCTCACGCTTGTCATCCCAGCACTTGGGAGGCTGAGACAGAAGGATCAAAGTCCCAGGCCAGCCTGGGTACACAGTGAGCGTAAGGCTGGCCTAGACTGCATAGGGAGACCCTGTCTCAAAAAAAAAACAAACCCAAAAAACAAAAAACATAGTGTAATCTCATTTGCATAATTTTATATATTTGTTTATCTTTGTGATACTGGGGATTGAACCCAGAGCCTTCTCCCTCAATTACAAACCCAGCCTTTTAAATTTTATTTTATTTTTATTTTGAGACAGAGTCTTGCTGAGTTGTGAAGTTGCCCAGAATGGCCTCAAACTTGCAATCTTCCTGCCTCAGCCTCCCAGAGTGCTGCGATTATATGTGTGAGCCAACATACCCATCTTTCTATAGCTTTTTGTCTTTCTGTTCCCCACTGAGGTATCACTGTGATGCCCATGCTGGTCTCCAACTCCTGGGCTCAAACGCTTCTCCTGCCTCAGCCTCTGGAATAGCTCGGACTACAGGTGCACACAGGGGCAACATACTTCTAACGGATGTGTATGCACCAATCTAGGTGTCAGTTTTTTCTTCTGGAAGAAGATCTTTGTCTACAGGTACTAGAGAGCTAAGAGTCTCCTTCATTTTTATTATATTACTTTTTTTCAGTACTGGGGATAGAACTCTGGGCCTCCCAAATGCTAGATAAGGACTTGACCAATAATAAGGACTTGGCCTTATACTGATGTTCTTTTAATTTTTATTTTTTGAGTCAGGGTCTCACTATGTTCAACCTGGCCTTGAACTCACTATGTAGCCCAAGCAGGCCTTGAACTCGCAGCAATCCTCCTGCCTCAGCCTCCTCCCTACTGCTGAGATTGCAGGCAGGCATGCACCACCATGCCTGGCTAGCTCTTTTAAAGTTTTATTCATCCATATATATATATATATATATTTTTTTTTAAATTTATTTATTTTTTAAATTTTGTGTGACAGGGTCTCATTATGTAGTTCAGCCTGGCCTTGTACTCACTATGCAGCCCAGGCTGGCCTCAAACTCATGGCAATCTTCCTGCCTCAGCCTCCTGAGTGTTGGAGTTACAGGTGTGTACCACCAAGCCTAGCCATCCTTTAACATTTATTGTAAATGCTACTTCTTCCATGAAAAACTTCCTGCTTTATCTCCAACGTCTTCATATATATATAAATTCTATCTATCTATCATCTGTCTATCTCTGAAATTCTCTGAAGAAGCTGCATTTAAAGATCCCACACTTAGAAGTCTGAAGCAGGATGATCCCAAGTTCAAGTTGCACCTAGTGATTTAAAATAAATTTTAAAAAGGGCTGGCAGTATATCTCAGTGTATCTTTAGTACTGATAAGAAAAAGAAAGCTAGGGGGAGGGGATTTAGCTCAGTGGTTCCGTTGCCTGCCTCGAAAGCCATGGTCCGGAGTTCGATCCCAGGTACGGTACCAAAAAAAAAAAAAAAAAAAAAAAAAGCTGGGCATATGTAGCATCACATGCCTGTAATCCCAGCAACCCAGAGGAGGCGAGGCAGGAAGATCCCAGTGAGTTCAAGGCCAGCCTGAACTACTAGCAAGAAACAAAAATAGAAATAAAAGATCCTGCAGACTGCTTGACCATGGCAGACCAGAAGATTCTAACTGAGGAGATGGAATGCTGTGGATCCAAGCTGAAATTATCTTGGGCTATCTGAGGCCCTTTAATGGCCAATTACCTTAACTTTCACATCTGACCTGACACTGTCCCATAAACTTCTGGATAAACACCTCTGGCCTCCACCAGCCCTGGAGCTAAAAATGCTGTCAGATAACATCTGACTATAGAGATTTCCCCAGGTGACCTGGCCACTACCTGAAGTTCCTGCTAATGGATTTAACAAATGTATTGATTTATGACCTTTTGTCTGTGGCTATAAAAGCTCATTTATGTCAACTGTTCCATGGGGAAACAGGGTAAATGTACCATTAAGGGTGACATGAATCTGTGTTCCCAGGCCATGGTTATGCATATCTGGCTCAGAATAAGCAATTTCTGTATTTCCTGTAAGGCAGTCATTATTTCATTCAGACAATATCAACTGATTTAATGACCGAAGAGCTGGGGATCAAACCCAGTGTCACACAGGCTAGGCCAGAGCTCTATCCCCTGTTGCTGAGCCACATTCCCAGTCTCTTATCTCCTGGCCCCTTATCTCCTTCCTTGAGCCATCTTATCACATTTACCTGAGCCTATACTCCCTCCCTTATCACTGCTGCCTGCATGATATGGCTTAGCCTACAAATAGACTGTAGTAGTTAGGAACCACTGACCAGCTGCGGTAGAGCACACCTGTGATCCCAGCCCTCCAGGAGCCTGAGGCAGGACGACTGCAAGTTCAAGCCCAGTGTGGGTAATTTAGCAATTTAGCAAGCCCTGTCTCAAAATTTAAAAAATAAGAAAGAGCGGGGATGTAGTTTATTGTGAAGGCCCTGGGTTCTATTGCCAGTACTGAAAAAGAAAATCAAATAAATTAATAAATAAAAGAACTGAAGCTTTAGGGGCTGGAAATGTGGTTCTGAGGTAGAGTGATTGCCTAGCGTTTGAGACCCTGGGTTTGGGCCCTAGCACTGCAAGAAAAACAAAAACAAACCCTGGTTTTGGATGCAGGCTTGGATTAGGATAAGGCTTTACCCTCTGTGGCTCCTGGGCTGTCACCTACCCTTTCAAGCCCTGGCAGCAGGTAGGGAGGCTCCGGCTCTGGATACTTCCCACAGGGATTGCCCCAAAGCCGTCAAGCCTTGAGCATGCGCATGCGCGGAGGGAGTGTGAGGTAAATTCTCCACTGCTGTTTTGTATTACTATCTGGGATAAAGGGATATCCCCGCTCTCCTGGACTGGGGAGGCCTCAGATGCTCCCCCATTGCTCTCCAGAGACCCTCGCCTTCCTCCATTGTCTTAGGGCCAATCTGTGTTCATCTGGGATTGGTTGCTCCATGTGCTGGGATGTCCCTGCCAGCTCCTCCCAGGCTAAGGTCTGTGAGCCTGTGGAAGTATTTGACCTCCTAAAGGTGGGCTGATTACCCATCTGAAGAGCATCATTATTATTACCACTATTATTTTCTTCTCCTCCCCTTATCCATTGTCCAAGAATTCCCTTTATTGTTACCTGAAAACTTTTCCAAGTGTATCCACTTTAAAAGAATAAATATATTCAGACGAGGTGGCCATGGCCTGTAATCCCAGCACTCAGGAAAATAGAGGGAGGAGGATCGCTGTGAGTTTGAGGCCACCCTGGGCTACACAGTGAGATCAAGGCCAGCCTGGACTATAAAGTAAGACCCCGGAAAAGAGCTAGATGTGGGAGATACTTGCTAGTAATCCCAGCTACTTTGGAGGCTAAGGCAGGAGGATCATAAGTTTGAGCCTTGTCTTGGAAATTTAATGATTTAGGGTGACTCTTTCAAAATTAAAATTAAAAAGAGCTGAGGGCTGGGGATTTAGCTCAGTGGTTCTGGCGCCTGCCGCGCAAGAGCAAGGTCCCAAGTTCGAGCCTCGGGTACAAAAAAAAAAAGTATCTTGGAGCCGGGGATTTAGCTCAGTGGTTTCACTGCCTGCTGAGCAAGCGCAAGGACCCGAGTTCAATCCCCGGTATAAAAAAATATATATATGTGTATGTGTATATATATATATATATAGTATCTTATACATTTACATTTAGAGACAGTATGTAGCCCAGGCTGCACTCCAATTCTTGGTGGTTTTTTTTTTGGTACCGGGGATCGAACTCACAACCTTGCTCTTGCGAGGCAGATGGCAGCACGTCTGAGCTAAATCACCGGCCCCCGTGCACTCCAATTCTTGATCCTCCTGCCTCAGCCTCCCAGAGTGCTCTGATTACAGGTGTGCCCCAGGACACTGAGCTTTCCATGGTTTTAAAATTGTCATGACTAGCTTCATGAAATCTCAAGGTGTCCTGCACCATCGCACCCTGGACAGGAATCATTTCTTCGAGCAGCATCTCCAACCTGTGCGTTCACCTCCCCTCTAGTCACCACTGAGGCCGGCGCTCTGTAAGCCTATTTTACTTGATAGGGACCTTAAAACTCAAAAGTAGCAGTGCTGGCCATTTGGAAATGCCAAAGAGAAGCCGGAAAGTGCTTCCTTTAAGTGAAAAGGTGAAGGTTCTTGACATAATAAGGAAGGAACAAAAATCATACGCTGAGGTTGCTAAGATCTATGGTAAGAACGAATCTTCTATCCGCGAAATTGTGAAGAAGGAAAAGGAAATCCGTGCTAGCTTTGCAGTTGCTCCCCAGAACGCCAAAGTCACTGCCACGGTGCGGGATAAATGCTTAGTGAAGGTGGAGAAGGCGCTGAGCCTGTGGGCGGAGGACATGAGCAGGCGGCGCGTTCCCATCGACGGCAGCGCGCTGCGTCAGAAAGCCCTGAGTTTGTATGCCGACTTCAGGAGGGCTTCCCCCGAGCGGGGCTGCGGCGTTCACGAGAGAAGGCCGTTCACTGCGAGCAAGGGATGGTTACACAGATTCAGGCACAGGTTTGGACTGAAAAACACCAAAGTTCCTGGAGAGGCCGCATCTGCCCATGAAGAACCTGCTGCCGCCTATCAGGGAGAGCGAGAAAAGTTGGTTAAGGAGGATGCCATAACTTATTACAGTAGTTTATAACTATTCAGTTTTACTATTGTCATTCTCTTATTGTGCTTAATTTATAAACTCTCACAACCGTGTATAAGAAAGGTAACGTTCGTGGCGGGCATCTCCTGCCAGGAAATCTGGGTGCCAAAAAAACGTTCTTAAAACTTAATGTATGGCTCTGGACAGTCGAGAAAGTTTCGTCACAATGGAATTAGGCAAGAACAAAATGACTAAATGATTATGGGGGAAATCCTAAAAATGTAGGAGGCTTCTGTAATCAGATTGCCTTCCAGGGATCTTTCTGTCACATAAATCCAACATGGAGATTGTGGACCAGGCTGTAAGGGTGCAGTCTATGCAAGAAAATAGGTGGAGAATGCCAGTCCGTGCACCCAAATTCAAAGGCAGGGCTTTGGATTTACATCAAAAAGACTAGCTACTCGGAAAGTTTCTAGCGAGCGACAAAGAGACTTGGAAGCTGCAAAAAAGCCTTGTGGTCGCCACCTACCGAGTAGCAGTGGGTGGGGGAGGGCGGATGGCCTGGCCCAAAACGCCAGCCCCGGTGGTGGGGTGGAAACCAAACCAAAACAAAAATCTCAAAATCACTCAATTTTATGCTTTACATGAACATAAAAAAAACTAGATTCACGTTTTTTTTAAAAAAAAACTTTTGAGTTTAACTCAAAAAGGTCGCACATTTTCGAAATTCACTGAGCTCATCAAAGTTGAGAAAGCAAAACAAAACAAAACAAAAACAACCCAATAATAATGGGACAAGGGAAGGGTTTTGAGTTAAATTGCTTAGCGGCTGACAGCACAAACACCGGCCACGAGTCGGATTTTCTGCTCCTACACATGGCTTTTCAACTTTTCCTTCTAAAGGCTGTGTGAGACAGAGGGTGGGCAAAGAGGGGGGACGGGAGAGAGGAATAGGAATCTCCTGATTCCTTCGTCTAGTCCCCAAGTTGGGGATGCTTTTGAGTCAAGCTGTGCAAACATCGACAGATTTCTTTGTGTCGGGGGAGGGGGGTTGCAGGGAGGACAGAATCCCTTTGCGGAGCACAGAGGGCGACAGGGCGCCCGGGGCTCCCCAGCCTTTTGTAGTGTCCTGGCCTCGCCATTTGCGAGGAATCACGGTGCAAGAGTTAGACGGGGCCTTGCACCGCGGCTGGGGCGGGCTGGACCGCTGTGAGAAGGACGCTGGAGCCACCGCTGGTCTACATTTCCGTTCCTGCACCCCCAGCTCCCCTCCCCCACCCGGACGGCCGTGCAGGCCCCAGGTGCAGCCATGTTCTTGCTCCCACCATCCGCTCCTCCATTGACAGTCCTTGCTGGAGAGGGCCGGGCGCCTCGGCGCTCGCCTCGTCCTCGAGCAGCGGGGCTCGCCGTCGCGTGGCATTCTGGAGGTAGTAGTCCGCTGGCCCCTATTGCCTCGCTGGCGGGGACCAATTGGGAACTACAATTCCCGGTGGGCGGTGCTGCGGAAGCGCATGCGCAGCGCGCCTTCGAAGAACAAAAAAAAAAAAAAAAAAGAGGAGGAGGGTAAGGGAGACAACCTCGGAGAGCAGAGAAAAGGGGCCACCGGTCGCCCCCCCCCCCCGTTTCCCCGCACGCGCTTCCTAACCGCGGTTATCGCGGTCTCTCCCCTCTGTCCCTCTCGAGCGGATTCAAGCCCGGAGCGAGGCCCTGCTGGGGCGGCCATGCAGCGGTGACAGGAGCGCGGCCGAGACTCACGGGCCCCTCGCCCCCCTCCCGCTAGCCAGCTCGCCCGGGTCGAGGCTTCTCCGCAGCGGCCGCAGCGTGCGTGGCCCCTCTCGCTTCCCGTCGGCTCCCCGGCCCCGCGCTGTCCGGAGGCGGCTGCACTCGGGTAAGTCCCTCTCGCCTCAGCCCCGTGCTCCCCGCCCCCGCCTCGGGTGCCACGGCGAGCGGGGCTTTTATGGGAGGCTTTGCCCCCGCTGAGGCCTGCATGGAAGCGGGATGTGTGCGCCGAGGCCAGCCGCGCGCGTGGAGGTGGGGGGACTTCGAAGTGAGCGGTCCGCGGGCGGCCTGGAGGTGCCCCCCACCCACCAAAGCCGGGCGTCCCGGGGGCCCCCCGCCGGCCTTGGCAGCCGGCGCGACGAGGCGTGGGGGTGGGGCGGTCGCGGGGGACGACAGTTGCACGCGCGCGCCGGGTGCGCGTGGGGGGAGGGGCGCGCGCGCCGGCCGGCCGGCGTGTCTGGGCGCGGGAGCGGGGGGGGGCTGTGCCTCGCGTGTGCGGTCCCGCGCGTGTGCGAGCCCGCGGGCTGAGCTGATTGGCCGGCACAGCGGTGCGGGGGCGCGCGCGGTGCCAGGCCCGAGCCGTGGGGTCGCGCTCGTCGAGTGTATCTGGGGCTCCTGCGCCTGGGCAGCAGACGCGCCGGATTGGTTAGCGGGCGCGGGGGCGGTGCCGCGTTGCTTGGTAACTGCGGCCGGGGGCGGGCCGTGGGGGGGCGGGAGCTGGCGGGCGGACTGAGGAACGCCTGCGTCCCTCCTGGTTCCCAGGTGGAGCCCGCAGTGGGCTTTGTCCCGGGTCGGCGCTCCGCGCCAGCCCCGCGGGGATTGTTCTTTTTTTGGGAGGTGGAAATAAACACAATGACCGGAAGGAAGGTTTCAGCCCTCAGGCCATGAGAATAAGCGGTCTGGGTTCAGCCGGCACCCAGACGGCGAGGTTAGGAGGAGGAAAGAAAAAAAAAAAAAAGCAAAAATGGCACTGTCCTTTTACTTTCTCTAATTTAAGTTTGGTCTTTTAATGAAGGGCATTCCTCAGCCCCTCCAGCGTCTTGGTTTCGCACACTTTCGAGGTTGAGTGTGCAGATGTAGGATCCTGTGGGATTTATACCCACTCCTGTATTTAAGGGGTGCGCCTCTCCAAAATGCAGTTTCGCTGCAGACAGTGTGTCGATGGGCCCGCGGGGCAGGCCGGTGGTGCCTGGGCGTTCGGAGCACACCAGGGAAAGTTAGCCGCAAGTGAGAAGGCGCGGGCTGCGCGCCCTGCGGCGGTGTTGCCTCTGGCTCTCTCTCGTGTGCCTGCTTCTTGCATCTTGGATTCCACCCTCTCTGCTGCGATGCTTTTCTACGTTGGGGTGATGTTCCCATGCAGTCACTTCTGTGAGGTCTCATAGGTTGTGGGCGCAGGAGTTTTTGTTTCTTAGGGTCCCCGTGAACCTGTTGGCCGCTCCACTCCACGGTGGGTGTTGGGTAGTGCCTTGGAAAGCACCTCTGGGCTGTTCACTTGGTACTGACTTCCGGAGGGACAAGCACGGCTTCCTTTGTTTTTCCCCTTGGCTCTCCCAGTCTGCCACCGGCACAGGGCCTGGTACACAGTTCTAGCCACAGCTAATGTCTGTGGTTTTTTGTGGCAGACATGGTTCTTGCACACTTACATTTGATTTTTTCTTTGGTTTTTTTTTTTCATTTTTTTGAGACAGTCTCACTGTCTTCCAAGTTGGCCTTGAACTTGGCTTTGTGCTCAGGCTGGCCTTGAACCCTCATGCCTCAGCCTCTGGAGTGCCGGCATTATAGGCGTTCGCCACCATGCCGGAGATTTCTTAACATTCGTGACCCCGACGTTCCATTTTCTAGTGAGGAACAATCCTAGGGAAGTTGGATAATTTGCTCAGGTGAACCTGGGATCTGTGGCTGATGACACCCATCCTGTGGTTCTCGGGCTGGTGGGTGCTTTGCCCCCCCGGAAGGTAAGCGCGTTTAAACACGGGTGCCAGCCCTGCGCAGGTCCGGAGACGGGTCTGCAGGTCGAGGGTGGACCCGGAAGCTTGCTTTTCTCGTGTTGGCTGCAGCTCCCAGCTCGTAAAAGAACCATTCACAATGGTGCAGAGTTGAGTGAGGGACTTATATTCTAGGTGTTTGCTTTTGATTACTTTGAAACTAGATTTTAACCAAAAAGCAAATCGAACTGCTTACTGTAGAGTGCTTGGAAAACTGGTTGAGGGTTTAAACATTGTCTGTTATGATTACAAAATCTAATTAACCTCCAGTTTCAAAAGGGGTCATGGATTTAAGTGCAGAACTGAGTTGCAAATCTAAATAATGTTGACTTTCCACTGTCATTCATTTATAAATGTATTCTGGGCACAGATGCCTTTTTAATGTTTTCTTTGTTGGTGCTGAAGTCTTGGGTCTTCTGCATAAGGCATTTTTTATCTTCTCCCAGGGGTGCCTTTCTTCAGCCCTCCAGAGTCAGGTTTGGGAGTAAGGGCCAGGGCTTGGCAGTTACACTCTGTAAAAATCATCTGAGGTGCTGAAGGTATTGATAGCTCTTTTCCCTGTCGTTTTCTGATGAGAATTTATGAAATTTGACTCTATTTTTTATGTTTGTGCTTTACTTTTTATTTTTATTATGCATGTCTGCAGTACATAATGATGACATCCATGGTGGGGAATTGGCACAGGTACTGGACACATCTTAATTTCTTTTTCCTTCTTCCCCTCCCCTCCTATCTTGATATTCTTCATCTCTCCAACCTTTACTATTTTTCTTGTGTACTTTACTGGCACTCCATCACTGCAGGGTTGTTGTTTTTTTTTTCCTTTGTTTCTAAGGTACTTGTCTTAGTATTTGTTACTTTTTTTTGTTTTTGAGACAGGGTCTCCCTGTGTAGGTGAGGCTGTCCTTGAACTCACTGTGTAGCCCAGGCTGGCCTCCAGGGATCCTCCTGCCTCAGTATTTGTTACTGCATTACTCATTTCCTTTTTTTAAACCACTTTGGCCTAGTAAGAAAGTGAGAGAAAGTTTGATGTAGCCAGAGATTGTTAGATCTGTTTGAAGATGGGTTTCCTGATTAAAAACTATATAGAACTTCTAAGTTGGGTATAGTAGTAGCACATAGCTGTAATTCCAGCTACTCTGGAGGCTGAGGCAGGAAGATCGAATGTTTGAGCCAGCCTGGGCAACTTAAGGAGAGCCTGTCTAAAAATAAGGTTGGTCCCATTGAGGGTAACTGCTTGCAGTGAGCCCTCGTGGGTAGAGCCTATGAATTTCTTTCTTTTTTTTTTTTTTTTGGTACCAGGGATCGAACTTGGGTCCTTGCACTTGCGCAGCAGGTGGTGAAACCGCTGAGCTAAATCCCCAGCTAAGAGCCTATGAATTTCTGTAATGGAGACTTAGCATGTTGTATCTTGGAAATGTTAATTTAGTATGGAAAAATAGCTTTCTGGGGCTGGTTGCTCAACATGTAAGTTCACTCCTATTTTTTTTGTCTAAAGCTGACGTGAATTTTCTAGGTACTGCTTTCTTTCTCCACTGGGAATGTTGGCATAGTTGAGACAGAAACTAGAGTAAAGGAATTAGGGATAATTGCAGTTTCCTTTGCCCTAATTAAAGGAAGTAAGAAAAGTTTAGCTGTGTTATTTGTGGGCAGGTCCTCATTTATTTATATATTTTTAACTAGAAATTTGACAGTTTGAGTAATGAAACCTGAGAAAGTTTTGCTTAATATATTGTTTATTATAAAGAATGTGAAAGTGAATTGGTGGTGGGTGCCTGTAATTTCAGCACTCTGAGAGGTTGAGGCAGGGGGAGCTGAAGTTCAAGCTCAACTTGCACTATTTAGTGAAACCCTGTCTCAAATTAAAAAGGGGAGGGTGTTGGGACTTAGCTCTGTGTGAAGACCTTGGGTTTCAATCCCTGGTGCCATCTCCTTCCCCAACATGAGTTGGTTGTATCTAGATGCAGGTCTTACTATTGACTGTAACATAAATGTGGTTAGAGTTTTATCTAGATAGTTTTCAGACCAAAAATTAGTTTTAAAAAATGAAATACTCAACTGAACTAAAGTAAATAACTGGTCTTGGTCTTAGACTGCTTCTTTTTGTGGTACTTAGGGTGGACCCAGGCCTTCACACTGAGCTACATGCCCAGCTCTTTTTTCCTTTTTTTTTTTTCTTCTTTTTTACTTTTTAAGGTAAGATTTTTATTTTTGGAGACGTGGTCTTGCTAAGTAGTTCAGGTGACCTTGAACTGTTAGCCCTGGATGGTTTTCGTGGTGGTGATCCTCCTGCCTCAGCCTCTGGAGTGCTGAGATCATAGGCGTGCCCCAAGGTCTTGCTTAGTTGCCTGGGCTGGTCTGAGGGTGACAGTTTGCTTGGCTGGATTTGTTATTTTTTCTCTCAGTAGTAGGGCTCGAACCCAGGGTCTTGCACAAGCTGGGGGAGTTCGCTGTCACTGAGCTATATCCTCAGCACTAGTCCTGGGCTTTATTTATTTTTGGTACCAGGGATTGAACTCAGGACCTTGCGCTTGCAAGGCAGGTTCGGTGCCACTGGGCTAAATCTTACCCAGCCCTTTTTTAAATTTTTTGACACATGGTCTCACTATCTAGCCCAGATTGGTCTCAAACTTGGAGTGATCCTCCTGCCTCAGCCTCCTGAGTGCTGAGACTATAGGTGTGCATCATCAGGGTAGCTTAGTCCTGGACTTTAAAATATTTAAATTACATTGTCTAGTTTATGAAATGTTTATTTGACAAAGGAGGGTGACAGCATGCATTGTGTCCACACGAGGAAAGGGCAGAGAAATGGACTCTACAAAGAGGTCCATTATCTTCATTCTTTTCTTCTGTTCTTTCACTTATTTTCTTTTTTCCTTCTTCCAAAGCATTTTTAAAATACACAATTCAGTGGACATTTAATTGCAATCACAGTTAATTTCACACCTCTATTTCTGCAACTTTCTTTTTTTTTTTTTTAATTTTTGCTACTTTCTTACCACCCCAGAGAGAAGCACTCTGTACCCATGGAATAGCAGCTTATTCCTATTCAGCCCCTGACTTCTGTCCTGTGCATTTGTTTCTTCCACCTTTTTTCCTTTTGAAATGTTGGGGATCAAACCCAGGGCCTCTCGAATTCTAGGCAAGCACCCCACCACTGAGCTACACTCTGACCCTTCCTGCATATATTTCATGTAAGTAGAATCACAATTTTTTCAACCTTTTTTTTTTTTTTGGGTACTGACGATTGAACTCAGGACCTTGGGCTTCAAGGCAGCCGTTGGCACCACTGACCTAAACCCCTGGCCCAGGAATCACAATTTTTTGTGCTTCTGTGTCTGACTTATTTCACTCAACATTTCTTTTTTTTTCCCTTGCTACATGGTGTAGCATGATCAGAACTTCATCCCCCCTCTTGTTTTTTGAGACAGGGTCTTGCTGTGTAGCACAGGCTGGCCTTGGAAGTCTCAGGTCCTCTTGCTTCAGCCACTTGAGTGCTGGGATTACAGGCACGTGCTGCCATGACCAGACACCCCATTCCCTTTTAGGGCTGAATAATAATTAAACTATTTGTATAAACCATATGTTTTATCAGTTTATCTTTTTGGTACTGGGGATTGAACCTGGGTCCTTGTGCTTGGGCAGCAGGCTGGGAAACTGGGCTGAGCTAAATCCTCGGCCCTATCAATTTGTCTGTTGATGGACACACTCAAGTTTGTTTTCTGCCTTTTGACAGTTGTGAATGATGCAGCTGTACAAGCATCAGTTTAATCATGGCTTTCAAATCTTATTTGTATATAAATTAGAAATTGTTGGATCATTTTGTATGTGTGTGTGTGTGTCTTTGTTTGTGTTTTGTTTTCTTTTCAGTACTGGGGATTGAACTGAGGACCTTGCACTTTTGAGGCAGGCACACCTCTTTTTTTTGTTGTTTTTTTTGGTACCAGGGATCGAACTCAGGTCCTTGAGCTTGTGAGGCAGGGGATGGAACCACTGAGCTAAATCCCCGGCCCACTTCTCTTTTTAATATTTATTTTGAGACAGGATCTTGCTAAATTGCCCAGGGTGGCCTCAAAAGTGCAACTGTCCTGCCTCAGCCTCTCCAAGAGATTTGTTTTCAAGTATTGTGTGATTGTTTTATGATGTGATTGGAGATGCAGAGATAGTAGAAAGTTTAATCCTACTTGGCCACTCTTGTTAAAGCCAACCCTGGTTAGTAGACAGAGCCTGTGAAGTTTTCTGTTTATATAGGTTTCAGACTTTGAAGAATTGCTATGTTTTCGCCAGATTTCATTTGCATACACAGTCCTTTAGAGATCATAGTAGTTTTTTTTTTTTTAGGTACATGATGTAATATATAATGTTGGGATAATCTTGTCACAATATGAGAAACATGCTCATCTACAAGTTGTGTGAAAACATCAATTTTGTCAAAAACACATGTACACAAGTCCTGAAAATATTTATCTTAATATAAAATATGGCAGCAAATTCTTTTGTTACACAGAATACAGAGTATGCACACCAAAAATTTAAAACAAAAGTAGTGGCAAAATCCTAATTAACAAAATTCAGTTTTTTAGTGGCCTATACCTCCAGAGTATAAAGACTAAACAAAAGCTACACAAATACTAACTCTACTTGAGGGTACAAAATGCATTTTAATTCACCATGCTTAAGACACTATGTATTAAGCTCAGAGATACAAAAATATCTGTCAACTTAATATTTTTATATTACTGCAGATACACAATTCATATATTTAAGTGATTTACTGAAAAATAATGTATGTACTTTAGGGTATCTCTATCTGGGATTTTGTTTTTGGAAATTTTATGGAAAAATATTGACCTCAAGCTTTCTGTATTAATTACTCCTACAGATCTTATAAGAAATTTTCACAGGATTTTCAAAATAGGCTTACATATATAAAGTTTCTCTCCAGTGAGATTTCTTTCATGTATTTGTCAATACATGTGTGTATTGAAAGCATTCCCATATTGCTTTATATATATATATATATACACACACACACACACATATGGTTTCTCCCTATTGTGTCTTTGGCAAACACCACAAATGCTGAAAGCTTTCCCACATTGCTTACATGCATAGGATTAATGCTGAGTGTGAATTCTTTCATGTATTTTACAATAACGTGTACTAAAAGCTTTCCCACATTGCTTACATATATAGGGTTTCTCCCGTGTGAATTTTCATGTTGTTTACAATGTTGACGCCTACTGAAAGCTTTCCCACATTGCCTACATACATAGGGTTTCTCCTCATTGTGATTTCTTTCACAGATCTGAATATTATTAGTTGTGCTGGAGGCTTTCACATTTTTCTTATATATAAAGGTCTTCTCTAAGGTGAATTCTTTCACTAAGATCAGAGTAGGATTTCCCACGTTGAGCGTATTCATAGGGTTTCTCTCCAGTCTTTGTCCTTGCATGCTTCTGAAAGGACTGGAAATCACCACAGGTTCTTCCATGTTCATTACATTTACACATTTCTCTTCTGATCCCAAGTACTCATATGTCTTCAGTCCAGTGTGAGCTACAATGGGCACATTTAGTGACAAATCCCCAATAAGGGGTTTTCTGCAAGCAAAGCTTTCTTTCAGCTGGTTTTAAACCAGCTTGTTTCATGTCCACATTAGCATCTGGAGTCCAAAGAAGTATTTCTTCATATTGATTCCACCCTCTATTTTGGTAGCATTTCTGTACCTCTTCATAGATTTCTCCAGTAACTTTTGTACTCTTCTTCAATTTCGTGGTTATCCCAGGCTCTATAGCAGCCATGTTCCTAAAAGTTTTCCCTCATCACATCACTATAGAGCTTCTTTTGGGTTGGATTCAGCAAACCCATTCCTCTCTGGTGAAGTTCACAGCCACATCCTCAAAGGTCACTGCCTCCATTGTGTGGCTTCAGGTTTTCCCAGGGTCCTTCCCATGCAGTATGTAGCCAGTAGAAGTCAGACTTTGGCCTAGCAAGGGCAATGTAGCCTCAGCAATGTAGCCTCCTGGAAATGTTAGAATGGTAATTCTGTTTGCCACTGTCCCACAACCTTTGTTGTCCTATCCCAGCCTCAGTGTTAGGCAGTGTACCTGTGTCCCTGAGCCTCCTTTAGAAGTGAGTGTTTCTTAGTATTCCCAGCTGTCTTCCTCATGTATTAGTGTTCAGTCTTCGGCAGGATTTTCTGCTCCTTACCCAGTAGTGGTAGTAAGTAATAGTAGTATCAAATTATTTCTACTGAGGGCAGGGGATTTAGCTCAGTGGTTCCACCACCTGCCTCTCAAGCGAAAGGTCCCGATTTCGATCCCCGGTACCAAAAAAAAAATTATTTCTCCTGTCCTCCAAATGAAGGTATTTTGCTTCTACCTCCAACCTCCAAGAAATAAAGGTATTTTGCTTCTACCTCCAACCTCCAAGAAATAAAGGGTCTTTGGCTTTGTCATGGGATTGAGTGGGTGTAGAAGCTGAGGGATTTGCCTTCTGCTTCTCCCACAAAAGCAGCATCTGCGTTCTGGGGTGGGGGGAGCATTTGCTGACCCTCCATTAATGACTTAAGGCTTTTGCTTGTGGCAAGAGTGGTCCAGGAAACAGGTGGGGTTTTGTGCCTGTCCACCTCTGCACCAGCTGTTCTGTGATCTGTGCCTTTTAGGGGATTCTTTCCGGTGTCCTGTTGTGCCCCTGCTGTCTCTTGTGAACACCTTGGAAGCCGCTCCCGTTCTACAGCTTCCCGGAGGCGCCGCTTCTCTGGACCCCTCTGACCAGGGCCTCTCCTCCGGCGCTGTCCCGAAAGCGCAAATTTGACGCGGGGGCCATGGTGGAGTCCTTGGCCTCGCCCAGCAAGGGCCTCGGTGGTGGGGGTGGCAGCGCCCCTAGCCGTGCTGAGCCGGAGGGCCGCGCCCTGGACTCGGACAAGCCGCCCAGTGAGACCCGAAGCAGTAATGTTTAATACTAAGCAAAAAATTACTTTCTGTAGTACAGATTTTGTCGGGATGATGGCTTCTATAAAGCAAGTAATTTTCTAGAGAATCTGTAGGAGAGTCACTGAACCCAATTAGATAACTTTTTAAGTTTCATTTTGTTTTTTTAATTTGTAGCTTTATCTTAGAAAACACTTGTCAGCAAAATAAGTCTCTGAGCTACTGTTCACTCTTACTTTCCTATATTTTAGGCTTTGAAAAAGTAGTTCTTTATTGCAGTTGGAACAATACTCTTAGCTGCTTAATGTTGACTGTCTCATTGTGTGAAGTGCTGGGAACACTGAATAGGCTAGTTATATTGTTTATTGGGAGTTTCAGGATAAAAGAATGTAGTTCAGCCTAAATATCCAATCTGATTTATTTTTATTTTGTGTTGTGCTGGGGTTTGAACCCAGGGCTTTGCTTATGCTGGGCAAGCACCCTGTCGCTGAGCTACATCCTGAACCTCTGGCTTTATCTTTTGTAAGTATTTGGTGTAAGGTTACTGTGTGTGTTTCTGGGGATTGAACCCAGTGAGTGCTGATCTAGTCTTTTTTATTTATTTATTTTTAAATTCTGAGATAAAATACACAGGGTGGCCTCAAACTGCAGATCCTTCTGCCTCAGACTCCCAAGTAGCTGTCAATTTTTTGGGGGGGTACCAGGGATCGAACTTGGGACCTTGCGTTTGCGAGGCAGGTGGTGGAACCACTGAGCTGAATTCCCGGCCCCAGCTGTGAATTTTTTACTTAGATTTGATTTATTTACTTGTTTTGGTACTGGGGATTGAATTCAGGACCTTGGCGCTTGCAAAGCAGGGTTGGTGCCAGTGAGCTACATCCCAGGACCCTATTTTTTCATTCTGAGAGAGGGTTTCATTAAGTTAAGTTGCCCAGGTGGGGGATGGAACTCAGAGTCCTCCTGCCTCAGCCTCGAAGAGTACTTGGCTTAAAACAAACTTTGAAGAAGAAATTGACATATTCAATTTTTATGCATGAATATATTTTTTAATCTTTTTGAGACAGGGTCTCACTATGTAGGTCAGGCTGGCCTTGAACTCACTGTGTAGCCCAGAGTGGCCTCAAATTTGTGGCAGTCCTCTTGCTTCAGCCTCCCAGCTGGTGGGATTACAGGCGTGTGGCATTGTGCCTGGTTGTGCATGAATACTGTAAAAGGCGAACATGCTTTATTTCAAAGCAGTGATTTATTTTGATGCTTTTTTGATTTATTTTTCTGCTCCACAAGAGAATGGGTTATTTTATTTAGCAGTGATAATTAAAGCAGCTAGGAAAGATGCCATTTTCAATTTATAGTCTGGATTTGGAGTTTATACTGTAAACAAAACAAATATATATATGTATTTTAGGAATAATAATTTTAGTGGTTTAAATTAGAAATGCTTAGTTTACTGAATGCTTTTTGCAAAGCACTTTATCAAGTACTTGATGAATATTCTGGTGTCACCCTTAGGAGCTGTGTTTGTAGTTTATTGTCATTCTCCAGAGTAGTAAATTTGAGGTTAAAGTTCCAGGGTCATACGTATACAATATTGGAGACAGGGCTTGAATTGTGAACTTTCGCCTGATTCAGAAGTTGACATTCGTTCAATCCTTGGTACAGGGGAAGAGAAAGGAAAAAAAAAAAAGTTGACATTCACATCTTTGCTCTATTGCCTGCCTTCTGTGAAGAATGCCTTTTAAAAAGTAAATTGGTTTTTATGTAATAGCTACTTGATTTTTGTTTCCTTTTCTAAACCCAAGTGATTTTTAAATATGGAGTAGGGTCAGAGGAACACATTCTCTGTGGGTTGGCAGAGTGAGCTGCTGTGGTTAAATCTCTGAACTGTCAGTTTAGAAGTAGAATTCATACTTATGCAAAGTTTGTCCTAAAACTGGCGTGCCGTGGCACGTTCAAGTTGTACATCCCCTTGAGTAGCTGATTAGATTTTTGTTTTTAAAAGACTTTATTTTGACTACTATGAAACCCAGAATTGAATTTGAGCTATCACTTGGCAAATCCTTTATTATATTATTATTATTATTATTATTGTACCGAGGATCGAACTCAGGACCTTGCACTTGTGAGGCAGGTGCAGTGCCACTGAGCTAAATCCCCAGCCCCTATTATTATTATTATTATTATTATTATTTTTAACATTACATTTTTTATTTTATTGGTATATTTTGGATATACATAATGATACCATTCATCATAGGGAATTTGTACTTGTACATGATATATCTTGCTTCTTTTTTTCCCCTTTTCCTCTCCTCCCTTTGACCTCTTTTCCCCTCTTTATTTACAAAAGCTGTTTCCATTTTTTCCTTCTATTCTTTTTTTCTTCTTCCTTTCTTTCCTTTCCCCCTCCCTCCTCCTTTGTTTCCCTTTTCATTTGAACATTTTCTTCCTATTTCCCAGTATCTATTATACATTCTGGTCCTTGTTTACATTTTGGTTTCTCACACCAGAGAAACAATGTGGTATTTAAACACCTGTGTCTGATTTATCTCATTTAAGAGTATGGTCTCAAGGTGCATCCATTTAGCTAGAAATATCTCAAGTTTATCCTACTTTACGGCAGAGTAGTACCCCATTTTATAAAAAACCACATCTTCTTTATCCATTCATCAGTTGATGGGCTTTTGGGCTGTTTCCAAGACTTAGCTATTACAAACTCTGCCGGTATAAATATAGATGTGCATATATCTCTGTGGTATGTGATATATTTAATTTAGTTGTAATTTTTTCAGAAAGATAACAAGAAGGGAAATAGTTGGGTTGAATGGAACCTCTAGTTTTAGGTGGGGTTTTTTTTTTTTTTTTTTGACTGGGGATTGAACTTGGGACCTTGTGCTTGCAAGGCAGGCAGCAGAACCACTGAGCTAAATCCACGGCCCTGGTTTTAGTTTTTTGAGGAATCTCCACACTGATTTCCACAGTGGTTGCACCAGTCTACACTCCTACCAGCAGTGGACATGAGTTCTTTTTCCCCACAGCCCCTCCAGCATTTGTTATTGGTTGATTTCTTGATAGCAGCCATTCTTTCTGGAGTGAGATGGAATCTCAGAGCTGTTTTAATTCACATCTCTCCAATGATTAATGATGTTGAACATTTAAAAAAAATGTTTTTTGGTACTGGGGATCAAACTCAGGACCTTATCCAAGGCAGGAGGTGGAACCACTGAGCTAAATCCCTGGCCCTGATGTTGAACATTTTTCATATATTTATTTGTCATTTCTACTTCATCTGAGAAGTGACTGTTCATTTCAGATGTGCATTTTTGGATTTTGTCGTTAAATTTTGGGGGGGGTCTGGTTTTTTTTGAGTTCTTTATATATTCTAGCTATTAGTCCTTTATCTTAGGAATAGCTGGCAAAAAATTTTTCCCACTCTATGGGTTGTCTCTTTACTCTGTTGGTGGTTTCTTTTGCTGTGCAAACGCTTTTTAATAGATGAGATCCCAGTTGTTGATTCTTTGGGGTTTTTTTTTTTTTTTTTTTGGTACCAGGGATTGAACTTGGGTGTCCTTGTGCTTTCGAGGCAGGCAGCGGAACCACTGAGCTAAATCCCCGGCCCCAGTTATTGATTCTTTGTGCTATTTCCTGTGTGGTCGGAGTTTTGTTCACAAAGTCTTTGCCTACACCAATGTCTGAAGTTAATGTTTTAAGAAGTATAGGTACTAATGTTACCTGTTAAATTTGCGATGATATTGTCTGTAATAGTTTTATTTATATGATTAATAAACATGATAGGTTTAAGATAGAAGGCCTTGTAAAATCACCTGGGGTAGATTTTGACATGCATTGTAGCCAGTGATACCGATTTGACTTAATTCTGGTGTTGGGTGAACAACTCAGCTGGGGTGCTAGTGTTTGTTTTTTTACACGGAGTGGGTGTGGTGTGTGCTCCCTGTGTGCAAGGCGAAAGGTGCTGTGTTGGTGCTGGGAAGCAAGGATTTCCTTCATTAGCTCTTTGTGGATGCATTTATGGTCATTGACCAGTACTTCACCTGACCTGCTGATGCGCAGCCTGAACAGAATTTTATTTGATATGTTTGGGTAAAATAGTATGCATTGTTGCCCTTTGGAACATACAGTACTTACCTTGATGAATTTACAGTTTATCCTAAAAATGCAAGAAAGAAAACTAGCCCATATTCAGATTCTTCAGCTGATAGAGTTGGACTGTAATCAGTAACTTACTATTTAACTTTCTTACTCTTCTCCCAGTTTACCTGTTGTCACAGGTGCACACCAAGCAGCAGACGGGTGGGGGTTGGAGTTCAGTAGTATGAGGCTCTTTCCTAGTATGTGCAAAGCTGTGGGTTAGATCCCTTGAACCATGCAAAGAAAAAAACCCCTGCAAACTCTGGGAACCTTTTTTTTTTTGCAGTCCAAGAGGATGAACCCATGGCTTTTTGCATAGCAAAGTTATCTACTCCTGCACTATAGATACAGCCCCTGGAGAAATTTTTTTTTTTTTTCTTATTTCTTCTGGGTCTTGCTATGTAGTTCAGGCTGGCCTTGAACTCACTGTTGTAGCCCAGGCTGGGCTCGAACTGGTGGCAGTCCTCCTGCCTCAGCCTCACGAGTGCTTGCATTAGAGGGATGCGTCACCACACCCAGCTCGAGAAAATTTTCTCTGATCTTTTTTTTTGGTACTGGAGATTGAACTCAGGACCCTGTGCTGCGCTTTGTGAGGCAGGTGCTGGAACCACTGAGCTAAATCCCCTGGAGAAAATTTGTACTTAACATATTCATGAAGGAGTTGTGATTTGTTTGTCTGGCTTCATCATCTGATGTTAAATAGTTAACCCCTAGTGATTCAAGCTGGGGAGAACATGTTAGTCCTTTAAAATTACTTGTTGTGGTGCTGTGGATTGAACGTTGGGCATCCTCTATACAAAGCATTTGCTCTACCACTTAGCCACATCCTCATCCATTAAAAATTTGGAACACGTTATTTTATTTTCTCTAGTACTGAGGATTGAACCCAGGGCCACATCCTTAGCCCTGTCTTGTTTTTTATTTTGAAACATGGTCTCATTAAGTTGCCCAGATTGCCTTTGGCTCCTGAGTAGCAGGGATTAACTGGTACCCCATCCCTGGCTTTTTAAAAAAATTTTGAGACAGACTCTTGCTAAATTGCCCGAGGCAGCCTCGAATTTGAGATCTCCTGGCTCAGCCTCCCAAAGCTGGGATTACTGTGCCATTGTGCCTAGTTTGAAACAGTTTATGTTTATAAAATGATTATGAGAACAGGACAGGGACAAAAATTACGCAGACGCCATTCAAGCTTTGGCAAATGTCTCAGTGATGGCCGATGATCTTTATGGCAACAAGGTTTGTCTAGGATCACATTTTCACCCCGGTTTCTTGCCTCTCTAGTATACTTAATTTTAGAACAGTTCTTTAATCTTTAGGGTTTCATGCTCTTGATGTTTTGATGATAGAACAAGAGCAGTCATTTTGTAGAATGACTCTGACCTTGGGTTGTCTGGTCTCCCATTACAGTTAGACTTGGGTTAAGTGTTTGGGCTGGGGTTCAGGGGTCCTAGTGTGTTGGGGGGCTACCTGTGTCTGCTGGTCTGGGGCCTGCGATTGCCTTGGAGCACTTGGTTCAGATGGTGGTGTCATGTTTCCCTTTTTAATGTGTACTTTGTGTTGCAAACTTTGGAACAAGGAAAAGTCTTGTCTCTTTCCCCCACTTAGAATGAAGGAATTCTATTTTTCTCTGAGAGGCTGAGAATTTGAGGGACGTGGTGAAGTACACGGACTTAAATCCAATTATAGTTTTATTTTAAGTTCTTAAATTTAATGATTTTGAAATTTATAGATAATGAAATTGGGAAACTTTAAAATGGGATTAAATTTTACAGTGCAGTTTGGCTTAAAGAGGAATGGGGAGAGAGAGAGAGTATCCCTCACTTGGATAGATCTGGAACCACCTTAGAATTTTGGGGGTGGGGTGTAGCTCAGTGTATAGTGCTTGCCTGCATGTGTGAGGCTCTGGGAATCTTCAATTCCCAGCACTGAAGAAATAAAAAACTGGTAACTTGAATTGCCTAAGATCACAGGAACGCCCCCCACCCCAGGGCCCTGCCTTTGTAAATTGGGCCAAGTAGATGTCACCATATCATGGTAAACATCAAGATACAAAGTTAAATTTCTTTGCTATCATTCAAAAGACAAACCGATAGGGTTATATTTTAAAAAAACAAAAAAACCACATTTTCAATGGAAACTACTAAATGGACATAACTAGAATAAGTAGAAATATAATGTTTTTAAAAAATAATTATATTAAATGAGTATTGATGTTTTAGGAATGAATGGGTGCTGTGAAAAACAGGTTTTGGTTTTAGGTACATAGTATATAGATTAGAACACTGGAATTTGAAAGATTTTCAGCGCACTAGAAGATTGCTATCATATTGCATGATAATGTAATGATAATGTAACTGAATGCTTTCTAGGGTAATGTCATTTGATTGGACAATTAGATCTTTTTCATTTTAAGACAAAATGTGTAGTGTCTTAGATGGTGAATTTTAAACTTTTATTTGTGTGCTATGACTTTAAATTTCTCTTACAAATAAGAATTTCCATTTTTAAAGTTTTAAGGTCTCACTTTAACTTTTCATAGGATTAAAGCAGTACTCAAAGTTATTTTATTCTCACTGAAGATGTTTCTGTTAGTGCACATGTTCGAGAGTGTGATAATGATCTTTAATTTTGTTGAAAGTTGGCTTTAGTGACTTAATGAATTGGCAAAGTTAAGAGTTTTAAAGTTTTAACTTATGTTCTAAAAGTAACTGGACACTAGAGCTTTAAGAATGAAAACAACTGGAAGACAGTGGAAAACAAAGGGAATGATAGGTGACCTCAAATACTGGCCTAGGGCAAGAACATCCACAAGCTCCAGAAAGTCCTACTGTTGTTGTTATTGTTGTGTTGTGTTTTGTTGTTTTTTTTTGGTACCAGGGACTGAACTCAGGTCCTTGCGCTTCCCAGGCAGGTGGCAGAACCCTAACCATTGAGCTAAATCCCTGGCCCCTGTTTTGTATTTTTGAGACAAGGTCTCACTATACAGTTCAGGTTGGTCTTGAACTCACTGGTAGACTGGACAGGCCTTGAGCTGAGAATTTCCTGACGGAGCCTCCCAGGTGCTGGGATTACAGACCTCACTCACAGGTGTGCACACCATGCCCAGCTCAGGGAAGTCCTACGGAATCTTTCAGAGTCGAGGTCAAAGCTAAAAATTCCCAACCCCCATTTTAAACCCTTAAACCTGTTGAATAATTACAGAATTGAGTAAACAGTATCTGTTCTAAATATTGTTTGTACTCATCCATGGACAAATCGGGTTTTGCAGATTTGCTCAAAGTTAAATGATCAAAGAAACCATCAGGTTTAGTGAGTATTGTTTTAGTGCAACACATTGAGTTACGACTAATGTGCTTGTAATCCCAACATTTGGGAGGCTGAGGCAGGAGGATTGCTGTAAGTTGGAGCCCAGCCTGGGCCACATAGTGAGTTCAAGGCCAGCCTGAACCCACATAGTGAGACCCTGTCTAAAAAAGAAGGGGCCGGGGATATAGCTCCGTGGTGCCACCGGCTGCCTTGCAAGCACAAGGTCCTGAGTTCAATCTCCAGTATCTTAAAAAAAAAAGAAAATTACTAGTTTTTACAGTCTTGAAGTTTAAAGTTTATTTCACCACACTTATGTAAATATTCAAGGTAAATTGTGTTGCTTATTACAAGAAAAAATAACCAAGTAAACTTGAGTGGTCTGCCGAAGAAAATAAAATAATTGTGTTTGAACAGTTGAAAGACATTTCCTGGTTAAGAATGGGTCTTTAGTCTTTAGGTGGTGAGTACACAATTTCACTAATTTGAACTGTTTAAACTCATGGCTGTTTCTCATTGTTAAAGGAAATACATTTGCCTGACAGTTGCCTGTCAGTGTTTTGTGACATAAATAATGTATTCATCTATGATTGATCTCTCATTCATGTTTTTTCTTTGAACCAAGTTCTTTATCTTCATAGAGTATGATTGATGTTGATGTATACTCCACAATGCCTTGTAATCTTTGCTTTATGAACAAAAAGCACTTCTGTTGCAATTTGTATGATGAGTGGCAGTTAATTTATTGCTCGAAGATTGCCTGGTATGATAGTCTAATCACTGTGTAATTATTTATCTTGGGTTCATTCTTTTTTAAAAAGCTGCATTTCTTTGACTGTTACTCTGCTCAAAATAGGCAATTTGGAATTGGAGAAAGGGGTTCTAGTTCCTTGTTACAAAATTAAATGCATATGTTAACTGTGTTATCAAGTCAAGTAATCTTTATTGGGCTTGTTCATTTATAAAATAATAGAACAAAGGTTGAACTAAAGTATCTTGAATTTTTTTTCTGAATTTTCTTCGTAATCTGTTGTGTTTTGTAAGTTTGAAATGGAAAGACACTTGTTGAAAATTCAAAAACGAAATAGGGCATGAATGTTAAAAAAAGGGAAGATATGTGTTATGGTACCTCTCCACTTACCAGTCTGACTCAAAAGCTTGTTTTTAAGCGAAATACATTGAAAATTTAGAAGTTATTTAGAGAAGAATATAGTAAAAATTATTGAGAACCTGTTTTTGTTAGAGTGATAGTGTGAAAATCTTCAAGAGCTCTCTTCCTTTGACTCTATGTAAAATCCTTTTTTTTTTTTGGTGCTGTTCAATATTAACAGCAAGGATCAATAAGTTAAAGAAGTATAGTCAGACAAAAAATTTATATGGAATTAATTATTGGCTTGTTTTGAGGTACAACAGATCAGAACAGCAAGGACACAGATAAACCTAATCCCTGAAATGGATCTCCAACAAGAAACACAAGAAGATTTTAAAGAATGGCTGGAGTCTGTTTTCAGAGATAAAAGAAGTCACCACATCTATTAAGCAGTAGCTGACCAGAATAAAAGATGAAAAATGAAACAGCAGCAGGCCAATTAAGTTCATCTTTGAAACTCATAAAGGAGGATTAAAAATCAAAGCAGGCAAATAAAAAATGGAGTAAAAAAAATTTATGATGGGAAAAAGAAGGCACTTGAATCAGTGGGAAGGCAGATGCAGCAGTCTGAGGACAGACACTATTACAGAGTCCCTTCTTATCCAAGGGTTCACGTGCTCTGGTTTCAGTTACCCGCGGGTCAACTGCAGTCCGAAAATATTAAATGGAAAATTCCAGAACTAAACAATCCATAAGCTTTAAATTACATGCTGTTCTGAGTAGCGTGGTGCAGTCTCCGCAGGCCCAGGCAGGACATGAGTCGTCCCTCTGTCCGGCATACACTCTGTATGCCCTCCCTAGTAACTGTCACGGCCCCGGCAGCGCTGTCGTGGGGGCACCGCGGTGCTTGTGTTCAAAGTAACTCTTATTTCACTTTTAATAATGGCCCCAAAGCTCAAGAGTACCGGTGCTGGCCATTTGGAAATGCCAAAGAGAAGCCGGAAAGTGCTTCCTTTAAGCGAAAAAGTGAAAGTTCTTGACTTAATAAGGAAGGAACAAAAATCATACGCTGAGGTTGCTAAGATCTATGGTAAGAACGAATCTTCTATCCGCGAAATTGTGAAGAAGGAAAAGGAAATCCGTGCTAGCTTTGCAGTTGCTCCCCAGAACGCCAAAGTCACTGCCACGGTGCGGGATAAATGCTTAGTGAAGGTGGAGAAGGCGCTGAGCCTGTGGGCGGAGGACATGAGCAGGCGGCGCGTTCCCATCGACGGCAGCGCGCTGCGTCAGAAAGCCCTGAGTTTGTATGCCGACTTCAGGAGGGCTTCCCCCGAGCGGGGCTGCGGCGTTCACGAGAGAAGGCCGTTCACTGCGAGCAAGGGATGGTTACACAGATTCAGGCACAGGTTTGGACTGAAAAACACCAAAGTTCCTGGAGAGGCCGCATCTGCCCATGAAGAACCTGCTGCCGCCTATCAGGCAGAGCGGGAAAAGTTGGTTAAGGAGAGAGGATGCCACTCAAAGCAACCCTTCCCTTGTGATGAAAGCAGGCAGAAGGGTGAGTACGGTGCCATAAGGCCCTTTGAGAGAGAGTGCATTCCCTTAACTTTGATTATGGTATACTGTTATAACTATTCAGCTCCATTACTTATTATCATTAGTCTGATTGTGCCTAATTTGTAATTGCACTTTATCATAGGTGTTTATGAATGGGGGAAAACATGGGACAAACAGGATTTGTTTTTGTCCTAGATTTCAGCCATCCACAGGGTCTGGATGATTGTATCCCCCCATGGTAAGGGAACACTGTATTTTTTGTGTGCCTAGCACGCTTTCTCATCATTTCTTCCTACTTTGCCTTTTTTTGGTACTGGGGATCGAACTCAGGACTTTGCACTTGTGAGACAGGCAGCAGCACCACTGAGCTAAATCCCTGGCCCTCCTGCTTTGTCTTTTGAATATGTGCCTGCCTTCTAGTCCACGTGGTTCTAGCTAGATGGATAATCACAGTGTATCTCCTGTAATTTTGTTCTAACTAGTCATAGTAATTGGCCTTGGGGTTGAGTTGTAACACAAGTGCTCAGGTCTTTGTAGAAAAGTAGCAGGAAGATATGGTAGTCTGTTGCCTCAGGGTCACAGCCTAAGGAAGTGTGATAAGCCTACAGAGGTGGGTGGCTGTCATACCTGTGCTGGGGGAAGAAAGCCTCTACTCAGGAAGTGAGGCCCTGCAGGGAATAGAGAAGACTGATTATGTGTTTGTGTTCTGTACTCTAGCTTGATGTGGAGTCAGTACAGTTTGTAAACTTAATTAAATGAAGCAATCAAAAATTTTTAAAATTGAATTGGCTTGAATTGGGAATTAGCACCTCAGTCAGAAATAGTTCTAGTTCATATTCTAGAAAATAATATGTCAGGTATGGTGCCTAGAGTTGACAGGCTAGTGAAAACAACTAAGACTGCTGAAAAATTATAAAACAGAACTTTCATTAAAATAACAAAAATTTGTCAACATAGAGAGGAATTTTGAAAGAAAAGCTAATATAAAAAGGATAACGGAGGGCTGGGGGTATGGATTAGTGGTAGAGTGTATACAATACGGAGTTTATCCTCAGTACCCCCTCAAAGGAAAATGGAAGTTTAGATAACAGAAATGGAAGTCACTTTTATCACTTGAACTTGTTTTGAAAGCTTTGTGGGGTGACAGGCTCAGAAATCAAAGCTCACAGTCTGAATTGAACAAAATTGAAGTAGAGGGCTGGGGATTTAGCTCAGCGGCACTGTGCTTGCCTTGCAAGCACAAGGTCCTGAGTTTGATCTGCAGTACCAAGAAAAAAAAAATGAAGTAGAAAACCCTTCCTCTCCCTAAGGTGGACCACTCCCCAATATAGGACAAGGGTTCTTGAGAGGCAGACTGACCTATGCCTTGTGTGTTCCAGGGACTTGGATTATGGTGATTTCAGGGCAGCAGCATTCCCAGAAGTGTGGAGGAAGCTTCTTTTGTTCTAAACTTCACATAACAAATAATTGTTTTTAACTTAAAATGATGGCCAGCACACAAAAATAATCAGGCATACAAGGAGATGGGTATTGGAATATGAGCAAGAATCACCAGAAATGACAGAAACAGACATGCAAAAATACTTGAGACTTTGGAATTACCAGAGTCTATACTTAGGTTTGAAGAGATAGGACAAGACTGAAAGATCTTTAGGCAGTATAAAACTATAAAATGTGATGTAACAGCAAATAGAAATCACAGAAATGAAAATTATAGACAAAGTTAAAAGCCTTTTGGATTTTTTTGAGAGGGGGGGCTGGGTTGAGACAAGGTCTCACCATGTAATGTACACTACCCTTGAACTCTGTGTGTAGCCTAAGTTGGCCTCAAACTTGGGGTGATCCTCCTTTCTTTGCTGGGAATTATGGACATGCCCCCCCCCCCCACCATGGTGTTAACAACAGAGTTAAGCACAGATAAAGAAAGAATTAGTGAAATGGAAAGTAAGTCAGGAGAAATACAATTCAGTACTAAGAGGAAATATGAAAAAAAACAGAAGAGGTTAGAGACCTAAGAGAGAACATGAATTTAATCAAAGTTTCAGTAGAATGGGCAGATACTGGAGAAGTAATAGCCAATTGCTTCCCATAACTGAAGGGTTGCAATCCATAGTCAAGAAGGCCAGTGAATCCCATTGAATAGAAAGCAAGCTCTACATCTAGACACACAACGAAACTGTAGAAAACCAGATAAAGGAATCATCTTAAAAATATCAGGAGTGAGGGTGGGGATCACCTTCAGAGGGAGTATAGAGGAGTCTCATGTCAACAGTAGAAGCCAAAGTATAATGAAGCCAAAAGATGATGAAATAACACCAATGTACTGAAAGGATATAATTGCCAACCAAGGTTTCTATTCCAGCGAAAATAGCTTTCAAGACAAAAGATTTTTTAGCAAACAGAGTTTGTCGCCAGATGGAAATTCTACAGGATTAACTTCAGGCAGAAGGGATATCTGAGTTGCAAGAAACAACAAGCAAAGAATTTCTTAAGTGGGCTGGGAATTTTACTCAGCAGCACTGTGCCTGACTTACAAGCACAAGGTCTTGAGTTCAATCCCCAGTACCAAAAAAATAAAGAATGTCTTAAGTGAAAATTAAATTGTTTTGAACAAAATAATGTTGCATTAAAAATACATAATTAAAATACACAAACTGATAAAGAGTTTCATCCACAAATAACAATTAAAAGAAGGAACAAGGACTGGAAATTATTGACACTTTATGCAAGTAATTGTAGAGTCATCATCAGTTCAGAATTTAGTAATGGGCACAGGACCTAAATAGAGACACCCAAGAGGAAATATAAATAATGAAACCAAGCAGTGTTTGTTTAGTAAAAAAGAAATGCAGCCATTTTAATAATAAGGCATATATAGTGGATAGGTCAGAGCTCTCCAAAATATTGCTGAGACTGTTAGCTTTATTAAATTTTAAACATTTTTCTCTTTTTTTTTTTTGAAACAGGGTCTCTGTAGCCCAGTGTGGCCTCAGACTCTCAGTCTTCCACCTCAGCCTCCTGATTGCTGGGATGACAGGCATGTACCACCACATCCAGTTTAAGCATTTCTTGTAGCAAAAATTTTGGTATTATATCTCAAGAACTATTAAGGTCTTCATGTACCTTGGAGTGGTGGTGCACACCTGTAATTCCAGCACTCTGGGAGGCTGAGGCAGGAGGATTGCAAGCTTGAGCCCTGTCTGGGTAACTCAGACCCTGTCTCAAAAAGTTAAAAAAAGGTCTCATGAGGTAGCTCAGTGTCAAGGTCCTGGGTTCCATTTTCTAGTACTGAGAAAAAAATCCCTTCATGCTGTTTACTTCAGTATTGGGAATTTTAAAATATTGACATAAATAGGCAAGCGAGGGGCTGGGGATTTAGCTCAGTGGCACTGCACCTGCCTGGCAAGCACAAAGTCCTGAGTATGATCCCTGGTACCCCCTAAAAAAACTGGGAAGCTGGGTGTGCTGATGAATACCTGTAACCCCAACACTCAGGAGGCTAAGGCAGGAGAATTGAAGTGAATTTAAGGCTAGCCTGGGCTACACAGCAAGATGCTGTCTCAAAAAAAATCTTCCTGTATCAGAAAGACTTAATAGGATCTGAGGTTTTTGTACTTAAGACACAGACTATTTGAACCTCTCTTTTTGTTCCAAAGAGTTAATTGTTACTAAAATCCAGAAGTAAAAAATCAAGTCTAGAGCCATTCCTTGGGAGGGCAGAAATACTAAGATGATACTAAGATGTTAAGAGAGTTGTGTCACACCATTTTGGTGGATTAGTAATGCAGATACTTGCATGATACTTGTTCTTTAAGAATATGTAGGGCTGGGGATTTATCTCAGTGGTTCTGCTGCCTGCCTCGCAAGCGCAAAGTCCCGAGTTCAATCCCCAGTACCAGAAAAAGAATATGTAATACCTGTAGGTCACAAGTAGTTCGCTTGAGGTGAGGTTACTTGCTGATAATGGATTAAGCTCTTCGGCATTTTATCAGTTTACCCTGGAGATCTGTGCCCCTGGTGTCTCATATGCATTTTCACCTTACATGTCACCTTACTGTATTTGTGTTCCTTTTCTCAGGGAATTCCTCTGTCTGCTCTTTTTCTGTAGGGATATTATCGCATCAGCAATCCATGGAGATGGGCGGTGGAGAATGTTCACATGGAGTTGGTGGCCTCTGTATGCTGGCTCATGGTCCTTGCTCTCTTCCCTGGGTGAACTCATTCTTCACTCCAGCTACCAGCATGGTGGCTCTAGGGCTCATGAGAATTGGAATAAACTTACTCAACCTACTTTGATCTCTGTAGTGATCTACTGAGTGGAACTTTTTGTGATCATGAAAATGTTCAGTATGTGGCTACTGAGCACTTACATAGCTAAGGCTACTGAGGAACTGAACTTTTTTTTTTTTCTCGGTACCTGGGATTGAACTGCTGTGGCACTGAGCTAAATCCCTGGCCCTGAACTTTTAATCTTATTTAATCTTAACTTAAGTGTAACTACTTGGGACTGTTTGCTGCCCTGTTGGTGCCCTGCATCTCTCCCTAGGCATGGCCTCTGCGTTATTCCTTCATTACTGATTTTCTGCCATGGATGATGGCTTTTTGGGGGTTTTTTTTGGTGGCGCTGGGGATTGAACCCAGGCCCTTTGCACTAAGCTACATCTGCAGCTCTTTTTTAAAATGTTGTTAACATTTCCAGACAGGGCCTGCTAATTGGCTGAGTTGCCCACTCTGGGCTTCCCAAAGTGTTGAGCTTACAGGTGTGCACCATCAGCACCCTTCTTTCTTCCACGACGAGATCACCCCCTCTCTCCACCCTCATCAGGAGCGGCAGCAACAGGCAGTGGGGGTGATTCTGTGACCCCTCCTGGAGCGGGAATCTTTTTTTTTTTTTTTGGTACTGGGGATCAAACTCGGGCCTTTGCGCCTGCATACCAGGCGGCGAAACCAGTGAGCTAAATCCCCAGCCCAAGGAGCAGGAATCTTGATGGTGTGTGCAGCCCATGGTTTGATTGTTTTTTCCTGTATAGAAAGACTTAATGGGATCTGAGGTTTTTGTACTTAAGGTTCTGTGGAGTACACAGACTATTTGATCTTCTCCTTTTGCTCCAAAGAGTTAATTGCTACTGAAGTCAACAAGTAAAAATCAAGTCTAGAGTCATTCCTTGGGAAGGCAGAACAAAATGTTCCATTTTCTGTTGGTTTAAGTTTTTGTTTCACCTTATTTTACTGGGAGACCTGTGGGTCCTGACAAATATTACAGGTGTTTCTGCTGCTTTCGTTGCTGGCTCCACACAGGCACCGCACCCTACCCGCTTTCTTTTCTTTTTTCATACCCACTTTCTTTTATTTGGTACTAGGGATTGAACTTGGGACCTTTCGCTTACGAGGCAGGCAGCAGAACCACTGAGCTAAATCCCCAGCCACCTACCCACTTTCTTTTTTCTTTTTTTGGAACTGGGGATCGAACTTGGGACCTTGTGCTTTTGAGGCAGGTGCTGGAAACCACTGAGCTAAATCTCTGGCCCGCTGCTACCCACTTTCTAACAGGGCCAGAAAGGCCTGGGCCCTGCTCCAGTGGCTTCCAGAGAGGGCCCCATCTAGTGGTCAGGTTGTAGTTTTCTGTGCTTTGTGGAGCAAATTTTTTTTTGCTTTTACTACTTACTCCTTCTTCCTCACAGGGTTGTTGTGATATTAAACAAGATGACTTTTATAAAGTATATTAGATACATTCAATAAATTTTTTTTTTTTTGGTACCGGGGATCGAACTCAGGACCTTGCACTTTTGAGGCAGGTGGCGGAACCACTGAGCTAAATCCCCGGCCCTGTTCATTCTTTTTTTGTGTGCTCAAATTTTCTTATTTTGCCACCATAGTGGGTGTCAAACCCAGGGCTTCACACTTTCTACCACTGAGCTTCATTCTCAGCCCAGCCCCTTATTTACTTAATTTAGAGTTAGGTCTGGCTGTGTAGTTCAGGCTGGCCTTGAGCTCACTATATAACCCAGGCTGGGCTCTAACTCGAGGCCATCCTCCTGCCTCAGCCTCCAGAGTGCTGAGATCACAGACATGTGCCACCACACCCCGGGATTTTCCTATTTAAGCAGAGGAGACTCAGGAAAGATCCCAGGTGAAAGGAGGCTTTTGAATAAGTGGTCCATTCAGCATCTCTGTTCATAGAAGAGGCCCTGAAACCAGCCCCAAGGTCTTGCAGTAGTGAGTGGTCTGGGAAGCACACTAGGCCCTCCTGCCTTTGGTTTTGGGAAGACTAGAGCATCTGGCCCGGCCTCCTGTATCCCCTGGCGCTTGCCTGAATGTCTCTGCAGCTTCTTCCTGTGAAAGTGAGAAGAGGGAGGGAATGGACACTAGGTGAGGGTCCAGGAAGGCTCTGAGGTCGGCTGCATGGAACGAAGAGGGTCGGGGAGGGGGGGACCTCTCAGGCGAGGCCAGAAGCAGCCTGGCGAGATGCTCTTGGGACCCAGTGCACCACCCAGAGAGCCTGAAGCAGAGGGGCTCCGTCCCCATTGTGTTCGCTGGCACTGGTCACCTGCATGGTATGTTCATGCCAAAGCAGAGTGCTGTGCTGTCTCCCCGGGAGGATCCGATAATGAAATCAGACCGATCGCCCACTGTGGTGTTTCTTACTTCTTAACACATGCTCCGTGTAAAGTCGTCAGGGCAGGGTTTTGGCAATTTAAGGTGACAAGAGTCAGAACATGAAACTAGGACAGTTTTCTGCCTACTGCTATTTCCATCTTTTCTCACCTAAGTTGTAAAATAAGACTAATCTCCTTTTTGTTTTGCTAGGAAGTTAAAAAGTAAGATTATTAAGAAATATGAGGTAATGACAGTGCATTCCAAGTGCTTGTCTCAGAGGTAGGCTTGCATTGTCCTTTGTGACTAAGCCACACTTCAATATTTGTTTCTTTGTTTATCCAGGAGAGAAGAATGCAACGTAGGCTGTCAGGAAAATACTTTCTATGATTTCAGCATTTTGCTTTTTGATACTACTATTTCTGGTTCTGAGGAACAGATTTGCTGCTTTTTGTTCACAGGCATGGGGATAAGTAGCACTTGGTTTTATAAAGCTCTGCTTCCTGAGTAGGTCCTCATCATTACTTGGCAATGCCTAACTCTAGCCTGGCAGTTAATTGGTGTGGTAGCGGATGGGAAAGCTGGATCATAGTTTTTAAAAATAAGAAACTGGGTCATCCTCTTTAATAGTAGGGGGAAATCTACATACATGGTTAGGCAAAACATTTTCCATGCTGACAGCTCTGCTTGCCCGTGTCCTCTGGAACACGGGGGCTTTGGTGAGGGAACTTCGGGATTTTCAGTAAATTTTTTTACATATACTCAGGTCTGTTCTTAGAATCCCCATTTGTGTTTCTAGTCCTTAATTTTTCAGTCATCTTTCCACATTATATTCATTTCATTATTTAATCTGTTGTTAAAAATAGATTTAATTCAAGTAAATTGAAAGGGATAATTTTTAACAAGTGGCTAATTTGCATAGTATTTATAGAAAACCAATTTGTAAAAAGTTTGCTTTAATTTCTGCCTCAGCATCTTTACGTGGTACGTTTTTTGATTTATAATTTTACCCTGATAAAATGTACATAAACTTCAACTACTTGTAAGCGTGCAGTTTACTGGCATTAAGTACATTCACATTGCTGTGCAACCATGACCTCTGTCTCCAGAACTCTTCATCATTCCAAACCAAAATCCTAGAGCTGCTAATCAATAACTCCCCTTTGCTGCTTCCTCCTAGCTCCTGGCAACCATGATTGTATTTCCTGTCTCTGAATTTGACTCCTCTAGGTACCTTACGTAATGGAATTATATACTATTGGTCATTTTTTTTACTTATTTCCTTAGTGTAATGTTACCAAGATGCATCTGTGTTGTAGACTATATCAGAATTCCCTTCCTTTTCAATGATAAATAGTACTCCATGTACATGTATATCACACTTGTTACTTGTCTAGTGATGGGCTTTGGGTTGTGTCTTCCTTTTGGCTGATTGTGAATAATGCTGCTGGGAACACAGATATACAAGCATCTGCTGGAATCCTCACTTTCAGTTTTTCTGGATTATATCATAAATCTTTTTTTTTTTTTTTAAGGAATGGTAAATTTTTTCCACAGCAAGTGTGCACCATATTACATCCCAGCAGCAACACACGCGGGTTTCACTATCTCTGCCTCCTTGCCAGCACTTGATGTTTTGTTCATGTGTTGTGTTTTTATACTGTGTTTGAAATTCAGCTGCGGCTCTTTGCTGATAAAATACCAGCCCAGTATGCTCTGAGAGGGAGGTATCCTAAACGCTACGTGACGCCCTGCAACCTGTTCCTTCTTAGTGAGAAAGAAGAAAGCTCTTCACCCAGTCCTAGCACCGTTACCCACTCTTTTCTATGTCAGCACGTGTAGGGGAGAAACAGGACTTTTTTTTTGGTGGTGCTGGGGGTCACACCTGAGCAAGAAACAACTTTGTGTCTCTTTCTGTGTGGAACTGTGGTATATTGTCATCGGACCGTGAGGTGTGTCTCTTCTTCTCTCACTGGGAGAAGTGTTAACTGGTTCTGGGTACCAGCTGCATTGAGTTTGGGTGTGATGCTGAGCTGATTTTATGAAGAAACACGAGATGGAAAGTTAAGGGATGGCTTCCCTACCTTATCGGGTAAGAGATTTGCAAATTTGAAATACCAAAGGCAAGAAGGCTGTAACCCGGCAGTCTGGAGCACTGTCAAGCTCTCACTGTGTGATGCTGGTTCCTCCCACTCACTTCCTCCTTGCTTGTCTTGCACAGGGACCATGGCCCAAGTTGCAATGTCGACGCTGCCCGTTGAAGATGAGGAGTCCTCTGAGAGTAGGATGGTGGTGACCTTCCTCATGTCTGCCCTCGAGTCCATGGTGAGCTCATAGTTGGGAGGTGTTGGCTTATGGATAAGGTTGCTTTGTTTTTGTCAAACACTAATTTTATATTTTGGGATTTTTTGTTTGTTATTACTGGTTTCAAGACTGGGGATTGAGACCTAGGCCTTGCACATGCTAGGCAAGTGCTCTACCACTGAACTTCATTCCCAGCTCCCGCTTTTTTTCTATTATTTAATTTTGAGAGAGAGTCTCACTAAGTTGCCCAGACTGACTTTGAACTTGTAATCCTCCTGTCTCAGCTATTCTAATAGCTGGGATTGTAGGCGTATGCTGTTGTGCTCAGCTGGTTTATGGTATTTTGAAACAAGTTCTCACTATGTATCCCAGGAAGGCCTAAAATTTATGATTCCCCTGCCTCAGCCTCTGAAGCATGATGGTACAGGTTATTGCTTATAAATGGGTCCTGGGTTTATGTGCATGTGTGCACATGCATGTGTGGTGCTGGGGATTGAACCCAGGACTTTCACACTGAGCTACATCTCTAGACCTTTTACATTTTATTTAGCCCAGTCACTTAAATTGCCCCGGCTAGGCTGGAACTTGCAGCCCTCCTGCCTCAGCTTTCCAGAGCACTGAGATTACAGGTGTGTGTTACCACTCACAGCTTCTCATTAATTTTAATACCACTTGAGTGGTATATTTGTTAAGATACCTTTTTTTTTCCCTTAGCTGTACTGGGATTGAGCCTAGAGCCTTATGCATGTTAGGCATGTGCTCTACCACTGAGCTATGTTCCCAACCCTTTTAAAGTTTTGAGATAGGGACTTACCAAGTTCTCCAGCTTGTACTCAAATTTGCAGCTGTCCTGCTTTAAGTCCTCACAGTGGCTGGGATTTCTGGCATGCACCGCCAAGCCTGGCACCTTTATTTCCCTCTGGGAAAGTTGCACAGTAGCGTTTGCTAGGGTATCATGAACCTTCTTCTTTTTTTTTTTTCCTAGTACCGGGGATCAAACAGGACCTTGTGCTTGCGAGGCAGGTGCCGTGCCACTGAGCTAAATGCCTGGCCCTTGTGAACCTTCTTAAAAAGCAAATTTTAGTAGGTTTTGAGAAGCCTGATAGTATTTACTTACAGAATGGTTTTTTTGGTCCTCCCTTGTCACTGACACTTGATAAACTTGAAATTACCTGTCTTTTTAATAATGGTAGTACTGTATGATTTATGGTATATACATAAAATGGAAGACTTGAGGCATGTTGTCCTGGTTGGCCTTCAACTCCTGGGCTCAAATAGTCTTCCTGCCGCAGCCTCCCAAAGAGCTGGCCTACAGAAGCGTGCCACCACACCTGCATATGAACTTTTTAAAGAGTTCTTCGTCTCATAGGAGTATACTTAGTAAAAAATCAATAAGCAAAATACTCACCTAGCTGTGGTTCCAGTTATGTACACCTAGGGAGAGACTTGGGTGGACTTATGTAGGACATCCCCGCTGGTGTCAGACCCTTCCTTTCAGGAAGCACTTGTCACCACTCACCAGCAGTGTTCACCTCCCCCACAGCCCCAACCCGTGGAGTGATTGACAGTGTCTCCAGCAGCTGGTGTGCACAGCTGTTTCTTGGGGACTCTGACCCTGTAACATTACAGAGGGTTCTGCTTTTCTTCTGAGTTCTGCATTTTCTTCTGTTTAAAACCAGGCATGAGGGCCGGGGATTTAGCTCAGTGGTTCCATCGCCTGCCTCGCAAGCATAAGGACCTGAGTTTGTTCCCCGGTACCAAAAAAAAAAAAACCAGGCACGAAACCCCTTTAGAAAGATAGATCCATTAAGGCGGCCATGGTGTGTACCTACACTCCCAGTCCTCAGGTGACTGAACAAACAGGAGGACTAAAAGTTCAAGAACAGCCTGGGCTATATAGCGAGATGCTGCTCAAAACCAAAATAAGAAAGAAAGGAGAAGGAAAGGGAGAAGGATAGGAGTGAGTGAGGGAAGAAGGGAGGAAGCCATTACAATAGAGACTTAGGCGTGTGATATGTGTAATCTGATTCCAAATTAAAGACAATTTAAGTGTTGGGTTTTCATCAAGCAGAAATGGTGCTTTTACGCAACTAAACACAACCTAATGCTTGCTATTTGTATTGTAGTGCAAAGAACTGGCGAAGTCCAAGGCAGAAGTGGCCTGCATTGCAGTGTATGAAACAGATGTGTTTGTTGTTGGAACCGAAAGAGGACGTGCTTTTGTCAATACCAGAAAAGATTTTCAAAAAGATTTTGTAAAATACTGTAAGCATTGTATTTTATATTTTGTATATTATAAATTTTAAACCTAAGTATTTATGGATAAGACATCATTTTTCTGAAACAGATTTATACTTTAAAACTTTGGAACGTTTATGGAAGCATTTCAAAATTCTCAAATGAATCACTGAAGCAATACCATACAGGGTAGATACTAAAGAGTTTAAGAAAAATGATAGCTGGGGGGCCGAGGATTTAGCTCAGTGGTTCCAGCACCTGCCTCGCAAGGGCAAGGTCCTGAGTTCGATCCCCAGTGCCCCCCCCCCCCAAAAGAAGAATAAGAGCATTTCTGCCTTGCAAGCGCAAGGTCCCGAGTTTGATCCCTGGTACCAAAAAAAAAAGAAAAAGAAAAATGATAGCTCGGTATGAGGGCACATACTTGTCATCCCAGCATTCGGGAGGCTGAGGCAGGAAGATTATCATGAATTTGAGGCCAGCCTAGAGTACATAGTGAGACCTTGTCTCAAAAAACCCCCCAAAAAAGAAAAATGATAAATGTTTATTGCATTGTGTTCTTAGCTTAGCATTTATGGTACTTTGATGGAATACATCAAAAAGCACGTAGACCTGAGTTCGATCCCTGGTACCAAAGGAAAAAAAAAGCAGGTAAAGAAGGTTTGTATTGGTTAAGTTCAGATACAGGAATCTCCCTTCCTCCCCCCTTTTTGAGCTGGGGATTGCACCAAGGCTTCACTCTGAGCTACATCCCCAGCCCTTTTCATTTTTCTCTTTTGAGACAGAGTCTTCTAAGTTGCCCAGGCTGGCCTTGAATTTGCCACTCTCCTGCCTCAGCCTTCCAGGTAGCTGGCATTACAGGTGTGCACCACCAAGTCCAGCTAAGGAGGCTTATTTAGTTTACAGTTTAGAAGGTTCAAGGCCCTGCATCTGATGATGGCCTTTGTTAACAGCTCTTCTCTTGATAAATACTGATGTGTTGAAATAATTCTGTTTCTGGACAGTTGACTTTCTTTTAGTGTTCAGCAAAGCTCAACAAGCATCCCTAGCTCTCTGGACAGTTGTCCTGTTACAGTTCTCAGTGAGTTTCAGTGCCAGCTAAATTCACAAATGCTCCAGAATGGAAGATCACGAACCAAAGACAGCAGTGCAGTTGACAGTAGGATATTAGTACCTATGACCTTTCCCAGAATGTGTTTCCCTGAACACTTTCCATAGGTCCTATATTCACTCAGCGATACAGCATTTTATTAAGCATGGAAAGGAAACAAAAAAAGGCACACAATACACAGGCTGCTAAGATCCAAAGTGAAATTCTCTTATCTTCATCTTAGTTGCTGTTCATGGTAAGTGGAGCAGATCATGTGTGAATAAAATATCTTATTTAATTCATTACTTTTAATTCTCAGTTGTCTTTGTAAAAAGACATAACTCGCACTGGTGCTGTGGCTCAGCTGTGGAGCGCTTGCCCCAGGCCCTGGGCTTGGTCTTCAGCACCAGCTCGAAAAATTATCTATAGCTCAGGGCCTATTCTCTCTCCCTGTTATAATCCTTGCTTTATGGTAATGTATTTTTAAAATTTTGTCAGTATTTTTTAAATTCTGAGAAATTTTTAGGGCTTGATTATGTTTGCATATGGAAGTTTATACTAATGTTCTTTGGATGAGGTGTGTATCAGCCACTATCTGTCCTGTGAATTCTGTAATCAGTCCTCCCGGCAGCTGTGCTCAGCTTCCCTTCCCTGACATGCCTTGCTGTGTGGGGCTTCCGTGCTTAGGGTCGAGCATTTGGGGATTGTCCTCAGTTGCAGATTGTAGCTCCTCCTGTTGGTATGCACACATAGTGTTTATTTCAATAATTTGATGCCACAGGAAATGGTCTTTTTTTTTTTTTTTTTTTTTGGTACTGGGATCAAACTCGGGTCCTTGCGCTTGCGCAGCAGACGATAAAACCACTGAGCAAAATCCCTGGCCTAATTTTGTTTGTTTTGAGACAGGGTCTCACTATGTAATTCAGGCTGGATCACCATGGCTTTGAGGCCAGCCTGGACTACAAAGAGAGACCCTTTCTCAAAAAAAAATAATGTTCCTTCTTAATCCTTTTCTGTGTGTGCATGTGCGCATGTTTGTCTGTTTGTCTGTCTGTGTGTTCTGGGGTGCCCTACCATTGAGATGCATCACCAGTCCTTTTTGTTTTTTTGGTACTAGGGATTGAACTCGGGTACTTGCACTTTGTTTTGGTTTTTTTTGGTACTGGGCATTGAACTCGGGTTCTTGTGCTTGCAAGGCAGGCAGTGGGACCACTGAGCTAAATCCCTGGCCCTGAATTTATAATCCTCTTGTATCAGGATACTGAGTAGCTGGTATTACTGATATGTTCTTTATAACAAATTATAAATGTTAGAATACAGAAAAAGTGTTTTTCTTTTTTGAGACAGGGTCTCGCTATCTAGTCCAGTTTGGCCTCGAACTCACTATGTAGCCCAGGCTGGCCTCAAACAGCGATCCTCCTGCCTCTGCCTCCTGAGGACTATGATTACAGGCGTGCACTGCAATGCCTGGCTAAAATATTCTTAATTAAACCAAATAGTAAGCTTACAGGTATGGACCATTGCATCATTAATTATTTTCTAGGTGTTGAAGAAGAAGAAAAAGCCGCAGAAATGCATAAAATGAAATCTACAGCCCAGGCAAATCGGATGAGTGTGGATGCAGTGGAAATTGAAACACTTAGAAAAACCGTTGAGGACTATTTCTGCTTTTGCTATGGTAAAAGCAATGCACTTTAATTTTGAAGAGATACATTATATAATTAAGTTGTCTAAAAGGTAGATTATGTAATTAACAGTCATGTAACACATTTTCACAGTTGGAATAGATTAATTCTCAGATACAGGGTTAAATCAGGAATAGCTTTTCTTTGCATTTCCATTTTGAAGGAATTCAGAAATGATTGTATGAGAGTTGTTGACACATGTGCTGTGATCTCCCCATTTCCCTCAAACCACCCGTGTTAATCCAGTCACAGGTACAATGGAGCTTTTTGGAGAAGGGGGGTGTGTACTGGTGAAATTCAACTCTGAAATGGCATTTCTAGCCTCTCAGACTCACTGCCAAGTGAACAGAGGTGAAAGTTGTATACCCAGTAAGTTTTCAGTGAGAATATTAGCTTAAGAATTTCCTCGTATTTTATGAGAGTAGTTGGGTTTGTCAGGCTTCCATGACCTGACTGAATTGTATTTGATCACATGTGTTCGGCCAGAGGGAACTACACTGCGTCCCCAGCCGCATCCCCGCCGCCACAGGACCCCTTGGTCCTACTCAGACCCAGTGGTGCTCTACCCCTCGGCTCCGTCCCCACACCTTTTCATTTTTTCTTACTATGAGACAGTATCTGTGAGTTGCACAGGATGGCCTTGAACTTGTTATCCTCTTGCCTCAGCCTCCTCAGTACAGAGGATTATAGGCTTGCACCACTGCACCTGGCAGTGTGGACCATTTTAAAGACAGAATAGTGGAAGAAATTAGCCGTTTTTACTCTCGTGTGTAGGTTTTAGAGTAAAAAAATTTATGTGCTTTGCATTTTGGTCCTTTGGATCTGGTTCAGGTTTAGAACTTTAGGTAACATGAGAACACTATTTTAAAGTAGTTTTGAAACCCAGTACTGTAAAAAAAAATGAATGCTGTTTGTTAAGCTGTGATGAGTTGATGACAGTTTCCTTTTTAAATTTTAGCTGTTTGATGATATTTAACCTCTTTCTGTCCCCCTCAGGGAAAGCTTTAGGCAAGTCCACAGTGGTGCCTGTTCCATATGAGAAAATGCTGCGGGACCAGTCGGCTGTGGTAGTGCAGGGGCTTCCGGAAGGAGTTGCCTTTAAACACCCTGAAAATTATGATCTTGCCACCCTGAAGTGGATTTTGGATAACAAAGCAGGGATTTCATTTATCATTAAGAGGTGAATGCTTTCTCCCTTCTTACCTATCAGATAAAGTTGAATATTTAGCTGATTTTAATGTAAATTTCTATTAATATTTATGCTTTATATTAATTATTTGTTTTTGTTTTGTTTTAATGCAGACCTTTCCTAGAGCCAAAGAAACACCTAGGTAAGTGGTTGCTTTGTGTACACATTAGCTGGCTGAATTCCTCAACTCTTTTTGCCAGATTTTAATACATTTTAATGCTTTCTCTCTTTTTTTTTATTGAGTCTGTGATGTAAGACATTTTGGAGTGGGCGCTGTGTTAAACTAGGAAAAGGTTCAATGAGCTGAAAAAGCGAAGGCTTTCTTTGTTGTTGTTTTCTTTTGAGTTGGGGTCTTACTATGAAGCCCAACCTGGCCTTGAACTCCAGGTTCTCCTGCTTCAGCCCACCCAGTGCTGGGATTATGTGCGTTGACACATCCAGCACAAGGCTTGTTTTCAGTTCAGCTGCTTGTTTTATGCTGGAGAGCCAAAGTTTTATGTTTGGAATATATATAGTAAGATCACATACTGAATCTGTCCTCCTTGTACTGAATTATGAGTGGGCTTTCATTTACCTAATGTGTCCTGATATGGCAAGACATTCTTGGGCAAATGGTTGGCTGGGGAGAGGGGATAGAGAGCTGCGAATGGCATTAAAGCTTTGTTTTTGTGGTTCTGGGAATGATACCAAGCGCCTCGCCCATTGAGGCAAGGCAAGCAGTGCACCACTGAGCTGTTTTAACCCTAACCCTCAGGCTTATTAAAGCTCTGGAGGGCTGGGTGTGGACTGGAAGACAGACAAGTCCTTAAAGCAGTCACAGCAGGAACACAGCTGGCATCCCTCTGTAGCTCCCCAGGGGGTTGATCAGGAGGAGGACATTCTGATGGACCCCGGAAGAACAAGGCGTATTCCAACAGGACTTCTTTAGGGAAGCCTAACCATTCTGTTTGAAGGGAAAACATGCAAAATACAGTAATGAGTGGCGCCTTTTAGGGGCAAGTTTGAGACTTTTGAAAATAAATAACCATTGTCATTGGAAATCTCTTAACCATATAAGGGTAAAGAAAAAAATGATATGTACATGCACACATCTTACTTTCTTTGGTGTGTGTGAGCCTAGGATTGGATGGGAAAACAACTTTCTGTTTCCATTTTGAAGGAACCTGGAAACAATTGTATTACAGTTGCTTTTTTTTGTACCTGGAATCTAATTCAGGACCTTGTGCTTGCCAGGCAGGTGTGGGTACTGCTGAGTTAAATCCCCAGCCCAAGCTGCTTATTTTTTTTTAATTAATTAATTTATTTATTTATTAATTTATTATTTTGGTACTGGGGATCGAACTCTGACCTTGAGCTTTCGAGGCAGGCGCCGGAACCACTGAGCTAAATCCCCAGCCCAAGTTGCTTACTTTTGACAAGAAACTGAGGCGAGTCTTGTGTGCCTAGGCTAGCCTCAGATTTGCTGTGCAGTAGCCCAGGATGACCTTGAACTTGATCTGTAGCTTGGGCTGGCCTCAAGGCCTCTGTCCTCCTGCCTCAGCCCCAGAGTTCAGTGATTACAGGTGTATGTCATCACTCCTGGCTTTTTGTTTGTTTGGTTTGTTTGTTTTGTTTTTTGCGAAAAGACTTCAATATGTAGCTAAGACTGGCTTCAGACTCACTTTGTAGCCCATGCTGGCCTCAAACTCGCCTTCCTCCTGCCTTGTCTTCTTCCTGAGTGCTGAATTTCAGGTGTTCAGTGTCATGACTGGCTCACATTCTATGCTTTTGTTAAACTTTTTTGTTTGTTTGTTTTATTTTTTGAGACAGGGTCTTGCTATGTAGTTCAGGCTGGCTGCAAACTTGAAGCAATCCTGCCTTAGCCTCCTGAGTGCTGGGATTACAGTTGTGTACCACCATACCTGCCTTAAATAAATAACCTTTTGAAGACATTTTCAGCATGGTGAAAAAATAAATTTTTCACTATTACTACTTTATTGAAGAAGCTCTCCTTTCTTTGTGGGTTGCCCTGGCAACTTTGTCGAAACTTAGCTAACCCCAAGGGTGTTGTGTGAGAATGAAAGCAAGGCTTTCTTAATATGTAACTGACATCTGACAAACTACAGATAAATAGGGTGCAAGATTTGGTCAGCTGTTACCCACATATACACCGTGGAACCAGCATTGCAGTCAGGAGAATGAGGGCACCTGTTCCCAGGCTTCCCCACTTGTTGCTGGGAATTGTCACTACTAAAACTCATGCTGCCCAAGTAATGCGCCGGTAAACTGTTGAATGGTTAAGACTCAATCTGGCCACATGTGTTGGTGCACACTTCTAATCACCACACTTTGGGAAGCTGAAGCAAGAGGATTGCCAAATTCGAACCCAACCAGGGCTACTTAGTGAGACCCTGTAGCAAGTTAAAAAAAGAAATGAAGCACACTATCACCACCCCTGTTCAATATAGTTCTGGAAACATTAGCCACAGCAATTAGAAAAGAGAAAGAAATAAAAACAAAGTTAGGAAAGGAAGAAGTTAAACTGTCGTTATCTGCTGATGATATGATACTTTACATAGAAGACCCAAAAAACTCAGCCAAAAGACTTCTAGACCTAATTGACAGATTCAGTAGAGTAGCTGGTTCAACACTCAAAAAACAATAGCCTTCTTATGCACAAACAGCAGACTCACTGAGAGAGAAATTCGGGAAACTATTCCTTTTACAATAGCATCCAAAAAAATGAAATATCTAGGAATCAATTGAACAAAGGAAGAAAAGGCCTCTACACTAAAAACTACAGCAACTCTGACAAAGGAGATCGAGGAGGATATAAGAAAATGGAAAGACATCCCTTGTTTCTGGGTAGGAAGAACCAATATAGTGAAAATGGCCATACTTCCAAAACTACTATATAGATTCAGTGCAATGCCGATTGAAATTCCAACAATGTACTTCACGGAACTAGAGAAAACAATCCGAAAATTCATTTGGAACCAGAAGAGACCTAGAATAGCAAAAGCAATTCTAGGCAACAGAGACATGGCTGGGGATATCACAGTCCCCAACTTGAAACTATACTATAAATCTACTGTGTTAAAAAACAGCATGGTACTGGCAAAGAAACAGACCCAAGGATCAATGGAATAGATTAGAAGATGCAGAAACAACTCCAGA